>OY856411.1:1101818010-1103018010 GCA_963693085.1 Alisma plantago-aquatica | reverse complement strand
TATGAGTCATTTAAGGACTATTCATACCCAATTACCATCACTTAATTATATTAAAGCTAGGTATAACAAGATATACCTCATTAGGGTTACATATCAATACAATATGGTTATCATCCCTTCTATTCATATGAGTGAATAGGTAAGACTACCTTATTCAGGGTAACCCTCTATTTGTTTTATCATTATTCAACCCATATCACCATACCATAATTGTACAATACTAAGATGGATTACTGGTATGAATGACTACAACTATCAAACACCTTTAATTAACATATTGCTTGCACATGTACACCTTTAAAAAAATTCACATATTACTAAAGCCATTGTTTTCTCTTATCTCTCTCCTCATTCACTACTACTTACTTTTTGCTACATATCATTCTCATTTTAATCATGTAGATTAAACAATCCTAAAATTGAAACAAACAAGGTACAAATAGATTATTCATCATTCTTTCTATCACTGTAAGAATTAATCTCATATCACACTTCACTCATATTGTATTTATCCTTTTGTTCAAAATAGACTTGTTACATTCAAATTTATAACTTACTCTTTGCTCCAAATCATTTCCATATTGTTTATCTACCTTTCATATTAGCTATCTTTAAACCCTGGATTACTATCAGTGCTAGTTTACTTCTCATAGTGCAAATCTCATGATCTTGTTTTATAGAGATGCTAGTATTCAAGGTAAAATCACTAGTGACATCCCTTGAACTACTACAACTCTAAACATTCTAGGGTTTGGTCCTTATTAGTATCATGATGTTATTATGATGTGACTTTGCTCCCTTAATTTGAAATTCAAACTTTGGATCTTACAAGTTTTACTAAAGTCTTCTTTATCTTATCGATTGAATTTCCTTTCTCTTACTTGGCCATTCAGATAGATTACATTCTCAATTACCCTGCTAGGGTTTCATCATCATATTGTGTGTCATTATTACATTCACTAGATGTCTCTACCACAGTGCTTATGCATCGTATATGATTCATTTTCTTATCACTTCATTCCCACATTGCTCTCATTAAGGAAGATATGAAAGAGAAGATGATTTTGAGACTTAGAATTCTTATCTTCAAACATTGAATATTACATTTCTCATATGTAGGTTTGATTAATTATCAACAAGGATACTTGACTAATTAGCACTTTCTTGAATCTCGCAACCTCTTTCTTTTATAATCTATATTACTCCATTATGTTTCAAACTCTTCTTTACTTTCCATAATCCCCTTCCCATATACTACTATTCCACATGTCATCTTTAACTTCTAGTTTTCTCTTATGATCATGTTGCTTCTTTTATGTGTATGATCATGTATACCACGTTGCATATATTTCCTTTTATCCTTCTACTAATGTGAAGTTGAAATTCTAAATCAATAATCTCTCTACTAGTATCACCTCATTTTTAATACATTACATATCATTCATTTTAAATCAAAAGGCTCATGCATGGGTGAAACATAGTTTCTCTTGCAATCAAGTTTTTTCCTTCCTGAATATAGTCTATCTTTGTATGACTTATTCATTTATTTAGGTACACTTTTGTTCTTCTTTTAGAAACTAGTTTGTTGTTCTATAGAGACTTAGAATCCAAAGGCAGTAACGATGAATGTATTAAACTTATTAATAAAGGTATGCATTCCATGCTCTCAATTATATCATAACCCTCATTCCTTAATCAAGCTCATTATTTCCAACATTTCTCTTTGTTTCAACTAAGTTTCTTATCCTAGTTTTATGATTTACATGCTCATCTAGTTCTCTTCACTTTAACTCTTCTATAGACTCTTCACTTCTATGTACTTATTGTATACTTAGGTCTTTTCTTCTATTTTCCCTTTGCTTTGGAGTACATAAAAACATTGTACTTGGTTATATAATCCATTCATCATGATTGATTCTTACTATCTTGGCCCCTTACATACTTTTCTCATATCTTTTCTATATTTCATATTTAGAGTTCATATAATACTAATAATTAAACTTAATTTGAACCTTATGTCGTGTTCCTTTATTCCCAATTAAGGGTTTCTCATATGAGGCCCCAAAGTTGGATCTTAGATATCAGTTCCAACTGATTCTTAGTTATCCCAGTCTTTCACTTATACTTCAAAATCTTAGAGTATATACATTCATACTAGAATTTGGATCTAATCTATCCATAATTTACTCTTATTAGGTTACTAATAGGAGTCATTAGATCCAAGTAATGCATCTTGCCATCCAGACCAGGCCGAACTTGTAGTCCTGAAGCCAAGAGCTACTCAGGATTACTCAACTCCTATTCATCTCAAATGTGTGGAACAAAACTTATCCACTTAGGAAAGCTCATTCAAAGATCATTTCTAGTCTACTTGATACAAAGAATGTAATCAATAAATGCTACAACTGCATACTGTACATCAAATCTTAAAGACCCATATATATTTCAAAATACTGAATAACTGAATTCAAACATATAAGAGCTTTTCTATTCATCTCCAATAAAACAACAATATGAAATGAAAGTTCTATCTCATTTTATATTTATGCTCTTGATTCATGTTACTTATCTTGTTTCTAACCCTAATATTTCTAGGGTTCCTCACTAGACCATCCTACCACTGTATACCTGGCCAGGGTATACATGAAAGAATAGACAGAGTAGCTTGATACTGGTTGATCCAAGTACTCAGATATCGGGCTAGGATATCCAAATACTAAAATCCCCAGATCTAACATCATAACATCTCCTATCTGCCACACTTATGACTCAAACTTACTAACTTAATGGTCCCTGACAACTCAGCCTAAGCTCTGATACCAAGTTGTTACACCCCGATCTCACAATTTCCATTAATCATGAGATTAGGGCATAAATTGAGTATTTAACATAATACAAAGATCACCCTTAACTTTTTCTTCTTTTCAAACTCTTCGTTTTCTCACATTGAACCACATAAACTAACTTTACAAGGGAATCTAAACCTTTATTTCTCTAATCTAATTTCAACAGTAAAAAATTCATGTATGAACATTCATTATGTATCTCATACTTGTAAGCACATAAGACTTGCTGATTCACATATATTGCTAAAAGAGGAATAATGTTATGCATCATCATTTACAACTCCCTCTTATTTCTTTACAAGGACCTAGAGTGACAAGGACTGACTGAACTTAACTATACTCAGACTTAACTCTTGTGGCAGGTCTACTCTGATGCAATGACCTTCTTCAAGTCCATGTGATATCCTAAAAAATTTGAGTAGAGGGGTGAGCCTACTCACTCAGTGAATGAGTAATTCAAAGAAATAGTCTAAAGCACTAATATAATTACATATATACTTTTGAGCAACTGATATCAATTATAACAACAGTAAGCTTTAAAGATCTTGATCAATGACAATCATAAATATGGAAGGATACTCTAGATATCAATAAGAGAAAATAAATATATGAGCATGCTTGATTAATTTCAAAGAGAACTAATAATTCGGAATACAAAGAATAATTGTTGGGAAACTATACTCAAATCTTTCTTAGCCTTTCTTACTTATAAGAAACTCTTTAAACCTATATGAACATATTTTAACTTATGCCTTGATCATATGTAGTGTACTCTACATATGAAGACTCGTAGTGAACTACCGACCAAAAAAAAGACTTGTAGCAAACTACGATCTCACCGTACAAGACTTAGCTGATACATCTGGGAATGCTAAGCCTGACTACGTCGCTGGTCTGCAACAAGAAAATGACTCTCTAGCCTCAGCACACCTATTATGTTGTAAAAACTGGACTCCTTCTCTAACCTGAGCACACAGGTGGAGAGTCAAGCCACCTATTGGCTTTTATGTACTCTAGTGCCACTAGGACCTCTAGTTGATTTTAGACACTACATGTTGTATATCAAGGAGACTTCCACTAGGGATTCGTCCCCCGTACCTCCTGTTAGTACGTTCTGACCCCCGTATACTGGACACTGCCAAGGTTAGGTCATTTCATCCCTATGGCGCAGACCTCTCATAGGGAATCTACGGTGTTCAGGGCTCTTAAGTCTATTATTTTATTATTCTTGGAAAGCTCTTACTATATTGTATCTTTTCCCTTACTTATACTTGACTCTGGTATCTCTATGGTACCATGTCTATTTATTTGAATTTTATAACACAACATGTATATCATTCTAAACATGGTAGAGCAATATACTCAAAACACTATAATATACTGAGAAATCAACATTTTATATCTGCAGGCAGACTAAAATTCTTAAATAACAGAATACATGTTCACTTGATACTTTATATAGTAGAATCATGCAACTAAACTTCTTAATACACTGATAAGAGTTAATTACTTGACATATGAGTAATCGTCATTTGCACCTATAAATTATTTGTACTTTCTTGGAAAATGTGCACCTCAACCCAAATCTTGAGTTGTGCATCACCACATCTCATACTGAGAACAATTTATATAAAAATACTTGATTCATTAAACACCCGATCCTTAGGGTTTCTTTTACCTCATTCACTTATCACATGGCTCTCATAAGGATTTCATGTGACATAAACATTCACTGAATAAAGACTGCGATCTACAAATCATATAAAATCAATATATGTATGAAACCTTGGAATTGAGTTGAATTTGGGTTTCCATGCCATTCACTGAGATAACATGCATTAATAATAAAATTGAATAAATAAATTCTTTCATGTCAAGAAAATCCATTCAAATGGATTTCACGATATCTATTCACAAATATCCAACTTTTCTCACATCTAGGGTTTCACCCTCTTTATTGAGATTCAAACAAACACTATTCACCTTAAACGAAATCCAAGATAGTATCTGACATATATGTACTATGCATTCAAATAAACAATCATTCATAACCAAAGGGATCTAGATAAACAAATTTCTCTATTTAATTATACAACAATTTCAGTCATAGACAAATTCCCTATATATTAGTTTACTCTTATAACCTCTGTGAATACTTAGGGAATTCTCATTAAGATGTATTTTATACATTTCTAATATGATTTTATCATCTGAAATTCATCCAAACAGAGGGAGAATCCATTTCATATTATTTTGCAACAACTTAGATCAAACACACAATTCAGGGTTTGTAGTCGCATACTAAGCAATTAAAGATTATGGATGATTTAACCAATTTTCGTGCAATATACTATTTAAAGGAAGTTCACACTCACCCTAAGGTGTGAACACACCTTAAAAACGCAGCTCATCCCTAAAAATCTCCATCTCATATCAAATCCCTAGCAATTCACCCGATTTTTCTTCCTTTCAACTCGGAAACCCTAAAAATGAGGGATTATGAAGAAAAAGTGAGAAAAGGGGAAGTTTTGATACCATTTCAGATCAAGTCAGAGGAGGGACGGAATATTGACATGTGAGAGAAGATTCACCATTAAATTCTATGCAAAGAAGCTAAACTTACATGATTTCATCATTCCTCGGACCGCAAAACCCTAGGTCAGCATCTCCGTCACTTTCTCCTCTCAAACCCTAACTCTCCCTCTCTCTCTAGGATTTCATTTCTCTAGAATGAATCACGAATTATGAGATATGCTAGTGTGTTAGGTTGACCATATAGAGAAATTGAGCTGCTTGGGTCAATTGCACATTGACCCCTCACTATACTTTTTCTTATTTTAGCTGAATTTTCTGTCATAAAAATATTACTGTAATTCGTCTATTGGTATGGTCTAAACACATCAAAAAATTATGAAAAATTTTCATGTTGTTTATGATTGAGTTTTAGATCTCCAGTTTAAATTTCAGATCATTTGGAGTTATCAATAAATAAATAAAAATAAAACACTACACTGCTAAAAAGCACTCTGTCAGCATTTTGGTCGAAGTATAGTTCGACCAAGAACCACATTCAAAGAACACTCAAATATTCAAAAACATTTCTCCAATATGCATGATTGAGTTATCCATATAATATCCAAAATCAATCAAATACAAAATTTGAAGAAAATATGAAAAATCATTTACCACACTGCTATCTTGATCAAATTTCATATTCATGTACTATCAAAACCCTAATTTTTTCCGATTAGGGTTTACATTTCTCAAACCCTGATTCTTTAAACTAAAATCATAGTTAGAGTTTCTTCTTAGGTTTGAAACATCACAATTGATCTACTATCATTAATCAAGTCTAAACGATGTTCAATCTAATCAAGCATGTAATCATTCAGGTAAACCCTAGTTTACCAACTAAGCATAAATGTGGTCATTACACCATGAGTTAGGGTTTGGGCATGAGTGTTGATTAGTAACATTAATCTAATTTATCTTTTTGAACCTAACTCTAATGCAAATAGATAAAGATGAGTATTCATGTTTAACCTTCTTATATGATGACATGATGGTGAAATAACCTCCTTAATATGTTCATAACCTTAATGTGTTAATTGGTGGTTAACATAGCCACATGGTTGATACTTTCTTATGCTAAATGTTATATCCTCAAATTTTGATAAAAATTGAACTATAAAATATGATGCATGAATTAATTTGATAATTCCTCAATGATTTTATTGGTGGAATAATAATGTTAATTGTCTTTTTCGCACAAGTGCTTTTGGCACAAGACAAATAGATAAACGGAATCCATGCATTAATAAATAGTAATGACTTTTGATATTGATAAATGTTTTCCAAAGGAGAATAAAGCTAATAATGTGTTAGATAATTAAAAGAATACTTATCTTTCCATTATTGGAAACACAATGGTTGGGACACCAAATAGTGTTACCTTGGGTTGCCTTTTTGGTATGTTGAAAGATAATTACAATATAAAAAGGATAATCCAAGATAATGTGTGGCTTAGATAATTAATTAAAAGATTATCCACATTTTCTTGGAAGCCAAATAATGGAACAATATGTAAGTTTCCTTAGAGAAATAGGAAATATGGTTTAAAGGAAAGAAGAAGTTTGGTACATAAAGATAATGAGAAAAGGAAACGGAATCCTAGAGGGAATTTATCGAGAGGAATATGTGCTCAAGTTTTATGAGAATAGAAACCCTTTCCATATCAGTAAAACATGATCCACAATTATCTTACGTATGAGTTTACATTGACCTCCCTCTCCTTTTCTTTCATGATACATGGAAAACCTTTGGAGTTTTAAGTAATGTGCCTATATAAAGAGATCGTAGGTAGCCCTCTTGCCACCAGGAACACCCTACCCCTAGCCATCCATCCTGGATGCGGCTTTTCCAGCGTTCCTCGTTGTGCTACACCCTTCCTCATCCAAGACTTCCTAGGGTTCTCTTTGAGGCAAGATGCATGTCACCCCAATGAGCTAAGGGAGACGATGGATGATCTGCTTCAAGTTGCTCCATTTTAACCTTTCCATGGGAAGCAATCAAAACCTCCCGCATGACCCAAACCAGCGACGTGCAGCAAACTGGAACCATCTGCAAATCTCGAGTGGATAGGACCGACCCACAGCGAGCCAGCGCTGCGCACGCGACGGCCAGGGCACAGAGAAGATGATGTCGCTGGTTGTTTGTAGCTCAGCCAAGCGGAGATGAGGGTGTGATGGAGAAGGAGATCTGGGAGGATGACTCCCTGGCTCCATGAAGTTTCCAATACAACTCTGACCTGCTTTGTGTGGCGAGGAAGCGGTCATGGCCCTCGGGTACATCCTCGCTGGGGTGCAGCGCTGGGGTAGAGCGGAGCACCGTCCACCCAGCCTGGGCACCTCCGGTGTAGCTGAGATCGTCCATAGGTCCGGCAGGATCCCAGGGAGCAGTATCTTCATGGATCGATCGTCGGCCACCCAGGACCAATGGGTCCGCAGCCGACAGGTGCTTTGCGGCGTGCATCGCGGACTTCCTAGGTAATTGCCGTGGACAGGTTTAGGAATCTGAGAATGGTGGAGGAAGAAAGCGGGATGGAGCAGTGATGGCTGGGCCTTTTGGACTACTGCAAGGGCAAGCGGGGGCAAGGTGGTGCGGCGCTGACCCCTGAGGGGCATCACACTCTGACTCCTGCAATAGGACAGGCTCGTCGCCCGTCGGCACCCTTGCGGCAGCGTCCGCACAGAGAAAGCCCTCGCGAGAGGACGAAGATGGCGAGAGAGAGAGAGAGCGTGTTAGGAGCCCAGATGTCTAACCAGCCGGTTCACAATTAGACCAGCATTGGGCCGCACTCCAAATCACTCGCCCAGCGAGCCATCAGGTTGGGTGGTGGCGGGACAATAGAAAGCTGCCACGCCATCCTGCCTTGAGATTGAATGCTTGTTGCTTGGATGTTTGGATACACTCTTAAAGTACATGTTAGATCTGCATGGTTTATGCGATGGCATAAGGTACGTGGTTACGCTTATGAATACATGTATCGAATTCTGAGATTTCCGATGTTTCTCGATGAGATTGAACGACAAATAAACTGCTTGCTTGTTTATTTAGTTCTTGCAAACTATAAAGTGCATATGAGTAAATAATAGTATTCTGAACCCTGGGTTAGACTGATCTTAAGGGTAATGCACACGAGCCCTGGAGGGACAGTGATTACACCTGAGGTAGTGGACCAGATAAGGGTTAGAATATGAAAATAAGTTCATGTTCTTATATTCAAGATAAAGATGTTTGCTTATATCTGTACTTGTGATTATTGTTTGAATCCACGTACCAGTATAGAAATATACTGATCGCGTATTTGTTTGTTGGCGTTTTAGGTATCAGATATACTTGATTCGTGGACATGAGGGTACAGATAAAGATCTTGAAGACACTACAGTTTAATCATGAAGGTTTAGTTTTAATGGTATATCTTCACATATGTAAAAGTTAATTCTGTTTAAAAGTTATGTAACTCCTTAGAGGAGCTTTTCATGTAAACATGTAAATATTTGATCATTAATGGAAATTGTTTACTATTCTATATTATTTCATGAATCTGATCCTGGAAGTTATGATTAACGATTCACGACTTTAAGGTATTTTAGACACTCAAAAGTGCGGGTCGTTACATTTGGTATCAGAGCACAGATTCATCAACTAATACTTAATAGTTTATAATTTCAAATTATCCATAGAAATTTTAAATTGAAAAATTAAGTTCCTCATCTCACATTTTCATCTACTTCTCACCTCTTTCTTAATAAGCTTTGAAAAGAAATTGTTAAATATGAGAAGTAAAATGTGAAAATTTAAAAATTGTTAATCAACATGGGGTGGTGGTATGTGACACCACCCATGTGAAAATTTAAAATCGATAATCAACATGGTGTGGTGGTATGGGACACTACCCATGTGAAACTTAAAATTAGTAATCAACATGGTGTGGTGGTATGGGACACTACCCATGTGAAACTTAAAATTAGTAATCAACATGGGGTGGTGGTATGGGACACTACCCATGTGAAAATTTAAAATCGATAATCAACATGGTGTGGTGGTATGGGACACTACCCATGTGAAACTTAAAATTAGTAATCAACATGGTGTGGTGGTATGGGACACTACCCATGTGAAACTTAAAATTAGTAATCAACATGGTGTGATGGTATGGGACACTACCCATGTGAAACTTAAAATCGGTGATCAACATGGTGTGGTGGTATGGGACACTACCCATGTGAAACTTTAAATCATGAATAAGAAAGATAAGGGATGGTCTAGGTAACCCAATCTCCCATGCATGTGGGCATGAGGAGCATAAAACTTATGTGATAAGTATTAAGAAATATAAAAACCCAATAGATGTACACTTAAGAAAATGAAAAGTTGGAATATAACTTGCTCAAAATCCTCATGTTGTCTCTAGAAGTTTAGTGACGGTGGCCAAGCCCCTGCAGGGGAAGGTCGAGGTAGCACCAAGCCCTGGAGGGAAGGTGACCCAAGTTCATTGAATGGACAGAGACCATGAGGGGGGTATTCCAGAGATTGAGTAAACATGGGTTGATGATAAAAGTTTTGCCTAATAAAAAAAAAGATGTCTAAGAAACCTTTAGGGTTAGTGAGCCAACCTGGGGTGGGTCAACCCAAAGAGTGGGAAGACGACCTATGAGGGAGGCAAAACCTAGATCTTGGGATCAGGTTGTGGCTAGAGAGCCTAACCCCCTCCTATAAGTCAAGAAGGCACCCTAGGCTAGGACTTTCCCTTAAAAGGTAAGTAAATAAATGTAATTAAGTATTGAGATAACCTTAATCCTCACCTAGAGTAGTGAAGAGTTAAAGATATATAAAAAAATGAAAGCACTTAAAATTCTTTGAACCCAAGGATGCCAACTCTGAGTGACACAATTGGTCAAGCCCAGGAGGGAAGACCAGTAAGGCACCAAGCCCAGGAGGGAAGGTGGCCCAAGTGGACGACCAAGCCCAGGAGGGAAGGTCATGAAAAGGTCAAGCCCAAGAGGGAAGACCAGGAAGGCACCAAGCCCAGGAGGGAAGGTGGCCTAAGTCCACAATGCAGTTGTTTAGGATCAAGCCCCTGGAGGGGAAGATCACAGAGGTCAAACCCAGGAGGGAAGACCGACATGGCACCAAGCCCTGGAGGGAAGGTGGCCCGAGCCCAATGATGGGACGACACTGTATTATGTGTACTCAAAAGAAAGATATGAAGGCAATTTTGGTTAAAGAATTAAATAAGAGAATAAAGTGCTTATAAGATGTGACATCTCAAAAGAAACCCTTAGGAAGGGTAGAGACCTAATGCAATCCTAGGGTCAAGTAGGGTGTATTAGAGGTACATTGGACCGATGGGTTAGGAGTTAATTGTTCCCTGAATGCACAAGACCATGTGGTCGGGAGGTAACAGCTAGGTTTATCCAAGGTACATGACTCAGGAGATTAGCTACCTCTATGAGGATCATGTGGCCTAATGGGTGAATGTGAAAGGCACTCTCTTGATGCATAAGGATGATATCACTCCAAAAAAAAAAGAGTACCTATACCCCTAGAGACCCCAAGGATTTGGCTAAAGCTCATAATGATACATGAGATGTAAATATAAAAGATATAAAAGAAGTCATGAAAACTTGAGAGAAGTTGTTCCCTAACTTAAGAGTAAGAAAAGGGACACTTGATTCATGGGACATAAGCATGTCGTGAAATTGAGAACAAGTAAGTTTAGAGTCATATAGATTATGATTCAACTTAATACATGAAATTGAAAGGTAATATGTGGATGTACCATCTCTGCTCTTGGAATGGAATGAAATTTGTGTTTGGACTGCATCCAAATGCTTATTTCATCTCATTACGAGGGAGGGAGATTGGATAGACACACACTAAAATTGAGATAATGAGGATGAATATCTTACATTGAATGTGTAATAACTTGACCTAGGGTTAGAGGTGTTTCCTCACCCTTGTGTGAAAATAATGAACAATAGGTTGGAAACCTAGGTGAAAAGAGAAATCACCAAGTCACAATGAAATTCCAAGTAAGAATGAAATCATCAAGAGATGATGAGTTGTGAATACTAAAGATGTGGATATACTTGAATTTTGATTCAGGTGCCAATCTTAGTAAATTGATATACTAAAGAAAAGTTGTTAAAGATTTTTCTTTTATTTGGGGTGGTAACCCTTAGTTTTGAGGATACGATGAGTATCATTCACCTAGGCTTAGTAGGCCTAAATTTTGAGGACAAAAATCCTTTTAAGGAGGGGTGAATGTTATATCCTCAAATTTTGATAAAAATTGAACTATAAAATATGATGCATGAATTAATTTGATAATTCCTCAATGATTTTATTGGTGGAATAATAATGTTAATTGTCTTTTTCGCACAAGTGCTTTTGGCACAAGACAAATAGATAAACGGAATCCATGCATTAATAAATAGTAATGACTTTTGATATTGATAAATGTTTTCCAAAGGAGAATAAAGCTAATAATGTGTTAGATAATTAAAAGAATACTTATCTTTCCATTATTGGAAACACAATGGTTGGGACACCAAATAGTGTTACCTTGGGTTGCCTTTTTGGTATGTTGAAAGATAATTACAATATAAAAAGGATAATCCAAGATAATGTGTGGCTTAGATAATTAATTAAAAGATTATCCACATTTTCTTGGAAGCCAAATAATGGAACAATATGTAAGTTTCCTTAGAGAAATAGGAAATATGGTTTAAAGGAAAGAAGAAGTTTGGTACATAAAGATAATGAGAAAAGGAAACGGAATCCTAGAGGGAATTTATCGAGAGGAATATGTGCTCAAGTTTTATGAGAATAGAAACCCTTTCCATATCAGTAAAACATGATCCACAATTATCTTACGTATGAGTTTACATTGACCTCCCTCTCCTTTTCTTTCATGATACATGGAAAACCTTTGGAGTTTTAAGTAATGTGCCTATATAAAGAGATCGTAGGTAGCCCTCTTGCCACCAGGAACACCCTACCCCTAGCCATCCATCCTGGATGCGGCTTTTCCAGCGTTCCTCGTTGTGCTACACCCTTCCTCATCCAAGACTTCCTAGGGTTCTCTTTGAGGCAAGATGCATGTCACCCCAATGAGCTAAGGGAGACGATGGATGATCTGCTTCAAGTTGCTCCATTTTAACCTTTCCATGGGAAGCAATCAAAACCTCCTGCATGACCCAAACCAGCGACGTGCAGCAAACTGGAACCATCTGCAAATCTCGAGTGGATAGGACCGACCCACAGTGAGCCAGCGCTGCGCACGCGACGGCCAGGGCACGGAGAAGATGATGTCGCAGGTTGTTTGTAGCTCAGCCAAGCGGAGATGAGGGTGTGATGGAGAAGGAGATCTGGGAGGATGACTCCCTGGCTCCATGAAGTTTCCAATACAACTCTGACCTGCTTTGTGTGGCGAGGAAGCGGTCATGGCCCTCGGGTACATCCTCGCTGGGGTGCAGCGCTGGGGTAGAGCGGAGCACCGTCCACCCAGCCTGGGCGCCTCCGGTGTAGCTGAGATCGTCCATAGGTCCGGCAGGATCCCAGGGAGCAGTATCTTCATGGATCGATCGTCGGCCACCCAGGACCAATGGGTCCGCAGCCGACAGGTGCTTTGCGGCGTGCATCGCGGACTTCCTAGGTAATTGCCGTGGACAGGTTCAGGAATCTGAGAATGGTGGAGGAAGAAAGTGGGATGGAGCAGTGATGGCTGGGCCTTTTGGACTACTGCAAGGGCAAGCGGGGGCAAGGTGGTGCGGCGCTGACCCCTAAGGGGCATCACACTCCGACTCCTGCAATAGGACAGGCTCGTCGCCCGTCGGCACCCTTGCGGCAGCGTCCACACAGAGAAAGCCCTCGCGAGAGGACGAAGATGGCGAGAGAGAGAGAGAGCGTGTTAGGAGCCCAGATGTCTAACCAGCCGGTTCACAATTAGACCAGCATTGGGCCGCACTCCAAATCACTCGCCCAGCGAGCCATCAGGTTGGGTGGTGGCGGGACAATAGAAAGCTGCCACGCCATCCTGCCTTGAGATTGAATGCTTGTTGCTTGGATGTTTGGATACACTCTTAAAGTACATGTTAGATCTGCATGGTTTATGCGATGGCATAAGGTACGTGGTTACGCTTATGAATACATGTATCGAATTCTGAGATTTCCGATGTTTCTCGATGAGATTGAACGACAAATAAACTGCTTGCTTGTTTATTTAGTTCTTGCAAACTATAAAGTGCATATGAGTAAATAATAGTATTCTGAACCCTGGGTTAGACTGATCTTAAGGGTAATGCACACGAGCCCTGGAGGGACAGTGATTACACCTGAGGTAGTGGACCAGATAAGGGTTAGAATATGAAAATAAGTTCATGTTCTTATATTCAAGATAAAGATGTTTGCTTATATCTGTACTTGTGATTATTGTTTGAATCCACGTACCAGTATAGAAATATACTGATCGCGTATTTGTTTGTTGGCGTTTTAGGTATCAGATATACTTGATTCGTGGACATGAGGGTACAGATAAAGATCTTGAAGACACTACAGTTTAATCATGAAGGTTTAGTTTTAATGGTATATCTTCACATATGTAAAAGTTAATTCTGTTTAAAAGTTATGTAACTCCTTAGAGGAGCTTTTCATGTAAACATGTAAATATTTGATCATTAATGGAAATTGTTTACTATTCTGTATTATTTCATGAATCTGATCCTGGAAGTTATGATTAACGATTCGCGACTTTAAGGTATTTTAGACACTCAAAAGTGCGGGTCGTTACACTAAACATGTGCATTATGAATATGATGAGGGTTAATCATATCTATATTCCTTGCATGTTAATGTAATTAAGGAATGTTCTTAATGTTAATATAACCTGCTATGATTATTTATGAATATCTCCTAGCTCATTAATGCAATATTGTGTTGATACGGTGTATTATATGTAAGTGATGTTGTTGAGACTTGTTATAAGGCATGCAAAGATAATGATGATCTTGCAGGGAATATTATGATGGTCTTAATGACCTTTGGGCATGGTTGAGCCCTGAATGAGGTGTAATCCTCTTGTATTGATAAGGGTTGATACCCTGTGATATTGTAAAAAGGATTTATACCTTGTGATAGTATGATGACTAGTGTGGTCTCATGAATGGCAAGTGAATAGTATCATGTGATGATGAGATGAGAAAATATGTTCCACACATTTTACATCTTTTGAAGTTGTGATATTTATATGCTTGCTAGAAGTGAATTAGGGTTTGTATGTCCACTTGTTTGATGCAGCCTTAATTCACCCAATTGGCATAAATAATCAAGCAAAACTCTAATCATGTAGTGCCATGTGTCGTAGAGCCATCTTCAGTGTCAGAACTTGTTGGATGGTGAAATGAGTATTCCTAAGGGAAACTCGGAGCGCATACTGTTGAGTATGTGGGGGTGGAAAGTTGAGGATATATCCTTGTCATCCACAATGCAGGTTGTGGAGGATGGCTATGGTCATGCCTCATACATCTGTTGTGATTGAGGACAACTGTGGTTGTACCTCAAATTAGAGGGTTTTGTATACCCTGGTTTCTAGTGTTGTGACCTGTACCAAGGGCGGGCTAGTGTTTAGTAGCTTGACTATATGTCTCTGTGGTGGCAACTTTGACTGATATGTCACTGCCTTTTTACTTGTACTGACCGAGGGAAAGAGATCTTAGGATACCAGCACTCCTAGATCTTGTACAGAACCGAATAGCCCTTTGTAGGGGTCAGTTGGACTTTGGATGGTATGATTCAAATTCCCCAGGACATAATAAAAGATGTAAGATAGTCGTGTAGCATATCTATTTAGGGTTATATACAGTGCTTCATATTGGATGATAACCCTTGTTTGCTTTCTTTTCAATGAGATCATGTATAGTACAATAAGAGATAATAGATATGCTTATGTTGTAGTTATTCTCATGTTGTAAACATGCTTATGTTGTCAAATATACTGACACTGATGGTTAAGATGCTGCTGCTAGTTATGTTTAATATTGCTAGTCATGCCGATGTAATTAGAAATGCTTAAACTGCTAATCATGCCTATGTAGTTCATTGTGTGATGTTAGTTCTACTTATGATATAGATTTGTTCCCTTTATTTGAGATGCCAATATTGATAGCCATGTTATGTTACTAGACATATTCATGATGTCCGGGATGCTTATGCTACTAGATTGCTTGTGATGTTAGGAAGGAATATGATGATAGTCATATTAATAATATTGATTGTTATTAGATGCAATTTGATGATATTTGAGTAGATATCTATCCAAAGAAATGGATTTATTTGTTATCTATATATGCATTGATGATCATACTTGTTGCTAAGATTAATTGCTTAATATGTTTAGCATACTTGAACTGTTCAATCTATTCAATTTTTTATTAAATACTCCAACTTCTTAGTTTTCTATTATTTAAAATGTTGTAATCAATAAGCATTATTGGATGTTATATCTGTTGTTGGGACATGGGTCTCACCCTTGTAGTTCGCCACATCTTCTTAGGTAATCTGAAGTGACAAAAATAAACATGTGACAACAAAGAGGAGCTATAGTAATGAATCTTTGAGAAAGTTGATTAGATGCCTAGTGTGTCCTAGAGTCATCCATGTACTCTCAGGTCTGGGCTGGAAAAGTATGTATATGGTGTTTCAAATGAATCAGAATTTTGTTAGCATGTTAGTATTTGTTGTGTGGCATATACAAATATTGTTCTCCTATGTATATATGTTGTGGCTAAGGTGATAGAACAATTTGTATCAAATTCTTGGTATAGTATGGATATAAGAAAGATGTTGGGCTCTTATGCAAATGTTCCTGAGCGGGTGCTGACATTGAAATTGGTTTTAATTTACCCATATTTTTGGGTATATTATTAATTGGTGATTGATTATGTTTTATGTTTTGAGTAATCTCATTTAGTGTAATGGGTTATAACACTACAAATGGTACAAATGATTTATGAGTCTTAGTAGAAATATACAAAAAATGGAGAATTGTGAACAATAGTTGGAAATAACAACATATACGTCATGAAACAACAATGTTATGTTAATATTACATAATAAAAATTTCCAATATTTAGTTCATGTGAACAAATATTCAAACTTTTTTTAAAACTAGTAAACATTATCCAGTTAAAAAGGTTCGATAATCAAACATACAGTAAATACATATATAATCTTTTCTATGTTCAAACACCATTGTCTTCTAGAATGGCTCATTGAGTCTCCCACACTAAAATATGTTCTTTCTCTTTTCAAACAACATAATCTTATTTAAAATTACTCCTCAAATCTCTCTTTCCTATTAAGTTGTTCTCTTTATTTTCAAACATGTAAGTTATCTTTCACTACAAAAAATTTGGCCTTTATTGAAGAACATTTGTGAGGAACTGAAAATCGTGAATAATGATGTCTATTTGTGAGGGATCATCCTTCAAACATGGGACCAAATCCCTCAACCATGTTTTTTACATCCTTAGACCTTTTATGTGAACACTAATCTCTCACAAATACATTACTCACGAATCATCCCGTGAAAAATACCATGCCAAATATTTCCCTCCATCTCATAACCCTTCCCTCCATTCAACATTTACAAATAAAAAAAAGATAAACCCTCCCCTCTCACGCCGTGCTCCCTCCCGCGCCGTGCTCCCTCCCCTCTCATGCCGTGCTCCCTCCCGCGCCGTTCCTCTGCCTAGCCGATCGCGGGGTGCTTCTGTTCCTTCCTCGCCCTAGCCGCCGACGCCCCCAACCAAACCTTTAGTGGCGTCGTCCTTCCCTAGACGAAGAGCTTGGGCTCACCCGTGTCACAGCTGCCGCCGTGTTGGGGCGAGAGGGTGTCCGACGCCGTAATTTCTCTCTACCACTCTCTCCAGAAGAAAGGGAAGCCGCAAGGTCGGGAAACTACTGTCTTGGCGGCATTTCTATTGTACTCCTTTGCTGACGACGGTAACCGCTACCTCTCCCTCGCTGATTGCAATGCTTAGTATAACCTTCTCCTCCTCACCTATATATCTCGCAGTTGCCATGTGACTAAGCAGCGCCCTCTTGTGTTTGCTTTCCTTTTGCAGTATTGGCATGCAAAACACCAGCTTATTCTTCCTGCTCTTTTTGCTTTCTGTTTCTATAGGTGGGGCTGCTTCATCTACATTAGTTCCCGGTTCAGGAAGGACATCTTGCCTCGGCTGTAATAACTCACTTTCTGTAGAAGCAACAAAGGAGAGAGCAGGTTTGTTAATTTTTTATGTTACTTCGAGGCTTACATTTAGGCTATACTTGTTTGAAAATATCATGACTTCTGATTTGTGGCAAGATGAATATTCTTGTTAGCAATATTTGTTATTTAATCGGGAATAATCAAGTTGATGAAGAGCATGTAACTTTACTTAAATTGAATATTCTTTGTGTTCTTATATTTTGAGGAGTACTTGTATCCATGAATAGCCTATATGGCTAAATAAAAGCCCTATGATTTTTTAATATCAATTTATAGGTTCATGTGTGTTTCTTTTCTAATTATTATAATATATGATGGAACCTCATATGTCACAACTTTACAGGTCTACATTCAATTCGGATATAGGTTTTTCTTTTTTAGAAAAGAATGATTTGAGACATGTTAATTGCGTCTATGATTCTTAAGCCAAATAAGTAATGGTACTACATTAATGACAATTCATCCTTAATATATGTATGATTATTGTGAAGTTAATATTTAATTTAGGATCCTACAGAAATTGAATAGTAGGATGTAGCTAAGAGAACAACTACAATGCAGACTCTGGTGATTGGTTTTCCTTATCAGTCTCTGTATGTAGGGTGACTCTAATCACAGAAGCAACAAGCCTTTTTTCCTTTGTAATTATCATATTTTTGAGATCTCTAATAAAAAATTCTTTGTTGTTTAGGTGGTTTTGAATTTTAAATCTGGCAGTCAATGCTCTTGCCCATATAAATCCATGAATGAACTTGTTGATCATTTTTTCCCCAACCATCAACATCACTGTCTTACTCATTAGCTAGATCCTATTATTTTGTCATGTAGAATATAGTATTTCCTGAGTTTCTCTAGGAATTCCTTAGCATTTATCTTTGAAAGACAATCCTCTTGACCTATTTAAGGATATTATATGTTTGTAACTACATCACATATTACTTTCTCTACAGAATACACTTTGGACATCACATTTTTACCATTGTATCCTCATTGTTATTTTTATGCATGTGACATTTACCATTGTATCCTCATTGTTATTTTTATGCATGTGATGCTTATTACTCTACTTTTTGCAAATAACTCTGGGCACATTTTTTTATTAATCCAAAGAGTATCTTAATGTCTTTTGTGGTTTTTGTCTAGAGTATGTCCACTTCACAATTAGTTATCATACGATGATGCTTATTCTTTCTTCTTAATAGAATTGAAATTGTTTCAGTCTTTTGATGATGTGAAAATCAACTATCATAAAAGTTGTCCTGGTGCTTTAGGGAAAAGTCAGTGATGAGCATGAGGAAAAGTAATTCTTGTTCATTCAAACGTCATTGGTTGTCATCTCCATGCATCAGGTCTTCTTTCTACTTGGTACTTGTTTCTCTCACAAATGAAGGATTACACATAAGCACACTTGATGATAATTCACTAACCATAAATTTTTCAGAAAATGTGGCCATGGAACTGCCAATGAGATGGAAACAAGTCAAGGGTGTTAGGTAGACATCATTGCCCTAAATAAAATGTCTCGAGCTCTATTTGATCTTCATTATGATGCCAATGATAACCAGTCACCTCTACTTTCTTCTTCAAAAGAGGTAGCACTAAAGTCATCAGCCAAGTTATGGAAGCATCAATAGCTTCTTCCTATTGATTGAGCCCTTGACCTTCTCCTTAGTCCTTAGATAGTTGATTTCAGCATTAATTCTTCTGAATTTGTGCCTCCTTCAGATACCAACTTTTTGGGAAGGTGTGTTATCCTCAGTGATGGTATTCCAATGTGTCTATCAAATTCTTGTCCTCTAAAGGTGGCTACATCCAATGGGAAACAATTTTCTTGCCTACATTCTTGACTTGGGGTAAAAGCTGAGCAAGCACAATAACAAACCATTTGTTAATAATTGTTGAAGAGCCGACTAGCATGACAATGCTTGAAGGCAAGCATTCCCACTTGTAACCATGGTGTTGATACCTCATGAATATTCCTCAAAAAGGAGATTTTACAGAGATCTTTTCCTTACAATCGTTTCCCATAGTATCTCTTTGTTGGTAGCAACATGACGACATATGTGGTTATATTTCTTTTAGAGGAGATTGATAGTAAACTGCCAAGTTTCTGTGGCATGGAAAAGGATAGCCAATTATGCTGCATAGATTACATCACCAAGGTTTCCAACAGACCATCTAGAGATCGCATCTATAGCAATTTACTAGACCTAATTCAAAATTATAAAGACCAAAAAGATTTACAACCATTATACGTTTTGATGGCTAATGAGTATTTATCAATGTAGAATACAATTTGGATTCCATTATCATTTTATGGAGACCATTAAGTTTTAACAGCCCAACTTGTCTATGCAAAGTTACATTTCCACACCACAATAAGGAAAACATCACTTCCACATGGAGAATCACAATAGCTACGCTATGCTTGATATTTAGTTCAGAAGTGAGGTACAAACAGTATTCTGTAAGTTCAAAATGGGCTAGACAATTTTTTTGCTTATTTTTCATATACACTGCCTAGAGAAAAACAATGGTGAGTGAGAAACAGAAATACAAAAAGCAACGTAACAGATATGGCAAAGGAGAATGATTGAAAATAGTTTCCATACCTAGTCCAATGCGTTCACCAATTTGAAGGTCTTCCCAAGGTATTTCACACTCAGCGACACCATCAAGTACTGGACTAGGAAGAGAGGAACTATCATTTGCTTTAGTAGTAGGAAGATACGAGTTTCCACTCATGGATGCCATTTGCCTTTCAGAATGAATCTGTAGTCTTGTATCTACTTCTGTTCTCATGTGATTAACTGTTGTGCCATCTGACAGATGGCAGTTTGTTGTATGAGTTAACATATTAAATGCAGGTTGTGATGAGCTTGAATTGATATCAAATTGAGATTGATCCGCAGAGGAATTCTTTTCTTCCCGCACAACAGCAAAAAGTTCCATATTTTTGTCCTCAGACACGGAGTTGATGTTTAAGGTATCTTTCTTTTCTGAAGATTCACATTGTTTTTGCTTCCGGTCTGGAAGACCAGAAATAGAGGAAGATATTATATTCTCCGCACCAGAAGACCAAGTACTCTGATTCCACTTCTCTTGTTTCATATTGACGTCTGTAGATTTTTTTTGTGTGTTTTCTACATATTGTGAACCATCTAGAAAATGAGGAAGAGCAGAAGAAGTACTGAGATGATGAGGTGGAAACGAGAGGAACATGGGATTAAATAGCAGAGGGGGAGGTGAACACAAAGCAGGTGGGAAGTGGCTTAAAAATGACTTGGGGGGTGGAGGTGTGCGCATGGCCAAGAACCAGCCAGTTGAAGAAAACCAGGACTATTGACTAAGTCATCGACTAAAAAACTGGTTGATAGGTTCTTGTCTAGTTTGCAGTAGTTTCCTGTTCCATGAGTGAACCCAACCATCCTAGCCACTGCTTCCTTGCTCAACTAAGTTGGACCAGCTGGTTGGTTTTATCATCCTTGGGATATACCTTGTCCTTCATTATTTCCTAGAACTTATGCATCAATGCATCAATAATACTAAATAAATATATAATTATATCATTCTGAAACTAATGTTTCATAAATCTGGGCTAGTAATTGAGTAACAACAATAAGCAATGAAATCTCATATGCTATGCTAACTTAATTGTTTATTTGTTTTTCATGAGATATAGACTTCTCTTAACAGAGCCGACTTTAATTTTTAGAACAGTATGCTTCAAATAATTATTACTCAAGTAATATTTAACAGTAATTTGCAGAAATTGACCCTAAAGACCAATTCTATCATACTACATACCATTATTAGATATTAAAAATGTTACATATGCCACAAGGTTCATAAGTCTACTAAATCACACCATTAGCACTAAAAGTTGTTGCTCTTTGCTGCTATTTGTGCTGCTGGTAGCTGCTGCTACTCGCAGCTACTCTCCCATCTATTATAACCCCGTAGAGATTTCTGTAGTAATCAGTTTTGGAACACGGTAGGTAAATATAGTTGGGTTGTAGCTATTGTGTTCTCAAATGATATATTTATATCTATAAATGATCATCAAGCGCGTACATGTGACAGATTTCTGTAGTGCGTCTTCTTTTATAGGAGACACAAGAGAAATGGTTATTATTCTAGAAATACTTCTATAACTTACCCAGAAGCTCTTTTCAGATGTATATACAATTCCTTGTTTAAGTTATGAAGAAATTATCTAGGTGGTTAGGATTTCCTGCTGCAAAATCAAGTAAAATGGAGTACACACCTTTCTCATTCATTTGTGAAATACTTACGGAACAAAACTTGGTCGATTCCTATTCAGTACTTCAGACTTATAGCCATAAATACGTCTAGGCACTATGAGTAAAACTCACACCGTTACTTGATATTCAGAATACAATTCGGTTTATTATATGATTGATGCTTTGGGCTTGTAGTGCTCAATGCCCGTGAGAATGAGAGATGAATTGTGCCCCTCTCTCTTGGAGTTAATGCTAAACTAGCCATCTGGGCATGCGTACTTCCCATGGACTCAATGGGGTGGAGGAATGAATAAACACAGATTCTAGAAATTAGACAACCTGCAAATAAAGTTGCATTTAATTTATGTTAGGGTAAATTTCACATATATACATGGTGTTTGTATGTTTTAACAATTTTGTCATGATCTTTCAGAAATTAGATAATGATACAAAGCTTAAACTTTTTGTTTTCAGTTATATCAAATCTCAAATTTCGCAACCTGGTAATAGATTAAGCAAAAATTGATTGGATTTTCACTTGGCCGGGATATAATACTTCTCTTTAGGTTGCTTATAAGGTAATCGGTTGTGGAGCTGAGCCATCACACAATTGCTGATATACAGTTAATCAGTAAGGCAGTAAATCAGAAATTCTTGGTTGCTAGGATATGATGACAATAATTAGAATGATGCTACATCTTGCATTTACAGGGAAGTCACACGAGCTGATGCTACACCAGGGAGATATAATGTGTAGAGAAAAGATTTGATAAAATACCATGTTAACTATTTGAGTAATTCAGATTTGATTCGATGTTGATTGGAATTTGTAAACTGTGAACATCACACCTGATGTATCACTGATATAAGTTTTATACACTATCTCTACTTTATAATTATTTGAAACTTATCAAAATGGGTAATTAAACCCCATAGTTGGAGAGTTTTAGAGAACAATATATAGAGATAACTCCATGTTATTAGGGAAAATTTGTTTGATGATGATAGATGTAGGTCAGGGTACCACTGAATACAAGGACAAATAAATCTGCCAGTAAGAGTATTCACCAGCATGCAAGAAAATTCTCCTACAAGAAGTATCCTTTATTCATCTCTATATTCTTGATAATCTGTATGACTTAATCATACCACCAATAATAGTTGGCAAGAACTAATATGCATGAGAAACTGAGACATTCAACATCATACATGATGTTGTTTATTGATATTGGTGCTTAATATATCAAAATGGTCGGACTTCTGCATTACTATCCTTTTAAAGAGTCATGTATAACTTGTCTTCATGGGTGTCTGTTCTGTGCCCAATCGTCTAAACATAACTCTTGTAGAAATTTTTATAGACCATAATGAAAAACAAACAAGTAACTCTTTCCCATTGTTGTAGGTATTTGAGTCTCAGTCAAAGTCCGGAAAACTGCTCACAGTATATTGTAGTTTGTAAATGCTATCAGTATATTTTTACTCCCCACTATGCTACTATATCTCATTGCCAGATGAAATAAATAAAAGTTGCAGACGTTGGGGACAATCACCTTTCTGGTTGTCACTCCTATAGAAGGCGACCCTCCTAGCAGTTGCTCCTTGGGGCAGAACACGTGGAGGGAGTACTGCTGTTGTTGCAGCTTGCAAAACAAGGGAGGACTTCCTCTGGTGGACAAGGAGAGGAAGACGAGTATGGTGATGACAGTGAAGGGAGGAGTACAATAGCTGTGACCTGGTGTGGGTGGAGAGTCCTAGGGTGGACCCAAACCCTAAGGGGCTTCTAACTTGGTCAAATTTATAAATTATCTAATCTTAGCAGAACATAAGTTGGGTGCCAAGACCAGGGTATGTGAGGAATCCACAACCACAAGTTCATTTTATTTATTCGGTCAGATGTGCAGGTTGAAGAAAGATAAATATATCAGCTTATGAAGGCGGGTACCACTGAATACAAGGGTACCACTGTTTAAGGGCTGCTACTGCAGATGTGTATGTTCACTGCAGTTACTTCTACTGAAGGCCAAAATGATCAGAGTTTTGTTGCAGACGACAAGTCTTCAAGGGAAGCCATCATAGTTGTTGTGTGGCGTGGGACTTGGTCAAACAGCAATCATGTGAGGTGTTGACCAATGCTTAAATATTTTTCTTTTTATTTTTACTATCTGTATTTTATAAACGTTTCTTATGTCAGTTTGTATACTTTGTTGTCTTGCTGCAGTTTGTGTGATAGGAAGGTTCTAAGAAGGTTGGTTTCTCTCTATTTTACAATGTGAGCCTGCAATCGGGAGGAGAAAAACCCAAGTCGATCATATTTGATCTGAGTACCAGCGTGACTAGAACTATGGTTCTTGCTGGAAAGACTCATCAAGATGGTAAGCAAAAGTATATAATGTTTTTCAGCTTCTATGTCAATCTATTTTGGTTTCTTACTCACACTTCATTCTATTGCTTTTGTATTTCTGTCATTAATTTTCCTCAATTATTTTAGTGGATATGGGGTCTTATAAATCATTTATGTAAAATTGTTTCTTTGACGATCCATTTTCCATTTGTAACAGATTAATACAAAAATATATGTGAGGCGTATCTCTTTGAAGTTGGATTGGACTATGCACTGAGTATTGTGGATGGAAAACTAGAGAAGAATACTCAAGTACCCAACCGTAAGAGGCCTGGCATTGATGAAGAGCACCACACCATTTGAAGGAATATGGAGACATTATAGATCTTAAGAGTTTCTAGCATGATATGTTGATTGTCATCAATCTCAACTTTTAGAACCATATGTATTCGTTATTTATATCAACGTTGAGCACGCTATGTATGGATAATATTTTTCTTCATTAACAAAAATTGGTTTGAGGTGATTTAACATTTTTATGTGTCATTTTGGTGTTGAAACTTCTTATGATATCTTGTGACTCTTATAAAAATATTATTTGAGGTTATATATACAAAGTTTTAATTCAAAATTAATTAACATTCAACAAATCATTCAATAAATCAATAACCAAATCATTCACAATAATCCCTCAAAAATATATCAATGAAGGTCTTTAGTCCCTCAAAAATGAGATCCAGATTGGCCATCACAATTGCATTGATGACGACCACATAGCCCCTCAAAAATAATATTAATGAAGGCATTAGCCCTTCAAAAATATATTCTCCAGGACCATCAAGTCCCTCAAAAATGTATTTATGAAGGCTAAATAGTCCCTCAAAAATGTATTTATGAAGGCTAAATAGTCCCTCAATATAACATTCTTGAGGGTCAGTTGGTCTGTGACAATTGTATTCATGAGGGCCACTGGTATTTGTCACGTGAGTTCTCTTCACGAACCATTTGTGAGGGCCAGACCCACAACCGTCCCTATTTGTGAGGGCCTATAGAGAGGGGTTTGTGACAGGACTCACTCGTGAATAATGGGCCAATTTTTTGTAGTGATTCTTTCCTCTACATATTTATTTCAAATGAAAGAAAAGTAAGATAATATAAAGAATAGATTGTAATGATATATTTTTTGACGAAGAGAAGAAAGTCATGATTCTTGATATAAGAGGGTGGTAGAATATTTGAATTAATTATGAAGAGATATGACTACTAATAATGGATGTAATGAACTCTTCTTAATCTCCCTCTATTATGTCTTCTCATATTCTTTTCACCTTTCTCTATCTTTTAGTCTGATATATCTCCACTAATAATTGTATCTCTTGGTCAACCATAAACGTTCCTTGTAGTAATAATAATTCCACCTTAATTATCTATTTTCCCCTTTTGGATTATTGCATGTTTCTATTCGAGATCTCCATGATACAAGTAATTAAAAACTAAAAATAATTTGTTAGATGAACCCTCCAGTGATCCCAATTCTCTCTACCACCATTACATAAATGACTATATGCAAGTTTCAAAATTTTCACATGTAATATTAAGCACAAGTAAAATATATTTGGTTATATTTCCACATGTAACAGACACATGTGTGTTTAGTAGTTATACAAAGAGGACATCTATGTCTGCAAAAATGAAAGTTCCTACTTATGATACATGATATTTTATTCAAAATAAAGTATTCAAATATATACTTATTACATGTGTTTAGTCTTATATTATTTAGTATAGGTGCTATAATGTTTAGACTCCTATTTATACAAGACTTGTAATCAGTTATAAGGCATCTCAATATAATCATATTTTATAATTTTTACATGGTATTAGAGCCAAGATCCTATAAGATAGTTGGCATATGGAAACCCCTTCTCTCTTGGTATATGACACATGCATGCCTTTTGTGTTGTTAATATTATATCCTTTTATTTTTCTTTCTCTCCCTTTATAGTAGTAACTTCCCTTTTTTTTTAATAATAGTACTATCAATTTCTTCCTTTTCTATCGGTTTCCTTTTTTAATTATTAGCATCTCATCAATTTTATTTCTTAATTGTTAGCAGCTTTTTTTACTTTTTTACCCCTTGATCATTTTTTTATTGATATCCATCTTTTCTATTTTCCTATCACACCTCCTTCCTATTCAAGTGTGCTATTTTCCTTCTTATCCAAGTCAACGCCATGCCTTTTTTCTCCAAGGCATCAACCTTCCTTCTTCTATTATTGCTTTGGTTTCTAGTTTTCCTACCACGTTATCTCACCATTTTTGTTTCTATTCTTTTCTCTTCTTTATTTTTCTTCACCTCCATACCATTTTCTTTCTCTTTTTTATTTCTAATCATTTCTAGTTCCATTATCGTCTTTGCTCTCTACTTTTTCAGGCCATCTTGGCAAACATCCCGGTCCGTAGACGTCAGAGATTTGTCTTGTCCTTCACCCTCCTCCCCCTGTCCCTTTACCCTCCTCCTCGCCTCCTCACCTTTTGAGCACACTTTTCTTGCCCTTCACCCTCCTCCCCATGTCCCTTTCACCCTCCTCCTAGCCTTCTCACCTTCTGAGCACACCTGTCTTGCCCTTCACCCTCCTCCTCCTGTCCCCTTCACCTTCCTTGTAGCATTTTCATCTTTTAAGTACAACTACCATCTTCTTGTAATCTTGTCTCCAGCCTATCCCTCCTCATCTCTGATGGGATCGCCTCCACCTCTAGTTTCCTCCCACCCTACCTTAGGCTCTTGATAACACCCATATTATGGCTATTTATGGCCCATATTTCGTTGTCAAACCTGCCTTCTGAACTGGTTTCCTTTATGTTTTATCATGTTATTGCATAAGAATAAACCACACTATGCTCCTAACTCTTTTCCCATCTTTTACAGAGTTTCCCTCACTTTTCCACTCAAAATCAGCAAAAAGGCTCGTCCCAGCCCACTTACAACGAATCAGCCCCTTCATTGACCACACAACACGCCCGCTTACCCGTAGCGGTCACTACCCGATGTGGCAGCAACCCAACACGGGCGTGTCGCGCGAGGAGGCATCTGACGAGCGACATGCTACCTACCCGACTGAGAGGTTCTACCCACCACGACCAATCAGCCCGATATGGGCATGTCACACGCTGCAAGCCACTCACCAGAAGCAGCCGCCTGATACCTTCACAACCCGACACACGATAGCCAAGCCATGTTGAGCGATATGCAGCTGTCGACCAACCCCGAAGCCATGTGAACAAATCTGATTGAGGACACATGGATCCACAAGAATCACAACCTCTTCCAAACTGCGGCCTATAAATATCAACTACATGACTCCGATGGGACGGGTCAAAACCTCGCGAAAGCTAACTTTAGAAAGCATCTGGAGCTAGTGTGTCGACTTTTAAGGCATGTCAGGCGATACTAGGTGAGCACACTCCCAACCCGACAGGGGCGGGAGTGGTTCACTTAGAACCTGTCCCGGTAGCCGCAACAACCTGATATGACCAAGAAGGCCACCCAATGTGTCGGGTTCCTAGATGGGCTCCTACCCGAGATGGCTCACCCCCTACACCCGATACAAGGAACTTGAGAACCTAAGTCATCTCTAACCCGGCACGATATCGAATCCGATACGGACTACCCGTCAGGGTGTGTCGCCCGAGAGGGTGGTACCCCGACACGACCGTATCGGGTAGGGAGCCTTGACCAATACACCTGCCCGTCACGACATGTCGCCTGATAGGGCTAGCCATCGGACACAGGTATATCGGGAAGAGCTCCCGCCTGGTATCGGGTTAGTGATACCTTAGGGGTCTGCTACTGTATATCAACCTCCTATATCAAGGGGGGAGATACCTATCTTCCCTTTTTACAGAAATTTACTTTCATTTATTACGCATTGTAACTAAACCCTTTACATATCTATTCTTATGGAATCAGTGGAGTTTAAGATCTGTTGTTCTTGTATGGTTCCTTTTTGTTTGATGATTTCTTTATAGCATCTAAACTCTAGCCTGTATGCTTGGATCATGTTTTGATTAGCTATCAAATCGTGTTTCCTGTTTCAACTCTTTCGAGAGAGGGATGTTATAACTCTAGAGTTCAGTCCGATCTGGGAATATGAGAGTGCCTAGGATCAGGGCCGCCATGGTTTTATTTCCACTCCAACTCATGTCCATTACTCTTGAGAGAGGGTATTGACACTTAGTTGGAGGTACCCTCTTTGAGATAAGAGAGTACAAGAAGTTTTCCGCTACCTCTTGCTATGCCTAAGTCTTCTTCCTTCGAGCTTTACCTTAACGATAGTTTTATCTCCCCGGATTCTGTTTTACAAAAACTTTATAAAAACCTCTTAACCCAAAACTTAAATCTTTCTTGTAACTCCTTTTGGAGATAGGATTTTCTGTTTGATTCTTTGTGATTCTTTTATGTGACATACAACCTTTCCTTGCACCCCCCCTTTTTTTGAAGTTCTTAGATAAGCGAAACCCAAGTTCTGAAGCGCCATTCTTCCTATCCCTGTGTTCGACCCTGAACTACTTCGACCCTGTGCTAGTTGCAGGTGTCTTAAACATTCAGGTACTATAAATTATAAAAGTCTGATGACCTAGGCATGTCTCCATCTTTTGGACCCACGTTTAAGGCTCATTAGCTCTACACCTATATCTCCATCGAGCAACAGAAGTAGACATGTGATGTCATGCCCTACATGATCATTATTGTCAACCATTTTGTACTCCTTGTATAAGAGTTCCTCATGTTTCTATACAAAAGAGGAAGCTCCAATGCAGATCATTATCAAGATTGGTACTTCCCATTCCTCTTTCTCCTTGTCATCCACAACATCCTCCAACAAGTTGCGACCACTCCTCCTTTCATAGTGTGTCAGAAACATCCTAATAGCTTCCTTTCTAAGAGTGTATCTTATTTTCTTTTCGACTCAAATTGTGAGGCATGGGTAAGAAACCTCTTTGTCTTCTTTCTTGTTCATGTGAGAGCTCCAGCTTCTAAGAGAATCTGTTCATGTGAGAGCTCCAGCTTCCAAGAAAATCGGTGCCACCAACATTCCCTCTTCGTTGCTGATAGCAAGTCTTCTCACCAACAAAAACTTCTCTCCAACACTGGTATCAAGGTTTCTTCTATTCTAGTTCAAGCTTTCACATGCTAGTTGCTCTACCCCTATGTGCTTTAGGGGGAGTGATATTTGTATGAGCTAAGTATATCTTTCTTTTTATGATTCGAGTTTGTATGTCATTTTTGTGTCTACTTTTTCAAGCTGCACGTGTGCTTCACTCATGCTCCAGTTTGAGGGGGAGTATTAGAGTATGTACTGGTTACATGTGTTTAGTCCCATATTGCTGAGTGCAGGAGTGTTACCATGTAATAAGTTGTAAGACATCTCAATATAATCATATTTTACCATTCTTACATAGAGATATAGTAATCTACGAGAGTAAAATAAATCATTTGATCAAGGCAATATTCTGTTAAAATAAATTATTTGCGGTGCAATTTTTATCCATGTTTTTTTTTCTCAAACCATAACTGTACCACATCAGAACAATTTTAGAAATCTAAAATTATATATGCACCATAACCACTTGGTATGATTGTGTAATGTAAAACATCATGGGGTTATCCATAGAAATATTTTATTGAAGCGCCATTATCGTCCCTACTTATATCGTAAATTCCTCCTTTTATTTTTATTTGCTCTGATTCAGACGAATAAGATTTGGCAAAAAAACACATAATTTCATTATTTTCTATTTATTCCCTTCTCTCACCTATCAGTTTGAATAATGAAACTTTAATTATTTTCTCCTCTTATCAATACCTTCGTATCATATCTACTTAGACTCTTTCAAACAGTCTTATCTATCCATAAGACAAATTGGTCAAATATTTTTATAAACATTTTCTACTATTTGTAATTGATCAATCTATTTTTCCAAAATATTTTAGCTTACTATTAACTACACCAAATCTTCTTGTACCACATTCTTGTCTTATAAGTTTGAGAGTAACATCATTTGAAAAATGTATGATTGTTGATCTTCATGTACGTCATCATATTTCCTATTTATATATATAACATCTTGAATTTAGTTATGTATAGACTTATTTGTCTTTCTTTGACTCTTTCATTTCTATCACCAATATTATGTTCTGATGCCCATAGAAGTATATATCAAGAGCAAAATCCACTATGAAGTAGATAATTTGTTTCTTGTTTATATTATGGTTGTTTTTTAAAGACGTATTGTCCAATCATTTAAAAATGACTTAGTTACCATTTAAGTCAAATATCTAAAGAAACTATATCTTAGTTCATAAAAATTATGTTTTTCTTTTACTAAGGAAAATGGAAAACATGACAAGTCATTTTTCATTTTTAGATGGAAAAACGAATTCTTGAAGTAAGAGAGAAAGTACACTAAATCTAAGCTTAACTAGAATTTAACTATATATGTGTACTTTTTCCCCCATATTTCTTCTTAAGATTCACCATAGGAGGGAGAAGACTTTTTCTCTTAATCTCAAATGTGAAAAAACATTTAGCATGGATGATATCAAGATAGTGAAAAATATTTGTACAATAGAGACAATGAAGCACAAGAATGTTCCTTAAAGGGAGGAAAATGTTGATATAACATGTTTTGCCCCTGAAAGTAAAATCCAAAGTAGCATCATTAAGATTATTAATGAAACTAAAATGTATTCAACTAAAAATGTCCATCCATTTATTGTATTTTGATACAAACATAAAACACTGACCCCTATTTCCGTTCTATGGGTAAACACCACTTTCATTGGTGCATTCCCTCCCACCAAGGCCTGAATTACAATTTGATTTGGTGGATTCACATCAGCTATCAAACCCATTAGTAAATGGTGAAATGAATTATATCTTGTTTTTCTACAAAATATAATTTTGTAATTATATTGCTCAATAAGACTTGGTTTTGATAACTTTCAGAGGAAGTGGGATCTCGTTCATCCATTTTGATGTGATTTTCCATATTTCGTTCATAGAGTAAACAAGAATAGGTTTCTCATATCTTTTCTTAAAGGTACATCATATCTAACTTGGTGATAAAAAAACCAAAAGAATACCAGGTATTAATTCCTAGAATGATTAGAGCATGATTGAATGAAACCCCATAGTCTTACAACCAACCTATTTATCCTTAACAATTATTAAGATCGTAATTACCCATATCCAATCCATGGTGCTCTATCCTTGTTCGTTATCAACAATGAGTGCTTACTAGTACCAAGCACAATGAAAAATCCCAACTTGAATGTTTAGAAAAAAAATCTTTATCCTATATTACTTAGGGTAAGAATCCATGTCTGTATAAGTTGCTCTCTTTCCATCCAGTAGTGAATGAAACAAAACATGTTTCACCTAATCCTTATTTTAGGCTTAACTATGCAGTATTCTAATCCTCCCCACTTAACATGTGATGTTTTTGCCAAGCCTTATGATATAGGTTTGCTACCTTCAACCATGTGGTACAAACCCTCATTGGTTTATGTACCCTCAATTCATGGATCCAACACAAGGGCGGCACTTATCACCTCTGCGTACATATAGCCATATTATCATATATGAATTTTGTGGCTTATGACTAGAATGTCATGTGTTCACCATTAGAGAAGAGGATTATGAAGAAGAATTTATCTTGAATGTAATTTGATTGATCCTTTCACTTTCATTGAAAGGATCTATCTAGGATTGGCATTATCATAAATGCCTATATTGAAAAGATCTATCTAGGATTTGATCTCTAAAGAAAGTGAAACCAATGGATGGCCACTTTGCACTCTTTATATTTTTGAGCGGAGCTTCTATTCTTAGGAATGGCATTGTCATAAATGAAGGAGGAAAGGATGTTCAGTCTCCTCCATCATCGCCCCACTCAGTCTCACCAACTTTTAATGTGCCATTATCTATTACTATGGGATATTACATAGACACTACAAGTATTTATAAAATTCAAAAGCATGGGTGATCACAATTTAAATACAATTACCCTACTCATTAAAGGTATTTGTACTTAATAGAATTTCTAGCAAGTTCAATAGAAATTTATTTATCTAGCTTAATAACCTTCACACTGACCATTAAAGTCACTAAGAAAATTAGCTAGCACAATAAGGATCTCCTACCATGCATAATGGCCATTACAACAAGTTGGTTTCAAGCTAAGAAGAATAAATATTTCTAGAATTCAACCGTGATGGTCATTACTAGGATATGAGAAGTCATGAAACTATGTGACACACATGAAGAAAGTTAAATGGAAACATCACAATAATGCAATGGGGCATCTCATTAATCAAATTCTATACATATTAGACCCCTACAATGATGCGGGGCATCATGTTATGTCCATAAGCATGTATGTGACTACCATTGTTGGATCAATGGGCTCTAGAAGGGTGAGGGTTGAATAGAGCTAAAATACTTAAACAAGATTCATTGAACCTTCAAATTACTTCAATGGATAAGATTGCAAATATGGAATTTGTGTGCAACTAAACAAACATAGCAAGGATGAGAGAGATTGAATCAGATCAAGGAAAAGTTATGTATAATGGTTCCAAACTCCAAACTAGGAGAGTGTGCATCCACTACCAAGATAGGTCAACCTCTAGGATTTTTCACCAATTGTGCATTTTTATATTCAATTATCAGAGATATAATAAGACATTCCTTTTTTAGGGAAAGGATGCCTAGGCTTCTCTTTTATGGATCAAAAGGAGCCAATAAACTTTTCAAGTTCTTAGCTATCCTTTTAGCAAAAGTCTTCAACCTCTACAAGGGCTTACCCACTTTTGTAATGAGTTGTACACCTTCACCAAGGAGATCCCTTCTTACAAGTATTTTGGCTTAAAGGAATTACCTACTCTCCTCTTGGATCTTTAGCTTTCAACATCACCTTCACCAAGGAGAAGCTTTCACCAATTTTTCTTTTGAGAAAGGGATTGGAAAAGGGAAGATCGAGAGCTTCACAATGAGTACAATGAAGTAGCTCTGACCTATCTCACTCGGATTGATGTTAATCTATAGTAAGTAAGAGAGAGAAAGGGGTTCTATGTAGACAAATCCACTCAACTATAGCTAGGAGCATAAGAAGAAAATTTGGGATGAAGCCCAAGGGTCCCTATTTATAGTTGGGGATGTCTACTAACTAGTATAAGCACTTAGGAATGATTCTATTTGTCTAGGGTGTTGCAAAAAAAAACTATTTTTGAGTTTTGCAACACTCCAATGACTAGATACACTTTTTCTGCACATTTTCTACAATGCAGTCAGTCGAGTTTCAATAAAGAAAAATCAACCGATACTATTATACAACAAAGCAATTTGAAGTATCGGTCGAGTTTGTCCTGTATGAAACTCCGTTGATGTCTTAAATTTGATTTGCCTATGTAGGGGTGTCAATTGAGTTTGTCCTGGAAAAACTCAGCCAACCCTGGTGGCTCCCAAAATCCATCAAGGGAGTCGATCGAGTTTATCAAAGATGAAATTGGGCCAAAGAGACTCTCCATAATGAATTTTAGAAATTTCCATTAGAGTGCTTAAACATTAATTTTCAGTGCTCTTGATTTTTTCTCATCTTAATTACAAGTCAAGGCATCAATAGAAATGATTACAAAAATTGTCCTAATGGTTTTAGAGCATTTTCCACAAAATTGCGCTTTCTTTCTCTTTGGATTTTATTTGGTCAAGCAAGGGATTGATTGAATTGATGCTTTTCATGTACCTAATACTTGAAATCACTCTCAAATAGACATATTAGATACATATGAATGGAATGGTTAAGTCATCATCAAATATAAACAATGTAGAACTGTTAGGTCATTATTCTCCCCCTTTTTGAAGATGACAAATCATTCCTCAACATATTGAAATGGACTTATAATTTAAAACATTTACCTTATAAATTGTAGGGCGGTTCACAAATGTACAATGACAATTGCTCCCCCTCAATTCATGCTTACCTTTGCATGTATGGTTAGTTTCTCCAAAAAGAATAATCATAGCACATATATACTATTGAGTTCACTTTCATAGTCACTTGATATTTCAGAGAATTAAAATTGAGCTCATTTCTTTCCCTTTGTGATATAAAAAAGGGAGGGGTAGAAGAGCTAAAACACATGTCTTATTGAAAGGTACAAATGACACAAATAAACACCATATGCAAGCACCACACATAAGCCAAAAAAAGAACATAACATACTACAGTCATAATCAAAATATGGAAGCACATACCAAAAAACTCATGAGATATAACCCAACATAAGTTAAGGTACCTATAATTAGATTACAACAAAATATACACCCTCGGGAGATGAAAACCTCAAAACCATGAAGAAAAGCAACTAGATATGAAAATAGTAATCCTCAGGTACAATTACCAATGTTCAATACATGAAAGTCTACAAAAAGAGATATACTTGAGCACTCTATGGACTAATAACTAAACATCAAGGGTATCTAGGTCAAGCTCCTAGTCGCCATCCAGTTGGTAGTCTTCATTGCCATTAGAAGGTGCACCAAGGGAAACAGGTGTGTCATCACCACCATCTCCATCATCACAGAAGCATCATCACCATCCATGTCATCATCCTCATCCTCATCACTATTGATGCATGTATTTTGTATCATATTTTGGACCACTTTTGGTTACATTTTAAAATTATTTTCACCCAATAATCACTCTTAATCATGATAGATTTTCCACTTTATTGTTATATTTACTTGTTCTATGGTTTGGATTATAGGTACCACATTTAGGCATCAAAATGGGTAAAAAAAAATCATATTATCCATCAACACATTCCACAATCATGTAAATATTTAGAAAATCAATGTTGCAACAACTGTCATAGACACGCCATGTCTTTTAAAAGACACATCATGTCCAGACCAGACACAGTGTGTCTAAATAAATACAAGGCATGTAACTTTCCATAACTTATCCACAACTCCCTAGACTAGATCAATACACCATGTTGGCCATCCAACACACCGTGTCACCTACGAATTTCACCCAAATGTTAATGTATAGAGTAAAGACGATGAAATGTAGTTAATTCAACCCAAAGATGACCCTTGTTGGAATCCCAAAGAGTTTACACACTTGGAGGAGTTAATCTCGGAGCCCCAAACATAAGAAGGTGACTCCTCTGGAAGTGGGTATTATTCTTTCTGAGGGTCGCTATAGTCTAAGTAAGTGATTCCTAAAGAAATTGAAGAAGACAGGATGTGTGCATTTTTGTATACGATGTGTAAGTTTACAGAGACTCTCAACCCCAACTGTAGAGAAGAATACACTGCATGTTTCTTATAGAACACACCACGTTCATGCATTTAAAAGCCTCGTTTCAAATGTTCAAGAAACTTATACGGTGGGGATTTATTTAGAAATGCTATATACTCTTTTAGGACAACAGTTTCATCTGACTATTACAGTGAGAGACATGACATGTCTTTGTCAGTTTCTATATAGAGAGAAAGGGGCTCTATCACAAATAACCTATCTCACTCAGATTGATATTAATCTGTTGTAAGAAAGAGAGAAAAAGGGGCTCTTAGTAGACAAATCCACTCAACTATATCTAGGAATAGAAGAAGCAAACTTGGGATGAAGCCCAAGGGTCCCTATTTATAGTTGGGGATGTCTACTAGCTGATAGAAGCACTTGGGAATGAATTCTAGTCATTTGGGGTGTTGTAAAAAAACTATTTTTGAGTTTTGCAACACTCCAACGAATAGATACACTTTTTCTACAATACGATCGGTCGAGTTTCAATCAAGAAAAATCAACCAATAGCATTATACAACAAAGAGAATTTGAAGTGTCAGTCGAGTTTATCCTGGATGAAACTCGGTCAGTGGCTTAAATTTGATTTTCTTGTGTAGGGGTGTCAATTAAATTTGTCCTAGGAAAACATGGACAACCCTAGTAGCTCCCATCATCCATCAAGGGTGTCCCTTCGAGTTTATTAAAGATGAAACTTGGTTGACAAGACTCTCTATAATAATTTTAGAAATTTTCATTAGAGTGCTTAAACATTAATTTTAAGTGCTCTTGATTTTTTCTCATCTTAATTACAATTCATAACATTGATAGAAATGATTAAAAAAATTATCTTAATGGTTTTAGAGCATTTTCCAAAAAAGTGTACTTGCTTTGACTTTGGATTTTATTTAGTCAAGCTAGGGATTGATTGAATTAATGATTTCCATGTACCTAATACCTGAAATCAATCTCAAATAGACATATTAGATACATGTGAATGGAATGGTTAAGTCATCATCAAATATAGACAATGTAGAACTGTTAGGTCATCATTCTCCCCTTTTTTAAAGATGACAAACCATTCCTCAACATATTGAAAATGACTTATAATTTAAAACTTTTACCTTGTAAATTGTAGGGAGGTTCACAAATGGACAATGGCAATTTCTCCCCCTCAATTCATGCTTATCTTTGCATGTATGGTTAGTTTCTCCAAAAAGAATAATCATAGCACATATATACTATTGAGTTCACTTTCATAGTCACATGATATTTCAAAGAATTAAAAGTGAGCTCATTTCTCCCCCTTTGTGATATCAAAAAGGGAGGGGTAGAAGAGCTAAAACACATGTCTTATTCAAAGGAACAAACAGCAAAAATAAACACCATATGCAAGCACCATACATAGGCCAAAAAAAAACAAAATAACATACTAGTCATAATCAAAATATGGAAGAACATACTAAAAAACTCATGAGATATAGCCCATCATAAGTTAAGGTACATATAATTAGATTACAACAAAATATACATCCTCACGAGATGAAAACCAAAAAACCATGAAGAAAAGCAACTAGATATGAAAATAATAATCATCAGATACAATGCCCAATGTTCAATACATGAAAGTATACAAAAAGATATATATATATATATATATATATATATATATATATATATATGAGCACTCTATGGACTAAGAACTAAACATCAAGGGTATCTAGGTCAAGCTCCTAGTCACCATCCAGTTGGTTGTCTTCAGTTCCATTAGAAGGTGCACCACGTGCAATAGGTGTGTCATCACCACCATCTCCATCATCACTGGAGCCACATCCACATCATCATCCTCATCCTTGTCACCATTGATGCGTGTATTTTGTATCATATTTTGGACCACTTTTGGTTATATTTCTAAATCATTTTCACCCAATAATCACTCTTAATCATGCTAGATTTTCCTCTTTATTGTTATATTTACTTGCTCTATCGTTTGGATTGTAGGTACCACATTTAGGCATCAAAATGGGGAGAAAACAAAATCATATCATCCATCAACACATTCTGCAGTCATGTAAATATTCAGAAAATCAATGTTGCTAAAACTATCATAGAAACACCCTATCTTTTAAAAGACACATCGTGTCCAGCGTGTCTAAATAAAGACATGGCATGTAACTTTCCAAAACCTATCTGAAACTCCCTAAACTACAGCAACATGTCATGTTGGCCATCCAACGCACCGTGTCACCTACATATTTCACCCAAACATGAATGTATAGAGTAAAGACGATGAAATATGGTTAATCCAACCCAAATCTGACCCTTGTTGGAATCCATAAGAGTTTGCACACTTGGTAGAGTTAATCTCGGAGCCCCAAACCAACGAAGGTGAGCCCTCTGGAAGTGGGTATTATTCTTTCTGAGGGTCGCTATAGTCTAAGTACGTGATTCCTAAAGAAACTGAAGAAGACAGGATGTGTGCTATTTTTATATGATGTGTAAGTTTATAGAGACTCTCACCCCCTACTGCAGAGAACAAGACATTGCATGTTTCTTATAGAACATGTCATGTCCATGCATTGTAAAGCTGCATTTCAAAGGTTCTGAAAACTTTTATGGTGTTTCTTTATTTAGACACACCATATACTCTTTTAGGATAACAGTTTCATTTGACCATTACACTGAGAGACACAACATGACTTCCAAAAGACACGATGTGTCTTTGTCAGTTTCTATAGAATTTGAAAAGAACTTCCCCTTGTTTTAAAGATGATGCATCCATATGGGGAAGTTATCTCTCGTCACTTGAAATACGTTTAGGCCAGAGGGAGTTGTAGAGCAAGAGGAGGGTGATTTTGGGGAGGAAGAAGAGGTTTCTTGGGAAAGAACCTCCTTTCTTCACTATTTCTTCTCTAAAAGGTGCAGTAGAGCTTCTCTACTCATCCAAGCTTCTTGGGAGGGAAGATAGTTCAAGTGGGAGTAGCTACAAACAAGGGTGGAATTTCATCCTGTAGTTAGAGTTTTACCTAACTCATCTTCACTTTTTGGTTCACCTTTCTCTTTCTTCTCTCTCATCATGCAAAAATCTAAAATGTGTGCCCTACACTTGTGTTTCTTCATCATGTACGAGTAGAACCATTTTTCTTGGGAATGAGAGAGTAGCTTCCATGATATTACTCATATGAACTCATAATTTATATCTAATGTTAATTAATTTGCTTCTCTAAGAGCTTCTACAGTGTTTATTTGCATGTATGCTTGACTGGCCATCAAATATGCATGTCTTATGTTTCTTTATGCGATTCGGGAGGATGTATGAGGGAGTATGGAGTAGATCTCTTGGAAACAAACTCTTGACCATGAGAGTGGCTGGGTAATTTTTAAGGATCCAAGGTTGTGTTCGAATATGAACATGGGCACAGGAGTGTTATGTGAAGATGAGAACCATCTCATAGCACTGGAAGGTGTATGATTCCAACGGCCTCCTTTTCAAGTTAATTAACATGTTTAATTTTGTAGTCGCATGTGAGTAATAGTATGGAAGTAAAATTATATGACCAAGATCTTCTAAAAGATGAGCCTTAAGATTCTCAATTTAGTTCTTGTTCTTTAATTTGCTAGTTAGACAATCATAACCAAATAAAAATTTTGTAAAATGATCTAGATTTTTGAACCATAACACGCTTGCACCTAACTGTTCCTTACTCCTTGGACGACCTCAATAATACTACACACACTCGTATACCTATGGGGTAGTGTTGAAGTTTATAAATATTAAAACTTGCGAACACGACCAACAACTATCACCCTCAACATCATCCTCAGCATCCCCATCTGCCACCTTCTCATCATCATGAGGTCCAAAGGAGCGAGTAGCAAGCCACCTTCTATGTTTCTCCACCCAATACATACCACATGCATGTGGTGCATTTGCTTGCTCAAAGTTGGGTGTAGAAACACCATTAAAACTAGAAAGTAGAGTCGAGGCAAGGCCATGAGAAAGAGAAAGTACCTGAGAGGTACTTAGTTGAGTAGAGGTAGGTCCACCATCAAAGGAAGAATGTATAGTAGAAGAAGCAGGGTGGAAGGTTAGGTGGAACTAACTGTATGTATAAGAGGCATAGTCAGCAGTTGGGTAGGGATAGTAGGTAGGATAAGGATGGGTGTAGGACAAGTTCATGTTAGACATTATTTGAACAAGATCCTTGTATAGGTGCTTCTGGACCTAGGTGTTTTAAGAATGTTGGTACATAATGTAGCCCATGAGGGTTTCATTAGACACTGAAAAGCAAGCACAACAAGGTCTAGGAGGAGGTTGGGTAGAGGTTGAAGCACCAGGGGTAGAGAAGGTGGGGTGAAAGGATTTATTGATTGTGGTGTCATTGATATACACTCCTTCTCAACTGGCTTTATAGCCAAGGTCATTAAAAAGGGATTTCAGTGTGATGTTGAAAGGCACCACAAATTAAGCTAGGGTGAATGGGAATCTCTAGTATTCTTCTCTATGTCAAAGCAAGTCATGTGATGGAGAATGCATCTTGCCCATTTGACATGGATATTTTGAAAAAGACAATACATGATCAATGTCAAGTTTTCTATAATATCAATTTGATTTTTTTCATATGAATGTTGTAGTTAACTAGGAGAGGAACCAAGCAAGTCTTAATATCAAGAGAAGAAGACAATAAGATGGATTTATTCCTATATGGGAAATCAGGCTTATTTAGAGTTTTGTGGGTATCAGGAAGAGATAACTTAGGGTCAAAGCTCTTGTAGAAGTCTTCAGGGTCAAAGAGGTCACACTAGTTAGTATAGGGAGTCATCCAATTTGACGAGGAGCAAGATAAGTAAGTATTCAAAGAATACTCAGAGACTGAAAACTTGACTCCCCCTATCATGGCTGAAGAAACCACTTGGGTATTTGGAGGAGGCGCTAAAGTTTAGTTCTAGGTAAGATTTTCATAGAACTCATGCACCACTTTCTTGCTCGACATGGAGTTGTTAAAGGCTAGGCGTTCATAGAAAAGAGCATCGAGGTGTTGATTTGTAAAGAATTTTTTAACCTCTTTGACAATCTCATTGCTAAGGTTTAACAAGGGCCTAAAGGGGTAAGGGTTCTTAGGTAACAACTCCTTGTAATGATTGACTGCTTGATTTGAGATAAAAGAGGTACCATCATATGAAATGAGCCTAGGGGATGTGGAGGACAAAGGAACTCATACTGGACTGGTTCTTTTCTGTAAGTTGGACGCAATGGAGAAGAAAAGAGAGAATATGACACCAAATAGAAAGAAGAACAACAAAAATAAGCCTCCCAAGCTAAGGGTTGAGGTTGGGGAAGGTCAAACAGGGAAAACTAGGGCTAGGAGAGTGGTGTGGGTGACCTAGGGTTCAAGGTTGAACTGAGAGGGAGACGGGTCAGTTGAGTTTTATGTAGTTGAGAGGGAGAAAATTGACTGACAATCTATATATTTTTCTGCACAGCAATGTTGTCGGTTGAGTTTGAGATTTAGAAAAATCATCCAAGATAGCTATGTGTTCAGTCCTTGGGTATGTTGTCCATCGAGTTTCCCCACAACAAACTTGACCGACAAAGAATCCAATCAAAAAGGTTTGAAATTTAATTCTAGGCCACTAGAGTGATATACAAAATTTATTTTTCTATCCTATCATGCATTTTGAACATATTAAGGCATTTTACACACATCATTGGCTACTATTTTGCGATTAAACAAGTGTTCACAAAAAATAGCCAAAAATAAGAAAAATAAGGCATAAAAACTAGGCATATGTAGCACAAACAAGCATAAGTTGAGCAATTTATGAGTAAGAACATATAGATAAGTGAACATCTATCTAGAAGGTATACCATTATCATCAAGAGAATTTATAAGAAATTTTGATCTAATGAAAGTAAATTGCTCTCTAGCTAGAGGTTTGGTGAAAATGTTTGCAAGATGGTTTTTCGTGTCCACATGAGTGATATAGATATCTTTCTTAGAAATGTGGTCAGGGAGGAAATGATGTCGCACATCTATATGTTTATCTCTACTATGCAATATATGATTGTAAGAAAGATTGATTGCACTAGTATTGTCACATTAGATAGGAGAAGCATTATAATGAGCATTAAAGTCTTGGAGAATTTGCTTTATCCATCATATTTGGGCACAATAACTCTCAGTTGCAATGTTCTCAGCCTTGGTAGTTGAAAGATCCATTGTGCCTTTTTTCTTAGAGAACCAAGAAACTAAGCATGGTCCTAGTAGGAAGCAAGTGCCACATGTGCACTTTCTAACAATTAAGCACCCGACATAATTCACATCACTATAAGTAGTAAGAGTGAAGTCCCTTGACTTGGGATACCATAGTCCAAAATTATGGCTATTGGCTAGGTACCTTAGAATCCTCTTAACCTCTATAAGATGGGATTTTCTAGGGCTTGATTGAAATCTAGCACACAAGCCAACACTAAACATAATATCAAGTCTAGAGTCAATTAAATATAACAAGCTACCAATCATACCTCTATAGATCTTCTCATCTACCTTCTCACCTTCCTCAATTCTATAAAGTTTGGTGGTGTTAAACATGGGAGTATCCATCAACTTGGTGTTCTCCATCACAAAGTATTTCAAGAGTTCACTTGTATACTTTCCTGGATGATGAAGTTTCCTTCCTTTGTTTGCTTGATTTGGAATCCAAGGAAGAAAGTAAGCTCCTCCATCATACTCATCTAAAATTCGCTCTTCATAAGATAACTAAACTCCTTACAAAGATCAAGATCGGTTCCTGCAAATATGATATCATAAACATATATTTGAATAATAAAAAAGTTGCTATAAGTGTGTTTGAGAAATAGGCTAGAATCAACTTTTCCCATGATATAGCCATTTTCTAACAAAAAGTTTTCAATTTCTCATACCAAGCTCTAGGGGTTTGTTTGAGACCATAAAGAGCTTTTTGTAAAAAATAAACATGGTTAAGGAGCTTGTCATGTTCAAATCCAGGAGGTTGATCCACATAGACTTCCTTCTCTATTCTACCATTTAAAAATGCACTTTCAACATTCATTTGATATAGCAAGAAATTTTTATAACTAGCAAAGGTAATTAGCAATATAATAGATTCAAGTCTAGAAATAGGAGCATAAGTTTCATCAAAATCATTACATTCTTGTTGGTTATACCCTTGAGATACTAAACTTTCTTTGTTTCTTACCACTTTACCCCTTTCATCTAGCTTGTTGTGGTAGACTTAGTGACAATGATCTTCCTATCATTTGGTCTTGGAACTAAGGTCCACAGTTTGTTCTTCTCAAATTTCTCTAGCTCCTCTTGCATGTCTAGGATCCATTCATCATCTTCAAGATCTTCTTTGATGTTCTTTGTCTCAAGTTGTGAGATGAAGGGGATGTCACCTTGTTCTTTGTTGAAGGCAGTCCGCTTCTTCACCCTTTCAATAGGATTGCCTATGATGAACCCTTTAGGATGATCTTTAGCGAACTAGGGATTCAGATCCTTCTTTTCTTCTTCTTTTAATTCTTCATGAACTACCACCTCTTTTCCTTTTTCAATGATTTTGAGATCTTTTAATCTAGGAATCACCTCATCTACAACATCATCATTCACAATATTCTTGGAAACATAGGGGTTAGTTCAACAGATTTAACATTGATAGATTCTTCTACTTTAGATAATTCAATGTTAAACACTATATATACTCTACTAGTAGTGCAATATCCAAGAAAGAAATCCTTACAGGATTTCACATCAAACTTGTGGAGAGAATCTTTGGTGTTTAAAACAAAACAAGGACATCCAAAGACATGAAAGAAATCGATATAAGGTTTTGTACCACACAATAACTCATAGGGGGTTTTCTTTAAAGAACAACGAGTAAAAACCTAGTTTTGCATGAAACATGAGGTTCTAATGGCTTCAACCCAAAACTTTTTGGGAGTATCATACACTAAAAGCATGGTCCTTGATATTTCATGTAAAGACCTATTCTTTGTCTCTACAGTCCCATTTTGTTTAGGTGTACAAGGGGAAGAAAATTTGTGTGCATAATTGTATTTCTCACAATTTCAAACATATCATTTTTCAAATTCTCCCCTACGATCACTATATATAGAAATGATTTAGCAAGGAGCTTCATTTTCAACTTGTTTGCAAAAAGTAGAGAAAACATCTACAATATCACTTTTTAAAACTAATAGAAGGTCCAAGTGTAGTGAGAGAAATCAATAACAATCACAAGGCAGTACTTTCTACCATGAAGCGATAGAGGTCTCATTAGTTCAAATAGATCAATGTGAATAAGTTTGAGAGCTCTCTTGGTACTAAGGACTCAATTGGATTTAGAGGATGATTTGGTTTTCTTTCCTTGTGTACAAGGTTGGCATTCCTCATCCTTCTCAAAGACAAGTTTAGGAAGTCCTTTGGCCAATTCCTTTTTGGTCAACTTCTTCAATTGATGTATATTTACATGACGAAGCCTACAGTGCCATGAAGATATATCACTTTTATCAACAAAAATGCATTTGCCAAGAATATGCTTAAGAGAATCTAGAATAACAACATTAAGATTTCCATTTCCAGTTTCATGATATCTAACATTGTAGGAGTAGAAGCAAGCATCAAGTAAGGTATTTAATCCCAGATAACTGTTATCACATAATTGGCTAAAACTTATTAACTTGTGATGTACGCCATCCACAAAAAGTACATTCTGGATGCATAGTGAATCACCCACATCACCCTCACCTATAACTTTAACTTTGTTGTTATCCCCAAAAGTCATTGATACTGCTTTAATTTTTGTGAAATTGTTGACGTGGCTCATCTCACTGGACATGTGCTTAGAGCAACCACTATCAAAGATCCATTTTCCTTTTACCTACAAGAAAGGAAGATAATGGTTCCCAATTCAAACCTTGGTATCCGGAGTTAGCTTGGGTACCCATTTCATCTTTGGTTTGGTCCCCTTTTCTTTGTAAGGACAATAAGTGGAATAATGACCATCACTCTTGCAATTAGCACAAACCATAGAATACTTAGAGCTGGAAGTCTCTCCATGGAATTGGAGGCTTCTTGATATTTTTCTTACCTTTTCCCTTACTCTTAAGGACCTCCTCATATCCCAAACCACTACTAGCAACTTGTTTGGTAGAGTGCTCAAGGACTGCATTTAGGTACTTCTTCCCTTTGAGGAACTTTTACAAAGTCTCTCTAAGTATATGATTATCATCATTAAGAGTAATGACCATATAAGAAAGAATAGCAATATCATCCTGAGAATATAAAAGATTGGCCTCCAAATAGAGGACTTCAGTGAAATAAGAATCCTTTTCAAGAGTAATACTAGCAACTTCATTACTAGACATGATAGGTCTATATTCAAGATCATTAATCTTGGCAAGAATTGTAGCATTTTTAGATCTAAGAATAGTAAAATCATCAAGATAGATTTTATTTTCATCCTTAATACCATCACAAGCATGTCTAACATTATTAAACTTGGCAAGAATCTTATCATTTTCAATTCAGATCAAAACAAGTTTATTAAGGCAAGTTTGGTTTTCATCTTTAAGACTATTGATGTTCTTAAGATAAATACCATTTTATACCTCAACTCCATTTTATTTCAACTCAAGTTCAAGAAATTGACCTTGCAAGGAATAATTGATATCCATATTAACTTTTTAATTTTTCTCAAGAAAATCAATTTCAGCATATAGATCATCAATACTTTTCCCTAATATTTTCTTCTTGGATTTGCATTTCGAATAAGAAGAATGGGAAACATTAATCATATCAATGAGATCTTCTTTAGATAGTGCATTCAAGATTACTTCACTTATCTCACATATATGTCTTCACTATTTGAGGTCCTGAGAGCAAGGTGACATTCTCCTTCATTGGAGCTGAAATCACTCGAGGAAGATTCCTCCCATGCAACATGGGTTGCATCCTTGCTTCTTCTTTTATTCTTATCCTTTCTCTTGAACTTTCTCTCCTTCTTGTAGTCCTCCTTCTTCTTAGAGTTTCTCTTGTGGTAAGACTTCTTAGCATCATTCTTGTAGTGTCCCTTTTGACCACTCTCATAGCATCTTGGAGTAGAGGAGGAGGAGGAGGGATTTCCCTTGAAATGCTTCCCCTTGGAGTAGTTAGCTTCATGATCACTACAGGCTTCATCTTCACTTGATGAAGGAGTAGGCTGGAAAGCAAGCTGTTGTTGAAGAACAATAGCCTCCACTTGAGCTTTGAAGGCATTTTCATTCATCTTCTTTGACTCCTTCTCTTCCATATTTTCCTTTCTTCTTCTTGTCAAGTCTAGTCTCATAGTCTTGGAGATTTCAAGTGAGCTCTTTGGTAGAAATTTCACCGAGGCTTCTTGTTTCTTCAAAGGAGGTCACATTGGATTGCCACCTCTTAGGAAGATACCTAAGGATCTTGGAGTTGATGGCACCTTGATCCATGGGTTAGCCCAAAGAAGCAAGTCCATTCACAATGGTGTTGAACCTTGAGTATGTCTCAACCACTCTCTCTTTCTTACCCATCTTGAAATTCTTGAGGAGACCTTTGAGAATGTAGAACGTGTACTCCTTGACTTTCTTGATATCTTCATAGGTAATGCATAGTTTGTTCCATATCTCGTAGGCAGTGTCCCAAGAAGAGATCTGGTTGAGTTCGAAAGGAGTTAGGGCTGCATAGATGATGTTGATTTCCTTCACATTTGAGTTGGATTTCTTCAAAGTAGCTTCATACCAAGTATAAACATCTTCTCATGGCTCCTTTTCGGGAAGGATGAACACTTTCTACATGTCATAGTTCATCCCTTGCAAGTAGAACAACATCCTCCTTTTCTAATAGAGGAAGTTTGTGTTGTTGAAGATTGGAGGTCTCATGTAGAATCCACCCTCCAAGTTGAGAGAACCTAGAAGGTTGTCTCCCATCTTCTCATCTCATAGGAGATTTAGTTGTAGAAGACCATGGCTATAATACCACTTGTTGGATCAATGGGCTCTAGAAGGGGGGTTGAATAGAGATAAACACTTAAAGAAGATTCATTAAACATTAAAATTACTTCAAGAGATAAGATTGCAAATATGGAATTTGTGTGCAATTAACATCATATCAAGGATGAGAGAGATTGAATCAGATCAAGAACAAGTTGTGTATAATGGTTCCAAACTCCAAACTAAGAGAGTGTACATCCACTACCTAGAGAGGTCAACCTCTAGGATTTGTAAGCATTGCACCTTTCTTATATTCCATTATAAGAGATATAATAAGGCCATCCTTTTTTAGGGAAAGTATACCTAGACTTCCCTTTTAAAGGATCAAAAGGAGCCAATAAACCTTAAAAGGCTTGCCCAATCCTTTGAGATAGAGTCTTAAACATCTACAAGGGCTTACCCACTTTTATGTCAAACTAGACACCTTTACCAAGGATCTCCCCTCTTGCAACAAGTCTTCCACAGTGTAGGAATTACCTACTCTCCTCTTGGATCTTAAACCGTCAAATTCACCTTAACCAAGGAGAGGCTTTCTCCATCTTTGCTTTTGAGAAAGGGATTGGGAAAGGGAAGACTGACAACTTCACAATGAGTGCAATGAAGTAGCTCTCTCACAAATAACCTACCTCACTTGGATTGATGTTAATTTGTGGTAAGAAAGAGAGAGAAAGGGGATCTCAGTAGACAAATCCACTCAACAATATCTAGGAGTATAAGAATAAAATTTGGGATGAAGCACAAGGGTCCCTATTTATAGTTGGGGATGTCTATTAGCCATTAGAAGCACTTGGGAACACTTCTAGTCATTGGGGGTGTTTTAATGAATATATTTTTGAGTTTTACAACACTTTTGCTGCACAATCTATACAATGCGGTCGATCAAGTTTCAACAATGCAAACTTGACCAATAGCACTATGTAACAAAGAAAATTTGATGTCGGTCCAGTTTATCCTAGATGAAAATCGGCCAACGGCTTAAATTTGTTTTGGATGTGTAGGGGTTTTGGTTGAATTTGTTTGAGGGAAACTTGGCTGACCCTGGCAGTTCCCAAAATCCATCAAGGGGTGTCAGTCTACTTTATCAAAGATGAAACTCAACCAACAAGACTCCCTATAAGAAATGTTAAAAATTGCCATTAGAGTGCTTAAACATTGTTTTAAGTGTTCTTGGTTTTTTGTCATCTTAATTACAAGTCATAACATCAATACAAATTATTACAAAAGTTGACCTAAGGGTTTTAGGGTATTTTCCACAAAAGTGCATTTGCACTGACAATGGCTTATATTTGGTCAAGCTAGGACTTGATTTAATTGATCCTTTTAATGTACCTAATACCTAAAATCAATCTCAAATAGACATATTAGATACATATGAATGGAATGGCTAAGTCAACATCAAAATATGGACAATGTATAACTGTTAGGGCAACAACTGTCACAATTGAGAGCATTACTAGGTTGTAATTAAATAAGAATAAAAGATATTAAATTTATATATTAGTGTGAGGAAGTTGCAAGTACAAGATGATCGATACCAATGTTGTATTGTAGGTTACTAATATTTCCTTGAAAATATGTAATTAAATTTATCAAACGTCCTTCTCTCTTTCTTTTTATTGTATAATGATTTTAGTATGTTGAAAAATAATGCATTGTTTAAGATTTCTCTACTATTTTATGTAAGGTTTTATTTTTGTGGTGATAGTAACAATATGTAACATACTTATGAGTGGTTTGTTTTCACAACAACATTGACCATCTTGTGGTTGTCTTGCACTAAGGCCATTATGAACAAGTGTTTTTTTGTTTCTATTCAGTATCCCAAGTAAAAATGTACTATGCACTTATCTAACACAAGTATACTCTCATTATTAAAATAGTTTAATGTTTAGCATTTCTAATAAGTGAGCTTTATTCTTTCTTTTAAAGCAAAAGGCATCTTCTATTCAATATTAGAATTGGTAATAACAAGAAGATCATTATTGAAAGGACCCTGGATTACCCCTTTATTAATCCAATTACAAGCATCTTTCATTAGAAAATGTGCAACCTTGTTGCAGTTGTGTGGTTGGTAGGTGAGATTGATAGATTCCATACCTTCCATGAGGTAGAAGATATCTTGCATGAGAAGTTATGCATGACCCCTACCTCTTCCTCTATCCTTGATCCCCTGGATGATTCCACTACAGTCGAACTCTACTATAACAAATGAACCCCAACTGGACACAGAGTAGATAACCCTCATGGATTTCCTCACCTTATCCCTTGAAAACCGAGTGTATACCCTCCTTTCTATGCTTCACAATGGCCTATATCTTCCCCTGATTGTGCATGCTAACCGCCCGACTTGTAATAAACCAAAACTTAGAATTTCACCCTATTCCATGATTAGAAATATAGTAAGATTTGGTTTCTTAAATTTGAAAAAACAAGGTTAAAAAGTTAAAATTCTTTTAAATAATGACTTAATTATGTGCCAGCATGTAATAAAATCATGAAATATGTTACTTTTATTTCCTTTACTAACATAATTGCTAAATAAAAATGAATAATATGCTTTACGGTACCAAGTGGTAATTGCATATCCCAAAATATTAACAATGTTTTATTATATAAATAAATATGAAATTAATGGATTAAATATGAAAAATAAGTAAAACATAAAATTTCCTGCAAAATGATAACATATAGCTCTTTTAAAAATGTATCGAATAAAATAAGACTCAATTGAGTGGATATTTATATTAAAAGTATAATGTTTAGATAAAATAATGGTAATAAGCTAAACATTCTAATGGTGACATAACTCATAAAAGGAAATTTCAAAAATAAAAGTATAATAGTGAAACATGTTTCTTGGGTCCCAGTTTCCTTAAGCTACAATCTTCACATTGTTTGCATAATGGTAACTACTTTTAATTCTATTTAGAGAAGAAAATAAAAATTAAGAGCCAAAAGTGTTAAATATAAATATTAGAAGTCTTCAAAATAGGAGATAAACCTCAAATTGAAATCTACCTGTCAAAATCAGTTTATGTTTGAATTTTCACGATATTTGGGCATCCTAGTGTAGGTTAGGAGAGAAAATGTATATTAAAGCCCAAAATATTAGATAAAATTCTAAACAACCACAATATGAAGAAATAATTGTAAAATCGTTTTCCTTATGTTCAAGTTTGCTTGTAGGCTAAGTTTCACATCTTTTTGGAGTTTCTAGATGCCTTAAATTTCATAAGAAAAGAAAATGAAAGGTAAGGCCAAAAATATTGAATTTATTATTAAAAAGAAATAACCAAATATATTAAACAAATAATGTAAACAAGCTTGTATGGATTTTTATAAATATAATTATGGTGTAACATAATGGGAAACAATATTGTACACACATGAAAAATATTATCATAAAAGAAATAAAATCTGAAATTTATTTTAGAAACACACTAACTAATACATATGTAAAGAATAACATCACACTCATATGTGCTAAATAATTAGTTGCAAAATTCTAGTAGTAAAAAGTAGTAAGAAATACAATTTCCTCTCTTTAATAATCTTTATAAGATGTTATTAATATTATGGAAACAATTAACATGTATTGGGAAACTAAGTTACCATTATCTGAAAGAAATTAGAAATAAACATATATGAGGATAATGAAGAGAGATTGAGGAAATATAAGATATTCTTTATTTCTATCATGAGTGGAAAAGTTTGAAAGGATCATAAATACACAATATAATAAGAAAAATGTTCATGTATATGGAATAATCCACTATACAATCTTTAAACAAGAAAGTAATGTCCACATCCCATTTTAGTTGGATAATATTGGTGTCCATATAAAAATGACAAAATAAATTAACAAAATAATGCTAATAGGATTCAAATAAAATAAATGACATATTGAACATTCCAAAAATTAAAACTAATTTAATTTTAGATTCTACATCTTAATTAACTATATGTCACAATTTACTTTATTTTGGACTCTCAAATAAATTTAGAAAGAGAATATACAATTGGAAACATTAATTGTTAATTTTTTAATTTAATACATTCCATTTGACATGGTTTCTAATTTTCTTCCTATTACGTTTTATTTTCCTTTTTTTTACGTCTGGTACTCTTTTTGTCTTTTGATTCCTTCTTTCACTCCCTCCTCTTTTTCCCATATTAATTTTTCTTTACTTTCTCCAGCATCTAATAACGGTCTACTCGAAGCCTATTGTGGTGTATTATAGAAATTCTTAAAGCTTGTGACACAAGCATCTTTGAGCCCCATCATAGAAACCCTAGGACCTAACTATATAAATATGGGACCTTGTCTCTGATGCCGCTACACCTTACTTAGACTTTTCCCTCTACCACTTTCTCCTCTATTCTCATGCTTTGCCACTGGGAACTTGGAACTTGGTGAACCTATTCTCAGCTTTGTGTCTCGTCATTCTACTATTTCAATCCAATTCTACCCACATTTGAGCTGACTTTAGACTTAGAGGATCAAGATTCAATATCTGATTTAACAATTCAAGGTATTTACATTTACTCTATTTGAATTGGGCATAAGATTATGACTAAACAACCTTTCCAATATGAGGCATTGATCGAATTGTAAACATTCATATCATTTTATGGTAGTTCTCATCTTTAAGAATATGTCCCTAACTTATTGACAATGATGTGTGAATGACATATTGATGGTCTTCTGACCTAATCTTATTAGTTATTGGGTCCTTTGATCCCACAAGATGAAAACTTTTACTTCTTACCCTTTTCATGAATATTATTCTTTGCTACCTTATTATTATGGATAATTGACTACTCATAACTAGAAGTAGTGAGTAGTGACACCATATTTTTAGGCACTGAGGTTTTAGTCCACCTAGCAATGCACTAAGGTTCTAGTCCTCCTGCCAATGCAGTGAGGTTCTAGTCCTCCTACAATTTATTAATTTGGGCACTGAGGTTTTAGTCCTCCTACCAATGCACTGAGGTTTTAGTCCTCCTGTGCTAATATATTTATTTGGCACTGAGGTTTTAGTCATGCTGCCCTTGGTATGATGTACATGGATTTCTATCATGCCACTTAAGATATGCTAACAACTGTCTATTTTGTGACATATATGTATATGGCAAGACTCCTTTTAATGATCATATATTGGTTATTAAATGGCTCATCTTTACATAAATGGGCGTCCCGAGTTCTGAAGGTGTGGCGGGTGAGGCCGCCCTGAGTTCTGAAGGTGCAATGGCTTGCTCGCTGGTGGGGGCCTAGGCAGAGAGAGTGAGCAAGTCGTTTAGGGTCCAAAAGGCTCTACGTCTGGTGGTGGAACTTGATGATGCAAAAGAACCTTTCTTCAGAAGCAACGATGTGAGACCATGGATGAAAATGCTTGAATCAGTGATGGAAGCCATGGAGGACTACCACAGGACTTCGGTGGTGGTCCAAGTCTTCGGAAGAAGATGTGTCCTACAAGAACTCTATGGATGGATGCAGAGATTGTGGAAACTAAAAGGAGAACTACAAATCTCACCCCTGAAGAATGGGCTATTTCTAGCACGGTTTGCTAATGTGGAAGACATGGATGTTGCTCTGGAAAGAGGACCATGGTTTTTTTATGGCAAGCTGGTTCTCACTTGGAAATGGTTGTCGGAGGGTGATGTGAGCCAGGCGGGACTCACTACGGTGCTGGTTTGGGTAACTATACCTGATCTGGGAAGGCACTGGTCAAGGAGGGCGCTCTCTATCATGGCTTATGTGATTGAGATGCCAAACGTTGTCGACTTCATCACAGAAGGCAGATACCTAGGTGCGCCTTATTTGTGTGTTGAGATCACAACAGACAAGCTACCACCACCGACCATCATGCTTGTGCTTCCAGGCAAGAGGGAGATGGAGGTGAAGATTGTCTATGATGCCTTGCCAGACAGATGCCACACATGTAAGGTGTTTGGTCATTTGACAGAGGAATGCCCACACACCCAGAAGATGATAGCAGTGGGGGAAGGTTCTCGAGGCAGGTCGAAGAGTGTCAGACCTAGTAGGAACAAGGGGAGGACAAGTCCCATTAAACCCAGGGGGCAGCAATCGACAATGACGGTCCAAGGCATGGCTTCAACACGCCAAGGGGAAACACATATGCTGGTACAAGGCGGAGTGATTTCTCAGAGGGTTGTAGCTACCAGCATTGGAGTGGAAGCTGAAAAGGAAGTGGATTCAGAATAAGTCCTGGAGATGGCTGTGGCTAGTGTCATACCTGCTCTGGTATTGGAGACGGCTACAGAGTCTGAAACTCTTGCGACGAATAGAGATAAGGCTGGAAACAATGTAGGAGCACTTATGGAGTTGCCCGAAGACGAAAAGGGGCTTGTTGGGTTGGAGACGGTGTCTAATTATTTTCAGGACTTGGAGGACTTGGTGGAGGAGGGGGAGTTAGCCTTATCCACTCATTGGTTGCTTGTTCCATATAGTCCTTTGATAGTGTTTCTTTTTTCCTCTAACTAGCTTTATGGTGAAAGCACTTTGCATATTTGTCTCCATCCCTCATCACATTTACTTTCTCCCTCGCATACTAGTAACTTTCCTCCAACTTGTACAAATTTTGTAGCTCTCTCCCTAACTGAGTGCATTGATTCAACATGTCATCATCTGGTGGTACACATTGTGCCTCCCATAAACTAGTTTATGTGGATTTGAATTTTTCCCTAATGTTGCCAAATCTTGTAGATGCCCATTCAATCAATTTTTTGGCACATGATTCTATTCTATTCTATAGACTATGCCATCTCCGACCTCTCCAAATTTCTTCAGTGATCGTCCTGCATTTAGTAGATGAAATTTCAAACTTGAACATGTAATCATCAAGGTCCATTTTTGGTGACTGTTCATCATTTAACAGAATTGGTGCATGATCCGAGAAGATTATCGGGAAGTGAATCACTTTGTGAACAGGTAAAGAGAGAACCAGTTCTGTTATGCCATAAATCTATCCATTCTTCTCTAACAATGATTTCTTTTCTTCTACCTCTTTTACAAGTAAAACCCATATTTTTCTTTCCAAGTGCCTTGAGTGGACACTTGTTAATTGATTCTAAAAAATTCCTCATCATCTATTCCTCTCTAGGGAAACTGCCACTCTTCTCAGAAGAACTAGTAATTTTGTTGAAATCTCCTCCCAGGACCTTTATAATGTTAGAAGATGAACAAATATTATGCATCAATTCCCAAGTATTTCGCCTGTATTGTACCGTTTCCCAGTCATAGATGCCTAAAAATTCGAACATGTTTTGATCTTCATTACCCCCCACTACTACAGAAACGGCCTTTGGCGTCGATCGTTTAACCCCATTTGGCGTCGGTTTCTGACCGACGCCTATGTGGGCGCCGCTAAAGGTCGAACACTTCGGCGTCGGTTGTTTAACCGACGCCTATTTAACCTATAGGCGTCGGTCTTTTAGTAGATAACTGACGCCAAAAGAGTTCGCACCACATAAAACGGCGTCAGTTAGGGCACTTTCTGCGTCGGTTATTTACTAAAAGACCGACGCCTATATTCCATGTAGCGTCGGTCTTTTAGTAGATAACCGACGCATAAAGTGTCCTAGATGACGCCATTTTTTGTGGCGCGAACACTTTTGGCGTCGGTTATATACCAAAAGACCGACACCTCTAGTTTAAATAGGCGTCGGTTCGATACGAATATCCGACGCCATTTCTAGGACTGCTTTGGCCACATCAGGCGTCGGTTATCTATAAATAACCGACGCTGTAGGTCTTTGCTGTCGGTTATCTATAAATAACCGACGCCTATTTAATTTTTTTTTTATATCAGTTTGCAGGCCTGCTGTGGCTGGTCAGCAGGATGAGAACCTGCAGTTTAGTTTTCTGAACTACAGGTTTACGACATCCATTGATATCAGCCTACAAACAAGCCGCAAACTTGCAAAAGTCACAAGGAAAATTTCACACAAGTACATACATTCAGACATCAATTCAATTCTCACATTCACACATATAGAAACATTCAAATACATGTATTAACATTCAGAAATATTCATTTACAAAGTATCATTCATTATCGCTATCAACATCCCAATTATATCTTACAGTTGCCACTGCTTGTATGGCTTTTGCCCATTCTTCTCTTACTTCATTTAATACTTCCCTCGTATATGGAGCATGTACATTTTTTAAGCGTTTGGCTATAGTGTGGTCAGTTTTAAACACCTGCAAAGAGAATGATGTATATATATAAGTAATAATATAAAAATAAGATTGATATATTTCATACTAACTAATGAGACTATATATAATACCTCATGTATGCTATCGATTTCCAATGCGGCATGTTTGATAATCATCTGCATAAATCGCATCACATAGTATGCGCATGCCCAGCCATTGTTTTGTGTAGCACACTATAAATTGAAACATATAAAATAATACAACTAAGCACAATTCACATCAATGATATATACATTGGAGTCGGGGAGTCGGGAACTTACTTGTACGTTCTCCCAATTTATTGGCTGGTTCTTTTTCCTTGGGACCTTTCCTCCAGCCTTTTTGAATGCATCTAAACCCCTACATGTTAATATAACATAGTAAATTGCATAAGTAAATAGTAATGTAATAAAAGATGTTAACGGATATAAAAATGAAATATTTCTCACCAGAATAATGGCATTCTCATTACGTGTCCAATTTTAGGGTTCAATGTACTCCCCGCAGGATCTAGATAATAAACAGTGAATGTCCCGGGGACAATAACTAGTAACTCCCAATGTCTACCGCTAGAGGTAAGAAGTTAACAATTAATAACTCAAAATGCAAAATAAAAATGGAATTTTCTTAAGTCCAAATTATAAATAAAGTAAACTTACTTGACATTGAATGGAGCTATTATTATCGTCTTCTTTTGCTGACCAAAAATTGTAAAAGCATCTATACAGTATTGTTGAACACTATCGGGGTCTTTAGCTACCATACTAATCAATGATGGAATTAAAAATCCCACATGATCAAATGCAAATTGTTTGCAATGATCTTCGACTAAGTAGCTGCAAAACATATAGGTGTATGCATTAATATATAAGAAACCAGATCACCGGATCTTACACAAGGTATATGGATGTATAAACAAGATCTCACCTTATCCATGTCTCTATCATTGATGTATTCAGCCAATCATACATAAACAACTCAATAATATCTTGTATAAATAAAGAGCTATCGTATGATTGACCTGCATAATCTGCATCTAAAGAAATAATTATAGGGCAATGTATATTATGTGCCCGTAGCCAACATGCCATTCCCCTACAAGCAGGACCTAACGGGTATGTTAGGTCAGTTGGAACCCAATCGGGTAATGCGGGAAGTGGAGGTGGAGGCCTAGGTGCTCCTGGTGTCTTCTTTTTAACCTGTATATATAATTTCAGATCAGTTGACATCATATATACACATTAACAGTCTAAATCAATGTAAATTTATCTTACAATTTCAGTCGTGTAGACGACATCTGCTTTGGGCCACAATATGACCCCGCCTTCTGCCTCACCAAGTGTATCAATATCTGGGTGGGCATATGGCAACGCAACTTCACTCCAATCGGGTAACACACGTATCGGGCTCACACGAACGTAGCCCTGTGGCATTGGAGTCCCGTGAAACATTGCCTCAGGAAGGGACGGGTAAGCCTGCGCCTCTGCAACAACGTAGTGTTGCATTCTTAAGCGGCATGGCTTCAATGCCTACAAATTTACATAAAGAATATTATACATATATACATATCATCTTGAAAACAAATCATCTTGAAAAGACTAGCTACAATGTCATAAACAATACTTACAGCAGACGTGCTAGGCGATGGGTCTCCAGGATTACTCGTAGTCTGTGCATCAGGAGAAGAGTGGGTCGCCATTGGCGTATTGGAAGCCTGAGATGCCTGCCACCGCAGCAACTCTTCCTTGACCTTCTCAGCAACTACATCGTTGACCTTCTTAGCAACTAAATCCTCAACTCTCTTATTCTCCTATACATGGATAAAAGAAACATTAGCTTCTTATTAATGAATTTCCTTTTGCAGTAATATTCTAAAAAAAGAATAGGTTACCTCTTCTTGAGAAAGTCCCGCTCTGGGTTTGCGCTGGGATGGCCCAAAGAATGCTTTGATGCCAACACCAGCGCTGGCACCTCTAACACGTCCAGGATGCTCTGGGTTACCCAGAGCAACTGTCAATTCATCCCTTGTGCCCTGAGGGACGAACGTGCCTTGTTTTCTCTGCTCGTGCGGCTCCCGCTAATCACCATAAACAAAAATTGGTAAGTTAACACCACAAATAATCAATATTCAAACGATTTCTCTAAGAGTTGTATTTTACCATTTTTGCAGCCGCCTCAGCAGTTACAGGCTTCTTTATTTCACCCTTCTTGTTTTGCCTGCCAACTATCCAGATATCATGGCGAGGCATGGGTGTGGCAGACTCCTGAGTAGGAGCAGACTCCTGAGAAGACTGCTGAGTAGCCGCAGACTCCACCTGTAGTCTCTGGCAAACGCTTGCATAGCCTTTTGGACCCATAGTGTGGTCATGCACATTCAGTGCACGCCTTACTTTTTGTGCGTCACTGATGGCCTAGTTAGTATGCACATTAATGATTTGGTTAGTAGCACTAAATTTTAATCTTGAATAGGTGAATACAATGTATATTAATTAAATTGGGAGTGACGCCTAATACCTTGAATTCTTCAGATTTTCTTGAAGCAACAAATTGTCCCAATCTTCTTTGTCCAAGAAGTTCCATTATTCAAGGGCTGACTTCTTCTTCTTATCACCCTCTTTTATGTATTCTCTGTTCAGATTTGTCCTATAATTCCTAAGCATCTTTCCAGCGCGTTGCATCACACTTTTACGATGCAACTTCTCATCCAATGCAAACATATTCTGTAAAATAGAAATGTTATTAACTAGTATCCAAAATAGAATTGCAAATAATAGAATTTGTAATCTACAAAATAGAATTGCAAATAATATCAACTCACGCATAAATCCTTCCATATCAAGTCTTTTTTCCCTTGAGGAACTTTATGCCAATTATCATACTTAACACCACAATGGCTCCGAGTGGTACACCCAAGATAGTTTACAAAATTATTGCGGTTCACTCCAATTGGATTTCCTCCATTATCAAACTCCACCACCAATTTGGATCCACTACCACTTAGCGCTAATAACTTCTTCAACAGAGTGATGCCCCTTTTCTTGTTAAGTGTTTGGTGATGCGCATCAAGTTGCTCCAGTGCTTCAGTGGGTACAGGTGTATCATCAACCTAAAATTTGACAAAAATAAACACACTAAATTAGCCCAATATAGAAATATAGGATATATGACATAACTAGAAGATAATGAATTTTATAGAAATACAAGATATGTTTTTAGAACTTACATTAGTATCCTCGCCATGCTCGTCATGGACAGCATGCTCATCATGGACTTCATGCTCATCATGGACATCATGCTCATCATGGTCAGCCATCTGAAAATGTCATTAAAAAGGCAAACATTTAGCATTTGTATTAACTAGAAAAAGGCAAACATTTAGCATTTGTATTAACTAGAAAAAGGAAAACATTTAGCATTTGTATAAACATACATGTCTCTAAAATTGTGATCTTTTATCAATTAACAATCCTTCATTGTGATCTCCGCGCACATATAAGTCATCATTAGCTTCAATATTTTGTGGAGTGGTCAACCCAACTGAGAATGGACTGGAGTCATCATACATATCATAGTACTCTTCTTCATCTATAGGATCCTCAATGAACTGTCTTTTACCATGAAGAACAACCGACCATTTATCATTCGCAGGATCATCGATATAGAATATTTGTTTCGCCTGTGATGCCAATATGAATGGTTCACCCTTCTCGCCAATCTTTTCAAAGTTCACCAAAGTGAAACCCAATTCATCCACTATAACTCCTTTGGTGTTATCATCCCAATTACATTTAAAGAGCGGAATTTTGAAATCTATGTAGTCAAACTCCCAAATGTCCTCAATGACACCGTAATATGACATTTTAGCTTCACGTGGACTCTTATCATTTGCACTTGCAAAGTACATAGTCGACGCTTGAAGAGTGACCCCACTATTTTGGACGACACTCTTATCATCTTGGCGCTTTGTGTAATATGTGAATCCATTAATGTCAAACCCTTCATAAGACATAACATTCGGTTTTGGTTTAAAGGCGAGGCATTTGATAGTTTCTGTAATATCATTTGGTGTTTGAGATAGTTGATGTAAGACTTTATCTTCAAACCACTTAGTAAAAGTCTTATTATGCTCTCTAGCAAGCCACATTGAACTTGCTCGAGGATGTTGTCTCTTTATGAAATTGGTATGTTCCTCGATATAAACACTCACTTCGTCCATATTGTGTAAAATATACAAGTGGGCTTGTTCCAACTGCTCACGGCTGATTACTTTCACCCGTGATCCCAAAATTCCTTTGCCCTCCTCAATATTCTTGTCATTATCAGGAGTGTCATTACCACTGAGAAAGTCATTGCAAAAATCCATAACCTCTCTCGCCACATAACCTTCAATAATACTCCCTTCAGGCCGATAACGGTTTCGAACATCACCTTTAAAAACACTCATGTATCGTTCAAAGGGATACATCCAATGCAAGAAAACTGGTCCCAACATTTTCACTTCCCTAATCAAGTGGACAACAAGATGTACCATGATATCAAAGAACGAAGGAGGGAAATACATCTCAAGATGACATAGGGTAACAACCACTTCTCTTTGCAAATTATCGAGAGTATCAGGGTCAATAACTTTGTTGCATAGACTGTTGAAAAAGAAACAAAGTCTGGTAATTGCAAACCTTACATGCTTCGGCAATATAGATCGAATTTCCACGGGCAATATTTGTTGCATTAGAGTGTGACAATCATGAGATTTAAGACCTATCAACTTCAGATCTTTCATTGATACCAATCTACTGATGTTGGATGAGTAACCATGTGGCACCTTAACATTTACCAAGCATTCACAAAAAGTTTTCTTCTCCTTTCTAGACAACGTGTAACAAGCGGGAGGTAAGTATGTTCTTTTATTACCCATTTCACGTAATTCTGTTAATTCTGACCTTATTCCCATTTCACGTAGGTCCAGTCTGGATTTTATCCCATCTTTAGTCTTACCTGGTATATTTAACAGAGTACCAATAATGCTATCACAGACATTTTTCTCAACGTGCATTACATCGATACAATGCCTGATTGTCAAAGAACTCCAATAAGGAAGATCCCAAAATATTGACTTCTTCTTGAATGAAGAATTGTCACTCCGTGTGGCCATACTACATTGTGATTTCTTACCAAATTCATTGACAATGTCTTTTACTCTTTCATAAACAACATCCCCTAGTATAGGTTTAGGTGCACTCCGTTCATCATTCCATCCATTGAATGCTTTGCGCTTCCTACGATACGGATGGAATTTTGAAAGAAACCTTCGATGACCAAGATATAGAGTCTTGCCGCCATGTTTTAGTCTTATTGAATCAGTGTTTTCTTCACATATAGGACACACTTTAGCTCCTTTGACACTATATCCAGACAAGTTCCCATATGCTGGAAAGTCATTAATAGTGCAAAACAACATAGCGTGCAAACGAAATGTCTCTATTGCTGAAGCATCATAGGTCATCACACCTTCAGCCCAAAGTTTCTTTAAGTCATCAATCAAAGGTTCAAGATAAACATCGATATCATTTCCGGGTTGTTTAGGGCCCGATATCAACAATGACAACATAACATACTTATTTTTCATACACATCCAGGGAGGAAGATTGTATATAACAAGCATGACTGGCCAAGTGCTATGTTGGCTGCTCAATGTCCCGTACGGATTCATCCCATCTGTACAAAGCCCAAGTCTTAGATTCCTATCTTCTTCACCAAATTTAGGGTACAATAGATCAATCTTCTTCCACTGTGGGGAATCAGACGCATGTCGTAGGATCCCATCATTATTTTTCTTAACATCTGCATGCCACCTCAAATTCTTCGCATCTTTCGGATTTGCAAACAAGCGTTGAAACCGTGATATTATAGGTAGATACCACAACACCTTGGCAGGAGAACCAGTTTTGGACTCCCCCGAAGTCGTCAATTTATACCGTGACGCACCACATTTTAGACAATCTTTCAAATCTACACAGTCCTTTTGAAATAATACACAATCATTCGGGCATGCGTGTATCTTCTTGGCCTCCATTCCCATTGGGCACAACATTTTCTTTACCTGGTATGTTGAGATTGGAAGCTCGTTTCCTTCAGGAAGCATTTCTTTCAACAAAGTCAACAATGAAGTGAAGCTTTTGTCGCTCCATCTATTGTTAGCTTTCAACTTATACAATCTCAACACAGCGCTAAGCTTCGTAAACTTAGCACAGCCTGTGTATAACGGTATCTCAGCATCATGCACAATGTTTGTAAAGATAGGAGGTGGATCGGTGTGCTCTACCCTACAACTATCCAGCATCGCATCAACGATGTATGCTGGAATTGGTTCGTTCACATTTACGTTATCGAAGGCAATTTCTTCTTCCACCCAAGCACTGCTATCGACATCTACTGGTTTTGATTTTGAAATCTCTCCATGCCAGTGCCATTCTGTATAGCCTTGTACAATCCCGTTGCACATGACATGACTTTTGATTTCCTCACCAGTGTTGACTTTCAAATTGTTACCGCAATGCCTACATGGACAGTAGAACCTATCTGTAGGTTTTCTCCTATGTTCCTCGGCAAATCTAATAAACTGATCAAGACCAGATATAAACTCTGGGGTGCAACGATTACGAATGGATATCCATGATCTATCCATTCTATGATCAGAGAAAACAAGTATATATTAGGAAACAAGTATATATTAGGCAGCATTTCCCCGTTGTTCTCTAAGTACATATGTAAACCCAATACACATTATACACTTACATCCTAAGTGAGATTAGGTATTCAAGAATAGTCCCAAACCGGGGACTATCCAAGATTTACTCCTAATGAGTAAATCTTGGACGGGTTTCTAGGCCAACAAACACAATAATAGATATCTACAATGAAGCCGGACTCCATACAAACAGTATATAATTTAGTGATTGTTCATTCTAATTTATACCAATGTACAAGTAATATAAAAAACAATGATTGTTCACATTCTAGGCCAACAAACACATGTGATGTCATTCTTATATATAATAAATGTGTACCACCTATCCCATCCTTGAACACCTAATCTCACTAGTAAGTGTATAATGTGTATTGGGTTTTCAAGAAAATTTCGGCAGCATTTCCCTGCTGTTCTCTAAGTACATATGTACTTAGAGAACAAACGGGGAAATGCTACCAAAATTTTCTCGAAAACCAAATACACATTATACACTTACATCCTAAGTGAGATTAGGTGTTCAAGAACAGTCCCAAACCGAGGACTATCTAAGATTTACTCCTAATGAGTCAATCTTGGACGGGTTTCTAGGCCAACAACATGGTTAATCCTAATATGTTGGGATCACATAATTATACTGGTAGGATTTTAATAGACATGATAAGTACCTAATCTATAAAGCATTATTAAATAATAAATCAAGAATTTAATAGTTTCAAACATGCAATAATTCACAATGCAATGTTATAAACTATAGGCAACATGGATAGATGAGACTAGAGTTCATATTAGAATAAAAATTAACAACTTAGGACAAAGTGTGTTACCTTTCAATCTGTGTAACCTAGGGTTCAGAAAATCATGATTTACTTAATGTGATAATCATAAGGACTTTATAATTTGCATGAAATAAATAAACATCCAGCATCTATCACTTATTCAATCTTCAAGAAACCTTGACAAACATAGGAAATAAATACATGTAATCATAAGTACAACCACGTACCTTGATGGTGATCCATGCAAATCATACATTAATTCACTGAGTATATTATCCAAGCAAATAAGAAAACCAAGCAATTAACTTTTGTTGCATGTATATACATCCTAAAGTGCCACAAATCATATAATAACATTAAACGCTACTCAAGTCCTAATCTAGAGTTTAGGTTTCCTTATTATCCTGTTCTCATTAGGGTTATTCTTGAACCCCCAATTCCTAAGTTCATTGATTTAATGACATAAAAAGATCTAGTTCATATTATGTTTAGCCATGATTATAAAACTATCATGTTATGATATTAGGACCACTTAAAGCAGATTAGGCACATTAAGCAAGCAGAGTAGGGAGCCAATTTCGCGCAAGCAGATTAGGCAAGCAGATTAGGTCGGCACATAAAGAACCAATTTCGCGCCTGGGTAGGTCGGCAGGTACCTGGGCAAGCAGAGTAGGGCGAGGTCGAGCTGGTTGAGTATGTGGGCGGCGGCCGGCGAGCTCCAGAACCAGCGGCAGCAACTCCGACGAGCAGGGAGCGTCAGCGGCGGCAGGCAGGCAGCGGCCAGGCGGAGGAGAAGGAGAAGGGGGTGCGGCGGCGGAGGAGAAGGACAAGGGGGCGCCGGAGTAGCAGTGGCGGCACGGCGGCGCTGTCGTGGAGAAGAAGGAGCAGAGAGTCGGGCGACAGCAGAGAAGAAATCGCTCGCAATGAAACAGAAGAAAGGGGAAGAGTCGGGCGATCGAGGGTTATGAAGTTCCCAAATAGCGTCAGTTGTTTACAACAACCGACGCCTAAACATCTTTAGCATCGGTTGTTTGCAACAACCGACGTCCAATTGGACGATATTTTCATGAAAATGTTTGGCGGGAACCTCCTTCAGCGTCGGTTATACAAGGATAACCGACGCTGAAAGTGACATTTTCCGCGCAAATTTTCATCGCACATAGGCGTCGGTTTTCTAGGTATATAACCGACGCTGACAATGACACTATTTTTTTATCGAAATATGGATTTCGCGGGCGACTTTAAGCGTCGGTTTTTTATAAACAACCGACGCTTAATACAAAGCGGTACCCGTGTCTGGCTGGTCTTCGAATATAGACGTCGGTTTGCTTAAACAACCGACGCCTTATATGTTAGGCGTCGGTTTTTCTTAATAACCGACGCCCAGAAAAGTGACATTGAATGCTATTTCTGTAGTAGTGCCCACCTCCACATATTTGTGATGAGAAGAGCAGGACTTCACATGTACTGCATCCCCATGCCACCATAAGCCCAAACCGTCTACCCTCCCAACACTAAAACCTCTGTCAAAACCACAACTATGTTGGGTCACCTCTTGTTCCCTAATATGTGACATAGTCTATATGATGAACAACATGTCAGACATCTCCCTCTAGCACCTCAACTTGAGGGATGGAACAGTCCTGGGGTGCCCATGTTCTGGATGTTCCAACATAAATTTTTCATTGGTGTTCATTGGTGACAGTATCCCCTCCCCTGTTACTTTCTTTGATCAAATCAGTTGGGTGTGCCCTTGTGTTTCTATGCTTCTTCATAGTTTTCCCCTCATCTAGATCCATGCTTCAAAGTCCCCCTCTTCCTGTATTTCACATTTTAGCCTTGTACCCATCACAACAATCAGTGTGAAATTAGTATGAGGATTTCCCTTTGTGCTCTCACCATATGTCGATGTTCTCATCCTGCTCTTCTTCACTGAGATTTTTTTTCTTGTGTCCTGAGTTCTCTTGCAAGCCTTCAGGGAATGTGAATCTAAGCACCGGTTGTTTTTCATGTCATGATTATTCCCAAAGGTTCTCCTATACTTTTTCTTTTGGTGGGGTATAGGGTGAATGAGTCCTGACCCCATCCATGGATACTCGTTTGTCAGTTGATTCCCCTAACTAAGATCCTTGTGGGGTATGTCTGTGGGGTTGAGTTAGGACTAGACTCTCCTCTGTTACATGTGGCAGTGATTCTAGGATATGAGTTGGAACATTTCATCTTCAAAGTCTAGAACTATGACCATTTTGTCCATACTGCGATGGAGTAGTATCTCCTCTCTAATGTAACATCCTACAACATCATTGTCCTTGAAGTATGTTGGCAATGTCATCGATTGACTCTCCAGACGGCTCTAGCTTGATCACCCTTCCACTTCCTTGGATGCCACCTTGTCCATTCCCTTTCCTGCAAACGATCCATCTGATCCAGTCTGGGAACCAAGCTCCATGTTATTTGCACTGCTCATTTCAGAACTGGAACCACATTTGCTTTCCTTGTTGTTTCTACAAATGGGCTTGGTTATGAAAATCAATAAGTCCTCTTAGTGGAGTAACCCACTTTTTTAATGGTGATATCTTAAGCCAGGAACTGTAGGTCCATAGTTTTTCAAAAATATCATCTTCCTCCTTGCAGTCTTTATCTATATGCCTTATGCACCTACATATGTAATAAAGAGATGGTATTCTTTCATACTAAATTTTGATCTGCATTAATCACCCTCCTTGTCCTTGATCTTATTCATCTTCTTAATTGGTTTACTGATATCAATATCCTACCTACAATATGAGTCCCACCCTAGATTAGCTTCTTCAACCTCATACACCTCTCCAATCCTGCTTGCCACCTATTGTACTGCTTCATCCGAATGGTAACACATTGGTAGGTTGTAAAGCTGGATCCAAAATGACAATGAGATAGGATGATTTTCATGGGGTTGTTCTCCGCTCCCATCTCTTTCATGAAAGAAGGCAATTGTCAGAATTCCAGGGCCCTTCATTAAGGATCTTCTCCTTATCCCATAAATGGAGGAAATGTATCACAAAGAGACTTCATGTTATTTGTATAAACCTGGCCTCCTTCTTCAGTGCCCAAGCCGCTATCAATAGGGGTGAGCATTCGGTTAATTCGGTTGGTTACGGTTAATTTGGTTCGGTTAAATGGTTAATTTGTGGTTTGAGATTTTAACCATTAACCTAACCGAATTGCGTCGGTTAATTCGGTTATTGTCCAATCGGTTAACGGTTAATTCGATCGGTTAATTTGGTTAACCAAATAACACATGTGTAATAATGTTATTTGAAATACTCGTTGAATTTTGAACAATTGTTATATTATAGTGGTATTTCTGGAAATATAATGTTGTATGGCTCGTGAAAACTTGATTACTATGTATATGGGGAAGTTTTTTGAAATAAAAGTACAACTATATATGTATATATACGTGTGTAGGATATTATTTAAGAATAAATTATAACTATTCGGTTAATTTGGTTAACCATACCAAAAATATCTTTAACCATGAAATTAACCATTTAACCGATTAACCAAATTAAATTAACCAAATTAACCGAATTAACCAAACAGTCTTAAAAAAATTAACCATTCGAAATTAACCATTCGGTTAATCGGTTATTAACCAAATTCTGCTCACCCCTAGCTATCAATGTCTGTTTCATCATAGAGAAATTGTATGGCCTCATCAACATTAATTTTCCAACCAGCGCCAAATCAATGTGTTCCCCAATTATTATGACCACTTCTCTGGTGAAATCTGCCACATCCTCTTCATCATCGACTACCCAAAGTGTCACACATCTCACATTCAAATCATCTACCATGAAGAGAGAGAATCTACAACATGAATAGAGAAACTATTTGTGGGTGCCCGAGGAGATATATCGCACATCACCGTAATGATCACCTAGGATACCCTAAGAGCTGCTTGCAAGATGAGAGATATTATTTCATTCTAATTTGTGAGTTTCATATTCATTCATTGGTTTACACCTAATTCCCGACTCCTAATTCCATGTTAGACCAATATAGGAAACCATAAAAGGAAGGATATGTAAGGCATTTTTCCTTAAGTATATCAACACAGAAACATATATTATGTGTGAAACAAACTCAATATTAGATAAATGGACCAATGTTAACTATAATTAGGAGCATATGGAAAAGAACTAAAGTGGAAGAAATACATACAAAATTGAACTAAAGAAGAAAAAGTGAAGAATTGGCTACAAAGACTGCAAGCATGAATAGATCCCCATGTGGCTTCCGTCAAGCTTTATTCCTTGATTATCAAATGCATCATGTACCTAATCAACTAATTCTATTTGTACCATTTCCATAAAAATAGGAAACATAATATACAATACAGTAGTTTCTTGGAAGACTAATCAATGCAATCGACATATGCAATTTAAAAATAGATGAAACTAGTTTAAGAAACATGTTTAAGACATATTTCCACTTTAAAATCATTAGCCACATAATGGTTCAATGCAAATTTCCTTTTTCCAACCTCAAAATTCAAGCTTAAACCTTCAGGATACAAATCATATCACTTTATGGTTAAGATCATTTATTTTTCTCAAACTATCAACGAGATGAAATTTTCTTCACAAGCAAAAGTATAACAAAAGTGATCATTATATTTCTAAATTGTTTTCATCAAATTATAACGAGAATATCACAAGGCATGAAACAACGGAAGATATGTTCAATATATATATATATATATATATATATGGGAGTTCATTCAACACTCAGAGGGTAGTCTGGATTTTCACTACCCGTCAGCCAAAAAAGTAACTATTTGGCCAAAAAAGTAATTATGTGAACAAAAAAGTAACTATACAACAAAAAAAGTAAATATGGGAAAAATACACAACATATATATATATGTCTATATATATACACATATATATGTATATATATACTATATATATACTATATATATACATATATATATGTATATATATACTATATATACTATATATATATATATATATATATATATATATATATGAATCTGTTATTGTAAATGTAACTATCTATGCATGAAAAGTAATAGTTTGCAAGGTAAAGTAACCCTCTACATGTCAAAAGTAAGAAACTCCAAAAAAAAGTAACTGAAACAAGGGGCGGGTAGCTACCCTCATGGGTATTAAATACATGCCCTATATATATGTGTGTGTGTGTGTGTGTGTGTGAATGATCCAGTAAGATACAAATCATGGAGAGAGCATGAGAGGCATTTGAATAACTCTCCACGAAGAACAGAGTTTCATAAACCAACTATATAGATTAAAAGTATACCACAATATTATCTTCCTACAAAATTTGTATTTGTGTAGCATTCACGATAATATAATATTTGTCAATGTTTTTTACTAAATTTTATCCTGACCGTTGGATGTAAAAAGTATATATTGTACATATGAATATGTAAATAATATCTGATTGTAATGATTTTTTGTGAGAAGGTAAAGAAATTTATTTTTTTCAATCTATATGTCTGGATTTTAAATAATAGATGTAAATTTCTTGTTATTGAAATGCCCCTCATTCTCTCACCATAGGATATTTCTCATTGGATCTATATATATATATATATATATTAATGGATCTATATATATGTGTGTGTGTGCGTATGTGTGTGTAAGTATATACACATATATATATATATACATATATATATACATATATATATATATAATAGGTGGACATGCCTTAGAAGCTAGGAATTGGACGATGGTTATTGGGATATCACTACTACAGAAACATCATTCAATGTCGCTTTTCTGGGTGTCGGTTATTTAAAAAAACCGACGCCTATAACATTCCACATCGGTTATTTAGGAAATTCGACGTCTATATTCGAAGACCAGCCAGACACGGGTATCGCTTTGTATTCAGCGTCGGCTGGGTAAAACAAACCGACGCCTAAAATCGCCTGCGAAATCCAATTTTTGAGCAAAAAAAATTGGCCCCAAAGTGTCACATACAACGTTGGTTTTTTAACTACTAACCGATGCCTATATAAGATGAAAATTTGCGCAAAAAGTTCCAATTTCGGTGTCGGTTATCCTTTGATAACCGACACTGATAATGGTTCCCGCCAAATAATATAGGGTAAAGATTGTCTAATTGGATGTCGGTTTTTTATTATCAACCGACGCTTAAGAGTAAAAGGTGTCGGTTTTGTAGATAACTGACGTTGTTGACAAACTTAATAGACCCTATCACCCGAGTCTTCCCCTTTCTTCTGTTTCATCGTGATAATTTTCTCTGCTGCTCGCCACTCGCCTAAAATCACCCGATGACCCCCACTATTGCTCGCCGCCACTGCTGCTGGTGCGCCTCTGCTCGCCACAGCCGCCGCCACATCCTCTTTCTCCTATTGCCTCCGCTCGCCGCCACTGCTGCTCACCGCTCTGCTCTTCTCTTCTCCTGGTGTAGTTCTGCTCGCCGCCTCCTTCTCTGCTTGGTGTTCTCACACCGCCGCCGCCGCTCTTCTCCACGCTAGCTCCAGGTAGCCCTAGCCTCTTTTCTTCCTTCTCCCTAGCTCCTTACCAACAGAAAGCACAACCGTGGCTGTGTTGGCCAACCAAGGCCATGCTGCCCAACACGGCTGTGGTAGGCCAACATAGCCACGGCCATGCTTGCTGTTGGTAAGGATATGAACAAATCTTTATGTAATGATTTATCTAAATCCTAGGATACGAACAAATCTTTTGCTTGCATATATTTGTGCTTCTAATCCTAATGCTTGACCTAATTCAGTAAATTTTGATGCATTTTGAAATAAGATTTAAACTTGTCCATTCTAGCATACTAATTTGATTTGATTAAACCCTAACATTGATGAAACCCTAACATCAATTGTGATGAAACCCTAACATCAATTGTGATGAAACCCTAACATGTACATATCTATTATTGTGTTTGTTGGCCTAGAAACTCGTCCAAGATTTACTCATTAGGAGTAAATCTTGGATAGTCCCCAGTTTGGGACTATTCTTGAACACCTAATCTCACTTAGGATGTAAGTGTATAATGTGTATTGGGTTTTCGAGAATATTTCAGTAGCATTTCCCCGTTTGTTATCTAAGTACATATGTACTTAGAGAACAGTGGGGAAATGCTATCGAAATTTTCTTGAAAACCCAATACACATTATACACTTACTAGTGAGATTAGGTGTTCAAGGATGGGATAGGTGGTACACATTTATTATATATAAGAATGACATCACATGTGTTTTTTGGCCTAGAAACCCGTCTAACACCCTAATCTTGTCCTAATATATACTTGTTTTCTCTTTGATCATAGAATGGATAGATCATGGATATACATTCACAATCGCTGCACCCCAGAGTTTATATTTGGTCTTGATTAGTTTATTAGATTTGCCGAGGAACATAGGAAAGAACCTAGAGATAGGTTCTACTGTCCATGTAGGCATTGTGGTAACAACTTGAAAGTCGGCACTGGTGATGAAGTCAAAAGTCATGTCATGTGCAACGGGATTGTACAAGGCTATACAGAATGGCACTAGCATGGAGAGATTTCAAACTGAAAACAAGTGGATGTCGATAGCAGTGCTTGGGTGGAAGAAGAAATTGCCTCCGATGACGTAGATGTGAAGAAACCAGTTCCAGTAGACATCGTTGATGCGATGTTGGATAGTTGTAGGGTAGAGCACACCGATCCACCTCCTATCTTTAGAAACATTTTGCATGATGCTGAGATACCGTTATACACAAGTTGTGCTAAGTTTATGAAGCTTAGCGCTGTGTTGAGATTGTATAAGTTGAAAGCCAATAATAGATGGAGTGAAAAAAGCTTCACTTCATTGTTGACTTTGTTGAAAGAAATGCTTCCTAAAGGAAACGAGCTGCCAATCTCAACATACCGGGTAAAGAAATTGTTGTGCCCAATAGGAATGGAGGCCAAGAAGATACACGCATGCCCAAATGATTGTGTATTATTTCAAAAGGACTATGTGGATTTAAAAGATTGCCTAAAATGTGGTGCGTCACGGTATAAATTGACGACTTCGGGGGAGTCCAAAACTGGTTCTCCTGTCAAGGTGATGTGGTATCTACCTATAATATCACAGTTTCAACACTTGTTTGCAAATCCGAAAGATGCGAAGAATTTGAGGTGGCATGCAGATGTTAAGAAAAATAATGATGGGATCCTACGACATGTGTCTGATTCCCCATAGTGGAAGAAGATTGATCTATTGTACCCCAAATTTGGTGAAGAAGATAGGAATCTAAGACTTGGGCTTTGTACAGATGGGATGAATCCATACGGGACATTGAGCAGCCAACATAGCACTTGTCCAGTTATGCTTGTTATATACAATCTTCCTCCTTGGCTATGTATGAAAAATAAGTACGTTATGTTGTCGTTGTTGATATCAGGCCCTAAACAAACTGGAAATGATATCGATGTTTATCTTGAACCTCTGATTGATGACTTAAAGAAACTTTGGGTTGAAGGTGTGATGACCTATGATGCTTCAGGAAGAGAGACATTTTGTTTGCACACTATGTTGTTTTGCACTATTAATGACTTTCCAGCATACGCGAATTTGTCTGGATATAGTGTCAAAGGAGCTAAAGCGTGTCCTATATGTGAAGAAAACACTGATTCAATAAGACTAAAACATGGCGGCAAGACTGTATATCTTGGTCATCGAAGGAAATTCAATAATAAGAAGCTAATGTTTCTTTTATACATGTATAAGAGAATAAAAGAGTCGAGGATATAGTTGCTAAGAAGGTCAAGGAAGAAATGATGTGGTGGCAGGCATCTCAGGCTTCCAATCAGCCTATGGCGACCCACTCTTCTCCTGATGCACAGACTGAGAGTAATCATGTAGACCCACCGCCTAACACGTCTGTTGTAAGTATTGTTTATGACATTGTAGCTAGTCTTTTCAAGATGATATGTTTTTAAGATGATATGTATATATGTATAACATTCTTTACGTAAATTTGTAGGCGTTGAAGCCTTGCCCCTTAAGAATGCAAGACTATGTTGTTGCAGAGGCGCAGGCTTACCCGTCCCTTCCTGGGACAACGTTTCACGGGACTCCAATGCCAAAGGACTACATTCGTATGAGTCCTATATGTGTATTCCCTGATTGGAGGGAAGCTACTTTGCCATATACCCACCCGGATATTGATACACTTGCTGAGGTAGAAGGCGGGGTGATATTGTGGCCCAAAGAAGATGTCATCTACACTATTGAAATTGTAAGATAAATTTACATTACTTTAGATTGTTAATGTGTATATATGAGGTCAATTGATCTGAAATTATATATACATGTTAAAAAGAAGACACCCGGAGCATCTAGGCCTCCACCTCCACTTCCTGCATTACCAAGTTGGGTTCCAACTGACCTAAAATACCCGTTAGGTCCTTCTTGTAGGGGAATGGCATGTTGGCTACGGGCACATAATATACATTGCCCTATAATTGTTTCTTTAGAAGCGAATTATGCAGGTCAATCATACGAAAGCTCTTTATTTATACAAGATATTATTGAGTTGTTTATATATGATTGGATGAATACGTCAATGATAGAGACATGGATAAGGTGAGATCTTGTTTATACATCCATATACCTTGTGTAAGATCTGGTGATCTGGTTTCTTATATATTAATGCATACGTAATACATGTTTTGCAGCTACTTAGTCAAAAATCAATGTAAACAATTTGCATTTGACCATGTGGGATTTTTGATTCCATCATTGATTAGTATGGTAGCTAGGAACCCTGATAGTGTTCAACAATACTGTATAGATACTTTTACAATTTTTGGTTCGCAAAATAAGACGATAATAATAGCTCCATTCAATGTCAAGTAAGTTTACTTTACTTATAATTTGGACTTAAGAAAATTACATTTTTATTGTGGATTTTGAGTTATTAATTTTTAACTTTTTTACCTCTAGTGGTAGGCATTGGGAGTTACTAGTTATTCTCCCTGGGACGTTCACTATTTATTATCTAGATCCTGTGGGGAGTACATTGAATATTAAAATTGGACACGTAATGAGAATGCCATTATTCTGGTGAGAAATATTTCATTTTTATATCTGTTAATATCTGTTATTACATTACTATTTAATTATGCAATTTACTATATTACATTAACATGTAGGGGTTTAGATGCATTCAAAAAGGATGGAGGAAAGGTCCCCAAGAAAAAGAACCAGCCAATAATTTGGGAGAACGTGAAAGTAAGTTCCCAACTCCAATGTAAATATTATTTATGTGAACTGTGCTTAGTTGTATTTTTTAATATTTTGTATGTTTCAATTTATAGTGCGCTACACAAGACAATGGTTGGGCATGTGCATATTATGTGATGCGATTTATGCAGATGATTATCCAATATTCCGCATTGGACATCGATACCATACATGCGGTATTATATATAGTCTCATTAGTTAGTATGAAATATATCAATCTTATTTTTATATTATTACTTATATATACATCATTCTCTTTGCAGGTGTTTAAAACTGACCACACTATAGGTAAACACTTAAAAGATGTACATGCTCCATATACGATGGAAGTATTAAATGAAGTAAGAGAAGAATGGGCAAGAGCCATACAAGCAGTGGGGACTGTAAAATATAATTGGGATGCTGATAGCGATGTTGAATGATATTTTATAAATGAATATTTCTAAATGTTTATACATGTTTGAATATTTTTACATGTATTTGAATGTTTCTACATGTGTGAATGTGAGAATTGAAAAGTATATTTGTTGATTTTGTAGGTTTGTGTCCTGTTTGTTGGTTGATATCAATAGATGTCGTAAACATGCAGTTCAAAACTGAACTGCAGGTTCTCATCCTGCTGACCAGCCACATCAGGCCTGCAAAATGATAAGAAAAAAAAATTAAAACATAGGCGTCGGTTATTTATAGAAAACCATCATAAAAGGCTTACAGTGTTAGTTATTGGATAAAAACTGCCGCCTAATGTGACAAACAACCCGACCGTGCAGGAAAGTACGACCGTGGCGGGAAATAGCGTTGGTTAGTAGTATAAAACTGATGCCTATAGTACTAAACACGGTTGTATAGGGAAGCACGATCGTGGTGTCTGGGAATATTGCGTCGGTTTTTTAGTTGTAAACCAACGCAGATAGTGTCCTAGATGACACCCTTTTTGTGGCGCAAAGCCTTTTGGCGTCAGCTTACTATAAATCACCAATGCCTATCGGTGCCCTGCTGGCGCGTTTTCGGTGGCGTGAGGCCTTTTGGCATCGGTTATAAAACCGACGCCGAAGAGTTCAACCTTTAGCGGCGCCCACATAGGCGTCACTTTAGAACCGTCGCTAAAAGGACATAAACAACCGACGCCGAAGGCCTATTCTGTAGTAGTGTATTTTGTAGATTTGATTGAATAATTATGTTTATTTATGTAGATTTCTTACTGTTAGGTTGATGTGCATAATAATTGTCCTAATAATAATTGGTTCAAAGCAAAATAACTTCAAATGTATGAAAAGGACATGAGATCCCACCAAGTCTAAGAACAACAACAAATTTTTCTAGTCAAGTATTATTGTAGTTGGTCAACAATAATAAACATGATAGTAGTATATGTGGTGACTAATGGTCATTTCTCGTGGAAATAGATACTGAATTTCAAGTCAAGCACATAAGTACTTGTTATAGGGCACTTATACTATACATATATGTCTTCAGAGTAATTTGTTGTATCATAATACAATATTTATAATTGTGTCAATATTAAAAAATATGTTATGCCCCATTAATCTGAAGTTACTCTAATGTTCACATTATTATTTCCATACTTAAAACTGCTTGACGCTCTCTTAAAGAATGTTTACATTAATGTAGTGATTGGATATGGTGAGATTCATCTTGTACAATATGATGGATTCAGAAGGATGGTGTATCTCTTATACAGCATGAGTATTATCCTAGGTCTCTTGATAAGTTATAATAGATAAATGCATCACCACAGTCATGTGAGTCAGTGTGACATTAAACCCATATGTATATCTCTAGTCTATCTGGATGTCAAGAAGTGTTAATTGAATGTGATGAATTTGACACGTCCATACCTATAGTTCAATATGGATATATCTAATAAAGGGATTGTACAACACATATATATTGTTCAATTATGTTTTTCTCTTTTTGAGCTAATCCTATTGATTGGATAGTAATGATATGTTTCTAGACACCATTCATTGCTTATGGGTAGTGACATTAATTATTGAATCCAATGATAATTTAGTGTGGTGCCTACGATGCTACATGCATTAAGCTGGTTTATAGAAGGTCTAATGTGGACTTTATAGTTTTTAGGGCCTAGAATTAGGAAGTAGGAATGAGATTGATTTATCATAAGTCATTGACCCACATATCACATAGAGTTTGTACCCCACTAAAACCCACCAAATTTTGCATTTTGTATAATCTAGCGGGTGGAAAATTTCCTCATTTATCAAGGAATTCTAAACCCTAGACAAAGAATGCTTTGGAAACCATGGCCTTTCTCACTCCTCTATATACATACAATATGAGAGGTGGCCTTCAGGGCATCCAGTCACAATTTTTTCATTGGTCCCTATAAGGTTTGGGAAACCCTAGAGGACATGATGGTGTGTGTGTGTTTGTGTGTGTGTAATGACCCGATCCCATGTTTGTTTTAACCCTCTTACATTTTAACTTATTGCCTAATATACTCTCATATAAGTTAATCAAAAACCCTAATTGCATGATGAAATTTTTGTTATTCCCTCAAGTAAATGGAAGCCAAAATGTGTACTATATGAATGACTAGTTTAGTATTCATTTTATTGTTTGAAAAACTAACATGTGTGGTTGCTAAAAGATGTATAAAATTATGTTTATATGGCTATCTTAAAATAAAGTATATATGAAATACACCTTAGTTCTTTTGATGATAAAAGTTGTTATATATTGAAAGTTTGTGTATGAGAATATATATTTAAGGAAGCGGAACATGATGTACTTTATAAAATGTAGTTCAAAACACTTAAAATCTAGTTTATATGTTTTGGGTGTATAGTTGGTTGATCTATGGATCAGAGATCAGGCTGACTTTTGGGGCTGCGTCACCCTCATCACCTAAAGTGGCTATGTAACTTGACTAGAGTGGGATGACTTGCCAGAAATTGAGCCTACAGTTTAGTCAAATTACAAAACAAGTTGGGCCAACTTGTCAAGGTCTAGACAATATCTTCTGTCTCAATTTTGTAAATCCATCAATATGTGACCATTGAGATGGGAAGTCTGCCTGACTATCTGTAAACTTGGTCTACTTACCACTATGTTAGTTGAAAAATATATTTATCAAAATTTCCATGTTACACTATATATAAATGATTCAATCAACTTGTTTGGACATCAATGCATATGAATTGTCAGCTTCCACTGCTTGGATCTCTCTTTGGCAACTTCATCTGAAGGAGGGAAATTTTAGGAGAAGATTAAGCATTTATTAGAGATTTGCCTTGATATCCTTTTATTATGCATTCGCGACATTAAAATGGGGTTGGTTTAGTTGGCTTCATTCTCTTCCCCTTTTTTCTCCTCTTCTTCCTATTAAAATTCTTCCCTAAGAAAGTCGTGTCATCCATGTTTTATCATATTTCTATCCAACATACTTTCTTGGGATAGAGAAGGAAGACTACAACTATGTGTTCCCCAAATCATGCATGTTTGTGTTTTAGCTAGATTTTCGGGAAGGACAACACATTTCTCACCTTACTTTGATTTAGGTGAGTAGATAGTGTATGATAAAGTCAATACATGCATATTTTCAATACATGCATACTTGTTTTCATGGCAGCCATATGATGCAATAAGTAAATCTCTAATGACACCATGACTAAAGTAGGGATTTGCATTGAAAATGTGATCTATAAATCTATTGGTTTTCTTGTTTTAAGCTATTACAATGAATGAAATTCTTAATTTTATGATGGAACTTGCCCTAAAACCTTGGAAAGAGACTGAATTCACGTTTAATTGGATATGTTAGTGAGAGACATTCTAAGTTGCAATGTTGATCAAGTTTCTTGTTAAAAAATTATAGCATATAAGACAAAGTGGATGCCTAAGATACTACATTTAAGTTTATTTCTATGGAGTTCCCTAATTTCACTTGTTTGTTGTTGAAGGACTCTAGATTTCTTATGAATGATGATTCATATGAACTTAAATATGATCTATATGAATGAATATCCTAGAGGGGGTAATATGGTTAATGATAATATGGAAACCTAATACTTTATATAGGTTCGTTCAACACAGTGAACCTTTTCTGATGTTTGTTATGGGAAGATGCATATCTATACTAAAAAAAGGACTATATACATAACAAGACTAACTTGGAGTGAATCATGACTTGAGGACTAATATGTGGAGTATTGAGGGGGATTAGGGTATAACGACCTCTTTCTAAGTTTGAGAAAGGAGGATTAAGGTATAAAGACCCCACTTTAGGTTGTTTTGTGAGAATATTGTTAAATGAGAATTGAGTAAGTAGAAATGTGTCACCTAGCATATGTTATACGTTTAAATACAACACAACCTTGTAATACGATGTTAGAATGAAGTAGTGATGATATATGCTCCTACCTAGACCCATGTTTGACTTGGATGAGTAAGTTGTCTTAAAGCATTCTGATAAACTATAAGGGGTGGAAAGTGAGATGTGAAAATGAGCATATCATGGAAACTTCTACTTATCTAGGTACAAGTCAAGTAGTTTTAGGGTAAATCATAAACATGGAAAAGTCACTTGCATTGTATTTTTCCTATTAGTAGATATTTTTACTCTCTTGTGATATGTTTCAATTGCTTCTGAGAAAAATGTTAGAGTTATATTTCATGTTTGCTTTGATATTAACTTGAACTATGCTTGAAATAATTAAAGGAAGAGGATGAAATTGTGTTTATTAGCCTTACATAATATCTTCTCATTTCCACATTGGCTAATAAATCAATGAATAACTTTTTAAGTCCTAAAGCTGAGTCATCCTTCCCTCATCCTGATCATAGGCTCAAGTGACTTCACATCTAGTTGAAGTCCAAACTTCGTGTTATGTCTATTTGTTCATGCATTGGGGGTCTCCAAGATATATGTTATGATGCGTTTTGATGAAGGAATGAATTGTATAATTGATGTTCTCTTGTATGTATTTCTAAAAACCAGGCAAATATCTTTCTATGGAATTTTGTAAATGAATTATGGGAAACTTCAATGGTATTAAATATGAATAATGATCTAGATAACTCTTTACTTGATATGTGTTTCTCTATTGCCTTCTATTATTGTTTGAGATGAGGTTTTCATATTAATGCTTTATTGAATCTCAAGGGAGCCTCTAACAATCATGTTATGGTTGGTTACTAGGAGTGGCTCCCAAAAAATGGTATATGAGCATAGCTTTATGTCAATACAACTACATTTGATATGTCAAGTATCCTTCTTTACCATTTCCTATATATACATTTATTTATTTATTTATATATGACAATTCATTCACTACCCATGCGGGTAACTAAGGTTAGTTAGCCATGCATCTATTTTGTAATATGAAGGTACAAACTTGTAATGAGAGAGACCATGTTGTAATGAGATGAAAATATTTGTAATACAAAGACTCATTTTGTGGTACTACGTAAATTGCTATCATAAATATCATTTTTACTGTATCCAGAGGGAGAATGAAAATTTCACGTTGTATTTACAAAATGAGTCATTTTATTATAATTTTGGTTGTCTCATTACAATTAGGTGTCTTCCTATTACAAAATATATCCACATGTAATAAAAGTTAGTTACCCATGCGGGCACTGAACATATCCCCTATATATATTTGTGTATGTGTGTGTCTGTATGTATATATAGAGTAGTTGATGCACGTGCTAAGCACGTGGGTTGTGATTAATATACTATGTATTATTTATAAAATTGCAGCTAAAGAAAAAACAACTTCAGGATCGAATAGCTTCTCTCCCCATTAATAGAAAACTGCTCAAATAGTAGCCACACACTTACCTACTCATTGTTATGGTAACTTTTTTTAAATCATAATGAAATAACTACTCAAATAGAAATTGCATACATAATATATAATCGCTTGCCACCGCGTATTTTGCCCCATAATTTCTTTCCTTAAAAATAATACTCACATCAACCTCTACAACCCATTATTTTAAACAATATAAAAAATTAAAGCAAATTGATCGAATAACAACCCTACGGTCTTAGATATGATGCTTTTGCAGTGCGGGTCTGGTTATGGGATTAGTCAGTGATAACATCCAATTTTGTGGATATTACATGCCTTATTTCACCTCTATTTCTCTCTCATCATGCAAATTTAAATTCACATTCCCTTTAATCTTACACATAATTACTCCCTCTACCCCCACTTAAGAATAATAAGGATATTTCATGCAGGTAATCAAAGGAGTAGAGCATATTACCATATATCAGGACCACCAACGGTTCACAATCGATGGTCGCATTGCAACAATAGGCAACACAACCATCAAGTCATAACCAATGGACCCCGATGGCAGTCTGCACCCCATAGCTAGACACCCGATGGAGATCTCGTGTTACCATCAAATGCCATCAGTCGGTGGTATGTCCGCATCACCAACTGATGGACGTGCAGATCTAGCAACCAATGGATGACAATCTTATCAGTCGAGGATTACACTGATCCATCTAAAAATGGTCAGTCTGCATCATCATTCGATGGCATGTCTATGATACAGGAACTGATGGCATGACAAACTCTGACAACTTGTGAGCCAACATAAAACATCAACTGATGGTCAGGTCAGTCTGCGATGTAGACTGATGGTAGGTCATACTTGTCAATCGAAGGCCAAGGACTATAGCCACCTGACGGTTGCAAATCTATGGTGTCATTGGCAAGTATGTCACACAAGACTGTTAGGCATGTGATACAAGGAGGACACCTCATACACTTGGGGCGCAAGTAAAAGACCCCTAACCTGGCACCTATTAATAGAGGACCTTCGACCATGTAATGGGGGTCGCACATTACTCAAGATGTCGAAGTGTTGCCAAAGAAGAAGCTCACCACTGCCCGTTTCCACCGCCATCGATTGGCAGCCATGAAGGACAAGAGTCCATCGACGTATGTTCTCGTCCCTTCTACCCGCTCCCTATTCAAAGTTCTTCCTCGATGGAAGGAGGGCAAAGATCCATTCCTCATTGTCACTGTGTTGAGTTTTGGGAAGGATGAATAGACCATCAGTTGTGGCCATCCTTTGGACATAGTTGGTGTATCCCCTGCTTCCATAGTTCTTTTCGTCCATTCTTAAACTACTTCTAGCAGTGCTTTATGTTCTTATTCATTTGTAAATCCACAATGCTACTCATGAACATGAGTTGCTAAACTCATAGCTTGGGTTGGGAGTAGCCACTAAGTCTCTCCCAACATGTATATACTTATATCCATTTGAATAAATATGCTCTTTGAAATGGCTATCTTCATACACATGTTCTTATTTCTTTACTTGCATGATTAGCTACCATCTTGTGATGTTTGATTGTCAGTGCCTCGAAAGAGTAGCTGTAATGACCCCTCCCTTTGTAATCCCCTATTCAAGAGGATCGAGAGGGCACATGCCATTAACTTTACTACAAGATCAAAGATTTAGCAAATAACCAGAAATAATTAATAAATTTGTACTAAAAAGGAATGAGTTTGTACAAGATTAACTTCCCACAATGGAATCATATAATATGGCTTTATAAGTTTTGCAATAAGAAAAGGAAATTAACTAAGTCCTCTAGAGATTACATTATGTCTTTGTCTTTGAGTGCCTTCTTTTCCTAGATATTCATTTTCACCTTACTTGCAAAATTGCATATTATTCTAAAACAACATGAAACAAAATCACAGTCAGATTAATGAGTTATACTGGTATCTAGGAGAAACAAAATGTTCGCATCTAGTTGTAACAACATAACCACAACAATTATTATTATAGAACAAAGTTTATCATTTTCTTCATAACTTCTCAACTATGTTTACTCGACATCTAGTATACCCTCTCTTAGGGTTTTATCCCTACATCAAACTTTAGGCTACCTCTCAATCTGGATCTATGTTCCTTGTTTGCCACCTCTAAATCTGGAGCTAGGTTCCATGTAGGTACCCAATCTGGCGTATGACCTCTTATGACTCTGGAGCCTAGTCTGACCTTCCCAATCTGGGGCCTAGTCTTTGGTCATCAGCATGACTTTACATTTTTTTCCATTCTCAAATTTCTAGATTTGGAATGTGGGTTTCAATAAGTTATAAGCATGATATTGTGATAGCCATAATGACTTTATAGATTCCAGGAAATAAATATCATCCAATCATTTAATTTCAAGCAATTTGGTAAAACCTCAGAAAATGCTTAGAAACTAAAGTGATTAGTCATAGGCGTAACAACATACCTATTTTAGAAGTAACTTGATGTCCAAGCAAGAGAAATTAGGGTTAACCAAACAAGAAACCAAGTAATTATCCTAAAAGTTAAAGAAATACACTCATGTATCATTATTTTGTCCAAATCATCATTAAGACTGACTTGGGTATAAAGTTTGGGTTTTTAGGACCCACTTTGGGTTTTATTTTGGTTTTGGCTTCTCAAACCCAAATTGATACTTTTCATGCTCTTTTGGTTTACAAACATTAATCTTATCATTATATGCACTTTTAATATCAAGGAAATGCTAATTCATCAATTAATGGGTTGTAAACCTCAAATTAGATCCAAGTTGTCCTTTTTAACCTAAAAGTTAAATAGTTGATTATTAAGATCCATTGAACATATTAAGATCATCAAAACCTATAAATTAGGGTTCTTATGCATTAAACATATTAAAGATGCATTTTTAGGTACTTTTTGAATTGGAAGTAGATATAGGATTTGATTATATTTTTATTGAAAACTTGCATTCTCCTTATCAATTTTCACATAATACTGCTCAATTCAAGCTATTAATCATTTGTTATGATTTTTGCAAAATGAGGATAACTTCGTCCAATAGGGAACTGAGACATTAGCACGTACCACTATTTATGTGTGGGAGGCCAGTCTGGTTTGTGTTAAGGGTTGCGACTCACCCCTCTGAGCCGTTTGATCCAGGGCTGGTCTCTTGCCTTCGTCTCCATGTGCAATCTCCATGTGATGGACACAACAGTGGATCCCAACGCTTCCTCTATTGTCTAGTTTCTTTCCTTACATCCAGAGCCACCATTCCCAGCGAGTATCGCCACCACCTGGTCTCCCTCACAAGCCTCCATCATCTGAACCTCACCCTGGTCCAGGAGCTAAGCAGCACCTACTGATGCTGGCTACAAACCCACCTTCAACAACCACAGGAAAGCAGGCATCTCCTCCATGTCATGTCGAAGTCATCCCATTTTTGGTTGTGCACGTTAGTGATTGGGGAGGGTTGAGACGAAGCTAGATGCCAAGATCATGCTACTTGGGTCTTCTTCTTCAGGAAGATGATGGTTTGGATGTTGCGAACACTACAGGCCAAGGAGGACACCCTCAGAGATCTTCTCTTCCTTCTGATCAGGCATGAGTGCCCTGATGGATACGAGAGATCCTGGGGGTCTTCATATATATATATATATATATATATATATATATATATATATATATTTATATGTATGTATATATATACACACATGTCCCAAGGAAAGCCCTAAATGCTACCACAAAGAAGGAAATCAAGAGAGAGAGAGAGTGGGTGGCCATGTGGGAAAACTAACTTTACTTCCTATATACACATTGTTTAGATGATAAGTCATACACATGATTTTACTTGGATGGAAATTAGCTCAATCCATAAGTAGCCACTGCCTCCCAACATGCCTTATTCCCTCTTAACATAAAAACCCCAAGAATACTTCTTTCTTGTTTGGAATTATCCAACTCCCTTCATGTTGGATCGAGCAATATTTGAAGAAAAAGGAACAACCATTATATAACTTTCCAAATTATATTTAGTCTCTGGGATTTATTGGAAAATTCTCTCTCTTAAACAAAACTTACTCAATAATTATCATTATTTCATGGAATATCCTCTTTCTTCCAATTTCTAGAATTATCCTCTTCTCCTTATTATTTTCAAGTATTTCAGAAGTTAGATTGAAGTAATATTTATTGATGTCTAAAAACACATGTTCCCATACTGTCTAGATACTACCTTTTTAATTGTCTTATATTCCTATTATCCAAGTCACCATTATTTACTTATGCATGAAAACTCTCTTTTCTACAGAATTCTACATAATTCCATGTTTAAAATACCCATTGTTAATTACCTTTAGTAGTTTCTTTATTAATGGATTTTATTCTCTTCCTTTTTCCCTTACCTCCAATATTAGACTAAAAAAATTAGTGGAATCCACAAAATTCATAACAAGGGAATTTTGCAAAAAAGAAGCCATGCTTTTAAAACAAAGCACACCAAATTTCCAATATGCCCTTTTTAGTCAAATAATTATATTTCAATTATATAAAATACAAGTGAAACTGAGGTTATAAAATCCTTCCCCTCTTATACAAATTTTGTCCTCAAAATTCGATTACTCAAACAAACAACTCAGGATAAGACTTTTCCACATCTACCTTTATCTTCCATGTGGCTTCAACCTCTCCATGGTGCTTCCAAAGAACCTTTGTCATCTCTACCTTTGTGTTCATGAGCTCTCTCACCTTGGAATCTAGTACCTCATAGGTGACTCAGGGTATGTCATCCTCCATTCGAGTTCGATAGGTTCAATTCTCAGCACTTGGCTCAGATCTTTCACATAGCACTTTAGATTGGACATATGAAACACATCATGCATCATACTATATTGTGGGGGTAAGGTTAAATGATAAATATCTTCACCAATTCGTTCTAAGGGGTCAAATTTTTAGAAACACATGTTCACCCATAGTGAAGTGCAAATCAGTTCGCTTCGCATCAGCATGCGACTTCTATCAATCATGGGCTCTCTTCATCCTTTGCTTGATGAAGCAACTTTATCCGCATACAACTATAGTTATTCTAACCTCCGCAAGGTCCTCTCACCAACATCATCCTAGTGAAGTGGTGACCAACACATCCTCCCATAAAGAGCTTTGTATGAAGGCATCCTGACACTGGCTTGGTAACTATTATTATAAGAAAACTCATCTAGGGGCAGGTACTGCTCCCATGATCCACCCCAATCAAGCACACATGCTCTCAACAATTCCTCTAAAGTCTAGACTATTCTTTCTGACATTCCATCAGCCCGGGGTTGATAGGTTGTACTAAACTTCAACCTTGTATCTAGTTTCTCATGCAGTTCCCTCCATAACTTTATAATGAACTTAGAGTTACGATTGGAAATTATTAAACTCGCAACGTCATGTAGACAAACTATTTCTCTAACACATAATTCAGACAGATCTATCAACTTGGCAGTATTCTATAAGGAAATGTGTTGACTTGGTTAGGCAGTCCACCACAACCCATATCGCACAATGACCTTTCTTTGTCTTGGGGAGACTCATCACAAAATCCATAGTGATCTTGTCCTATTTCCTCTCAGGAATTTCAATTTATTGCAATAGCCCATTGGGTCACCTGGTGTTTAGCCTCCACCATCTGGAATGTGAGACAACTGACCACGTATTTTTTTATGTCTCTCCTCATTCCAAGTGACCAAAAATATCATTAGAAGTCTTTAAATATCTTTGTGGTATCAAGGTGTACTATATACTTAGAACCATGAGCTCCTTGCAAGATATAAGTCACCAAGGATGAATCTTCAGGAACTCAAATGCAACTTTCATATCAGATTCCACCATTCATACCCATCGAGGGATGTTTTTGAGGCTTCTCCATCAAACCATACATCTCAACTACTCTGGATCATCTAACTGGGATGTTACAAGCTTGGTCAACAAGTCAAGCTTGGTTTACTTTTATTTAGTACCTCAACTCTTGCATCCATTATTTTGATCACCAAATCCAGTCTTATACCCATAGAATTCAAATTAAACATATCCTCATTTGAAATTTCAAATTTGGCGATTACCTTGCTCACCTAGGTTTTCCAACCATTTATCCAATATTCTCTCTTAAGGGTGTGGTAATTCCTCAAATTCTCAGTTTTCCTAAAAGGAGCTCATATCACTTCATTCCTAATATGGCATGTGTCTGCCTGATCTCTCACACTCATAATGACATGAAATAAGGATTCAGTTGCAGTCAAAATACGAATTTCATCCCATTCCAAGAGTAGATATAGTGCATCACACATTACCATCTTATTTTCATATTAGGGTGAGTCATTCTCCTCATACCATCATTCTATGCACACTTTCAGGAAAAACTTTCCTCATAGCCTTCAAGTCTTATCCTAACTCCTATTTACGATCCTTAGTCATTTCCTCAAGGTCTCTAGTGTGTCGGTACTTTTGGAGTGATCTCACCCTTATGCATCTACAGAGTGCCTCTCATATTTACCCCTTGGGCCTCATGAACTCATGAAGGTGGTTAATCTCCTTAGTCATGGGCCTCGGGAAAACATAATCGTTACCTCCTGACCCTATGCGCTTGTGAATTCAAGTAACAAGCAACTCCTACTCGCATCAGTATCATCCCTTCTTGACCTTAGGATCGACTTAAGGTTCTGTCATTACTTTATTTTATTTCATCACAAATTTTGCTTGTGGTTCCTTTGATAATATCTAAGAAAATTGTATTCTTTATAATTCTCACCTGAATTTCCTTCATCTCTTAGGGTGCTCATAGTTTTCCTTATCTCCCTTAATGGGAATCATGACGACCTACCCATCTGGGCCAACCCCATTCTACCACTCACTTCCATAGTGACTTTGCTTCATATTCCTTAGAGATGGTCATACTTGGGTTTAAGGAATCATGCTTAATATATGTGATTTTGTGCTTCATGCACTTAATCTCTCAAGTTCTTTTAAGTGGCCTTTAATGTTACCTAATTCCTAAACTAAATTATGAACTCACTCCTTTAGGAAGGGTCCTTTCCCCGGATAGGATAAAACTATGGCTTGGCAGTACCAAGGTTCACAAAATCATACTCGAATCCAAAGTTTATATCATCACATGTAGGCATATATTTTTTATTATTCCACCCATGCTTGTGGCTAGCAAGTAAGAACTTATTAACCCATTTCTAAGTTTTCCATTATGTCATATCCATTCATCATCTCTCAAGGTTGGACCAGTTTCATACATACATATGACATCATGGTAGGACTAGACCAACTTGTGTGAGTGGCTCAACAATCATATATCCTAGTCCAAGTGGGGTTTCCTTTAACCCAAAACTTGAGGGGGGTAACATTCTTAATCCCTATGAACTCACTCAACCTTGTGAGCATTATATGCACCAGATACCTCCACTTCCCCTCTTTGTTCTAGGAAAATTGGGTTTATCTCCTTATAATTTGTCATACAAACTACATGACTTAGCCATTCAAGCATGTACCAAACCAAAACATGATATGGCATTTTCTTCCCAACTTTCTCTTTCACGTAAACAACCCTTAGAGTCCTATACAAGGAGCTACCAATCTGAGTCTGAGGATTCACATCATATCACCATTCCTTACCTCTGTAGGATCTTGGGACTCTCTTTCCCTCATCTATATGATAGGTACTCATACAATTCACACATTTGTATACGAATCCTCCTTCTCTATCTCGAGGGTTTGAACCTTTCAAGGGCGTGTAGTGTACAACAAGCCTCTAGGGATCATGCATACATTAACTTGACTCATTCACTCAGGGGCAGTCTGGTTTAGAACATATTATACAAATATTTCTCATAATTCCTCATGTATTGGAGTCTAGGTTCCCAACCTTCTCCTTTTGGGTCTCACTCTCTCCTAAGTTAACCCTATAACTACTCCTATAACTAGAGGTCCCCTTTTTGTAGATGAGGTTGAGGTTCCTATAGATTCACATATTTGTCTCACCTGGCCTACCTTATATGATGAAGCGTACTATCAAATCTTATCTCCAACTTCAAATCTAAGGTCAAATTCTGAAATCCAACTGAGGTCATCATAAAACATATTATCCCATTACGTAACACAAAGCTCCTCATTCATTTCCTCCAGTATGCATATCTCATAATCCAACAGGCATTACCCCTCTGGCTTAGAACTAATCCCGTTTCCAACCTTGATGTCGCTCACTTCCACGTAGGTATAGGAATATCTCCTACTCATATATGAGTGGGAAAACACTTGTTAGGGTTCCTACCTGGAGGAGTTTAAACTTTTTGGTCACAACTAACCTTTTGATTTATGGTGTTATCTCTCTCATAAATGTTTTCTCCTTTTTAGGGACGACCCACCCTAGGTCAGGTAACTGAAACCAAATTTTGCACTAGGGGTCATGCACCACTTCTTATCTATGTTTCACATGCATACTCATGTCCTCCACGCATATCATGCATGCCTAACCTATGTACTTACATGCATGGGAAAACTATGGTATCTGACCTATTGGGTTCATTCTTCCTCTACCCACTGCTTAAGGTTTATTAGGTTGGGGTTAATTATTTTCTATGATTTGCTCATACCCTAGGATAAAGGTTTGGGGTTGAGGTTAGGGACTACCACCCATACCTTAGGGTTTTGCGATTCTCTTGAGCTACTCAGGTTGTTTCCCAAACCAGCCCTAGTTCCATCTAGGGTTTACCTTTATAGGGGAGAAACCCTTAAAACATTTTCTCTTTACCATTATGTCCACTTTTATTATTGGGCAGAGGATTCCCTAATCCCTATCATCCATAACCCTAGTAATCTGAAGGGATAAAGAGAGAAGATACATGTATCTAGGGTTTTGGGAGCAAAGAGGGTCAAGAACTGACGAAATTAGATGAGAAATCCTTGAGGTATGTTATTTTGATTAAAGTCCTCTAACTTCAGCCAGACTAGATGCATGGGTCCATGAGTCCTCGTAAGATGACTAGCGGTGTAGAGGAAAATATTTCCAGTCCTCAAATCATGGTCCTTTCTAGACACCATTGCCTTTGGAAAACACTGTAATAATTGTTGGGTTTTACGTGGTCGGAGCAGGCAGCGAAAATAAAAAATTTACTTGACCTTAAACTTATAACCAGAAGATTGCATCAATATCTATGTAATGGGAAGGATGCTTTTAGCGAGATATTACTGGTCCTGAGGCTTGCTCAGTGACTATACCTCACAGCAAGTACGGTCTTCAACCACCTATCTTTGACGACATATGTGCAGCTCCTGGTCTTGACCCAAACTATGGTTCACTGTCATCCTCCTGAGCGACAGAAGTCTCCTGCCTCTATAGATAGTCCACATGGACTACCGAGAACTCTAGTCATCCTGAAGAACAGACTAGAAGGAGTTGTCCCCTTCTATCAACATACTAGTCACCAACACACTCTCCCACAACTAGTTGTTGTTCTGTAGTTGTCTTTCCCTCGTTGTTCCTCCCTGTATGGGTAGAACTTACTTGGGCCCGCTCGGTTACCACAACCAGAGAGGAAAACAACTTTATAGAGCAATTGATATTCTGATTTGTGTCTCTGGAGAAGCCCCCTGTACCCCTCTATTTATAGTAGAAGGTAGGGTCAGAGATCCTAGTCTGTACGGGAGTAGAAGGGTCTGGAATTTCCATGAATAATTTGCACTGCGGCAGGTGAACCGGTCAGTCACTAGTGAACCAATCGGTTGGGAGTGTGAGCCGATCGGTTCACCCAGTGAACCGATCATTTCACTTCCCAGACCTGTCTACAATTGACTTTCCTTATTCATTTCTAATTAATGCAAAGATTAGTTCTTGTCCCAATCGTATTAAACAAGTGAAACAAAAAACTTTTTCTCACAAACTGGGACAACTCAACACTGCTCGTTTGGTCCAATTGAACCGATCAGTTCACTAGAGTGAACCAGTCATCTCACTGACCGTGAGCCAATCGGTTCACCTAGTGAACCATTCAGTTAGTGGTCCAGATTGTGTAGAACATAGTCAGTTTAGTTCTCAATCAATCTGACACTCTAATCAGTTGGTTCAACACTTGAACTTGATGATTCTGAGTCAAGTCTGTTGATTGAATGTTTGATTGAGTACCTATACACTTTAGTAATCAATCTAAAAATCATTCATGGATAAACTCCTCTTCCAGGTTAATCCTTTGTGTGTGACCCTATAGGTCCCATTTCACATTGGCAGTGAATGTACATAACTAGCTTATGACATCACAAGCAAATAGTGATACCTAGTCGCACATCAGTGCTACCCAAGTGAAAAGGAAAGTTGGGGAACAACTTTCAATCCTACAGTCTATGATTGATGTTCCAGTGAATGTATAATTCCTTTGTCTCTGATATCCTGAATGAACTCAAGGCATGGAGTTGTCATCCTTTCAACGTTCATTCATGTTTCTTGAACTAGAGAAGATTATCTGAGATATGTGTGACATCAATCATATATTAATTCACATGTGCATACACATGCCTTTCTCAATCTCACTTATCAAGTGGTATGGACATCATACTCCCTTAGGAGGGACAAATCCCATATATATCACTCACAGTATATCTCATGCGTCAAAGCCACCCAATCATCACCTTTATAACAACCCATATTTCAAGACTATGTTTGATGATGTCAAAGTGTAGCCAATCACATTCGACGAGTGCAATGATTTCATGTCTAAGAATCACAATCACCACCATCACTATGAGAGATGATTCTGACTACCATTTCATGGTTCCATGTGTCACTCTCATGGTGGGTATGTTCGATACATTATTCTCTAACATGTATCTATGTTCTTGGTTTGATATCATGACTAATGAGAAACTATCATCAACCAACACAAACTCTAGTCTTGATGTGTCATTGTTGTCGATTAACCTTCCACAATGACATCCGACTAGGGACATAACAAGAATATACATATTCTTAGCATTCGTATGATCTCATTGTTCAAGTCCTCAACCTAAAGACATATGTCATTGAGTATTGTCATTCTTTAGACATTCATTCTGCTCCATCATTTATCTCATAATCGATTGAGCTAGAACAAATTGGAAGCTTGCCTTTGATATATATCACATCAATCATGACATATGCCAATCCAATCATCATATGATTGGCTCTCAGGGTATACATACCAACAGACTCCCACTTGCACTTAGAGCCAATCACCTTCGAATCATATTCTTAGTGATCTCTAAATATGTCCCACATGTTTTTGTTGCTCTAGTGCTAATCCAGTGAGTTAGCAACATTTTGCTTTAGTTGGTATATTGCATGTTTCACATCTCCTCGATGTAAGACATTTCACATGAGATGGAGTTGTCGTAATATGATATCTGATATTCCTTGCCTAACAATTAGCTCCATAGTTTGACTTAGTATTTCTACTTTGTAATCAATGGATGGAATATCTATAAGTTCATCTGTATGAACTTATAGATCCATATAGTATCCTCTAGTATTCATAACACAAGGATACTCAACATTCCTTTTAGATTTAGATGGCTTTTAATTTTGCTCGGAACGTTTCCATTTATCAACACATATTCACTTTTATATTTTGCGGTCATTTTTCTGTCATTTTGAAAGCTTGCATCAGTGTAACTCATTTACACTCAACTCTTCCTTTTATTACCATAGAACTAATCCTTTAATATTTCATAAGTACTTAAATAAGTTCTTTATGGTATTCCAGTGACTCTCACTAGAAGTAGATAGACATCCACTCGTCATGTCCATAACATACGAGATAACTGGATGATCATATCATATTTTCATGTCCAATACATACAAGATGATGAATGCATATACATTTTCTTGTCATGTCTGATACATACAAGACAATGGGATGATTACATACATGATAGATCCAATTGTGAATGCACAAGACATCTATCTATGTGTTCCTATTCTTCATAAGAATTTGGGACACTAGGCATCTGAGAGACTAACTCCATGTAATATGGACAAGTTTTCTCCCACTGAATCTTTGCATACTGAACCTTTTAGCACAAACAACAAATGTATGCTCTCTTTATCAAGTCAAGAGACTTTTGAGAACTATCTCTATAGATGTCTATTCCTATCGCATAGGACATTTCTCTTTATTCCCTAGAAGAAGGTATTTCCACACCAGTTTCATTTTATTCCTCATCATCATGTGGAATATGAATATGCTCCCAGCAAATCTTTGTAATCACAAATCCATTCTTTATTTTGATATATCAGTCAAACCTTTTGACTATATAATCAAAGTAAAGACTCCAATTCTGAGATGCTTGTATTTAATCAATCATATTGATTAAACTCTTATAACTTATAGGTTGCATTTGCATTAACGAAATTATAAAATTTCTTCAGGTTGTGTCACATATACAACTTCATGTTATTCCTTCTAGGAATGTGATGTTAATATCCATATTCCAAATTTCATATTCTTCAAGTTACAATAGAAATCATGATCCTTTATGGCCTATAGACACTACAATTGGTTGAATAAAATAATTAGGTTCAACACTTTGAACTCACTTGAATTCATTTCAACCAAGCAGCTCTTCAAATGACATTCATGTCAGTCTTAACTCTTAAGACCCAATTTCATTTATGGGTTTTATCCCTATAAGTGCTACCATTAAGTTCATACCTTATTTGGTTCACATGGAAGTCATTTTGGATCTTATTACTTCAAGCCATAACTCAAAATCTGGTTCCTGAACGTCATCTAGATAGATTATTGGCTCATCATCATATGACCAAATCATCACCTCTGAGTTTGTAGGATATCATTATCCATCAAGATCAAGGTGTTTTCTACTAGATATATGAGATGTATCTGTTACATAAGGAATTTGGGAATCCACAACACTTGTGATTCTTAATCTCCTTTTGTATGTTTATTTTAGTGTAAAACATGTTCTTTAGAAGAATTCTAGAAGATTAGTTATTTATATGATGATCATGCTCTTACTATTTAGAGTATGATTCCTTCTTTGATTTAGACATCACATCATTATGCCTTAATCATGAGTTCTCTATGATACACTATCATAGTTACTCACAAGGTCTTCAAAAATTTGGTTTAAGTATCTCATGTATTGATCATATCAAAGAATTAATACTTTTACCAAGTTTTTTCTTCATTACGATATTCTTGAACACTTCAAGATATTCATATTGGTATTTCATTAAATACCATATCTGAAGTGTTAGCATTTATTCCAATAGGTATGTATATACATCAATATGTATTATACCTAATAGAATAGTCATTCTCCCACTACATCTAGTGAAGATTGACTTGTCATCATGCCCAATAAACAAGACACTCATATCTCTTAATGGTTCATTAACCAATAGATTCTAGCTTTATCCATCAATATGGAACCTAGAGATAAATTTCACATTCATTTTTTTAGATGATAATGTTAATTTATTATTTGAGTCATCAATAACTTTTAGGTATTATTATTTTATCTCATGCATACCAAGTACCACAAGATAAATAAGGCATTGCCATAAAAGATCATATATTTGAAATTGAAACATGAATTTTATTGATAGACATCCTTGTCATTACAAGATACAGAAATAAAATGTTTTTATTTATTGGCAAAATGAAATAGCAATTCATAACTCTATTACATGCCCTTTGGGATGAAATAAACTAAAAGGTACTTCTATCTATGGAAGCAACACTTGCTCTAGTGTTGATGAGTGTTCCTTCTTGGTCCTTTCACAAAGGTCATTACTTCTTTTTAGATCCTACACATCATATATGTTAGATCTATATCTTGGTATCATATACCTAAGATAAAGAAGCATTTTAAGTTCATTTCATGATACTTGAGGTGGAGACTTCCATTCCCTCCTTCTTCTTCTTTAGTTCATCTATGTAGAGAGGGCAATTTCTCTTCCAATGTCCTGGCTCATGACAATGGTGATATTTTCCTCCCTTATTCACCCCTCCCTTGGCTTTAAGAGTTGAAGATGACTTGGGTTGCTGGCTAGCATCAGAACCTTTCTTTTCTTTGCCCTTGCCCTTACCCTTAGACTTTCCCTTCTTTCTACTGATCATCATCACATATTTGCATTTGTATTTCTTCATATGTGCCTCAACTGTCCTCAACATGCCCAACAACTCTGTCAGTGACCTTTCAAAGTTGTTCATGTTATAGTTCATCACAAACTGACTATAGGATTCTGGAAATGATTGCAGTATCACATCAGTATCCAACTCTTAGCTCAGAGGGAATCCCAGTCGAGTTAGGTTCTCCACATACCCAATCATCTTGAGTGTGTGAGGGCCTACTGGATCTCATTCTATCATGATGCACTTGAACACTGCTTTTGAGACATCATATTTCTCTTATCGTGCCTGGTCTTGATACATGTTCTTGAGATGTTGAACCATCTCAATGACATCCATGCTCTCATGTTGTCTCTGCAACTCATAGTTCATTGAGCACAACATCAAGCACTTCAAATCAATGGCATCCTTGGTATGCTTCATGTAAGCATCCCTTTCTGCCTTTGGTGCGGTGGGAGTGGCTTCTTCTGGATCTGGTGTATCTAGGACATAGAGCTTTAACTCTTGAGTGGGAACAATTATCAACGTCCTAAACCAGTCGTGGAAGTTGTTCCCATTTAGCTTGTCCTTCTCAAGGACTAATTACAACGAAAAGTGATTATTTTTGGTAGCCATTTATTCTACAAAAAGGAAATTTGCAATTTTAGTTCAAAATTCTTTTGATTTGATTTGATTTGAAAATTGATAATATTAATTAGGTCTTTAATTAATTATTGCTTCCACTATTTTGATCAAACTGATAACTCTCGCCATCAATTCAGAAGATTGCAACGTACAACCTTCTAGTGAATCAAGATCCAAAGCAATTGAGTTATTACCCGGCCAACGCCAACATCCATAATCAATTATTAAGGTAGGTAACATTTACCAATTGCATCATATGCAATTCTTGGATAGATGTCATGCGCAACTCCTTGCCATGTTCATCTTTATGCCTCAAGGTGCTTGATCTTATCAAGGTCACCTTGTTAAGTCCGACCCAAAAGACAACACAATGAATATGAACTCTATAAAGGCAGACCTACATATTCACCATCACACTTCTACAAGATAGACAGTACACCACGCGAAGGCATGCCCACACCTAGTCAATCAAGCTTTTCATGTCTGCTTCTTTTGGAAGTCATCTTCCACTTAATATGTTTGTTGAGGGGTTTTAATATGCTTATATATGCACATATGTATCCAATCACCACATATATAATACATATCATATACATGCTATATCCCACAAGCAATAACAATAAAGCCATGACTATGGCCATCCTATTGTAGTTCCTTAGAGCCACAAGGAACTATGGTCATCTAAGGTCTACATCGCATGCAACATGTTATTGATGAAGATTTGTGCTTGCCAATCCAGGTTAACTGGTTTGGCTGGTTAGTTGGTCTCCTCCAGCCGATCGTCTGACTCCTCCAGATGGTCGACTCATCCGGTTGTCTGGGCTTCTCGTCAGTCCACCAACTGCTCCTCATTCAGTCATCTCAGTCCATCAAGCAGTCATCTTCAATCTTTGTCATAACTAGAAATAAAGCTAATCCTATTTTACATAATCTTTGTGAAACCTCGAGTTACATTCGAAGGGAGCAAATCTAGAAGAGAATCTCAAGTTATCTCGAGTTACATTTAGAATAGAAGAAGATGGATTGGTGCGTAGATTGAGATGCAAACAACCATAACCAACCACAAACATGCACATAGGGTTTATAGGTCATAACCATGCTACACATCCACCATCAAAACTATTTTAGGGCGACGTGTATCGATTGCATATCATATATGTATATATTAGTTTGGGATCATGTGGTATTAATCGGATATTCACATTCGTCATTTAAATATTCACATCTATGCAATAAATAAAAGATGATAAAACCAAATCTGATCATATCGATTATCCCAAAACATAGAGTATTGATGTGGCTCTAATACGACTGTTGGGTTTTACGTGGTCAGAGTAGGAAGCAGAAACAAAAATTTTACTTGACCATAAACCCATAACCAGCAGATCACATCAATATCTATGTAATGGGAAGGATGGTTTTAGCAAGATATACCTAGTCCTCAGGCTTGCTCAGTGACTATACCTCGTAACAAGTGCGGTCTTCAACCACCTGTCTTCAATGACATCTGTGCAGCTCCTGGTCTCGACTCGGACTACGGTTGACTGTCATCCTCCTAAGCGATAGAAGTCTCTCACCTCTAGAGATAGTCTACATGGACTACCGAGAACTATAGTTGTCCTAAAGAACATACTAGAAGGAGTTATCCCTTCTATCGGTGTACTAGTCACCAACACACTCTCCCACAACTAGTTGCTATTCTGCAGTTGTCTTCCCTCGTTGTTCCTCCCTGGATGGGTAAAACTTGCTTGGGCTCTCTCAGTTTCCACAAACAGAGAGGACAACAACTTTATAGAGAAACTGATATTCTGAGTTGTGTCTCTAGAGAAGCCCCATGTACCCCTCTATTTATAGTAGAGGGTAGGGTCAGGGTTCCCAGTCTGTGCGGGAGTAGAAGGGTTCAAAATTTCCATGAATAATTTGCATTGCGGCAGGTGAACCGGTCAGTTCACTAGTGAACTGATCGTTTGAGAGTGTGAGCTGATCGGTTCACCCAGTGAATCGGTCATTTCACTTCCCAGACCTATCTACAATTGACTTTCCTTATTCATTTCTAATTAACACAAGGATTAATTCTTATCCCAATTGTATTGAACAAGTGAAATGAAAAACTTTTTTCCCACAAACTAGGACAACTCAATACTGCTTGTTTGGTCCAGTTGAACCGGTCATCTCACTGACCATGAGCCAATTGGTTCACCCAGTGAATCGGTCGGTTGGTGGTTCAAATTATGCAGAACACAGTCAATTCAGTTCTCAATTAATCTGACACTCTAATTAGTTGGTTCAATACTTGAACTTGATGATTCTGAGTCAAGTCTATTGGTTGAATATTTGATTGAGTACCTACACACTCTAGTAATCAATCCAAACATCATTCATGGATAAACTCTACTTCTAGGTTAATCCTTTGTGTGTGACCCTATAGGTCCCATTTCACATTGGCAGTGAATGTCCATAAGTAGCTTATGACATCACAAGCAAAGAACGGTACCTAGTCACACATTAGTGCTACCCAAGTGAAAAGGAAAGTTGGAGAACAACTTTCAATCCTATAGTCTGCGATTGGTGTTCCAGTGAATGTATAATTCTTTTATCTCTGATATCTTGAATGAACTCAAGGCATGGAGTTGTCATCCTTTGAATGTTCATTCATGTTTCTTGAACTAGGGCAGACTGTCTGAGATATGTGTGACAACAATATCATATATTGATTCACATGTGTGTGCGCATGCCTTTCTCACTCTCGCTTATCAAGTGGCCTGGACATCATACTCCTTAGGAGGGACAAATCCTATATTTATCACTCACAGTCTATCTCATGTGTCAAAGCCACCCAATCACCACCTTTATAACAACCCATGTTTCAGGACTGCATTTGACGATGTCAAGGTGTACCCAATCACATTCGACGAGTGCAGTGATTTCAGGTCTAGGAATCACAATTACCACCATCACTATGAGAGATGATTCTGGCTACCATGTCATGGTGCCATGTGTCACTCTCATGGTGGGTCTGTCTGATATATTGTTCTCTAACATATATCTATGTACTTGGTTTGATATCATATATCATGACTAATGAGACGCTGTCATCAACCAACACACACTCTTATATTGATGTGTTATTGTTGTCTATCAACCTTCCACAATGACATTCGACTAGGGACATAACAAGAATGTACATACTCTCAGCATCCGTATGATCTCATTGTTCATGTTCTCAACTTGAAGACATACATCTTTGAGTATTGTCATTCTTTAGACATTCATTCTGCTCCATCATTTATCTCATAATCGATTGAGCTAAAACAAATTGGAAGCTTGCCTTTGATATTTATCAAATCAATCATGATGTGTGCCAATCCAATCATCATATGATTGGCTCTCAGGGCATACATACCAACAATAATTCCCTTGGGGCTCTACAAAATTTTTAAATTTTTAAAATTATTAGAGGTCAAATGGTAAACCAGTTCTGATAGAAAATGTAACGACCCCTCCATCTATTATTCCCTATTCAGGAGGATGAGATGGAAAAGGCCATTACCTTTACTACATGATCGAAGGTTTAGCAAATAACCAAAATAATTAATAAATTCATACAAAGTAGGAATGAGTTTGTACAAGATTAACTTCCCACAAAGGAGTTACATAATATGGTTTTCTAAGTTTTGCAACATTAAAAGAAAACTAACCAAATCCTCCAGAGATTACATTATGTCTTTTTCTTTGAGTGCCTTCTTTTCCTGGATATTTGTTTTCATCTTACTTCTAAAATAGCAGATTATTCTAAAATTTTGTGAAACAAAAGCACGGTCAGTATAACGAGTTATACCGGTATGTGCGGGAAATAAAATGTCCGCATCTAGTTGTAACAACATAACCACAACAATTATAGTTACAGAAGAAAAAATTATCATTTTCTCCTTAACTTCTATCATTTTTACTCAACCTCTAGTATGCCCTCTCTTAGGGGTTTGTGTAACATATCCGACCTTAGGTAAATTCTTAGTTCCCTCTTTTCCTTTTCACACTTAGTTTAATTATTCTTATTCTAGAATCAGACCACAATAGTAATTTTTCTAGACATATGAGTTATATCCTAGATATGAAACACTTTGTATGAAAATAATTAAATCTCACCCAAATGAATCTCAAAAGGCAAAATTGAAGTTATATTGGAGCCTATCACATCTTGATTAGTCACTCTGCAAAATTTTATTTAGAATTTGTTTGCATCTCTAATTGAATGGAGAAAGAAATATATTAACTAACTTAAAGTATTAAATGTGATACATTATTGTGTGTGTTACTCCTTATGGTCGGCTATCGTTTTTCCTCCTAAGGGTCTGTTTGGTAGGAGGTTGTTACAGCTCATTACATTCAAATGACTACTTTTAGGTTTTAAGTTTTGTTTGGTAGGGTGCTTTGCGGTGTGGTTGGCAGAATTTTGAATGCATCGCACCTCATCATCAGCCCCAAAAACGCTGGCTTTGTACCGCGCCTAAAACCGACGTGGTCGGGTGCAGAAGTAGCGCATAACCTCACGCACCTGCGGCACCTCACGTTTATCTCATGCTTTTACATTACTAACCAGCGAGATCCCAGCAAAAAACTGTCAGACACCAAACAATGACGGAAGAACTCAGTTGAATATCTTCAGCACCGTACCAAATGAAATGGATGCAACATAAAATATGTGATTATATTTGATACGTTTTTTGAATCATTCAATTACACCCTACTGCACCATACCAAACTGGCCCTAAGTTGCTATTCTGCGGGCACACGAGGTATTAAACTCGACCATGAGATCAGGACCGCAGCTCGTAATCCGACAACGGGCCATCGCCCCCTTACTCTCCTCGTCTCCGCTTTAAGTCTCCGTACATCCCTGAAACCGTTGCCTCTAAGTTTCCTCTTTCGGCTGCCGTTTCAAGCGATTCCAACGACATTCACTTTGTCTCTTCAATTCGAGACGATTAAGCGGCTCACATCTTCTTGCGCAGCGTACGTGAGACGTCCAAATCTGAACAGAAGCCAGCCACCACGGACACCCTTCAAAGGTCCCGTTCGCCTCCCCACAAAGTCGCGTTACGATTTTTCCATCTAAGAAGTGTCGCCTACTCACTCTCTATCTCACGGGTGACTCAATTACTTCGAGGACGTTTGTGTTGTGCGATCGGAATCAGGTTGCTCTGCCGCTCGTCGGAGTTCTGCTACATGCATCCCCATCACCGTGGGTTGACTCGCCGCTAGGTAACGATCTGTGACTTAACCCTTTTATTATGTCTGCTCGTTTAGTATATAATCGGTTTGAATTTCTCCTCTGAGGAACCGTGTTGTTTCTTCTTTCCGATCACCAATGGACGAACAATAACTGTGACCCCCTAGACATAGGTGATGTTGCCGAACTGAGATTCAGTCCAGTAAGAACGCGCCTGCTTTCTATCTCTGTTATGTTGCTAATAACTCTCGGTATTGAATCGACCTTGGATCCGCTTGCGGCTGAATCTCCTCGGTTACTAGCTTTTCTTGTCTGCCTGTTATCTATATCGGTTACAGTTTGCTTCCCCCCACTTTTTTTTTCTTTCCCTTTTTCTCTGCCAATTACCAGAGTTGCTACTACCGGCCGCATCTCCTCGACGTTTGTATCCGGCTTTTCCGATTATGTCTCGGCCATGTCCAAAGCAAGAGTAGAGATTACCAACTCACGAGGATGCATAAAAGGAAACTCATTGTTCCTGGTTTATAACTCAGATTGAATTGCGGTGGCGTGAGTAGAGGACAAAACTTCCTCAGGGACCTCTCGTCTGTGTTTCCTGTATAGTCATTAAATTAATCGAGGTTTGCATGATGTTGCCACTTTCACATATTCGAAGCTTTGTCCGCCTGCATAGTAAGCAAGGTAATTACTCCTCGCGAGGATATGTTGGAGAGATCGTTGCTCCCAGGAGCATTAGAAATGGTGGGTGTAATTGGGAACTAATTTCGTCTGGAGTCCCCTTGTCAGTTCCCCCACTATGTCTTCTTATTAGTTTTATTCAGGGCAATTGCGAGGCTTCACCTGCATAACCGTGAGATTGTCACCTAAGTTTAAAGTTAAAATAAAATGTCTCAGTCATGGTTATCTACAGAACGAATTCGTACAACAACGGCGATTCAGGCTTTCTCGGATATGTTTTAATAGCAATGTCAGTATGGATTTGATCTGTAAAGGTCACCATTAAATATTGAGTAGTCACCATAATTTATGCACGTACCTTTTGGAATCAAAATATCGCGACTGTTTAATGGTGTGGTTTTCAAGATGGGTCTTTATGAGTCGTTTTAAGTTAACAGAGTTGATGGGATAATCAATTATTAACGCAATACACACATATTGTGATTAGGTGGTGAAGGGCTTTGAATTTGAAATCTAAGAAAATTATTAAGTTAGTAGGGCTAACAATTGAGATATGTGCTCTTCCCTATTTAATTTTAGACTTTAATTTGACCAAAATATTCCTATAATGAGGCATTCTTCTTAAATGACATTTTTATTTATTCCATGATCAAAATTTCTTATCTCTAAAATTGACGAATATCTTGTTGGCTTGGGTCTGTGACCCCACCTGCATTGTTGTTTGAACTTAAAAATATGATGGATGACTTATACCATATCTTGCTACTCCATTTACGCATGTTTGATAATTTAGCTAGATATCTTTTGTATGGTGCATGAGCACAACCATTAGGGCGTGCCTTTCCGCCCGAGAAGCGTCTTTCCACCTCTTTTATATATACATGGTGCGTCTTTCCACTCATTAGACCAAAGATCCAGTGGTGTCTTGGTCGTACATTAGCTATATAGTCTAATCAACATGTGATTATATTTGTTTGTTGTGCTATTGTGATTAGTGGCAAGGCCTTTTTCATTTCAATTATCGAAATCTGAATTATAAATGCCTCATTCTTATGAAATTGATTTCTTTTAAACTTACCTAAATTCATATGGCCTCTCTTGAAGGAACCCCTCTTTTGGTACTTTAATTCCTTATTAATGTCCAAAATAAGTGTATAGGAACATATACTAGTTGATTCCGATACATATACTCTTTTGTTTCATATTTTCTGGGTGTTCCCAACACTACCCAGGAGAGCAACCACCTGTGGATCAGGAGAACGTGGACTAGGGTCTTGAGGGCATTTACGGAGATGTCTAGGTTGCTCAATGCTTGTTGCTCTAGTTTTATGAGACAATAGTTTTGCTTAGTTATCACCTTTTAGACTATCATGGACTATTTTTGAAGTATTGTAATAGCTTAGTTTCCTTCCGCTGCTAAAACTTTTTGTGCATGATATCCATGATATTTTGAAAAATATTATGCAACCCTCTCTCGTTAAAATATGTGAATTACTATTAGGAATGGGTTGTATTATCATGTTTCAAAATAAAAGTAGGGAGTGTATCCCCTGACGGATTCTACTCTTTATAGTTTGTCCCTTCCGCAAACTTTAGGCTACCTCTCTATTTGGAGCTAGGTGCCTTGTTGGCCACCTCTCAATCTGGAGCTAGGTGCCATATAGGTATTCCCAATCTGGGACATGACCTCTTATGACCTTCCCAATCTGGGGCTTGGTATGAACTTCCCAATATGAGGCTTGGTCTTTAGTCATCACCATGGCTTTATATTTTTTCCATTCTCAAATTTCCAGAGTTGGTATGCGGGTTCGAGCAAGTTATAAGCATAACATTGTGATAGCCATAGTGACTTTATAGATTGTAGGAAATTAATATCATCCAAGCATTTAACTTCAAGCATTCTGGTAAAACCTCATAAAACACGGGGAAACTAAAGTGATTAGTCATAGGCGTAACCACATACCTATTTTAGAAATAACTTTATATCCAAATAAGAGAAACCAGGAATAACCAAACAAGAAATCAAGTAACTATCCTGAAAGTTAAAGCAATACACACATGTATCATTACTTTGTCCAAATCATCATTAGTAGTGACTTGGGTCTCAAGTTAAGGTTTTTAGGGTCCACTTTCGGTTTTATTTTGGTTTTATCTTTTCAAACCCTAATTAATACTTTTCACGTTCTTTTAGTTATAATCTTATCATTATAAGTACTTTTAATATCAAGGAAATCCTAATTCATCAATTAATGGGTTGTTAACCTCAAATTAGATCCAGTTTGTCCTTTTTACCCCAAAAGTTCAATCTTTGATTATTAAGATCCATTGAACATATTAAGACCATCAAAACCTAAAAATTAGGATTCTTATGAATTAAATATATTAAAGATGGAATCTTTAGGTTCTTTTTGAATTGGAGGTAGATCTAGGTTTGATTATATTTTTATTGAAACCCTTGCATTCTCCTTATCAATTTTCATATAAAACTTGTCTCAATCTGAGCTATTAATCATTTGTTATGATTTTTGCAAAATAAGGATAATCTAGCCAATAGGGAATGCATCACGTACCACTATTTATGTGTAGGCTGCGAGTCTGGTCTGTGTTTAGGGATGTGACTCACCCCCTCTAAGCCAACTAGTCCAGGGCTGGTCTCTTGCCTTCGTCTCCGCATGTAATCTCCATGCAAGAAATGTGACAACGACTCCCAGCGCTTCCTCCAGCACCCAAATTCCTTCCTTCGGCTAGAGCCACCATCCCAGGTGAGTACCTCCACCACATTCTCTCTCTCACAAGCTACCAACATCCAGACCTCATCTTGGTCCAGGAGCTAAGCAGCACCTTCTACTGCAGGTTGCAAACCCAACCTTCAACAGCCACCAGAAGGTGAGCATCTCCTCCAGGTCATGCCAGAGTCATCCTGCCTCTGGTCGAGGGCGTCAGTGATTGGGGAGGGTTGAGACAAAGCTTGTTTCCAAACTCGTGTTGTTAGGGTCTTCTTCTCCAATAAGATGATGGTTTGAATCTTGCGACCACTACAGGTCGAGGCGAAGGACACCTTCAGAGATCTTCTAAGAAGTATTGACCACATTGTCTTCCTTCTGATTAGGCATGAGTTCCCTTATGGATACAAGAGATCTTGGGGTCTCCACACACACACACACAACACAAACACACATATATATATACAAAGGATACCAAGCCCAAACTTTGTAGGTGGGCTCTACTACTATAAGAATTTGATCATGAAATTATTGATAAAAAGGGAATGAAAAATGTGGTTGCTGACCACTTGTCAAGGATAATATTTACTGAAGAAAACTCATTTCCAATCAACTAAAACTATGTTGATGATGACCTAATGATGGCCAAGTCCTTTGAACCCAACCTACCCTGGTTTGTTGATATATGTAACTATTTAGCATGCCAATAGTTACCACCCGACATAACATATAGTCAGAAAAGACATTATTTTCATATCTAAAAAACTACTACTGGGATGACCCACTCTTGTTCAAAGTTGTGTTGACAACCCATACCGAAGGTGCATTCCAGAAGAAGTGGTCCCCAAGATCCTAAGGGATTTCCATTATGTGTCTTATGGAGGACATCTACGAGGAGAAAGGATGGCAACAGAAGTCCTACAATCGAGATTTTATAGACCCACTCTGAAGGATGCTCAAGCATATGTTAAGGCATGTGATGAATGTGAATGAACGGGAAACATTTTAAGGAGGAATGAAATGCCAATGTCTGATTGGATAGAGGTGGAAATTTTTTATGTTTGGGGAATTGACTACAGGGGATCATTCCCATCTTCAAGGAGAAATCAATATATTCTTGTTGATGTAGACTATATCTCAAAATTGGTATAGGTTGTTGCAACTACTTGTGACTCCAAAGTTGTGATTAAGATTTTCTAGAAGACAATATTTCCTAGATTTGGTTTCCCACACACCATCACAAGTGACATGGGATCCCACTTTGGGGACAGGCAGTTTGAAGCTCTATTGAAGAAATATGGACTGAGGCACAAGGTGGCAACACCTTACCACCCACAAACATCGGGACAAGTAGAGGTATCCCAAACACATCTTGGAGAAGATGGTCAGTAGAACACACAGGGATTGGTCAATGAAGTTTGATGATGCTTTATGGGCTTACCGAACTACTTTTAAGACTCTGACGGGGACTACTCCCTACTGCTCATCTACCTGTTGAGCTAGAGAACAAGGCCTTTTGGGCCATAAAGTTCTTAAACATGGACCATGAATTAGCAAGAAAGAAAAGATTCTTGTAGTTGCTGGAACTAGAGGAGCTTCGGCTGCTCGTGTATGAGAATGTGAGAATATACAAGGAGAGGACTAAGGTGTGGCATGATGCTCACCTGAAAAGAAAATATGTATCTGAGGAAGAAAAAGTTCTCTTGTTCAACTCAAGAATTAGATTTATTCCCAGGAAAGATCAAAACAAGATGGTTTGGCCCCTTTATGGTTGTGAAGATATACTCATCTAGAATGATGTACATCACTAGTGAAAAGACAGGTACATTCAGAGTGAATGGCCATAGGGTAAAGAAGTATTATGAAGATGAAGCTTTTGTGAGGAGGTTGTAACTCTAGTTAGAAGAGCCCCAACCCACACCACATGAAGAACCCTGACGAGCCAAACCAGAGAGTTAAGATAAAGACTATAAAGCAATGCTTCTTGGGAGGCAACCCAAGGATTTCCTACTTTCCTTAATATTTCAAGTTTTTCCCTTCTCTCAGTAGACAGTAGGGAGCTTATAAATTCTCATCTAAGTTTTGGTGTGTTATGCTTTTCAAGTTATAGACATTCAGTAATCTTGTTTCAATTCCTAAATTGGATATTAGCAATTCTTGCCTTGTTTAGTAATTTTTAGTGCACATAGAACAAACTTAAGAAATGTTGATCCCATTTTTCTTATAAGAGTCATTTATAACAACCATCAATCCTTTCAGTGAGCCGTTGCAATCACATCGTCATTAGGTGCAACCATTGACTGATGATACCATCAGATGATGGATCCTGATCATTCATCGGTTGACCCACCAGTGAACCCATCAAGTTTTGAACATAGGGCAACCATCAAATGATGTCTCTCTACCTTACCATCAGTTGATGTGTTTAGAGTAGCCATCAGATGTTGACACCATACACCCCCACCGGGTGTCACATGCAGCCAAACCATTGGGTGTTGTCTTCCTACCCTGCCACCGAATGAGGAACCTTGTGAAGTCACCAGTTGATCAAAACTAAGGCCACTGAATGGCATACATTCATGGTACCATCTATTGACCGAAAAAACTAGATCACTAGTTGGCAGATAAGTATTGAACCATTTGATCTTAACATCCAATGGTTACCCAAGGGACAAAAACCTATAAAAGGGTAGACTAATAAGCCTCCAGATTAATCCTTTAGATTTTACAAACCCTAGCCACTGAGAATTCTCTAGAGCCGAAGCACTCAAAGAAACTTGACACCCGAGGGAGGCCAACAGAAGGCATCATCATCTACCTAAAGATCACCAGCCAAAGCAGAGGAGTGGAACATCTCCATGACAAGGAGATCTGGGATAGAGACCTTCCAAATCAGTGATGATTTGAGGGTGAAATTCCATCACCTACGATAGTGCTAACCTAAACTCTAAGTCTTTTACTCTTACGATCTCTCTGGTATTCTCGAAACCATTGAATCTCGCCCACCGATGTGCATCTCTTTCGAATGGCCAACCATCGATTGTCATTTGGTGCCCACCAACCATCGGTTTTTCCACTGTGTTCTCTGACCATCGGTTGTCACTTCGCATTCCTAACCATCGACGATCTCTTAACCATCATTTGTCATTTGGTATTCACCAACCATCGGTTGTTTCTCTCCCCAACCACTGATTGTTAACCATTCATGTCAATAGGGTGTACAACCATCGTTTGTCGCTTGCATACCCAACCGTCAGATTCCCAATTCATTGATACCATCGGTTACCACGAACCTACCAATGCCATCGATTGTGGATCATCAGTTTTTGGCTTGGTGCAATATACCAACAAATACTGTGACTCCATTTTTGCCCATCGACCTAACTACCGATTTCTGCCCCTTCTCAACCACCGATTTATATCCATCAATTGTTGGCTTGCTACGTAACCATCAATCTATATATTTCTTTTCCTCAAAACATTTCACAACCATCGAATGTTACTCAACCAATGTTAATATTAATCTAACAAAACTCTATCATTGTTTATCTAATTGATCTTGCTAGAGATAGTTAAGTATCTTCAAGTACAAGATGGAAAGAAAGCAAGACAGGATCAAAGAGATTTGTGAGTCTAAATGTACCAAGAGACTTAAAGCATCAATGACTCTGGAAGAATTGGAGAAGATGGAAAAGCTAATGGATGAATGGGAGGCTTACTGAAATATACATGGGGAACCGACCAAAGAAAGCATCAAATCCTAATTAGAGGAATATCGGCTCAAGATGCTAGCTAAGCCAACCCATGAGGTATCTAAAGGTGATGAAGAACAAATAGGGATAGAGGTCTCTAAATATACGCCATCTGAAGAGATGCAGAATCCAAAGAAGAGAATTGCACCCAACCTAGATCAGAAGAGGCCTAATAAGGTGGATAAGACATCTGGAGAAGGTACCACAGTACAAGAAACCATTCTAGAACCAAGAATACCTATAAGCATTCCTCTAAAATAGTTAACAATGGTAAGTAAGGAACAACCTAACAATGGCTTTGTACCAAGAGATGAGGAACATAATAACATCTGGTGTCACATATTCTAAAAGAAGAAGTACAAAGCCATAAGGTTAGGTGATGTTGAGACCCTAGAGAATATAGGGATATACGACATGATGAAACAGAGTTTCGAGCAGTTGGGAATCAATAAAATCGGCTTCAACAAGATGACTTCTTACAACAATCTCACCCAAGAATTCATGTCCTCCATCAAGAAGTTTTCAGTAGCGGCTGAAAAAATAATAAGTGCAGAGGAGAACGCAAATTGCAAGTCTGTAACATCAAGGACTACATGCTTACAAAAAAATGGTTGAACTCAATCTTCACTGACTTTGATGAGCAAGCTGAATGAGCCAACTTAGCACATGGAGAGAAGAACACAAGTGGTTTCCTAACTGATAAAACCTAGGAGAAATTGTCTAAAGACTCTAGGTACAGTTTCAATATCAAAGGTCACTATGATGCACTCTAGTTTCATTAGGATAGTGCACAAGATTTTCATGAACACTCTAATTTTCACATCAGATATGGGAAATGTGACCAAACTGGACTTCCACAGAATATGGATTTTAATCGAGGGGAAATCTATAAATATAGGAAAATTATTTATCGAGAAGATGGAAGTTGCAATGGGACTAGAGGGACCTCGTGATTTCGGTATGGGGGGGTTTAATAACTTATATTGCATACCAACTAGGATACCCCAAAAACCTAAAATACTTTCTAAGATGAGAGGGAGATGTCCTAGTTGACACAAAATACCTGACAACCACCAAAATCTTGGCAAGGTCAAAATAGAACTATGCCTACATATTCTGTAGGACAAAATACTTGCTACCTCTTCCAGAATGAGCAATTATGATTGTGAAAAGCTTGTCCTCCAAGAAGAGATCATAAGGTTGGCATCTCAGCAGGGAACAAGCATAAGCAAGCTAGTCAAACAAAGAAGGAAGCATCCGAAGGAGGTATCTACGAAGCAAACGACAAGGAAAAGAGTGGTCTTGCGCATCCCTGAGAATTTAGCAAAGAAACCACCCACACCTAAGGTAATTGATCTAGAAGATGCTGAAGAAGAGATTTTGGTACCCAACACTGCCACCATCATCCACGGAGAAGTGGAAGTTGAGGAAGCTATGCCAGAAAAGAAAGAAAAACACAATAATCTCAACCTCACATCCTGAAAAACATAAGGAGACAACATTAGAGAAAGAGTGAATGTATCACCAAACGCATCAACATGAAGAAGGTTGTATGAAAGCACTCTTAGAAAGGAACAACCACAACCAGAGAATAGCAAGCACCTGACGGGAGAACATGGAGAATCCACCAAAGAAGATGAGATAGGTCATGAAGTGAACTTCATCAACAGACCCAAGCAGCAACAACAATGGGTGTCTATCGCAAGCAAATTCGTAGAGATAGGACATGAGATTAACGACCTTTGTGAGATCATCTCATCCTCTACCCAAAACATTTCTAACATAACTAAAAATCTATCTGCACTAACTGTGCAGGTATAGAAGTTAATGTTGGACATATAGCTGATACTAAGCCTGCCACAACAAATGCAGCAGCTGGCTACAAACCAAGTACAAGTTCTGCAAGCTTTGACCAGAGTGATAAGTGAACTTGCTACTTTATGAAAAGAGCAAGAAAAGCTACACCAAGAGAATCTACACTTGATATAAGAGATGGCAAAGAAGAAGGAAACTACGACAACAAGTGAAGAAACATACACAAGAAGGCAATGAACTATTGCCACTGAGTTATCATCTGCAACACTAGTTGATGTTGATGTGCATCTTTAAACTGACATGTTGATGGCGACAGTACAACCTGGACATGCATCAATCCTCAAAGGAAAATAAACTCTTGAGCATACCCTACATTAGAAGAACAGAACCCAAAAGAAAGTGATGGAGTGCCCTCTAGGGATATCCTGGACATGCACCAATCCTCAAAGGAAAAGCAACTCTTGAGCATACCCTACATTAGAAGAATAGAACCCAAAAGAAAGTGATGGAGTGCCCTCTAGGGATAATAATCTAACTAATTCCCCAACATTACCAGGGTACTCCACAAACAACAACCATGAGAAAGGACACTGAGCATCGACAAGCCAGGGTGCCTTACAGATGATACAGCTAGTCCCACTCGTGGAGAACATAGAAGTAGTTGGAGAAAACGATGTCAAGATGACACTGTCAAGAGAAAGGGGGGAGATTCTAGAAACTAGTGAAGATATGATTGGACGGATTGGATCCTCTCTTTGACTACAAGGCTCCCCCACCCCCACCATATTATGAAAGCTTCATGAATGATCTATTGTTAGATGAACTTATCACCAAAGGAGGAATACCTATATCATTTGAAGCCGCAATAGAATAAATGGCATCATAAATTGATGACAGAAACCTAGACCATGTTCAAAAACACACCACCAAAGTAGGAGAATCCAATCTTTCCACAACCACCTACAGTTCTTGACCCAACAGATGGTTCGAGTTTAGCTTCCTCACCCATCTTCCATGTAAGATGGAAGACATGGGCAAGTCCTCAGTTTTAGACATGTTGATGTGTGACATTCATCTTCTTGTTGATATCTTAGATGATGAGAAGCCCAGGCAAGACATCATCTACCAAAACAACTAGTACACTCTAGTGAGGAAGGATCTCTGTTCGAACCTCAAATAGAAGGAAAACATAAGAAAAACCCTTTTCAAGGTTATGTGCGGAAATATAATAAAAGATTTCATGTATAGAGACAAAGTTGGGCCTATTTTCAACATAGCTTCAAACATGGCTACTCAACTGTATAAGGAAAACACTAAAGCCACATCACTAAAAGAACTCCAAGATATCCTGGATAGGACAAAAGGTTTGAAGTTTATAGCTCGTTGAAGTTTATAGCTCTACCCTACAAGGCATTCAACCACTGGCTTCTAATAGTGGATGATCTTTCAACAAGGAGATTAATAACATACAACTTCAGCGCAAAAGACCTACAATGCGGGAAAATGGTCTTTGAGAAACCAGAACACATGACCATCCAAGAAGTACCAACTCGTCTGAAGAAGTTAATACAAAGTGGACGGTACTTCCCTAACTGGAAGGAGATCTCCATTTACTTCAACATACCATAGGAAAAACATAACTCAAGAGACATTGCATTCACTGCACTAAGGATGATTGATGCCATCAACAGGTGAGTCCCTCCGGAACAAGTTGTAAATGAAGACTTTCACGCTTTAAGAGGCAAATACGTCATGGAAATAATACATGATAGGCGACTTTTCTATGATGCACATATGAAGGAGGATGTATCCATTGACCCCCTTTCCCAAAAAGACCCCTCAGAGAGAACAACTAAAGAAGTCTGAAGAGCCACTAGAAAACCTAGTGCCTGAAGAAAGAATAAAACAACCACCCTCTCCCCCAACTCCTCCCTTTGTTGAACTTGCACCGGCCGTCACTACTACTGAAGCTCCTGTAGTTGTTTCTAACCCTAACAAGCAAATAATGCCATAGGTAACTGAAACATCTACAACACCACTTCAGGAGACAAATACCCCAGTCCAACCCACCACTGAAATTACCAAGATAGTTGCCACTAAACTAGAAGAAACATCTGCACCAGGGGATGAAGTGAATTCTTAAAGGAGAAGAAACAGATGTCTAACCGACGGAAGAAAAATCACCAACACACATGATAGCACCCACCTTTCAAACTTCGGCAAACATGCATGCTATGGGTTGTCTGTTGAACAAAACACCTTTCTATTGGATGTGGTGCAACCAAGGGAGGATGATCTCGTCGTCATTTTTGAATGAGAAAATGTACATATATTGTTGCTAGACCTTCGTGATATCTTAACAACAGGAGGTTACATGATTGTAAACATTATGGCAGCATGTCAATTAATCCTGGATGACAACCTCCAAGATGTGTACATGGTATCCTACAAAATAGTGGGGGACATCATTCTAAAAATGGAATTTTGGGAACTATATAGACTTATCGATCACCTACAATACAATGTACCTAGGTGGATATTTGTTTCCATTCTACATGATGGGCATTGGGCACTTCTTTTGGTTAATATTGTGAATGGGAAAACCATTTTCTACAAGAGCTCCCATGCCATGTTCAGTTTGAAACGCACAACTTATCATAAAATTGCTAACATCGTCATAGAACAAAAGGTTTCATAAGTTTCCATAAGGATTGTGGAGTTGATTAAAACACACGGACGTGGCATACTAGAAGATTTCAAGTTCGAGAAGTTGCAATTCTACCACAGGAGCCCACAACAAGCACCCATATCTAACGACTATGGGTTCTATGTACTTTTTTAGATGCATATGTTAGCATCATTGGGCCATAAGGAGGAACACTATCAAGATGACGATTACCACCATCTCTGAGGTCAATACGCCAAGAGGATACCATGCTCCGAGTGGGCCATATTGAAAAATCATCCCTAATCTGCCTGTTCTAGATCAAACTCCTTCTTTGACACCCTGAGGATAGGGTGAATGATAAGTTTGAGGGGGGGTCTAAATAGGCAAATATGGTATGTCTCTACACTTAATATTTCAATTTTTCTTCACTTAACCAAAATTTTGGAAATTTTGAAGAAAAATGTGAATGGCCTAGATGGCCAATTTTGATGTAATCTCTATTCATGTACATATTCTTGTCTTTTTGAAGAAACTTTTATGCACACAATTTTAAAAAGGCAAAATTTTGGGTTCAATTTTCCTAGATATAGTCATAACTCTTATCCTTAGGCTTACCTATCTCTAGGCTAACTCTTAGGATAATTACTTCAAGAATGAAGGATTTGGTCTATTTAATCTACTTAAAACTCCGGGTGTGATAATGTCCTAACATCAACCTTACCTTCAAATAATTTAGAAAGCACAAGGATGTTATCCCCCAAGATGAATACTCAAAATAAGGAGGACTCAACCTGATACGCTCTTGATTGATCACCTTGTTCCAAAGTATAGGTGGGAAAGCACGTAACCCTAGAAAGGAGGAAACAACTACCCCATCTAGTGCAAAAATCCCCACTTTGGGATCAAAAGAGAGATGGCAACCCAAATTCTCCTAAAAATCCTATCATCCAAAAGCATGTGAGCATGAATAAAATTGGAGACAAATAAAACCATGAGAGTTGTTCCTGGAAAGATGTTGAAGGGCTTTTCCCGGTCAGTGTATCAATGCACTCAAGAATGCATATATGTCGTTCCCGGTAGTGGAGTCTGGAAGCTAATTACTTTTACACACTTGCATTTCAAGGGAGACCTCACACAACCACCTGACATTACATCAGGGCCCAATCGAGTAGATCTATCTTTATGACAAAAACATGGTTGAACAAACCTGAAAAAGGCAGGAAAACACTACATTGTAAACCTACCCAAGCATAGTAGCTAAGACATCCAAATAAATAAAAGTTGGGTGTGAAAGCTACCTCAACCAGAACCTTGTGCAAGTACGGTCTACAAAAGGATCATCAGTGCATTATGAGGGACAAATCTTCCTAATGAAGAAAGTCATAACAAGCAATGTAAGTATTACAACTCCATCCTAGGAGAGGCTTGCGATCTACAACCCCTTGTCCTGATGCATGAGTTTTGACTTAAGGTTGACATTATCACATTTTTAACACTTACAAAAACAATAACTCAACAAAGCCCTCTAAAATTGTTCAATGCTTTAATTCTATTTGTTGGCCTAAGGACAGACTAGACTCTAAGTTTGGGGGATTTGATAACATCCGATTTTGTGGATATTCCATGCCTTATTTCACCTCTATTTCTCTCATCATGAAAATTTATATTCACTTTCCCTTTAATCTTATACATAATTACTCCCTCTACCCCCACTTGATAATAACAAGGATATTTCATTTAGGTAATCAAAGGAGTAGAGCATATTACCATACAGACCACCATTGGTTCATAAGCGATGGTCGCATTGCAGTAATGGGAAGTACAACCATCGAGTCATAACCAATGGACCCCGATGGCAGTCTGCACCCCCATCGCTTGACACTTGATGGTGATCCCACGTTACCATCAGATGCCATAAGCCAGTGGTCTGTCTACATCACAAATTGATGGAAATGTATATTTAGCAACTGGTGGATGACAAACTTAGTTGATGGCCTGTATGCGATGCATGAATTGATGGTACAACAGGCTCCAACAACCGATGATCCAGCAAACAACATCAACCAATGGATAGTCTATGACACTAAATGTTGATAGGACATACTTGTTAACCATAGGCCAAGGATTGTAGCCACCAGATGGTTTCCAACTGATGCCAACACTAATAGGTCTGTCACTCAAGAGCATTGGGCATGTGACACAAGGAAGACACCTCGTATGCTTGGGGCACAAGTAAAGGACCCCTGTCCTTGTGCCTATATATAGAGGACCTCCATCAACGTAAAGGCGTTGCACATTGCTCAGGATGCTGAAGAACTGCCGAAGAAGAAGCTCACCACCGCCCGCGACCACCTCCATCAGTCGACAACCAAGGAGGATGAGAGACTATCGATGTCAGCACCCGCCCCATCTTCCCACTCCCTATTCAAAGTTCTCCCTTGATAGAAGGAGGTCAGAGATTCGTTCTTCATCATCGTCGCACCATGTTTTTTCCTGAAGGAGGTCAGACCATGGATTGTGTCCATCCTTTGTCCATAGTTTGTGTATCTCATGCTTCCCCTACTTCCGTAGTTCTTCTTCACGCATTCTTAAAAATCTTCAAATAGTGCTTTATGTTCGTATCCATTTGTAAATCCACAATGATACTCATGAACATAATTGGCTAAATTCATAGCTTGGGTTGGGAGTAGCCACTAAAACTCTCCCAACATTTATATACTTATATCCATTTGAATACATATGCTCTTAGCAATGGTTATCTTCATACACTTGTTCTTATTTCTTCACTTGCATGATTAGCTACCATCTTGTGATGTTTGATTGTTAGTGCCTCAAAAGAGTAGTGCTAACCCTATCAAAGTGTTATGGAGTTGCTTGAATGCATGAGAATGTTAGAATGCATAAGCTAATGATCATATGGTTATATTGGTGATTGTTTGTTTGTCATCTCAAGAGAGAGACAACCTTATAATCTAGATATATACTAAGATCAAGAGAGGAGGTAATAGACATATATGATGATTGCTTGTAACCTTTCTAAGGGTATACAAAGGGTTTGAGTGTTGCATGTTGGTTATAGGTCTTAGTAGGTGAAAGTTGATCCAAGTTCCCATCCATATTTGTTACAACACGCTTATTTTCTTTTGTTCCCTTGTTTTGCTTTCTTAACCTTTCTTTTACTTGTTTTTCTTGGTTGAAGTAACAGTGTTCCTTACAGAACACTATCTTAATCTACCTTCTTGGTTGGTGTAACTGAGCCAAGACTCTATGTTCTTAACACTTGTTGTATCTTGTCCCTGTGGTTAGACCCTGATCTACTACATCAAACCCCATATAATAGTTATGGGGACCTGAGTGTCGATTTATAAATTTAAGAGCTGACTACTCTAGATTTTCTCGTTTTTGGATGTTTGACTTAGGTTGGTCAGTACTTCATGCCAAATGAAGATGACAACTGTAAGAATCCTAACCTAGCTTAATGCTTAATTATAATTACTTTGCATAATGAGATTCTTAAACCTTAATTTAATCTTTTGAGATGTCTTAATATCATTTGACATGCTTACATGTTCATTTTGGTCCAATTTTATTATTGTTTGAACTATCATTGCAATATCTGTGCTTGTTTTGGACTAGTTTGCAATTTATCCATGAGAGAGGGTTATCTTGCAAAATGTCACATGAAGAGAGTGCATCTTGTGTTTTAATATCATGAGAGAGAATATTATGATATGGGGTGCCTTGTTTGAATCATGGATGATGGTGTGACATCATCATGTGATATTAGGGTTTCAAGGGTTTTGCCTTAGTTGATACGGTGATTGACTTAGGCTTGGATGTGATGACCCCTACACCACTTTTGGTGAAGGTTGTGGCTGAAACACATGTCTTGGGGGTGTGGTTGTGACCAATACAACCTTGAGAGGGGCGGGTCAAAACACCTTGTCTTCTAGTGTCTCGACCATGTACATGTGAGAGCTAGGGTTCAACCTTGGAGTGTCTCGACTGAGACAAGAGTGTGGTTGAGAGTGTCTCGACTAAGACATGAGGGCAAATGACCTTAGAGGTTGTGATACTTTTATGGATAAATATTGAGATTTCTATTTATGCATGAAAGAGGAAATAAGGTTATTTCCTAGATGGGAAAGTGTCCCTTGGTGATTTAATATGTTGAGACCTCAAGATCTTCTACTTCCCTCCTTCTTTGGGATATATAACCCCTTCTCTTCCTTGCAAGAAAATCTTTTCATCCCCACACTTCTTCTTCTACCTTGAGATCATTTTTGAAGCTTGAGGGTCAAGGAAGGTCATGATTTGCAGCCTTGGGAGGTCGACCCATCCTGGATCTTGAAGATCTTTGTTAGATCAATATATTGGTGGTGATTTTGTGGATATTGCTTCCTTGGTAAGTGGTCTTACTCTTGATCATGATTCCTTTCTCCTAAAACCTCCATCTCCTTCTTCCTTCTTGACCAAAGGATGTGGAAAATATGTGGTGTTTGTTTAAGAGGAACTCCTAACCAAATAAAAGGATGATTCTTTCTCTTTTCTTCTTTCTCCTTTGGATCGGCTAGGTCTGTTTTTCTTCCTTCTTGAGCTCTATTGTGACTATGGTTTCTTTCTCTTATTGGAGGTAATTCATTGGCTGGGGTGTTGAAGCTTGTTTAAAGATCTTAGAGCTTGCGATCTTAAGAGTTTGTTTCTCTTCAGATCAGGCGGGTTTCCTAACTTTTCCTAATTCTATTATGAGCATCCTTAGACCTGATCGTATACTATTTTCTATAAGGTTGCTTGTACTTGTAAAATAGGAAGTTTTGATCTATTGTATATGCATAAGAATCTCAATTTCCTCTCTCTAAATACATCCTTTTGATGATCTTCTATAATCATGTTTAGGGTTTGTTGAGCACCATGATCTTGGGTGTTATTTACCCTATTGACGCTTGATTTTCCCTATTGTTACCCTCCTATTTGGACCCTAGTTCAAATTTTTGATGAAGTAGAGCAGATGGTCAAGACATCCCTTAGTCTTCCATTGCAGTCGACACCCATGCAGGGGGTGGTTTCGATTGCGACACCCCCCTAACCCTAAGGATGGTCGTTACTCTAGCCTGGATGTGATGTAGCATTGTTGCAAGGTCATTTGGTTGCTGGTTGATGTTGCAGCTAGGATGGCTAAGAAGGATGATCAAGACGTATGGTCTTGTTAAGTCATGAGTGTAGCAAGAAAAGGTCAGGTTGGTTACGGTCATAACACATTGAGACAGTGGGATAGCACCTTGAGGTATGTGGTCACGACGTTGCTTGTGGGAGGTGGTCGTGATGTTGCTTAGTTGCGGTTGCAACATTGCATTGGCTGTGATCGTGACACTCGGTCACGACAATATGCTGGCGTTTCCTTGAGTCGTGGTCAGGATGCTGTGTTGGGTGGCATCTCAATCATGACTAGGTACATGTGTGGTCGAGATGTTTGGTTGCAGGGGTCGCGACGCCATAAGAGAATGGTTGTGTGGCTGTTATGTTTAGGTTCGAGATACTCATGTGAGAGTGGTCAAGACCATGGGATGTGTCTCAGTCGAGATACATGTGTTGTGTCTCGGTCACGACATCCCATTGCTAGTTAGGTCGACACCCATGTGTTGAGGCATTGAGACACATGTGTTATGAGGGGTTGAGTCATATATGTTGTGAATAGTTGAGACACATATACATGAGTGTGTACATGATATGTAAATGGTATAATGACCTACTTAAGGCATTGTAATTAGGAATGGCTAATCATTAATAGAAACACTTGATACTTATACTTTCCAACAATATGGGAAGTTATGGAATTAGGATTTGGAGGTGATATGATGTTATGAAACCCTAATCGGATACATATAGACCCTAACCCTAATCTAATGATAACATGATAAGTATGTTCACTCTATTTGAAGATTGTTATCCTTTGATAGTGTTTTGTCTCTTCTACTTGTGTGAAACTAACTTGCAGGGGAGATGAATGGCATAGCTAAGTGAATTCTATTGTGAGCCCTATACAAAATAGAGTGGTGATAATGAGTAATTTTGGGACATATTGTGATATTGAAAGTGCAAGGAAATATGAATTGTACTAATGATCTGGTAATTTCTTTGTGCATAAATTGAGGAATTGATATTCCATAGTGATGTAATGATGAGACATGTTCTCACTTAATACATTTTATATCTTCTGAAGTTGTATCTTATCCTTAATTTTGTAGAGCTTGTTTAGGGTTAATATTTTGTAACTTGATTGATGCATTAAAATATACATAATTGGAATATCCAACCAAGTGAAACCCCAATCATGTAGTTGCCATGTATCATAGATCCATCCTTAGCGTCAATATCTAGCTGGATGGTGAAACGAGTAACTCATACGGGAAACTCAGAGCACATATTATTGAATATGGGGGGAATCCATGGAGGTAACTCCCTATATCCATAAATCGTTGTTTTAGTGGTATAATACTTTGTGATAGAATGACCAAGTATGGGTCTGTTCTCTAGTATTGTGCTATGTACCAAGGCAGACTAGTTGTTATACAGGACCATAGCTTTGACTATGAGTTTTTGTTTCTACTGGACTATATCTATGACTATAAGTTGTTGTTTAGCAGTGAGACTATTAAGATATTGCATTGCAAACTCAAACTGACCAAGTAGTGTTGGTGATGATCATGGAGTCTGGCTCTTCAATTGATCTTTTATGGTACTGATTTAGACTTAGTGATCGGTTGGATTTGAATGGTACGCCTCAAATCCTCAGGGCATAAAAATGATTAAATAGTCGTGTAGTATATTTTCTTAGGGTCAAATACGAATCACATTGGATTAAAACAATTATACATGTTCTTCACATTTCTTGTAAAAGTATACAATGTTTTACTGTTTAGCTGCAAATGCTTAGACTGCTTAACCAATATTTACTGCTTTACTTAACTGCTCCATTATCTTACAATGCTTATAATAGATATCGGTAAAGAGTTATATCTCTCGCTGAGACGTTTGGTCTCATCCCATGGGTTTCATAACTTTTTAAGTGGTCGGGGATGAGGAGGTCGAGGTCGAGGTCGAGGTCGTGGTGTCGGTGTGGAGCAGTAAGGAGAACTGTAATATTTAGAGGTTGGATATGTTGCTAGAGTCATGTAGTAGTGTCATATGTGTCCTCCATGTACTCTCAGATCTTTGGGAGATATTTTGTGATTTTATTTGTCGACACGTAGATTTTGACTTTATGCCATGTGTAAATTAAAAGGCATGTACATATAAACATGTTGTGAAATTTAACAATTTTGTCTTGACATCCTTTGAACATAAATATGTATCATCTTTTGGCATATAATGATTACAATTGACCCGAGTTGAAGGCTTATTTGTGAAAAACGTGCACTTGAGATACTTAATCACAAATTATTTTAATTTACCATATTTTGTGGTAATATTATTATGAGTGAAAATTTCACACTTTGTTTTGAATAATCTCGTTAAGTGTGGCGATGGTCGCCACAACAACCAACATGTCCCTTCAGCAGAAGCTGCTGCAAAAAATAAAAGAAAGGAGACTAACTGCAATCGGTTCAAAGACTATACCAATTAATTTACAATTGAAAATTGTCCACAAGACTATAAGAAAAATAATTCGCAAGTTACTCAAATAACAGGTAAAAAAAATCAAAGATTGTTGATCTGACTAATTGTTGTCACCACTTTTTAATTTTTTTCATCAGAAACAAACTTTCCCAAATGGCGATCACACAATCTATGTGATTTACCACGACAAGTCTGATCCCGAGATTATTCTACTACCAAGTGTTGAAGACAACAACCTGATTAACTTCTTGTCAAAAGCAAATAGCAGGAAAAATGAGATAAAAAAGCGAGATGCACCGTCAAAAGAATCAAATACAAACAAAATCAACAAAACGAAGCTTCTCAATTGACAACTAATAGAAGTATCCAAAGAAAATTGCTAAAATAGCTGTTGTCACTGCTATTTTAAAAATTAAAAAAATCATTGAAAGAAATATGCTCAAATAGAAATTACACACTCTTAGGCATAGTGATTTGCTACCATGTTTTCGATCCTTTGATTACTATATTGGGCAGCGTCCAATACCAAGGCCAACAAATTTCAGATGCACATTCTAAGACAGTGATTTGCCCAAAAAGTTCTCAAACAACTTGAATAACTAGAAAAAAAAACTTGAAGGTATTCACAAAAAATAGTTGTTGTCGTTGCTTCTTTGAAAGATTCATTTGAAAATGACTATGAATAGTAGTTGCACATTATAAGATACGAATAATTTACCAACACCATATCAGGTGTCTTGATTAATCTAATGGACCAAGTGAAGTTGCTAGAAATATACAAAAATCTGGGCAAAGGAGATAAACACGACGTCGAGACCGGTTAAAATAGTAAGTTCACACAAATCTGCATAAGCAGCTGATGGAGTTACGTGTAGGCAGACAGAACCACACAAATAAACAATTAGAATAAAAATAACACATCTATACTATATATAACGATCCGTTTTGGATTAGTTCTGCAATATTTGTATTCATTTTTCGAAATTGCAAATTAATCCTTTCCACAATATTCTCTGTAAGATAATGCACTTGAGGGGTTTTGTGCAATTGTTACACCGTTTGCTGCGGATCACCGCCTTCACTAGCTGCTAGGTTTCCCACGTGGAGGCCAGGGCCAAAATTTGATGGGTGCAAAAATTGTCGTGTGAGAAGTCATAGCGGCGACATCACGAGGCTGCAGGTACGTCTTTTTTATTTTTATCTTATTCCCTCCAATATCATGTCTCCGACAAAGATTTAAAATTGAGATGTAGCCAGAAATTAGCACGGAAACTGAATTAGGGGTGCAACTCACTACCGGCTCTCCAAGTGTAGAAACTACACCGCCTCCTTCTCGGTCACAAGGATCCTCCCTATTGATGTCTCTGGCAATGTGCTCCTCACGGCCCATTACGCCATGGAAACATCAACTACAGAATCTCAAGGAGCTCTGGTTCAGCAGGAACACATTCACCGGGCAAGTCCTTGGTAGCGTTCGTCTCTATCCTCATCTAACTTTCCTGGACGTCTCTGACAACTCATTCATTTGCGACTTCGCTCGCTCATCCGAGAACATGTTGTCGTTGATCTTCCCATATGCAATTCATGTCTCGAAACATGCTTCAACTATTGGTTGGTTTTGTTAAGTGATTATCGAGTTGGCTTCGTGATCTAATGAAGTAGGTTGTGGCCTGGTAGTTATTCAATCTTTTGAATGTTTGTTTGATTTTTTTTATTTTGGACTAATCACCAGTTTTATAACAATAGTTTGGCTTTTTGTTCTCCATCTTATACAACATTCATTCTGTAAACTCTATTATTTTAGAGAGGATTCTTTTACACAAGAGTATAGTCACAAATTTGGTATTCGGATTGAGTTGAAAAAATTGAAATTTGTCAATTATGTGGAAAATTTGGGCGGTCAACGTACGACAAAAGTACACTCAACTGTTCATCGAAGAATATAAACATATATTGCATTAATGTATATGTATATATATGTTTGGACATATATATTGCATACATAAAAACTTAACATACATATACAGATGTATATATTACATATATGATGTATATATTACATACACACATATATGTATGTACTTACACACATATATGCAATCAAAATGAGTTAGAGTCTTAAACAGTATAATACGGGAAAAGAACATACAAAATAGAGAAGACACCTCAAATATGAATCTCACATATATGTAGAATAAATTTGTGTTTTAAATGTGATTTTTTTTAAATTCAGAATATATTGTGAGTAGGTGTAAGAATGTTGTATTGAGTCCTTTCGAGAAAGGAATTGTTTTTACAGTTAGAAAACTAAAAAGTGAAAACAAACAATACACATTCTTATAAAGAAAAAATATGTTATGTGTACAGATGCATATCGTTTATGTCATGATGGATTCATTTATTATTAATGGTAGTAAGTTAAACTTACATCGTCTTGGAAAGATGACCAATTTGATATTGTTCTTGCTATGTTGTTTTCAAATAAATACAAAATACATTCAAAAGGGGGAATTTATAATTAAATATAAGTGTTATGAAATCAAAAGTTTGAGATTGAATCAAAGTTATTAATTATTGTGTAAATCGTTATGTGGAAATACATCTCTGGGCAGAGCTTGAGTTCTACCCATCTTAGAAAGCATCAACGTGATGATTCGATTGGATGAGATAGTGTTGATTCACTTTTGACCTCTCAAAGGCCATATTGACGGTTGAAAAGAGGGGATAGGAAAGCTCTACTTATTTATGATTTCCAATTCCCTCAAAGGGTGGTTGATGGAAATGACAATTCAAGACAATGTTATTTTCATTTGTATGTGCGCTTGGTTCATAGCTTCAATTTGAATTTGTATGGTTATACCTATAGTTATTTGGTGGTATGTTTATATATATATTTTTGGTAATAATTTTCCACATATCTAATAAGATTGTAAAGATGGTTGTGTATGAGAATTCAAAGTTTTCTTCTCAACTAATTATGTGTAGATGGATCAAGTGATATTACCTAAAAGTTTAATTATCGGAATAGGTCTGAAGTCCGTGCAAAGCACGGGTTTCTTCCTAGTATGAACAACGAGCTGACTTCCTTTAATCTATAAGGTCACTGTTCGGACCTGTTAGCACAAAAATAACTTGTTGGACGGCCTCCAACATTATCTTTGTCCAAAATTACCACCCACAAGATGGGGGCACGTGTGGTTATCTAGATTTTGCCATATTGGATTGCATTTTAGACTCTAGTTCTGCAAATTTTATATTTGATTTGCGGGAATGGAGAAATGGAGCTAATCCCGGGATTTTAAGACAAAATAAGAATCTCACATTTTGGTCTCCATCAAAATTCTCCCAGACGCTAAAATTCATCATGGGCAAGACAGCAGACACAAAAAAAGATAAATCTCACACTTACAAAATCCAGCAAACTAAACATAAAATTTTACTTTACGAGATTTTGAGAATGCAACATTTCAACAATATAAGATGGACAGAATATAGGATTTCAGTCAATCCAGCTAACTAAACGGGCCCAGAGTTGGTGATCACGCTCATAGGATACTGAAAGCAGTGCCATGATAGCCAAAACAAACTAATATGCAGCTCAAATAAAAGATATATCCACAGTTGCTTTGCCTAAACAATATTAAATAGCGAATGTTTCACGAGCAACACGATTGGTCGCATTACTTAGTGATCACAAGAAAGTAGACCAACAGGTTGGAGATAATATTTGATGATCGTATTACAGTTCACATCAGTATAATTTGAGTGGACCAGCAGTGGAATTGTTTTACATGATGATTAGAGTATTGTACTCCCCTTGCCCATGAGACGGGGCATCATCATCCACAGGTACTTCTCTGCTTTTGACTATGCTGTGTGGCGCTGATATGCAAATAGACGTGTTGTGTGAGGAAGAATTCGAGATGGTTCGTATTGGTCGTAAACAAAGTAACCAATGAAGCAGGCAGGTGACAACGCGATAATAGGCTGGTCACCTGCACTTAGTTAGAGGGTAGTAGATTATACATAAATGGTGTCTGGTAGTTAAGAACAAGATGGGAACCAGTACCCTGGTCCTAGTTGGGCTCAAGTAGATCCAAACATATAAGTTGATTAGCAACCTAACCCACCTCCTTCACCCGTCTAAGAGTAGAACTATCCATGGAGTACATACCATATGAAGAAGAAGACACATCACCTTCAACACAACCACATGTTCTAGTATTTAGGTTGGGCTCAAAGATGCAAGTTATGGATCAAGTAATAATGATTTTATCGCCTAGATGGTAGGAGGCCTGAGACCACCCACACCTCAACCAAATCCAATGAGTTTTTAAGTAGGTCATATGAGAAGACATGGAAAAAGAACCTTTAAATTCATAGGAATTTCCCACCCTAATTAATTTGATGTTTGGTTTTTTTAGACTAAGTTATCCCATGTTTTTAAGGATAATAAGGTATACCAAATTATATATCTTTTGAAGGGTAGTACCAGTCATAGTGGGGACTAGAGAAGATGTAGGGAGCATGAGAGATATGTACTTGTTTGCATTCAAGAGGTGCTTTGAATCATGCTATTAACCTGACACATATGTACACAACAAGGTGAGATAATTTGAGATATCAAAGTAAAGAACTATGGCAAGGCAAAGTACAATGATTTTTTTCTTAAATATTATGAGGTTCTTTCCACAACTTTGTGTATCAAACTGCATAAGATTACAAGGTTTTAGGAGGTTTTAAACCAAGAGATGCATAAAAAGGTAGCTATTGTCATTCGAACATCCACACCTTTGTTGATGCTATTGGAAGGTTTGAGAGGGATAGTTTGGCGATGAAGGAAGTTGAGTCACAGAAGAATCCTAGAGACCTCATCCTAGAACTTAGTCTTGGATAGGTAGGCTACTTCCACACTCGTCTAGGAAGGTTATAACTATGTTCAATGAGTTTCTTAATCCTCAACAGGTTTGGGGCAGCGGAAGAAGTAGTGGGAAACTTAGACATTACCAACCCTAAAAGGTATCAACTGCTTGTTCTTTTACATTTATCAGTTCACAACGATCAAAAATGCTCATCATGCGTCAACGCCTTTGTGGTGCACTAATTGTAGGCATATCATAGAGGTCAATCTTGTGATTCTAATATGCCTGCATGATATATATGTGGACACCAAGAGAACTACTCTAATAATATCTACAAAGATTAGAAAAACAAATATAAAGACAACGATTGAGGGGTGAGTTTTAGCATACACAGTAAAGCAGTAGAAGAGGAGCAGTTTTATAGGCATTGTCCAGTGTTCAGGGAGCTGCATCATAGATCAATGCAAGTAGAGGCAGGTGGAAAGTGGAAGTGATGGGTCAAGCATATAGTATGAATCAATAGGAATGAGTTTTATCAATGAGGGTACTGATGGGATGGATGTATTAAACTACAAACATCTTTGCTCATGTTAATGTTTTGGTAGATCATAATAGTGCACATTTTTTCATGACTAATGTTTTGATATCCAAAAATTATATTTTAATTATTCCCTTGTTGTATGATTATGATCTGGAGATTCATATAAGATAACATATCTATATAGGAGAGTCATTCCCTAGTTGCGTGAGATATGAATATTTGATGTATCCAATGTACAAACTACTAGGATCCAACATTATGAATGATTGCTTCAATAAGCATGTGAACTAGGAGTTGGATCTTTATAGGAGATAGGAGGGTTTTTCCTAAGTGTTTGATCTTTGTGGTGACAATTGAGAATATCTTAAGGAGAGGATGTGAAGTGTAACATCCCAGGATTTGAGGCCTCAGATAACATGATCTTAAAAGGAATGATTGGACTACCCATATCACCAAGGTGCACCTCCTTTTCCGAGAGCCCATCACTAAAGAACTCCATAGTTAAGCGTGCTCAGCTCGGAGTAGTACTAGGATGGGTGACCAGTCGGGAAGTTGATCATGGCTTGCGCGTCAGTGTGGACAAAGTGCGCAGTTAAGGCTAGTGGTGGTTTGTGGGGCCAGTCGTCATTCCTGAAACTCTACTAGAGCCTTGGGCAGTGGGCCCAGGCGTTACAAATGGTATCAAAGCATAGGTTCCTCAAGTAATCTTTAATAATTATTCAATTTTACAAATTCTGTAGAACCCAAGGGAGTTATTAGAGGATTATCCGAAAGACAGAGGTGTCTAGAAAAGGATCACGACCGAGGGCTGGCAATATTTTCCTCCGCACCGCTAGTCGGAATACGAGGACTCCCGGATCCGTGTGACTGTCTGGCCAAAGTCTTAGGATATGACTCGAAATAAGATACCTTTATGACTCTCTCATCTTGTTCATCCCTTCTCAACTCAAATTCTGTTAAAGACCTTAAGGATTAGGGTTTCCTCTCTTCTCCTCACCCTCTTGAGGTATGGGTAAGGTTAATAAGGATTAAGGGATCCTACACCAAATTAATGAAAAGCATGTAAATAAGATGTCATGGACATAATCTTAATAGATTAAGCGCAAACTAATGAATAGATACATGCTTAGGTCGTATGACATAAGTTGTCATTGCCCTCAGAAGAGACCTGAGGAGAGAGGATGAGTAGAGAGAGTTAGTCCTGGAGGTAGAGACCTCCATTAAAAGTAGAGACCTAGCACATCCTTTGAGGATGATGGTAACCCTAACCCTAAGTGAGGGTTAGAGAGAGATGACATGATGAGTTAGATGTCATGGTAGACCAGGTGTTTGGATATACCTGCCTTGGATGCCATATGAGCCCTGAGAGGTTAGATGATCAAGTACCTATGGCAACCCAACCCTGGGAAGGTTCGTGCATGTTTGAGCGAAAGATAGATCCTTCGGGGATGAGGTTAGAGAAGAACCATAGAAACCTTATGGGCTGTTGCTGATAGGGTATATCTTGCACCCAGAGTACGTCAGTGGATTGCAATAGGTTGAAACCATGTCCGGTATGCATAATGGATGGCTCATGGGATGAACATAAAAGGCTAGGTATAATCTTGAGCCAAACATGAGTTGGGCATAGGCTTCACCCTCGAAGAGGTATACCTATGAGCTTGATCCTTCACGGAGAGATGACCTCCAGTAGTATGGCTGGATGTGGAGTTAGCTCTAGAGAGAGGATGATGCTTCTAGTACCTATGGTATAAGTGATTACCTGCTGGATGAGATAAAGAGTACTTTAGACCCTAAGGAGGTTTAAGTAAACGGTTGTGAGGCTTTATACCTAGTTGGTTGTCCTTGAAGAGGACTCGACTCTGAGGTCTTACTCATATAAAAGGATCATGGGAGTACATGACATACCTTGGACGTGTTTGATTCGTGGTTAAGAGTTTGAGCATGCAGTTGGATATCCAGAAGAGAACCTAGGGTTCCTAGGACTAAGAGGGGAAGCAGTGTATCCGATGCTCCTGAAGAGATTTGAGTCTCTATAGTTTCGAGCATGGTACTCCTTGTGTGTAGAGGTAAAGGAAATCCCTTAAGTTAAGGGTATGTTTGATGAACCCCTCACCGCTAAGTTGATCTGATGTTGAGGAAAGAGAACAAGTATGACCTAGCATAGTTAATAAGTGGTCTGCTTGTGCCTTGGTAGCTGTTGGATTAGGCATGCTCATGAGAATGTAAACCCTAAGGATGCTTGTGACCTTTGTTATCAAGGTGTAGTTTCCTCCCATCCTGGGAGAGCGACCCTTTGGTAGGGAGTTTACCAGTTTGGTTGGTGTTGAGGAAACCTAAGGAGGTTTCATAGGATCTTGAGAAGCTAGGTGAAGAGTACATGGCATGAGAATGAACCTATAGACCCATAGATAGCCATCTCTATGTGCATGCGGATGTGTTTCCATGGAGGTAACCGGTATGGGGCCTGACCAAGATAGGTAGGTCGCCATGATCCCTATGAAAGGATGAAAGTTAGTCGTGAATGCAGAGAGAGATGATGAAGGCTTGGGTAAGGTTCTAAGTTGGACATGTACTATGTTAGAATCCTAAGTCTATCCAAGGGTCAGGTAGGGATAAGACCGATGGAAGAAGGAGTCGCCTAATTCCCTAGTTGCACATGACCATGGGGTCGGGAGGTAACAGCTATCATTGTCTGAGGGCCATGGGTTAGGAGATTGATCACCTTCATGAACTCATGGGACCCAAAGGGAAGATGAGTAGGGCACTCTCTGATGCATAAGGGAAAAGGGATGACCCCAAAAGTGTCGGCTCCCTATAGACCTAGAGGAGATGACCTAGGATTATGCTTGAACCAAGGAAGTCCGAGACTAGTTTTCCCTGGAAGTAGTGTGGATATCATGATGTTTGTGATATAGAGACATAAGCTGCATGTTTCAACTTGGATTTGAAAGTGTACGGGCAAGGTGGGCTGTACCATCTCTACTTTTGGAATAGGAAGAACTCTATATTTGGACTGCAGCCAAATGCTTATTTCTTCTTGTTATGGGAGTGAGAGATAGGACAGTACGCATGCCTTACACCAAGGATAAAGATGATGTAAGTTGGAACGTAACTACAAGGTATGATAACATACCCTGGTAAAGTGAATGATACATGGATGGTTCGCAAACAATAAGAGAGGTAGTGTAGTCAGCTTATGAGGATGTTTTATCAGGAACTATGTGGAATTTGCAAGTTAACCAAGGTCGAGTTTGATCACAGTGAGGATGAGCTCAGAGCTTCTTGATAGACTTAGAGTTTGAGATGAGATGATAAGTATAATACATGGAGGTGTATGTTACCTAACACCTAAGAAGTGGTAATGAATGCTCTGGTTGAGATATAGTGCCTAGTTTATCTGGAAGCTAGAAGAAGTTGAGGTTGTTCGACTAACCCTATGTTTGGAAAGAGGATGTGTTTTGGCTAACACACAGAGGTAACAAGATATGTTGAACAAGTTAATGGATTGATGTAGTAAAAGGATGGTGATAGAACATCAGATACACTTCTTTGGATAGGAAGATAATAAAACCCTTTTGAGAGTGGTTTAGGGTTTCCGAGGTATCAAGCTTGAGGAATCATAACATTACAGGAGGACATGATATACCTTGGTGATACAAAGATATTAAGTGATGGTAGCATTCTGGATGCTTAGAACAAAGTTTCATGTAGCATGTGGCCATGCAATCCAGGAGGTGAAGGACGAACACCATTAACCCAGTACAGGGATATAAAGTATAAAGAGTTCTCGAGAGGGAATGGGAGTTCATCACTATGCATGTTGTGAGTCTCTCCTAGACCAAGAAGGTCAAGATACAATATGGGTTATGGTAGATCGCCTTACCTAGATGACTTGAGAAAGGAAGAGTTCTGCCAAGGGACAGAACTGGTTGAACTACATATGAAAAGAGACGGTTCAACTACACCATGATGCGAACTCAAAAGTTCTTGATGTGACCTAAAGGTTCACTTCCATGAAGTGGAAGTAGATACATGAGGAGCTCAGTGTTTGTACAGTCTATCACCCCATACTAATGGACAGTATGATCCAAACTAGAGGGTCTGATGAGGGCATGTGTGCTCATTTAGGGTGATACATAAAGACAGTTCTTAAGATGTGATGTTAACCACCATAGCCTTTATCAGGATGCAAGAAGTTCTATAAGGAGGTTTTGTCGGTCACCACTTCATTATGATGATGTTGGTGAAAGAGGCCTCGCGAAGGTCAGAAAAGAACCACAGTGTGTGCAGATGAAGTCGCTTGATCGTGCAATGGCTGAGAGAGAGCCCAAGGGTGACATGAGTCACGAGCTGATGCAAAGCAGACTGACATGTAGTTCACTATGGGAGAATATGTGATGAGAAAATCCGACCCCTCTAAGCTACAGCTGAGAAAGCTGAGTCCCCGATATATGGGTCCATTAGAGATGGATTGGTGGAGATGGTTGTGTTTAACCTTACTCTCGGGATAAAATGACGTGTTGCATGAGTCTGATCTAGAGCACTATGTGAGGTACCCAAACCATGTGTTGAGCCTTGAACCTGTTTAGCTTTTGAGAGGCTGAAATGTCCTGAGTCACCTATGAGGGTATGATATACCAAGGTAAGAAAGAACTCAGATGGAAGAATATGAGATGATGAAGGTTCTTGGGAAGCACCATGGAAAGGTGAAGCTACATGGGAGCCATGATGGACATATGAAAGGATTATCCTGTTTGTTTGCTTACTTGATGGAATTTTGAGGGCAAAATTCTTATAAGAGGGGAAGGATGTTACAACCCCAATTTTGGATTCTTTTGGGTGGAAATGCAATTTCCCAATAAAAGGTATGACTATGTATATTGAATGTTTGAATAGATTCCTTTGATAAATGTCCTTGTGTGTTTGGGTTTCGTGGGCCTTGTTGGCTATTAGGTCCAATAACAAGAAAAAAAGAAATAAAATATATATTGTTTTAGATGATTAAAAGAGTAATTATCTCGACATCTTGGATAACACAATGTTAGAGACATCAAACAATAATATTCCAATTTATATTTAGTACACATGAAAATAATAATGGAAAATAAGAGAATTCTATAATTTGGGAGGAAAAAGGAGGATTCATGAAGCAACAATACTTGCTTTAATGAGATGCTTAAAAGATCGAGTCTGTATAAAAAGGCATCCCAATAAATCTCAATTATAGAATATTATTGAGGTAATATTAATAAGTTCTTATATTGCATTTAGAGGATAAAGCAAAGAGAGATAATAAGGAACTATCTATTTTGTACATGTTTCCTTTGGAAATACTCTCTTTACAACAACAACAAAATACTTTCCATGAAGGCACTCCGTATTTGTGAAGGAGGCCAAAATAAGGCAAGAAAAGGGAGTACCTTGATGGTATATAGGAGTAATGAAATATAGAAATGAAGTGGTTTATCTGTTAGTGTTTGTGATATAGGGAAACTCCTACCCATATCAATATATCGTGACCACAACTCTCTTTACAGAAAAGGGTAAAGTGGGACTTTCCTGGAGTTCCAACCCTGTATATCAGGATAAAAGGGGACCTACCAAGTTTGCCGTCATATCCTTCTCTTGTCATCACTCTTCTACAAACCCTACCCCGATGCTATATAAGATGAGCCATCCCTCCTTTTGGACGTGTCTTAGAGATCAAGGACTGAAGGACATCGACAGCAGGGTTGCAGATCGTGGAGGCATGGCAACCATCCCGAGCCCCTCCCCCACGTTGTGCCCTGGTCTAGGCAGACAACCCTGAGAACTGCAGGAAGATCTAAGATCTCGCCCATCCCCGCCATGATGCCCAACAGGTGGTGTAGTGGCCAAGGCGGTGAGTAGCAGACTTGGCAGGGTCATGCCGCTGGTAAGGAAAGGAGACAGAGAGCTCACCAACCTTGAGCGTCGAGGGGAAGGGTAGTGGCTGTCCAAGTCCGCTCGTAGTTGACTTCAGTCCCGACATCGAGCATCGTCGGCGCTAGCTCGGGAGGGATCTGTGGGGCCAGGGTATAAGAAGTGTGAGTGGCATGAGGGGGGGCGCCATTAGGATGCCTCCGATAGCAACTAAGGACTCAGTCGGGGTGACCGAGGAGCACCGAGCGGCTTGCGCATCGGCTCTGGCGTGACGGCATCGGGCACAAACCTGGTGTGCAGGAGGATCCGGTCTGAGGAAGGAAGGCCCTTACAGAGGCCTTGCTGGGGTTTGGAACCCCCATCCTCGTCGGGCGGCATGGAGCAGGACTGCTGCCGCGGCGGACGCACGCGGAGCCCGACTCCTGCGCAAGGTAGGGGAAGAAACAAATCGAAAAGACGAAACCACCCCCAGCACGCAAAGGAATCCAATCTACCGAGGTAAGGGCATTTAGGTCTTTTAGTTATGTTTTGAGGACCCGCCCGTGTGGCATATTAGGCGATAGCAAGCGCTGACGTTTCAGCATGTTATTGGTCCAAATTCGATTAACTTGCAAAATATGTAGTTAATTATTAGTAGGTCGAATAAAGACATGTTATACATGAAAGTTGATCAGGAAAACGTGAAGAATCCAATAAAAATATAATTAAAGCCTGATTCCTTGTGCAATTCGAAAAGTAATGCAAGATATCAACTTTAATGTAGTAATGTTTAAAGAACCCTATTTTGGTATGATTAAAGTGATTAGTAGGGTTTAGTAGATGATTAAAGTTGATATTAGCCTGTTAATTATAAAAGGAACATTAGGAAGAAAAAGGATGGACTTTGTATATAATTAGTTAATTTAGAGTTTCATATGCATGAATATACTTTAATGGGCCTTGAAACCCTAATGTTGATTAATTTGACTATCAATGGCTTTAATTGATTAATTTCATGATTAAAGTTGGAATATGCTGAATCTAAGATATTTTGAGCATTAAAGTTCCTAATTTGTGGATAATACCCTAAATGTAGTAATTAGGGTTTTCTCATGAATAAAATGTGGAATTAATTGCAAATCGAGTTTATATGCGATTTGGATCATAATGAACTATGAATTAATAATAAATGTGAATAATGATCTTGTCATGGATTAAAAGGATAAAATTAGTAGCTTTAATAAAAAGAGGCTTAATGAGCTTAATTAATGGTTAATTATGCCTTTAAACCGGAATTGATAATTAGATGTGCACATAAATAGGGTTTGTGATCAGTTGTGTTAAATTAGGGTTTAAAATAATAAAAGATGAAGGGAAACCCTAATTGCAATGGAAACCCTAAAAGTGGACTAGAAACCCTAAGAAGCGAGCTAGATTTAATAGATCTTAATGACATGAGTAATAAAAGGAAATTGTATAATTGTTTCAGGATCTTATTGAATGCTTGCATGCTCGTTGTTGATTATTCTTGCACCTGAATCTACATGTACAGGTATGTGGTTACGCTTATGACTACCCGAATTAGTTTTCCGGGATTCTGTCGATGTTTTCATCACGACTTGAACTAAACTGTTGGATGTTTTAATTCATGCAAATTCTAAAGTGAATATGACTATCACATAAGAGATATGTCTACTAGCTCAGATCCTAGTCCCCTCTGTAGCTTAATGGGTTGACCTAGTAAATGGCTACCAATGGGGTAGGCCCATCATGTCATTAAATGACTTAGTAAATGGCTACCAATGGGGTAGGTCCATCAAGTCATCATGAGTCAGGGATTGGTCTACCTTTGGGTAGGACCATGGGACTCCATAACCCTAAGTATTGGCTACCTGTGTGGTAGGGCCATGGGGGTAAGGATCTACCATATGAGAGAGGTGGTATCCATGTCCACTGCAGGGACGTTACAGAGAAAGGGGATAGGCAAGGATTGAGTAGTATTGCTTAAAATGTAATCTTGGTTGTTAAATGATATTTGGTTGATTACATTGTTAACATAGTTGCACAATTATTGCTTCCCCCACATACCAGCTTCGGCTGACGGACATTTTGTTTGTCGGCATTTTAGGTACAAAGGAAAAGAACAAACAGTAAAGTGGCATATGTGGAATTAAAAGAGAAGTAACATGCACAGGAGGATTAGTTAGATTAGTATCTTCATGGATAGAAGATTAGAAATCCCAGATTTTAAAAGGTAAACAAAGTTTTATTTTATACCAGTTTTCAGTTTAGTTGGTAAAGTTTATTAATTGTTATTGATTATTTGTCGAACCTTTGATCCTGTTAATTGAATAACGGCTCTATCCTTCGGGTCTCCCTTAATTGGGGGTTACCGGGAGGTGGGGTCGTTACATGAAGTGTAGCTAGAAAATATGATTGATACTAGAATAAAGAACCCTAGTTTATCTAAGGTACCTATAGTTGAGGAGCCATTGATGTATTTCCTCAAGAATTACTAGATTTTCTTCCATGTAAGAAGGTTAAATTTGAGATGATCTTCACTATGGTGCCTTTTGGATATCTCTAACACACTATTCAACGGGATCATATGAACTCAATGATTTGAAGAGATAATTAAAAGAGTTATTAGAGAAAGGTTCAATACACCCTAGTAGTTTGTGCCTTGGAGAACATGTCTTGTTTGTTTATAAGAAAGATAGAACAATATGGTTATGCATTGGCTACACATAAGTAAACAATGTCACAACAAGAATAGGAGGCATTACAAGCATTAATAACTTGCTTGATCACCTAAGGGGGGAGACTGTCTTTTTGAATATTGACATGCAATCAAGTACCATCAGTTAACATCAAGCCTTAAGATGTTTCAGATATAGCATTTTGTACACGTCGTATTCATTATGAGTTCTTGGTTATTTTATTTGGACTAACTGTTGCTCATGTACACTTTGTGGATTTCATGAATACATTGTTATGAAAATCCTTGGATTAGATTATAGTGGTGTTTATTTATGATATCTTGCATTGGATAGCTAGAAGAGTATCATCTACAAATATTGTTACATCTACTATGCCAACATTGTTTTTTTTTTGGATAAGGTAATATATTGTAGACCAAAAAATCCATATAGGTTAGACCTATACTGTATAGGGGTGTATTAGCTACAAAACCCCAATGCGGCCGAGCTGTCGGGTCCAAACCTTTACAAATTTTAGGCTTGACCCTACAAGACTATATAATCATATCGCTAAGGATGTCAAAAATGGAGAATTTATCCCTTTCCTGCCCTCCATGCCTTCGAAGGTTCCTGTCCTGCCACACCAGGAACACAATGGAAGCAAGGCCTAAACCAGCAAACATGACCATGGAGTTAGACCCCCCGGTCCACGCACAGATCCACCACAAGCATTTGTCGATAGAATTAGAGACATCGTCCCCCAACTGTTCTTTAAGGTCCATCTCGTTACCAGGTAAGCCGAGAAGCCACATGTGAAAAAGAGATGTTCATGTGATTCATATTCAACCCCGCACAACGTGCACCTTGTATTCATTGTCAACCCACACCTGGCCATTCTATCCATCGTAGGGAGGCGCTTCAAGAGAGATCTATAGAGGCAACAACTCCATTTAGGGGTCTGCCATGAATTCCAGATGATCTTGCACTAGGGAACCTACAGACCACGGTGTCTTAGGTTCCATGGCTTGGTGCTCGAGCAGCTCCACTAACCTTGATGTGCAGTATAATCCTCCTTGACAAGCTGCCAACTGCTCGTCATTCTCCTCCACACCAGCGAGCTCCCCTGCCCATCCTCCCCCTCCAGGGAGTTACCGTACATGTTGTGCATCCAGCATGCCCAAATGGATTCATGCTCGATGAGAAATATGTGGATCCACTTTCTAGTATTTCTATCAGCCGCCGACCAGGGATCTAACACCCCCATACCGCCCTACTCCTTGGACTTAGTGATCATCTCCCAGGCTATGCCATGAGCTTTGCCGCTCCATAGGAACCCTGCAAACAACGCACGAGCTTTCTCAATGATGCAGTCGGGCAGCTCAGCCTGTCTGGTCCAGAACTTGAATTTGCCCATGAGCACCGTGTTGCATAGTACCATCCTCCCGACCATGGATATATTCAGGCCTCTCTACCTATCAATGGTGTGCATGAGATCATCGAGGAGAGCCTCAAAATGTCTTCCCTTCCTGCGCCCCCCCAGATAAAGGGATTCCCAAGTATTTGGTGGGAAAATGGCCCCGATGAAGGTCGGCTGCCTCCCGCAGTCTACCACATCGTGCATTACAAGACCGAGAAAGAAAGACCTTGGATTTGATCTGGCTTATGTAGAGCCCTATTTGTTTCCTGAACTGCTCCAGGATTCTCTGGGTATGTTTCAAGTATTTGTAGTGCCCGAGCACGAACACCATGACGTCATCGGCGAACACCAAATGCGAGATGGCCAGGGTCTGACTCACCTTGAACAATTTCAACCTACCATCAGTTTCAGCCCCCTTGATACCATCTGAAAAGGCCTCCATGACAATGGCAAACAGGAGGGGAGACAGTGGATCGCCCTGCCTTAGCCCGTTAGTAGATTGAAAGAGCCCTTACGATACCCCGTTAATCAGAACTGAGAAAGAGGTGGACTCCACACACTGGGAAATAATGTTAGCCCACCTTACCGAGAAACCCATAGTGTGCATGATCTCTCTAAGTGCCGCCCAGTTCACATTATCATACGTCTTAGTGATGTCCACCTTGAAGCAAGCTTTTTTGGTAGAGTTCTTTTGGTTGAAGGTGGAAAGGAACTCCGATGCCAGTAGTGCACCATCACTGATAGACCTCCCCTGCACAAAAGCAAGTTGATTGGGGGAGATGATGCTTGGGAGGACTTTCTTCAACCGGTTGGCTAAGAGCTTGGAGATAACTTTGTAAAGGACAGAGCAATAGGCTATGGGCCTGAAATCCATCATGGATGCAGGCATACTCTTCTTGGGAATAATCTTAATGAACGTGTGGTTAACCTGCCTAACCATGGTTCCTCCCACCATGAACCAAAACACAACACAACAGAGGTCATCCTTGATAAGTTTCAATACATTTGAGTTGTTGATCTAGAAATTTACTATTATGGGTCATTTATACACGTTCAATGGATTTGTGTGGATTCCAAGAAGGTATAATATGTTATTCAATGGGAAGAACCAAAGGTGCCTACATAGGTTAATATTTCTCTAGGTTTAGTAGGCAATTTGTTCATCTACAATTTCCATTTCATAGCTATGCTTCTGACCAGGTTGACTAGGATACAGACTCTAACATCCCAACATTTGAGGCTTTACATAAAATAATCTTAGAGGAATGATTGAAAACCCATTTCAGTAAAGTGTCATCCTTTATATGTAGCACATAGATATGTACTCTTTAGTTGAGTGTAGTGGGCCAAAGCATTACTAGGATGGGTGACCAGTTGGGAAGTAGATCCAACTATATGTGAGTGAGGATAGAGAATGAAGTCAAGGCTAGTGTTTGGTTGTAAAGAAATTCATTTTCCTAAAACTCTACTACATCTTTGGGATAGGGGCTAGGGAATTACATATGGTAACAAAGCAATAATATAGATGGAAACCATGGAAATTCTTAAATATTTAGTTTAGATTACCCTACCAAAAAACCTAATGAGACTATAGAATAGATTTAAAGTAATAGTTGGTAGTCCTAGTTATGAAAGAAATTAATGTAAAGATCGATTAGAATTCTATTTAGGAGATAAAGGTTTGTATATGCATTGAGGGCAGATATACCTCTCTAATTTAGAATTTAATTGTTGATTACGTATAGCATTCCCTCTCTATTTCTGATGGATTGTGGTGCAAAATAAAAATCAACTGGGATTGTAAAGGAAATGTTATGAGCATCAAAACTTTTATCATGTGTGTCTCACATATCAAATGCATTTGTTATTGGACATGTGCACTAGTGAGGTGTTGATATTAGTATGATAATATAGGACATCTTATGTATATGTGTTTTGGTTTCTATCTGAAGATGAGACAAGAGATAGCTAATACTAGGAGTTTGATACATATGGTAACCTGAACCTAATGAAATTAGAAGTGAGTAGGGACACTAGCCTATACTAGTTCTGAATTTCCTAATGGTGGTTATAAAGAGATGATCTTAGGATTAAATCAATTTCTTAGAGATGGAAAGAATAATGTTTCAATACATAGATTATCTTTAAAAGCATATAAACATATCATTTACGATGTTATTAAGAAAATTTTGGTTTTCACAAATATTGATGAAAATATACTAGGGTTACAATTCATTATGGAGGTCATCAGGGGTTTGTATGCAGTTAGTACAAAGATAATTGTTACTGTGATATCCCTCTTGGAAAGGTCATATGGCCTAAGCCATTGCATATAACTAAAAAGGGAATTTGAATTATTTGAGCATCGTACATTCATAGACCTAAATGGGTTTTTTGTCTTAACTAAGGTATGAAGGACTTATAAAATAAGAATTATTATTATAATTTGAGTCAATAGTAAAATTATTGACCCATGCTATACAAAAAATGAATGATAATTGATATCATTGATGAAAACCAAGATCTTTTCTCCTAAGGGTTAATAGTATTGGAAGCATGATAACCTTTTATGATGCTTTTTTGAAGGTAATATTAGGAGTTGATGACACATGTCTCAAGTAATATGATGTAGGCTTTAGTGTTAGGAGCAAAAATAGTTGTTGTAGGTTACACTGACTCTTTTTCTTAGTGATTTGAAGATCAAAATTACATGTAAGACATGTTTTTCAATGAGATGCATGATAGAATTAGATGATATAGAATCATATGTGTGCTAGAAACAACCCAAAAATGTGTCAATAGAGATAAATTTGAGATAAGGATATATAGGTAATACGTTTTCATTAGCCATTAGAGATAAGCCCTTATGTCACATAATGCAAAACCAAAAATGTTGTTATGCTACAATAAGAGTTATATAGGTGATAAGAACATGATTGTGAATACGATATATCAACACAACCCTTAGGTGAGTCCATGTTAGATTAAGTTACATTTTGAGGAAAAAAATTCCATAAGGTGGGTAGAATTGAAACATCATGATTTCTTGGGTCCTATAAACTAATTGAGTCATATTACATCAATAGACATCATGATAATCAAAATCATAAATGTGGTTGAGTAAGGGTATTGATTATATCTTGAAACCCTAGATAAGGGTGAAGTGATGCATATAATGTACCTTATAACCATAGAGGGTGATCTTAGGCCATATTTTAAGTATGTAATCCATATAGTGATTGATGGGTTATAATAAGGTTCTACATGATGATATCATACTTATTAGGTGTTGATGTTTATTATCCTTGATCACAAGATTAAATGAGCATTTGGATATATTGGTACATGAAGTGATGAATCCATCCTAGTAAAGAATCCTAACCCACATCCAACTTGGCCATTAAGATTTCTATCCCATGGTATGCTTATCAACACATAATCAACTTTGTAATATAGAATAAAACAAAGTATATGTCATTGTAATGTATTTCATTTTCAATGCCTCTGAATGTTATGAGTAATGAAGTCATTGGCATGTTATTTATGCCAACTCAACTATTAGTATAAAATGACTCTCTATTCAAACTATACAAGTAAGGAAAATTCTGACTTATTTCATTTCAAATCATTCTTCCCTCATGACCTATTGGAACTTCAGTCATTTGATAATTATTATCAAATATATGCCCTCATGTGAATGGTTCTTGCCCTCACTTTCCACAAATCATAAAAAACATGGGGCATCTTCCTTCATTTATTGGTATAGATACTCTCTTGGATGAATCTAATAGTAAGAGTCATTAACTACCTTACCATAATAAACATGTCAAGTGTAATGTTCCTTTTGCACATATATATTGTGACGTGTGGGAAAGGTCACATATAGTATCAAAATGAGGTTTGTCTTACTATTCTGTATTCATCAATTAATTCACTATTTATATTGTGACGTGTGGGAAAGGTCACATATAGTATCAAAATGAGGTTTGTCTTATTATTCTCTATTCATCAATTAATTCACTATTTATTGTTAGTTCTATCCTTTCAAAAAGAAATCTCAACTTTGCTAATACTTTGTTTTCATTCACAAGATAATTTTAAATCAATTTAATGTTAAAGTTCAAGTTCTTATCATAGACGGTGGGGTAAATTTGTGAACAATTCTATGACAAAATTCATGTCATCTGAAGGAATTTCTCATTATCTATCTTGTACACATAGACATGAACGTATTGGATTAGTTGAAAGGAAGTCACACATATTGTACAAGTTGGTCTTGCAATGATCTTTATCTGAAAAAAATACATTGTTGCGGTTTGGGGTAGAAGAATTTTCATTTTCTTCTTATATCATAAATAACCTTCATTTTGGAGTTCATAACTATACATCTCCAATTCAAAAGTTTTGTGACAAATAGTCTAACTACGATTCTCTAAGATGCTTTGTCTATCCATGTTTTCCTTGTTTAAGAGACTATAATAAGCATAAACTTGAACTCGAGGCTCTACAATGTGTGCTCTTGGGCTATAATGATACTTAGAAAACTTTATAGATCCATGCATATCTCTCTAGGTAGTACTAAATTTTCTAGATATGTTGTTCTAAAAGAGCTTGTCTTCTTGACCTTTTGGATCAAGATAATATGCATAATTGCAAACCAACTTCAACTCCAATTGTGATTAAATTTTGAAAGTCTCATGTAAGATCTTCACTAATGGATCCACATTTATAGAGATGTATTGTTGTCAATATTAAATATGCTACCATTAGCAGGCCGGATATAACATATTCATTTAGTATTGCATGTCAATTTTGGGTTTCACCCATGCAGACTGATCTTGCAAAAAATCTTTCTTTGTTTGAAAGGAATATTGTCTCTAAACATACATATTACCCTGTCAAAAAAAACCACATTTCTGATCCATTAGTGGCTTTGACTAGGTTGTATGTCCTTAAACTGGAAGATGTGTTCCTGGATTTTGCATTTTTCTTAGAAATGCATGTATTTCATGGAGTCCTAACTATCAATTCAGTATTAGTTAATCTTTTTTTCAAGTAGAGTATTGGCTCTAGACACTACCACAATTCAACTAACATAGCTCTCTTTCTTACTATGAGATTTGGGCATCTCTTCAGATAAGTCAGTTAGTTTGTATTGTTATAGTACTAGTCATCATCTCACTGTCAATTCAATCTTTCATCCTTGGACTAACCATATAAATTTGAACTACTATTTAATTTGGGAGAATTTTACTCTTGGTCATATCATCACAACTCGAAATACTTTTACCAAAGCTCCATTTTAGATGGATAAAGTAAAATTTTGGTCTCATGGAACCCACATCTAGTTTTGGGGATAGGGGTTTTGGATAATCTGTGACATTGTATTGATTGTAATTCATTTTATTTTTCGCATCTCTTAATGTTAAGAGTAATCAGACAATTGATATGGTTATCTGGATCCAACTATATTCTCATGTATAGAAGGAATCTATTTTCAAACTATATTGCTAAGGAAATTGACAATTTCATTATGATTTTAAATCCCACATCCTCATGCGTTCGATTTCCCCCCTTCTCATGTTCTGATGCTTCCTCACTTCATCCCCACCTTAATTCCCTAATGTTTCTCATCCCACATATCCTTTGTGTTTTGTAATTGAACTCATATTGACCTCTTTAACACCTATAATGGAATTTAAATGGGGATTCATTGTTTCTATTAGATCTCATACTACCTTCTATTCAACATTCCAACTACAACCAAACCTATGATGGTTGAATCAAAGAAGTTTTTCCCACATTGTGCTATGGTTATAGAAATAGCAATATCAAAATCAATATCAAGGATGTTTGGCACAATTGACGTGGTAATGATCTCACGATTAGCCCTGGACAACTACAAATGCAATCACAATTGGGTCGGTGGGTGGAAAACTAGAAGCCTTAGGTTGGTCATCTGCCATCTCCCTATCTAATGGCACAATTTGTTGGAGAAGATGATCAATATCCACCTAGATGGAAACACTATTTTTGGTGCTCCTAGTGTTTCTAAAACCACTTCTGATGATGGATACAAACTATAACAAAAGAAGTGCAAGGAGAAGAACATATAGGGGTGGCACAAACCAAGCAGGACCACTAGGGTGCTAGGGAGGCCTATCAAGGTGTGAGGCAATTTCTATGCCTTCATTGATATATGAGTGCAATTGAAGATGAGGTAGTGTCTCACAAAAGATACCTACGCATAAAAAATAGAATATCGGTGTGATGTAGACAAAGAACAGAAGAATAATAGGTCCAGGATGTAGACATAGACGAATTCCAAACTCGATCTATAAGAAAAGAGAATAAGGAAGGGGAAGTAAGTGTTCGAACAAATTTGATCATGGCCCCTTGATAATAAAATTAAATTCCCAACTTCCCCAAAATAGGAAATTCACAACCTTATCAATTTTCAAATACAAGTTAGGATGTTTTGTGCATTTCAATTAGGTGAGACATATGTATTGAGTTCTTTTATATTTAATTTTAGAATGATAGTTTAGATGTTGAAATCTAGAGTATTACTTTCTTCTTTATAGTCATTAGTTTTCCTTATATATATCACACATATAAATTTGTAGGTTTTCAATTTCTCATTAATATTCATGAATGTCATGGATATGCATAATGTAGAATAGGAATATCACAATTCAAAATTTATTTCTAGTATTTCAGCTCATCATTATTATGCAAATTCATAATTTTCTAGAATATCCAAATATAATTTATAATTTCCAAATTTATCTCAGTTACTTAATTTTTTATATTCCAAAAAGTATAAAAGTAAATTAGAATATAATATAATTTTCTATAATAAGTCCTCAAGGATAAAAGTACTTCATTAAATAGAATGAACTTTGTGCTACTAGACAACAGATGGGTGTCACCAAAATGAATTTCATGCCATCAAAAGGTTTATCATGCTAGAAGAAGGCACATCATGCCAATAAAAGGTGTTGCATGCCATAAATGAGTATTTATTGTATAATTGCGGCCACTTAAATATAAAATTCATAACTGAAAGATGTTATTTTAGTTTAGATGTTTTAGTATTCATTTAAATAGTTGTTACATACCCGAACCTGAGTGTCTAGGTTAATATTTCTCCTCTAGTCCATTTTCAATTAGGATGATATTATGTCCATTTTCCCCTTAATGTAGGATATATTAACATCGAATATAGTCAAATAATAAATTTCTTCATAAATACCTTTGACATAGGTAGTTTGAAAATATAAAAATCATAAAAGATAATATGTTTCACTTTACTTTGGAACTCTAGAGTGTCCGTAGGAGCACAGTATGGGAGGCTTGGAAAGAACCACCAAAGGCTCTATTTCAATTTGCTAATTAATCAAAAATATGATTTAATTAAGTATTTATAGCACCAATAAAAAAATGTGAGGAAAATTATTTCAAAATATGAATATAAGGCCATATTTGCATCCCTCACATTTAAATTAGACTGCCTACAAATTTTGATCTAGAATGGATATCAAATACAACCTTCAAAGCAATTTAAAAATTAGAATGCAAGTTTAAATGCAATTCGTGTGATTTATGTGGTTTCATGCTCCTTTTGAACTAACTGTCGAGTTTGATCAATGTCATGCACATAATACTATATTCAACTCTAATTTTACTTGTCATGTAGGTCAACAGGGTCAGGCAAGTGGACTCTATCTTCCACCTCCAACTTCCTCACATACACATGACTGGTTCATTGCAGCAAAGGTCGTTTTCATCATTCTCTGGTCATGACTAACCATTGGTTGTGATTTTGTTATGACATGGTTTTCTAAATGTAATTACAATTCAAATATTTGAATAATATGGATATGCTAGAAATTTGGTGTGCTTTATTTTAAAGATATGGATTTAATTAGAAAATCTTCCTTTGCAATGGTTTTAGTACATTTTACTATTTTTAATAATCCAATAAAAGATATGGGGAAAAGAAAGAGAGAAACTCCAATAATAAGCTAATTACAAAAGGTAATGAATAATTAATAATGTAAATATGGAATTATGTGGAGTTTTCTAGAAAAGTGGTTTTGAAGAGTACTAATGGTTTGGTTTCATTTCAACATTGTTTTTAATAAGAAAAGTGATCAAAATAAGAGATATGGAAAAGTTAGAAAGATAAAAGATTTTATTTGATGCTTTAAATAATGAGATAAAGAAGGATTCTTGTAGAGTAAGAAAAACACCTTTAAGTTGAGTATTTTGGTCTCCAATCTCGCCCACATCTAGATAAAAGTATTTGAGACTTTCCTTTAAAATTTGGGATCAAAAGGATAAATGGAGAGAGAGATGTGGATTTTATTATAAATCCTAAAGTGAATGGATTAATGGAAATATACATTAAATGTCATGATTCATTTCGAAATAAAATCAACCCTTCACTTATTCATGTGGCATGATAGCCACTGTATCGGGATTCAATCATGATTAAGTCATTGTCTACCTCGTGCGAGATAGGAAAGTCAGAATAGTAAACTGACCTTTTCCTTTTCTCTTCCATCCATCTTCAATGCATGAGAAACTCTTGAAAACAAGTCCATTAGATTTGTGACATCAATGTAAATATACTTATCCTAGGTTTTTCCTAACTTGGAGAATCCTAGAATAATTACCCAATTGCAGACTCGAGGAGGACTCTGCCTTCATAAGTTGAGACTATAAAAAGGGGTATGATTCCCCTATGAGATTGCCAACACGTTCATGAAGTTATACTCAACTCCCCAAAAGCATATTTGCCTCCAATTTCTTAGTTGGTATTGTCCTTCACCTCTACCTATCTTTGCCATCTCGTCAGAGCTACCTTCTCTTCATCCTAACTACTATGTCCATCTCTTGGACAATTGAAGCCCTTATCAAGTTTGTGGGTGTGGGATGGTGGTCTTGGTACCCTCTGTAGTCGCTCTGAGGATCGAGATCTCGAGGTCTACTGCTGGGTTCACCACCTACTCATGTGAGAAGAGACAAACTGAGGTTGCAGATAAACCCCAGCGAAAATTTCAATCTACCCCCAACACCTCTTCACACAGGTAAGGACTCTTCGGTCCTTTTCCTTTCTTTTTGCACTGACTAAGCGAACATCTATACAAGCGTGGACTGCCGAGTTGGCTTCAGCCCATTGGCTCGACCCATCCTAGTTGGCAAGGCCAGGACCTAGGTTCATCCCCTAGGTGGTGGTTTGTGATTGGCTAAAATATCTTTTTATCTTCTAAAAATAATATTATTTAGTAGGATATCCAATGGTACCATATTATATTTGAAAGATGATAAAAGCATGCAAGGATTCTATTCAAAATACTTTCAAGAACTAGATCTAAAAGATCCTAAAGTAACTAACTTTAATGTATTAAAAGCATGAAAACCCTAATTTCTTGGCGTTAATGATCATACCTTGCTTAAATGACTTAAATTGATAAATGTTGGTCATTTTTGGATAAAAAGGACATCTTTGACTTAATTTGAGATTAATAATGCATATAACATCAAAATTAGGGTTTGTAAGTCAAAAAGGCATAAACGTGATAATTAGGGTTCGGAAAGTCAAAACCCTAAGAAAACCCTAATTTGACCTCAAAACCCTAACTTGGACCCCAAGTCAGTATTAATGTGAGTTTGTGAACAAAATAGTAATACTTGCTAGTTATGCGTTATTTCCAGGATAGATGCTTGATTGGTTGCTTTTGTAACCTTTTACTTGGATATGAAGTTACTTCTAAGAAAGGTATGTGGATACAACTATGACTACTCACATTATCTACTTATGGGCTTTCTAAGGTTTTCCCAAATCGATTGCAAATTGAATGCTTACTTGTTTATTTGCTTCCTGCAATGCATAAAGCCCGTGTGAGTATCATAATTTATGGAAATGACTTGCTTAGGACCATGATATTATCTCTTATTAAATGCATGCACGGAAATTTTAGAAATAATCTCCAATGAGTGGCTTGGCTAATAAATAGTCCAAGAGAGTGAGTATGATATCATGAACCCCTCCAGTGAGTGTATGGATGGAAATCACCCCAGTGAATGGGTAGATCTTTGTAATACTCCCAACAAATGAGTATGATAATATGGGTGCCCCCAGTGGGTTGGTATGGCACAAAGATTGAGGGTTGAGAAGTTAATAAATCAAAATATGTTTTGATTATTTTATAATTCCTAATATGGATGATTATGTTGTTACTCATACTTGTGCATATTGTGTTTCTCATACATACCGGTATAAAAATATATTGAATGTGAATTTGTTTCACGGCGTTTTAGGTTAAATTGTTATCAACTTGAAATATGGAGTTCTAAGAAGATGGCACCAAGAATGAAGGAAACTTAAAGTCATAAATGGAGGATTATAGTTAGTTAAATTTTTTTTCTTTTACAAACATTAGATTTGCTCTCAATGTAAATCCCTTTGAGTATAGGTTATCTTGTTATCAAACTCTCTTCTATATAATTAAATCTATTGATTATTATTGGTTACTTGTTAATCTTGGATTGTAGAATTATGATTATGGCCCTTGACCTCTCGGTTCTCCTATTTAGGGGATAATGGGGGTCATAACAATTGGTATCAAACCCTAGGATTACCATTTAACCCTTAATAGCTAATTCATTTCATAAAACTCTATAGAGACTAAGGGAATTATTGGAGTATTTTCTAAATATGATGGTGTCTAGAAGGGACCACGATCCCGGGGCTAGCAAAAATTTCCTCCACACCACTATTTGGCTTACGAGGACTCTCCATCCAGTCTATCCTATCTGGACAAATTTAGAGGAATTTACTCAAAATAAAATACCTCTAGGTTTTCCCCTAATATAATTTCATCCACTTCTCATACTCTTTCTTAATGAACCCTAAAAAATAATAATTCCCTCCTCATCTCAAGTTAGGGTTCTTGGGAAGAAGTAGGATTAAGGCATCCTCCGCCAATTAATTTGGAAATAATGATAAAGTAAGGAAAATGTTTTCTAGGTTTTTACCTTATAAATATAAACCCTAGATGGAGCTAGGGCTAGGCCTTAGTGGGTAAAGGTTATCATCAAACCCTAAAGTATAGGGTATAGTCCCTAACCCGAAACCTTAATCATGGATTATGAGAAAAGCATGACCCTACCCTAATGAACCCTAACAAATGGATAGAGAAAAGAGAGAAAATCTAATGAGTTGGGATACCTTAGCATACCCATGCGTGCAAGTACATGGAGTAACACATGCATGATACAAGTGAAGAGTATGAATGTACATATGAATCATAGACAATAAGAGGAAAGTAGCAAGGAAAATTATGAAATGCTAAATGTAGCTTTTAGGGTTGGTGTCCCAACCAGGGGTGGGTCAACCTAAGAGTGGTGAAAAGATCAATGGGCAAGTTGATACCCTTAACCAAGGAGGTTACGTTGTGGCTAAAATATAAACTCCTTCTGGTGGGCACCCTAATAAGAGGTGTGTCCTCACACAAGTACGAATAGGAGGTAGTTGTGCACTGAGGGGAAGCGAGGGACATCTAAGGAATTAGGTTTAGACAATATTCCTAAAGCTTGATCAAAATTCATAATAGGTGGAATGGATGAGATGATTTAATTTTATGTAATGAGGATAACCTCAGTTGAACCTAAGATGTTGAGGCTTGACATAAGTTTTGAAAATACATGTGTGCGCTTCTTCGAGACAAGATGAGCTAAGTGAAAATAAGATGTGAATCTGCAAGAGCCTCAGTCTCTTATACAAAGGGGGGACCTCTAGTGTTAGGATTAGATATAGGGTTAACTCGCTAGAGAGTGGGACCCATATGGAGAAGGTCAAATATGAGAAATTATGAGAAATATTTGTTGTGATATGTCCTAAAATAGACTACCCTTGAGTGAATGAGTTGGGTTGCTATATGTATGATCCCTAGAGGCTTGCCGTGCCCAAGATGTCTGTGGAAGGACCAAACCCTAGAGACAAATAATGATGCTTCTTACATGTATGTGTATATGATATGAGTACCTACCATCTTGGTGAGGGAGAGAGAGTCCTAAGAACCTGGAGGGATAAGGAATGATAATATGATGCAAATCCTAGTGCAAGGGTTGGTGGTTCCTCGTTTAGGACTCTAGTGGTTGTTGATGAGAAAGAGAAAGTTGGGTAAGAATATTTCATGAGTAGCAACATAAGGAGGGAATTCCATATTAGGTTTTAGTTTGGTTTGTGATATAGTGGATAAATTTTGGTTATCGATGCAAATAAGGCTGACCTAAAACCCTAGACCAAAGAGAGAAAAAATAGATAGTGCATATGATACTCATAGAGTTGCATAAGCTCATAGAATTTAAGCATGGAATCTCCCTTGTGTAATTGATTGGGGAAACCCCACTTGGACTTGGATATCTATTTGACGAGCCTCACATACAAGTTCGTAGAGAACCACCATAATATCATGAAGTTGGTCCAACCTAGAGAGGTGATGTATGGATATGGCATAATATAAGATATAGAAATGGTTTAGCAAGTTATCTTTTTACATTGGTTAGCCATATGCATGAAATATGATAGTGCGAAGTAACTAGAGAACTTCAAGATGAATCTCTAGTAAAGATTGCAACCTAATATGAGAAAGTGAAACGACGTTGTAGTTGACATGAGGAATATGTGGTAGTTAAATTTTTCTTCCTCAAGTATGCTCACTACAAAAAATTTGGCCTTTGTTGAAGAATATTTGTGAGGAACCAAAAATCGTGAATAATGATGTCCATTTGTGAGGGCTCATCCTTCAAATATGGGACCAAATCCCTCAACCATGTTCTTAACATCGTTAGGCATTTTATGTGAACATTGGTCCCTCACAAATACATTTCTCACGAATCACCCCCTCAAACACTCCATGCCAAATGTTTCCCTCCATCTCATAATCCTTCCCTCCATTCTAAAATACTGATTCGTCTATCAAAATTCATGAAAAAATCACCCAGTCCCGGCGAGCGCCCTATTTGCGGCGAAGTCCACCTCCTTTCCCCCTCAATTATGTCGCAACTACCCACTGAACCCTCCCCCTCCCGATTCTCTCATCGGTTCCTCTGTACTCCTCCACCTTCAAAAAATGCCTCGACATTAAGGTTCTTCTCTCCTTGCCGCCATTGATGATTTCCGCACTCCTCCACTGAACCCTCCCCCTCCCGATTCTCTCATCGGTTCCTCCGCATTGGGTCATCCTTGACGCCAATCACCCTGCTCGGTTGCTGCCGTTCATCCTTGACGCCAATCGCCCTCCGCATTGGGCTCATCCTTCATAACTCCTTGCCGCCGTTGACGGTTGCTGCCCTCCGCCATTGATGGTTGCTGCCCTCCGCATTGGTCGTTGCTGCTACGCAATCACTGTGTTGGATTGCCGCCGATCGCCCTGCTCGGCCATTGGTTGTTTCTGCTATGTAGCTGGATTGCTTCTTCGGCCACTGGAATCCTCTCTAGGTTCGTATCTTTTTCTCTTTTCCTCATTTGGGAGAGAACTAGCGCCCACTTCGACCCCTGATAGCCAAGATTGGTTCTTCCTCCAATGGGCTTCCAGTTCATACCTCATGTGTCTGCCTCATCTCCCCCCAATGTGATCTGCATAGGATTAGCTGGGTTTACTTAGTAAAAATACTAACCATCTAGTATTCATATGAGTTATCTCCCCCTCCCCTAAGGGTTAACGTTCACATGTATAAGAAACATATCACAATGTTGAAAAACTTTGACTATCCTTAGTTGCATGGAGATGGTCATACAACAGTAATAGAGAGTAGTCAGGGGCGTGTTCAATATTTGGAAGTGAGGAAATAGCTCCTTGGGAGTAGCTACCATAACTAAATGGAAGGGAATCAAATTTGTGATGTACATAAATTCCTAGGCTATGCATCTATAGTATAGCATCCTCATAATGATTTTCTATCATACAACTTTGTGTTTTGTCAATAAGAAAAGAATAATTTACTGATGTGATTGAGTAGATATAGTATCTGATTGAATATTGTCTTTCTCGAATATGTACAATATCTATTAATTGTACAAACTTGAATTTATGTATAATACCTACCATGTAATCCAAGTCATACTTGATCAAATATTACTCATATATAATTGTTGAGGCTCAAGCTTGGTTCAAAGCAATACACATGTGTGCATGTATGTTTAATTTTGCTACTCTGTTCTATTCTATATGAACAAGTGTTCTCATGACACCCATATATATGGGTCAGAGCCAAAGTAGTTGATAATGAATGTATTAATAATATTCCTAGTTTCTTGAAGACAATATGAAGGAAATAAGCAATACCTCCTTTAAATCTATTATATGTATCCTTTACTATATCTGGTGGTATAGAAATAAGGTGATTTTTGAGGAATGGTTAGTCAATGTGAGTGTGCTATAGTCTATTATCCATAATGAGATAAAAGTGCTTCTTTACTAAACGAGCCCTGTGTTCTTTTTTCTGGAATTGCTATGCTTGTGCTTATTTTCTAAAGATGAAGAAGGGTTCCATCTGATGTTACTTTTTTATTGATGTAGTGGTGATCAAGATGGTTGTATGTGTTCTACAATGTTGGAGTTTCCATACTACGTTAAAATTGCTTCTTTTCTAAGGGGGTTCCGTCTCCCTTTTTTGGAGTTTCCTACTTGTCCTTATGTTCAGAAGATGAAGTAGAGCTTCTATCTGGTGTTTTTTAGTCTATTGATCCAGTGATGATCAAGATGGTTGCTTGTAAACTGTTGTGTTGAAATGACCTTTCTTTTGAAGAGCAGTTCTAGAGGTGACCAATGCATCATTCTGATTAAAAACCCTTACATTTAAACCCATTCCTATAAACACATTTCTTATTGGGTGAAAATTGTAGATTGCTTTGGTGGCTGCATTAACTTTCTTCTCAAGTGAGGCAAAGCTTGGGGAGTTACATTCTTCTATTCTAACTCAGCATTGTTGGCTTTTCTTTTCCCATAGTCAATTTTCTTAGGAAAGATCTTGTCAAACATGTATTATGGAATCACCAACATGGGATTATATTTTTATCTTCCTCCATGCCAACATGGTTTAGATAGTTGACTCTCATGGAAATAATATTGTCATGGGGGTTCACTTGATTTTTCATGTATTTTCATTCTCATGTGGACACTCTATAGAGTATCAACAAGAGTTCTAGGATTCTTTTGTGGATACTTCACACATTTCATCTAAGTCTCATCCATCTTTTGAAGGGGAAGTGGTTAACCTTGTTACCCCTCCCAACTCTGTTGAGAAAAATAACTTAGAACCTTCCTTTGAGTTTCTAAAATGTAATAAGAAGAATACGTCCAGAGGTAGAGGGAGAAAGGAATCAACTGAGGATAACAATGCTACTTTATCCAATAAGTTTGATAACTTAGCAATTGTTTATGAGAAGCTCAAGCCAGTGAAGTATTGGTTAAAAATGGTTCCAAGGATCAAAGAAGGTCTATCCATTATCTCCTGGAATGTTATGGGCTCAACATCAAAGATCCTAAGGTTTAAAAGGAGGTTTTGAGGCTTAAAATTCATATTATTGTGTTGAATGAGACTAAAGTTCATGTGGGGAAGATCCAAAAATTACTCAAGAAATATTTGGGTAGTTATAGTGGATTTCTCATCACACTAGTCATGGTATTGGGAGAGTTTTTGTTTTGTGGAATGGTATCTAATGCTCTATTGAAAAGCTTTTTTAATATGATAAATTAATACATACTAGAATCACTACTGGGGATAAAAGATTTCTTCTTACTGCTTTTTATGGTCACTTGTACGAGTGCTATTCTGTTTTCTCACTGCGTTGTTTTTGAATGTTTTGTTTTTGGTACTAAGTATAATATAGCCTGGTGTTTTTGCATTTTGCAGAGGCACACTAAGTCATTGTCAACATTTCAGAGGTCTGCTCTGGTTGAGAAGTCTAGGAAGAAGCCTCAAGAAAGAATGGGTGTTCTTAGTAATGTGGGTTCCTCCTTGTTCCCTTAATTGTTAAAACAACATTTGTATATATGTCTTTTTTCCTTTACCCCCTCCATCTAAAATAATACCCTTTCTGTAACATGTGGTTGTGATGCAGGCCCTAAAAGCCAATAACTATGGTAATGATCCTCTGCTAAGTGTAGCTCTGTACTTGGAGATTAATTAAAGGTCGACTGCCTAGGGCTCCCATGGGACACATCTATTCCTAATATAATAGTTGGCACTTTGGAGATCTTTGGCATGGATGGAGGATGCTCAGCTATGGTGAACTTCTCTGCGCAATTCAGGATCTCATTCACTGTGGAAACATGAAGGGCGTTGTAAGTAAAATCTTTTAATGTATTTCATTTAAACTAGTTAAACGAAACACATAAAAAGATTTTACTGACAACGCACTTAATGTTTCCACAACGAATGAGATCCTGAATAAGCCTGCAGAGAAGTTCACCACAATTGAGCATCTTCCATCCATGGCAAAGATCTCCTAAGAGACAACTATTATATTAGGAATGGATGTGTCCCATGGGAGCCCTGGGAAGTCGGACAAGACATCAATACAGAGGTTGTCAGCTCTCGAGATTGGCCTTTAATTAATCTCCAAGTACAGAGCTGCACTTAGCAGAGGATCATTACCATAGTTATTGGCTTTTAGGGCCTGCATCACAACCACATGTTAAAGAAAGGGTATTATTTTAGATGGAATGGGTAAAGGAAAGAAGACAAATATAGAAATGTTGTTTTAACAATAAAGGGAACAAGGAGGAACCCACATTACTAAGACAAATATACAAATGTTGTTTTAACAAATGTTGTTTTCAAAGACTCCTTTTGTTGAATGCATGTCTGAAGCTTTCCATGGGCATGACAGACATTCTATTGATGCTAAGTGTGCACAAAGATGGTATGCTACTAACTTATAATGATACATATCATACAAGTGAACCAGAAGTTACCATCATTATTTCTGCCCATGCTTTAGTGCTTCTATGCCCATCATTTGATTTTTAAAGATACCAAACTTATTTACATATCATTTCAGTTTCCATTGGAGACTAAAACTTTGTAATTCTACTATGTCCACCAATCAAAATTTTTGGTCCTCTTCCTTTTCACTTCCTACTTCTATCTGTGATGAAGTGGAAATAACTATTATAAATTTCTTGTGGGGATAGTGTGAAGGCAAGAATGATATCCATCTTATTAAGTGGGATGATGTAACCAAGGTAAAGGATGAAGGTGGTATGTCTATAAAAAAAGTCAAAGACGTTTGTAAGGTTGCTATGATCTTAAATATCTGGATAGTAGCTTCAAAGAAAGGTAGTCTATGGATCAAATGGATCCATGAGAAATACCTTCTTAAGGATTCTATCTAAAATATTGATATCTATGGTCAACTTTCTTGGTATTTAATTCAGATGATCATACATCTTGATGATTTTTAAGCTCTCATTATCTATAGTATTGAGAATTGGGAGAATACTTGGCTATGTCTTGATCCCTGGACTCCCCATAACAAATTGGTTAGGATGGTATAGGTAGAAAAGAGATTATCAGATTGGTCTGTCAATGTCTAGAAAGGTCAGTTCCATTGTGACTGGGACTCAGTGGAACTTCTCATCTTCCAAGTTGCATAATGCTTTGATCAGTTTTCTTAATGGTGTTTTGAACCATGTTGGCGGAGAGGATGGAATTTGGATTTGTAATGAACTTAAAGTTAACCTGAGACTGATTTGGACTAATATCAGGAAAAGAGGATTTGATGATCCTATCTTCTCTTGGGTTTGGAAATTTAATGGTCCTAAGAGTTTTCATATTACTGCTTAGAAGTTTGGGCATGACATATTGCCTACAACTGATTATGAAAGGAGAAGAGGAATATCTACTCCTTCTTACTATTTTCTTTGTAACCGTGATGCTGAAAATGATCATCATATCATGTTTGATTTCTCATACACTCTTACTATCTGGAGATTGGACTTTGAAGATAAATTCATTGATACTATCCCAAGGAAAAAGAATTAAACTTATGCTGAAAATAAGTATGTGGTTGCTACATCAATCTGGCACTTGATTAAGCCTATTTTGATGCAACTGCTTTCTTAATTGATCAGTTTCCTTCCTCTTTTATTGTTTGATATGCTTGTATCAACTTTATTATCACCTCCCGAGACTTTAGAAAATAGAGGATATGCGGACCAATCTTGGAAATCCTATAGCTGAATCAAGGTGCAAATATAGTCTTACATATGTATACTGCAAGTAGCCATACCAACATATGGTTGTGAGCTCTACTCTCTTGGTCTAGGCATCTGATCTTGTATATATATACATTTCTTGTAATGCGTGCTTAACTTATTATATATTTTCCTTCATGTAGATGTATTTTCTAATAGATCAGAGTTGGATGTATATTGGGAACAGAGTGCGAAGTGATGTATTCAAGGCAGGGTTACGAAAGTTCATTGAGTTTGCTCTTATCCATCAGAGACCAACTAGACAGGGGAAATTAATATGTCCTTGCAAGGTATGTTTGAACAGATACCTTAAAACAGAGGAGGAGGTATTCTCACATGTATTACAAAAAGGATTTGTGCATAGCTATGATGTTTGGACGTTTCATGGGGAGGTGATTGGTAGGAGCAATCATGTTGTGGCACCAAACATGCCTAGCACCGACAATATGCATCAGATGCTGGAGGATTTGTTTCGTATGGGTGACACAACAAATGACCACTCTACTGAAGCTACAGAGGAACCTGCAAATGTAGATGCACAAAGATTTTACAAGCTACTAAAAGAGGCGGATCAACCACTCTATAGAGGTTGCACAAGTCATTCTAAGCTATCATATTTGGTTGCCTTGCTATTTCTGAAGGAGGAATCTGGATGGTCCAACGATTCTTTCACAAAGTTGTTACAGTTGATTATTTCAAGATTTCCAGAAGAAAATTGTCTATTCCCGGAGACGTACTATGAAGCAAATGCGATCATGAAGGATTTACGACTTGATCATTCTACTATAGATGTATGTACAAATAATTGCATGCTTTTTCATAAAGATGCAGCTTCAAAAGAAAATTGTGATACTTGTGGTGCTTCAAGATGGAATGAAACGCAATACAAAACAAAGGGAAAGAAGGTAGCTGCTAATTTCATGTATCACTTCCCTTTGATACCTCGGTTAGAGAGGATCTATATGTCTTCATCTATTGCTAAAGATATGATTTGGCCATCTGAAGTAAAAGGCAAGGATGGTCGTATTCATCATCCTTCAGACACACCAGAATGGTTGTCTATTGATGCCAAGTATCCAGACTTTGCTGCTGAACCACACAATATTAGATTGGCATTAGCAACAGATGGATTTAATGCATTTGGCAATATGAGTGCATCACATAGCATCTGGCCTATGTTGGTGACACCTCTCAATCTTCCGCCTTGGCTTCTTATGAAAGATCAATTTATTATGATGTCCCTATTAATCCCATGTCCACATATGGTTGGCAATGACCTTGATGTATACTTGGAGCCATTAATTGAGGAGTTGCAACTACTTTGGGAGCTTGGAGTCAAAGTTTATGATGCATATAGCAAAAGGAACTTCACTATGCGGGCAATGATTTTATGGACCATTAACGATTTCCCAGCATATGGTGACTTATCTGGTTGGAGCACTAAAGGTAAGAAAGATTTGGGATGTCCTTGTTGTAATGTGGAGACTGTATCAAAATGGTTACAGTTTGGGAAAAAGCAATGCTATGGTTTCCATCGACGTTTTCTTCCAATGAATCATCCATATAGACGTGATAGGAAAAATTTTGATGGTGAAAAAGATTTTCGACTTCCACCTAAGCCACTATCTGGAGAAGATATATTGAGGCAATTTGATGGATATGAAAATATCACATTTGGAAAAATGAATAAGCGCAAGAGGCTTGGAGATCAAATTCAACCATTACCTCCTGGTTGGAATAAGATAAGCATCTTTTTTCAGCTACCTTATTGGAAGTATTTATCTGTTAGACACAATCTGGATGTGATGCACATAGAAAAGAATGTGTGCGAGAATATTTTAAACACATTATTGGGTGATTCTAAGAAAAGTAAAGACAACTTACAAGCTCGTCAAGATATGAAGAAAATGCGCATTCGAAGAGATTTATGGACAGTAGATGCAAGTGACCTCTATTACTTGCCTCCAGCATCTTACACCATGACTAATACGCAGAAAGATAAGTTCCTGTCTATGTTAGAAAAGTTGAAAGTTCCTGATGGCTATTCTTCTAACATATCTAGGTGTGTTAGCAAATCTGATAGAAAACTTATTGGGCTGAAAAGTCATGATTGCCATGTTCTTATGCATCAACTTCTACCTGTTGCCTTGAGACATTGCATAAGCTTAGATGTGTACAAGCCTATTGCTAATTTGTGCTCATTTTTCAACAAGCTTTGCTCTAACATTATTGATGTGGAGGAATTCAAAGAATTGGAACAAGAAATTGCTGTCACTCTTTGTCAGTTGGAGAGAATCTTCCCTCCTTTCTTCACCATCATGATGCATTTGCCCATTCATTTATCTTATGAAGCCAGGCAAGCCGGATCTGTCGAAACTAGGTGGATGTACCCAATAGAGAGATACTTGAAGAAATTGAAGAAGTATGTAAGAAACAAAGCTAAACTGGCTGGTTGTATTGCTAGTGGCTATTTAGCTGAAGAAAGTTTGACATTTTGTGCTAGGTACTTGCATAATTTTGAGACAAAACTAAACCGCACTCCTCATAATGTTGATGGATCTCCAATTAGAGTTGGAGTGTCAAGAAATTTTGACATCCACACTTTGGAACAAGCCCATCGTTATGTCCTTTTCAATAAAGAGGAATTGGATGTTTACTGAAGGTAAGATTTAATCACGTCCTAAAATTCTTGCTGATATTTGTATATTTGTTGTACATTAATTTAGACACTTCTTATAAAGCATTGAACACATGTGTATTCTTCAAGATATGGAACCCAACATTGCCCCACGGACCCTAGAAACAAAACATGCAAAGGAGTTTTCTAAGTGGTTGAAAGAGCATGTAAGTCTCAAACATAAATATTGTTGTCACTCTTAATGTTCAAGTTAGTGTAGATTACATTAATGTTTTACTTTTTTATGAAGGTAATGCAAATGCGAGAGATTAGGCCGAACAGTATTAGCGATGATTTGATATGGTTATCCTAAGGCCCTTGTGCTGAGGGAATGTCTTATGAAGGATTTTCGGTCAATGGATATTGTTTCCATTCAAAGCACATTGAAAGTACATGTACTACACAAAATAGTGGAGTGTGTTTGTGTGCTGACACTTCAAGGTATTCAAGTGGTAGAGACCGAAATCCTATAAATGTTGAAGTCACGTACTATGGATTCTTAGAGGAGGTTGTTGAGCTAACTTATGGTCCAGGAATCAAAGTTCCGTTGTTCAGATGTTCTTGGTACGATGAAAGCACTTCTAACGGGTTGCGAATTGATGAATATGGGTTCACACAAATCAACACTTCAAGGATAAAAAAAATGAGGAACCATTTATCCTGGCTTCTGAAGCATTGCAATGCTTTTATGTGAAGGATCCTAATGCTGATGATTGGTGCACAGTGCTAAAGCATCCTCCTAAAGATTATTCTGAAGTACCTCTTATTGAGAATTGTTTGAATAGTTTACAATCTGAAGCTATTGATGGTGGTGTAACTAGTGATGTGTCTTGGACGAGGAGTGACACCGAGGGATCTTTTGTTGATAGAACTAAAAAAAAGAATGATGGGGCTAATGTTTAGTTCATTAATCTATCTGTTTTCATCAAATTATTTTGTTTGCAAGTCTAGAATAATTTACTTGGGGAATATGTTCTATTGCATTTTTTTGGCAAACTGTTACTATATGGCATATTCTTTGCAATTTATTTAGTCTTGTTTCATATACCAGCAAGTAGGACATCATTATTCTTTTTTGGGATATGAAACCAAGGTACTCTACAAGTTATATGTTTTTCAAATGCTGAATATTCATATGTTGGTGTCTCATATTCTCCGCAATTTATTTGTTTTTCAAATGTAGCTACTACTTTTGTTACTGACATTTCTGCACTAATAATCTAATTTTTTTTCTTGTCAGTAGAAGGATGGCAGGAAGAAGAATCACTAGATCTAGTTGTAACAACACACCCAGTCAACCTATTGCTGTCCCTCCATCCACAATTGTAGAAAATTGTGAGGATGAACCTACTCTACTGTCCAACAATATTGAAAATGATGTAACAGTTGAAGAAAATGTTGAGGATGAATAGGAGAATAGGAAGTATGGACGTGGGCCTGCAAGTGAGCAAAGCCTACTTCCTAAGCAAGGGCAGCCACGTCACAAGGTCCAATGGGATTATGAAGGAAATGCTATTGGGGAGAATGGTGTCAAATTGAATCGTTATTGTCATATGCTAGCAAGCAAACCACACATATGGCATCTAGACTTGAAGTGGAACGAACAACCAGAACAAGCTTTTGCAGATAGAAAATCATTTATTGAGGTAATCTTTTTCATAAAAAGACCAACAAATTGTATGATTGTTATATCTAAAGTAATATTTTCGATGTTTTTGTAGAAATACTTCGATTTAGGCAGTCACCCTAATGCATGGAATCACATTGATGAACACATTAGCAAAGGGATATCAGTGTGGAGGGCACGTGTAAAGAAAGATTACTATGAAAAGTACAAGATTGAACCAGAATTGATGATGAAGAAAGTTGAGAAAAATGCTTCCATAGATATGGACCAGTTTAAAAATCTTGTTAAAGAATGGGGAAGCGAGAAGTCTAAGGTACAATGGTTTCATATAACTTGCATGTATACCTATCTACTTTTTCTAATTATATGTTTCTTATGGTTTAGAAAATTTTCGAGATCAACAACGCAAACAGAGAAAAAAAAGCGATGGATCATACCACAGGATCAAAGCCATGGAGTTGTTATCGGGCAGAAATGGTATTAATAATGGACACTTGTCTTTCTTAGTAGGAGTTGAACATATAACATGGACAATTATTATGTTATCTATCATGTGTAGGTCAGTGAAGATAAACCCGTTGTGCCTCTTAACAAATTTTTGGAAAAAGTTTACGACAAAAGCCCACAAGTGGTTAGAAAATGGATATTTGCTTTCCTATGATGTCTACAAAGCTACATATGCTTAGATATCTCAATTTAAGCTTTCCTTTTATGATGCTTTCTAATTACATCTTGAAATCTCTCATATTGTGGAAAACCAAGTAGCAAACCAAGAAGAAATAGATCCTAGAAGTGTTGATAATCTAACACGTGATGCTTATTTGCAAGTTTTAAATCCTTCCAAAAAGGCTAGGATCCGAGGTGTTGGAATTGGGCACAAAGAGATAGGACATAGGGGAAAAGCTACCTGTATAAGATATGAAATGCTTCTTGAGGAAAGCAATGCAAAGGATGTATGTTGGATTATAACTAAACTTGAACTATTGGTTACAACTAGTCTATTAGATCGATGTTTGTAATTTGTTTTCTATTTCAGGATAAACTTAAGGAACTTGAAGAAACAGTAAATGGATTGAAGAACTCTGTCTCCCAATTAATGACTTGGTATAATCAATCACAGGTAACTCAGATTCAGTTGTCTATGTCAATGTAATATATAATTTTTTTTGACATTGTTGATGTATTTGTTATAGGATGGCGGTATTAATGTTGATTGTGCAGCTGAATACCCCAATCAGAATACTACAGGTGTCTTACACATGCAAAGTGGCACAAATAGGTTGGATGTGGGTTCTTTTCACATACAAGACAATACAAGTAATGGTGCAGATGTAGGCATGTTTCCCAGGAAAAATAATTCAAGCGGGGATGGCTTAGGAAGACTTTCTAGACAAAGCAATTCAAGCAATTCAAGGGAGACTGGAGTAGGCAGGCTTTCCATACAAGGCAATTCAAGGGAGAATGGAGTAGGCAGGCTTTCCATACAAGGCAATGGACATCCACTAATCTTTCAGCCACATGTACCTCATAACAGCTATAGAGTATTTTCAATATTCATACACATAAGAATATTAACATGTACACTTTATTAAAGGCTGCAGTTGAAATTTGGTGCCCTTCTTCTGGTAATAATCGACAAAGTCATCCTCAAATGCAGATTACACCAAGCACATCTTCATCGGTGTCTTTCACACCAAGAACTCAGCGTTTAAATCAGGTATTCAATACGTGCTTGATTAAACTTCTAGTGATCTGAATGACATGATTTTAAAAAAACTGAAGGCTTTACATTTTTCATGAACTATTGATATATTCAGTATTATATATGTTTTTCCTACCTGTGACATATTTGAATTTGTCACAAGACATCCAGAGTTTCAGATTACAGTTTGTATTTTTTAAGTTTTTAGTTGTTTTGTGTGAATGGACTTTATAGAGTTCAAATTTTATGTTTATGTTTTTATAGAGTTCTGTTGTACAATTCATGTTTACAACCAGTGTTGGTTATGTCATTTCCAATTAGTAGGGTATTAATACTTGAATTTATCACTGACTTAAATCTGCATTAGTAGGGTATTAACATAACCGGTGTTGGTTATGTTGTTTTCTATCTCACATGAGTTCAAGCATCAATTTGTGTAGCAACTTGATTGAAGCAAAGTGCTTTCTTCAGCTCGTTTGATTCAGATGAAAATGGGAGAATATTACTACTTTCAAATGACATACTAGTAGCAAAAAGTAGCTCAAAAAAAGATATTCTGATGGATTTTTAAAATGATTTCTAAAACGTAGGTATGTTGATAATGCTATCTAAAAGCTACATGTTTCATTACTATTAAAATGATTTAGGTATATTCTGGCAGGTCAGCCAATTTTTAGTGTAATAGATCATTGTGATCTTCTTGATCAATATGTTGGCTTGCTAAACGAGTTCAAGAACGACATATTCTGAGGGATATTTAGATGAGCTCTAAATCTTAGGCGTGTTGATTATGTTATCTACAAGCTGCATCATTCTTTACAATTAGAATGGTATAGGGACATTCTGGCAGGTTAGCCAATTTTCAGTGTTATAGATCATTTTGCTTCATCTCCAGACCTTTTAGTTGCATACTATTTTTCTGTTGGATGGCATGTTTTTCACTAGAAACGGCCAACAGTAATTTATTAATTCAATTTTATCCGGCACCAGGTTTAAACAATGATCATGAAAGGTTTTATTTTTCCTTACGATGGCTGGTTCTGTTCTGTTTTTATGCTGTCTTGAAGCTGTTTTTGACCTCTTTCCAAGTTGTTTGTTGCTGGTTCAAATCTGGGCTGGAATGGCAGGGATCTATAGTTGGTTCTTGTTTCTTTTGTTCCTTTGGTTTTTGGCTGCCTGGCGTTGGTGGTTGTGCTCTCTTTGCTTTGTGTTGTGTAGTCTTGAGTGTTGTTGGTTGTTGACGGCTGGGGCATGGTAGGTGCTGCCATTGTGATTCTTTCAAAGTGTTGATGATCTGCAGTATATGTTGGTCAGCTTGTTCTTCTATTTTGTGCCTAAGTTGTTGGCTCTACTGTGTTGGTTGAGTCCTTTGATGGTGGCTGATGTGTTGGTCGAGTCTGGTTGTGTGGTCTGGTAGCCTACTAAGGAAGTTGTTCACTTACATTTATCTCTACTTCGCACTCACTCTGATTCCTTTTGGTATTTATATTGATAGGGTAGAATTACTTTTAATGATGGATTTCGACGGATAATGCACCTTGGAGTAGACCAAAACCGAAATATAAGGGTAAGTTGTTTGTTGTACTATGATTTATGTATAAACTTTAAATTCTATTAATATAATGATTTTTCATTTTTAGGAGAAGAATATTCAAGTACCTTACCGTATGAGGCCTGGCATTGATGAAGAGCACCACACCATTTGAAGGAATATGGAGACATTATAGATCTTAAGAGTTTCTAGCATGATATGTTGATTGTCATCAATCTCAAAATTTTGAACCATATGTACTCTTTATTTATATCAACGTTGAGCACGCAATGTATGGATAATATTTTGCTTCAATAACAAAATTTGGTTTGAGGTGATTTAACATTTTTATGTGTCATTTTGGTGTTGAATCTTCTTATGATGTCGGGTGAATTAGTATAAAAATTTTGCTTGAGGTTATGTATACAAAGTTTTCATTTAAAATTTGATATTCACTATAGTAACAATTAATTATCATTTAATAAATCATTCAATAATCAATAACAAAATCATTTATAGTAGTCCCTCATAAATATATTGATGAAGGTCCAGATTGACCATCAAAATTGCATTGATGACGACCACATAGCCCCTCAAAAATAATATTAATGAAGGCATTATCCCTTCAAAAGTATATTCTCCAGGACCATCAAGTCCAATGTATTTATGAGAACTAAATAGTCCCTCAAAAATGTATTTATGAAGGCTAAATAGTCCCTCAAAAATGTATTCATGAAGGCTAAATAGTCCCTCAATATAACATTCTTGAGGGTCAGTTGGTCCGTGACAATTGTATTCGTGAGGGCCACTGGTATTTGTCACGTGAGGTCTCTTCACGGACCATTTGTGAGGGCCAGACCCACAACCGTCCCTATTTGTGAGGGCCTGTAGAGAGGGGTTTGTGACAGGACTCACTCGTGAATAATGGCCCAATTTTTACTAGTGGTTTTACCTCTTTTTGACCTAGTATATAGTATGAATTGCTTGGCATATGATGCTAAATGAAATGATTTTTCTTGTAGTCCTAAACACATGACACATAATATATCAGATCCATTGTATCTAAATTATTCCACCCATAGTAGAAAAGTAGTGGATAGTGATCCAAATCTTGGGTGGTAAATCACAAGGTATAATGATATAACTCTCGGGTAAATATGATTGTATAATATAATAGAAAATATGACTAAAAGGACATCTCCCTTTGTGTAAATATAAGTCTTAGTTCAATTTTGCTTTTGTTTGTTTCTATCAAATGTTATTTTTATCTTGTCCTGGTATAGGACCTTTCCTCGAAGGGGGAATTCATAATTTAGTTTTATAATTGAAGTAACCTTAAATATCATCTAAGGCTTGAGAGATTAAGTGCATGAAGCAGAAAGAACATATATTGAGTATGATTCTTTAGACCCATGTTTTCCATCTCTAAGGGACATGAGGAAAAAGTCACTATGGAAGTGACCGATAGATTAGGACCAAGTTGGGATAGGATGGTTTCCATGAGTCCAATGAAGGCACATAAAGTAATCCATGTGTACCCTACGAGAAGAATAAAATATGTGTGAAAGAATTGTAAGGGAAATAAGGTGCTTGGATATTATAGAGAAATCCCAAGTAAAAGGTGCAATGAAATATAATAAAGTTATGTCATCTCAATGAAACCCTTGGGAAGGGTAGGGATTTAGTCAACCATAAGATCAAGTAGGATGATTAAAGGTATGTAAGAATTATGAGGTTTGGGAAATGATTATGTACTAAGTGTATATGGCCCTTGGGGGTCCATAGGAGATCATTTCAAAGGTACTAATGTCCTACAGATCTTAAGAGAATGACTGAGGCTAATGAGCTATGAGATGTAGAAAAAAATAACACAAGAAGTCATGCGATGATGTTGAAGAAGAAACTTAAAAGAGTTGTGCATAGACCAATAAATTATGAGGAAATCTTTTCCCATATGAATGCACATGATTAAGAAAATGGTGGTATTCATGGTTTAGAGAATGACTAAACCTAAATTCAAAATTTAAAAAAAATGATGTGGGAATACACCGTCTTTACTCCTGGAATGGGTGAGATTTGTATTTGGAATGTAGCTAAATGCTTATTTCATCTTGTTATGAGTGTGATAGATTGGAAATACACAAGTAATGCTTAAAAATTATAAAAAATTTAATATGAGACAATGAATACTTAATTTGAAATCTAAATGACATAATCTTGGGTTTGAAATGTACCTCACCCTTATGAGAGAATAACGAATAACTAGTTAGAAACCTAGATGACAAGGTAATCACAAAGTAATGATGACATGGTTGAGGTTGTGGATATGCCCAAGAATTGAATTCAGGTTCCAACCTTAGCAATATGAGAGTTTGGCATGCTAATAGGGATAGAAATTTAGCACATCCTATCATCCCAAGACTAATGGTCAGTTAGAGAGTATTATCCAAACCCTAAAAGATATCTTGAGACTGTGTGTGCTAGATTGGAGCGGATCATGGAGAAATTCCTACCCTTAGTTGAATTTTCATATAACAATAGTTACCAAGCCAGTATCAGGATGCCTCTGTATGAAGCTCTTTATGGGAGACTATGTTGGTCACTGCTTCGTTGGGATGATTTCGGTGAGAGGACCTTGTTGAGGTCATAAGAACTATAGTTGTATGCAAACAAGGCTACTTTGATCAAGAAGAGGCTAAAGAGAGCCCCCGATTGACAGAAGTTGTATGCTGACGCAAACTGGACAATTTTGCACTTCACTATTGGTGATCATGTGTTCCTAAAAATCCAATCCCTTTGAGCTATAACTAAAAACAACAGAAAACTGAGTCCCTGATATGTGGGTCTATTTGAGATTCTAGAAAGGATTAGCGAAGCCGCTTATTGTTTAGCTGATAGTATTATGCATGAAGTGTTCCATGTGTCCAATCTGAAATGTGATGTGAAGGATCCTAACCATGTGTGGAACATTTAATATATTGCACTCAAAGGGAGATTTACATACCATGCGTCACCTGTGAGGATAATTGACTCCAAGGTGAAAGAGCTCATGAATAAAAAGATAGAGGTGAGTAAAGGTTCTTTGTAAGCACCATGTGAGTATGAAGCCACATGGGAGCTAAATACAGACATGGAAAATTCTCATCCTACTCTTTTTGTATGATTAATTTAATTTTGAGGACAAAGTTTCTATAATAGGGAAAGGTTGTTATGACCTGGTTTTTTACATGTAATTACAATGCAAATATTTGAATAATAAGGATATTCTAGAATTTTGATGTGCTTCTTTTAAGAAATGGATTTAATTTGCAAATCTTCCTTTGTAATGGTTTTAGTGGATTTTATTGTTTTCAATAATCCACTAAAAGATATGGGCAAAATAAAGAGAGAAAATCTGATATTAGGTGAACTATAAAAGGTAATGAGTAATTGATAATGTACATATGGAATTATCTGGAATTTTCTAGAAAAGTGATGTTGAAGGAAACCAATGGTCTGGTTTCATTTCCACATTGGCTTTAATAAGACTAGTGATCAAAATAAGAGATATGGAAAAGATAAAAAGAGAAAAGAATCGATTTGATGCTTAAAATAATGAGATAAAGAGGGAGACTTGGAGAGTAAGAAAAACACCTTTAAGTTGAGTATTTTGGTCTCAAATATCGCAACATCTAGATAAAAGTATTAAGACTTTCCTTTAGTTTTTGGGATTAGAAGTATAAAAGGAGAGAGATATATGGTTTTTATTAAAAATCCTAAAGTGAATGAATTACATAAATATTAATTAAATCTCATGACTGATTTGGAAATGAAATCAACCCTTTACTTTTTTATGTTGCACAACATCCTCTAGATCGGGATCTGATGATAACTTAGTCACTGTCTACCTAACATGAGATAGGAAAGTTGTAATAATAACTTCCTTTTTCCTTTACTCTTCTCTCTCTCTTCAATTCACGATCAACTCTAGAAACAAGTCCATTAGATTCGTGAGATCAATGTGAATCCACCTACCCTAGGTTTTTGCTAACTTGGAGAATCCTAGAAGAATTGCCCAATCATGGACTTGAGGAGGACCCTAACTTCATAAGCCAAGGCTGTGTAAAGGGGTATGATTCCCCTACAAGATTGCCAACACATTCACAAAGTTATACTCAACTCTCTGAATGCATCTCTGTCTCCAATTTCTTCTCCAATCTCATCCTTCACCTCTATCTATCTATGCTCTCTCACTGGAGCTACCTTCTCTTCTCCATTATTACTATGGCCATTTCCTAGGCAATTTAAGCCCTTGCCAAGTTTGTGGGTACACGATGGTGGCCTTGGTACCCTCTCTAGTCACTCTGAGGATCAGGATCTCGAGGTAAACTAATGGGTGGATAATCTGCTGGCGTGAGTAGGGACAAATTGAGGTTGAAGATAAACCCCATTGAAAACTCTAGTCTGTCTCTGACACCTCTTAACATAGGTAAAGTCGCTTTGGTCTTTTTCCTTTTTTTTGCCCTAACTAAACAAGCATCCACGAAAGCACAAATCGTCGAGTTGGTGTGAGGCTAATGGCTCGTCCACAACCTATTTGGCAAGGTCAGGGCCCAGGTTCATCGCCTAGGTGGTGGCTTATGATTGGCCAGAATATGTTTTATTTTCTAAAAATCATAGTAAGTAGTAGCAATATCTAATTGTAACATATTATATATAAAGTTGAGCAGAAAAGTGCAAGGATTCTATTAAAAGTAGTTTCAAGACCTAGATCTGCTTCTAATTCTAAAAGTTCCTAAAGTAACTAAGTTTAATGTATTAAAAGCATGGGAACCCTAATTTCTTAGCTTTAATGATGATACCTTGTTTAATGACTTAAATGGATAAAGTTTAGTGTTTCTTGGATAAAAAGGTCATCACTTAATTTGAGATTCATAATGCATCTTACATCAAAATTTGGGTTTGTAAATAAAAAAGGTGTTAAACGTGACAATTAGGGTTTGGAAAGTCAAAACCCTAATGAAACCCTAATTTGACCCCAAAACCCTAATTTGGACCCCACGTCAGTTTTAAAGTGAGTTTGTGAACAAAATAGTAATACTTGGGTGTTGTGCATTATTTTTAGAATAGTTGCTTGGTTGGTTGCTTTTGTTGCCTTTTACTTGGATATTAAGTTACTTCTAAGAAAGGTACGTGGATACGACTATGACTACTCTCTTTATCAACTTCCAAGCTTTGTCGAGGTTTTTCCTGAATGGATTGCAAATTAAATGCTTGCTTGTTTATTTACTTCCCACAATCTATAAAGCCCATATGAATATCACAATATATGGAAATAACTTGATCAAGCCCATGATATTATCTCTAGTAAAATGCATGCATGGAAATTATAGAAAGATCCCATTGAGTGGGTTGGCTAATAAATACTCCTAGAGAGTGAGTATGATATGATGAACACCCCCAGTGAGTGGGTAGATCATTGTAAAACTCCAAGTGACTGAGTATGATAATATGGGCACCCTAAGTGAGTGTGTATGCCATAGAGATTAAGGGTTGAGAAGTTAAGGAATAAAAATGTGTTTTGATTCTTTTATAATTGTAAATATGGTTGATTATGTTGTTACTCATACTTGTGGATATTGATTTCCCCCATGTATCAGTATAGAAATATAATGGTCATGCTTTTGTTTCATGACATTTTTGGTTAAAATGTTATCAACTTGAAAGATGGTTTTGCAATAAGATGACACCAAGAATAAAGGAAACTTAAAGTCATAAATGGAGGATTATAGTTACTTAGAATTTCCTTTGGTTACAAACATTAAATTTATTTTTCATGTAACTCCCTTGAGGAAAGGTTATCTTATTATCAAACTCTTTTCCATATAATGAAATGTATTTATTATTATTGGTTACTTGCTAATTATATATCCCAAAATTATCATTATGTCACTTTCCCTCTCATTCCTCATTTTTAGGGTAGAACAGGGGTAGGGGGCATAGCATATTTCTTCTCTATTAGATTCATCTTCCCTTCCCCATTCTAGTGAGCCCTAACTCACCCCCTTTCAAAACCTAGAGACAAAAAACCCAATACCCCTTCTTCCTCTTCTATAGTTTCCCCTTTCAAATATTATGTATCCCATACATGTAAAATGAAATTGCCTCCCATCTAATTAAGAGTTGACATAATTCCCCTACCACTCAGAAGCCTCAATTTTGTCATGCACCCATAGGAATACCATCATGGATCTAATTTTTTTCTGAATAATGATATCTTGGTCATACCTATACCATTTACCATCTCCAAATTAATCTCACGGTGAGTTTCACCACAGTCCCCTCTCCCTTTTTACATATGTTTTATGTTATGCAATTAACTGAACTTCTCTTCCTCAAACCTCATCACTTCCTGCTTCTATTCTGGTTTTCAATAGTGTAACCCAAGGGTCCCTAGATACCACCAGCTCACATAAGCCCTTTGTGGGATCATGATGAATCTTGTAGTTCTTTAATCTGATGATTACTTCCCCTATTTGTTGTTGTTGAGTTCTTCTTCTTCTTGACTATGAATTAGTAACTACAGTGTTCTTGGTGTACCTTTCCATAATTTATTTGTGGTTTCTTTGTGTCTTGGGCTTTCTTTGACATTATTGAGCATCCTTGAATTCTCTTTGAACTATTGGTTTAACCAATGAACTTGTTATTTTTCTAGGTTTCTTTAGGATTTTTGGTTCTGAGAGAATGGGTTGTGTGTATATTAAGATCTCAGGATCTACTTAGCTACCTTTGTATGTGGTAGTACTAGATCTTTTTTGATAGCTTCTTCAAGGTGAATAGTACACACTAGCGAGGTTTTTTATAGTAGTGTACGTGCAATCTGATAGTCCTAACCTCTATCACGGTGTGTCCACAACAAAGCATCACCTCCAAGCACCCCAGACCTCAAAGCTCTGATCGTTGGCTCATCTTGATAGTCTAAGTACCAGGAGCATTCTAGGATGATCCCCAGGTTCAAGGATGAGCAAGTTGTTGGGTATACGATGATGTTGAGCTCAAGAGCTCCGGTAATGGGGTGTGAGGTAGGGAACTATGGATTTATAAATTCTTTATTCTACCTCTATGTGGCCCAGGCTAGAACTTGAAGGCTAAGCGTACTTCCATTATTTCCACTTCCAAATCCCCCTCTCAATATGGGGCAATTCAATGAGTAAGATAATGAAATTAATCTATCACGCCTTATTAGTTAATTATAAGGTGTGAGGGTACAATATTCACTTTTCCTGTATCCTTTTTATTAAATAACAAAAAACTTATCTATCTTTTTAAGAATTATAAATAAATAGTTTGTCATTAAAATATAAATATGCATTTTGAAATCATAAAAATATTCCTGATTTTATGGTATTGTTATCATGATCTAATTCCTAGTTTCCCAAAAAAGGTTTTAGCTGTTAAAATATGAATACATTGGAATTCGATTTTGAAAGATGAGCATTTATACCATAGGAGTAATTTTGGATAAGTAGACACGACTTTTAAGGTATGTGCAAATCCCAATTTATGTTGGGGAATTTAATTGACTATAATTCCCCAATTCCTACAATGAGGTGCATTGTTGAAGATTTCTTCACTTTATACCTTAATTGAAGCTCTACCATCCAAATTTGATATCATCTGAAGTATTGTGAATGTTGATATATTCTCTAGTTATGAGTCTTTTGACCACTCGTTCTATATCTTTAAAATTCTTGATGCAGTTTTGACTGAAATTCTAATAGTTCCACTCTATTATGGATGCTAAATGTATTAAATAAAGTATCTAAAGTAGTGGTACTCCTATACAACCATACTTACACAGGGCACACATATTCAGCATGGGGTGTGCATTTCCACCCTTACTTTTTTGGCCATGATCCAATTGGTGTTATGGTCCTATTTAAGTATATTTAGTCTACATTGTTTAAATATGAAAAAAATATTGTTATTGTGATATTATGAATGATTATTATGGAAATAATGTTGATATGAAAATATCTTATAAATGTTTATGCCTAATTTTTTTAATAAGCTCTTTTTGAATTGGCCTATAAGATGATAAACACCTTTTTTGCATGGGAACATCCATTTTTATAATTGTAACTCAATATAATGCCCAAAATGTTTTATATGCACATACTTAACGTTTACTTCTACATTCTTTTGTTTCCATTTTTTTGTGTGATGTTCTCCTTCCACCCAAGTGTATACATTAGAGGGCATGACTCAAGAAGGCACATACAAGAATTTGAACTTGAAAATAGTTTGAAATAATTGGATTTCCATCTTCAACATGACTTGCATGTTACTAGATTTATTAGAATACATTTTTTATCTTTCTATACCACCTTTTATCTTGAAGAAAAATTATAGATGACTCATTGTGTAATTTTGTAATAATATATTGCTTATAAACTTTCATGCTCTGTGATACTACATATACCAACTGGGAAATAATGAAATTCCTCCTTCCTTCATATTTGGAATAGAATGGTTTTATTTATCTATTTAGTGATGAGTGGATCTACAGTTGGGTCTCACTCTTTGGAAAAATCTATTAGAACCTAAGAAGTGGTGACTTGATTATTTAAAGTTATCTCATGTAGTTTCTTAATTAGGTAGTCAAGTAATCATATATAGGTTGTTTACATGGCTATCCATGAGTCGTGGAACGCCAACTAGGGTTTCAAACCTTGACTAATTTGGTCATTTCCACACCACAAATTACCTATGTGATTGAGATTTGGTCTTTAATAACCCTAATCACCTGAATTTTTTAATGGAGGGGGAAATGACACCACGTAGGAGTTGACTCTTGTAGTGTTTGATTCCTATCTCATGTTTTCCAAGAGGCTAGCTTGAGCACTATGAAGTGTAGGTTTATTTGACACTCATATATATGTGTAACCCTACTTTTCACCTTAGAACCTTCCCTTTATTGTTTTTGGCATGTCATTCATATGCCCACCTTGGGTAATGAGCATGCATGGACGACAAATGCAAAACCCTGAAGTGAGTTTTAGAATGGAGATGATTCCCTTGATAGTAAAGTTTTATTATGAGATAGCTCTGTTATGGTTAGGCTTGCCTTCCCTTCAACATGTAGTATCTCAATATAGCCTTGCCCAAAGACATCTATTGAAGGGATGGATACTATCCTCATTGAGATTGATATATCCATGTATAAAGGTTGCTGGATGGAAGTTTTTAGTTCAGTACATATTCTTAGGATTTAACATCTCTCGCATCTCCATACTGTGATTGGTTTACCTAATGATTGAGATGAGTAGAATTTTTTCCTATAATTCACCTTGTGTTGTGATGACACCATGGTTTTAAATCACCAGGTGAAGAAAGCACCCTAATTTCTTCCTGTATCGGTGGGATGATCATATGACTTCTCTATGTCTTGAGACAATTAGAGTGAAGTCGAGAATGATTGATGTCATTCCTTATTATGATCCAACAAAAAATGTATGTGTGTTACAAGAACCCTTTTTCCCTCCCTTTGCTATAGGTTAAAGATGCTTTTTTGGATGTCATTTTATATGCTTGAAGTATTACAATCAATTAGCGGAATTAAGTGATGGTAGATAATAGCTTGTGTATGGTGTGGTGGAATGTGTCTAATTCATTCTTAGATAGATTTTAGTGCCAAATTTTTACTTTCATCACAAATTTTTCATTATCAAATTTATTATCATTATTAAACTATATGCACAAAAAGAAAAGATTTTAAAAAATTTTGATGGTATACGGAACTAAGTCACCACCACAAGAAAATATGAGTTGTAGAGAAACCATTTATTGATGAATCACTAGACTTTCATAATCAATCTGAGAACCTAGGCCTTTAGTTTAGGGAGCATGAATAAGATGTTTTGGATATATAAGATCTAGTTGATCCACCCATGTTTCCCCTCTACATGTTTAACTTAGTTATAGAGACATCCTTGTAAAGGGTGAAGTCTTGTATGCTTGGTCCATTAGGAATGTGACTTAAGGACTATGTTGGGACCTCTCTTTTGCCAACCATTATAGAGAATCACTAAACTCAAACCCAAGTTATGAAGCAAAACAACTCATTCTCAGAAACATGATTATCACAATAATAAAAACACAAGTAATTTTTTTCATTTTTTTCTTCACAATTTTCACAAAGTAATGTCACATCATGGACATCACATTAAGAAGTCACAATTCATATTCAACTCTATAAAAAACCAGAGTCGAATCTCACTGCTCACATACAGTTTAGTTTACATCAAATACATGTATATGAAAGAACAAACTCAGTATAGTACCCATTTCTAGAAAGAGAGAGTACATCGACAATGTAATCTATCTAGATTATTATATTGTATCTTCTTTCTCATAGTCTCTCCGCTGCATAGCATTATATCTAAAAACATTGAAATAGGCTCATGAGGCTCATATAGGGCGCCAGTGAGTGGATAACTCCCACTCAAGCTAAGTACATGCATCATCATCAGATTAAGTATAATGGACTTAAAAGAAACATGTAGATATTGAAAAGTGAACAGTCTAGCAGATAGCTCTAGCATCGAATCAAATCCAGTTTACAATGATAATCTAATTAATAAAAAAATCTAAACATTTAGACTAAATCCAACTTTAAAACATCTTTTAGGGCTTTTCTATGAAAAATTCAGTAGATGCATCTTAGTTTGGATTAACAATCCGTTAGTATGAGTAACATGTCAAGATCTAAACATTTTGAATCAATTCATAATAATAACATCTTTTTTGTGACACCCCACCAACCAGACCAGAAACACATCCTGTAGTCCTGAAGCTGAAGTACACATAAGACATGTCAACCAAACAATACTATCAACTGACAAGCAATCCAAAGCATATTGTGAATGGATATAAATCCCAACATTTACTACTTGTCAACAAGATAGATCATGATATGAAATAGATAATCTCTATACCAAAATGATTATTTTCAACAACAAGAAACATAATTAAGAATGACAAATTATTATCTATTAGTACAAGGAATGTAACAAATATTTAAATCATATTCTACATGGCTTGTCATCTTTTGTTCATTTTCCCTGAAACTACTTGGCTTGTACCTTAAAATGTAGAAGTCTCCACGCTTGATTCTCGTGTCAATGACTCACTATCACTATCTTAGGGTTTGGTCAACCACCCTAATATATCAATAGCACACCCTGGCCACCTCAGGGTTGCCTAAAGAGGCTCACATCCTCATCTCGAGTACATGAGATAGGAACTAGAAAAAACATTATCACATATCACAACATTTCTCATTATTTCATATTTCACATATTTCATTTCGTCAAAGTTTATTCCTCATGGACATAGACTTTCACAGCAAGGATTTAGGGCCAGAGCCACTCTGAATGACTCATTCCTAAATCATGGTGGTCTAACCTTTAAGGTCTCAATCTACACTCTGGAAATCCATCTTATAATTCATCGATTACAACAAGGAGATCCGTTTTGTTTCCCCAGTGTTGACCTTGGAAATAAACTCACAGTGTTTAGGGCACCAAACTAGATGTGTCATTATTTCACTTGTTATTAATCTCTTTTACTCATCTTAAAACATATCAAAATATCATGTATCATAAGTGTATATTCTCAAGTAACTAGAATAACATGAAATAGATCATGCTTATAAAAAGACAATGATTAAAGTGGGAAGAAAAACAAATTTATAGTTTGCAACACATATGATTCTTTCCATTTTCTACAACATCTAATTGAAGTCATCATCAGTGGGTTTAGCCCAAGGCATAATCTCATTGTGCAACATTTGCCCCCATCAAGGTTTTATCTTCATCAGTTGGCTTTCATCCTAAGACATAATCTCATTGTCTAGCATTTACCCTCATCATGGCTTCTTAAAAGTAATGAGTGCATTTTAATTTCAATCTCAACACATTTCTTATCAATTCATTCTATATCACATCTCTCAACAAATATTCACAAAGACATTAGAACTAACAATAATAAAATCATATCGATATCTTGCATCATTCATCATACTCAGAATAGATTTATTATACAATATATACTTAATTCAATCCAATTTCAATAGATGCAAATAAATTTCATGCAAAAACATGCATAACACACTTAGTTCTCTTCTTCTTTTGTTTCACATTATTCCATTAGGTCTAATAATCAACACATGTTGAATATCATATGAAGTCAACCAAAATAGTCTATTCTCAGAGTATGAGTATTATATTAAACAATCACAATCCAAGAACACATTCTTGTAAATCAGTTCAAATGCTTGAACCTCATCTTACTTGAAATCAACTATAGTTGTTTGCATTCCTTAATCTCTCATATGAGATAGTTATTCATTAACATCATCTAGCTCATAATTTTAGGGTTAGAGTTAGGCACTTAGATTCATCTAGTAACTCTCATCTTTTTCCTTCATTTTATATTCATTAGTCTCAACTTCAGTTTCTTGGCATTTGGTATATTCACCTGAGTCTGATTGAGTGTGCCTGCAACAACAATAATCATAGGAGCATGGATATGTTATTACACGTGGCTTTGTAAGAAAGGCATTGTAGATTGGCTCTTTGTTGATATGAGGTAGGAAAGTATTAGTTTTTAGGTCCTGATCTAGTATAGTAGACCAGATAGAAGATCAAGGTTATTCAGCAACAGTTAAAGGCAACACATGACAAACAAAAATCTTATGCAGATAATCATCATAGACCATTAAAGTTCTAAGTTGGAGAGTGTATATATCTGAAAGTCTCCCCTTGAAAGGGTCTTCTGTGGTTTGGGAAGAAGGGTAAGTTGGCTCCTAGGTTCATGGGACCTTACCCTATCCTAGCATGAGTTGGGAAGGTGACTCACATGTTACAGTTACCGCCAGCGTTACACTAATTACACAATGTGTTTCAGGTTTTGATGTTGAGGAAGTTCCATCCTGATATAGAGAAATTGTTGCAGCCAGTGGAGGTGGAGTTAGAGGAGGATGTTACCAATGTTGAAGGTCCAGTATTGGTCTTGGATAGGCATGTGCAAAAGTTGTGCAAAAGAACATAGTCTTAGTGAAGGTGTTGTTGCATCATTGTGGGGTAGAGGAAGCCACATGGGAGCACTACTACAGAAACAACATTCAGTGTCGCTTTTATGGGCGTCGGTTATTTAGGAAAACCGACGCCTATAACATTCAACGTCGGTCATCTAGGTCATCCGACGTCTGTATCCAAGACACGGGTACCGCTTGTATTAAGCGTCGGTTTTTTTGGTAAAAAACCGACGCCTAAAACTGCCCGCCAAAACCAATTTTCGAGCAAAAAAATATGTCACATACGGCATCGGTTATTTACCTCAAACCCGACGCCTATTTAAGATGAAAATTTGCGCGAAAATTTATAGCTTAGGTGTCGGTTATCCTTAGATAACCGACGCCGATAGTGGTTCCCGCCAATTTATTTAGGGCAAATTTTTTCTAATTGGACGTCGGTTTGTTATTAGGAACCGACGCTGAAGACCTTAGGCGTCGGCGTTTTAGATAACCGACGCCCTTTGTGCACTTATTAGCCGCACGATCGATCGACTTTAGGTCCCCTTTCCTGTTTCATTGTCTTCTCCGCCGACTTCCTGCCCCTGCTCACCGACGACGCCGACGACGCCGCTGCTCACCGACGACGCCGCTGCTCACCGACGACGCCGCTGCTCACCGACGACGACGCTGCCCGACCCTCCGCTGTGCGCCGCCGCCGCTTCCTCTCCTGGTCCTTCTCCGCCTGCCTGCTTCCTACTCCTTCTCCGCCTGCTTCCTGCTCCTTCTCCTTCTGCCGCCGCCGCTTCCTGTTCCTTCTCCGCCGCCTTCCTGCCCGCCGCCTCCTGCCGCTCCCTGCTGCTCACCGGCCATTGCTGCTCACCGGCCACTGCTGGGAGCTCGCCTGGAGCTTGCCGGTCACTGCCACCACTGCTGCCCTGCCGCCTGGAGCTTGCCGGTCACTGCCACCACTGCTGGGAGCTCGCCTACTGGTTAGTATTACTTTAGTGATTACTTTAATTCAACAATTCGTAGTTTGTTATTTACAATTACTCATCTGCTTGCCGATTTTAATGATTAGAGATACTGATTAATAGTAGGTATTGATGAATACTTAGTTAATTACTGATTTGTTGATTAGTGTTGAAATGAATGTATTGATTAGTGTTGAAATGAATGTGTTGATTAGTGTTGATTAATAGTAGGTATTGATGAATACTTAGTTAATTACTGATTAATAGTAGGTATTGATGGACCCTAATGATACAAATTTTTTATGTTGTAAATGAATGTATGTTTCAAGTGTTGAACCTAATGTTGGACAATGAACAATGAATTTATGTCCCATATAATCCACATTGTTCTTTATATTACTTGTACATTGGTATAAATTAGAATGAACAATCACTAAATTATATATTGTTTGTATGGAGTATGGCTTCATTGTAGATATCTATTATTGTATTTGTTGGCCTAGAAACCCGTCCAAGATTGACTCATTAGGAGTAAATCTTGGATAGTCCCCGGTTTGGGACTGTTCTTGAACACCTAATCTCACTTAGGATGTAAGTGTATAATGTGTATTGGGTTTTCGAGAAAATTTTGGTAGCATTTCCCCGTTTGTTCTCTAAGTACATATGTACTTAGAGAACAGCGGGGAAATGCTGCCGAAATTTTCTTGAAAACCCAATGCACATTATACACTTACTAGTGAGATTAGGTGTTCAAGGATGGGATAGGTGATACACATTTATTATATATAAGAATGACATCAAATGTGTTTGTTGGCCTAGAAACCCGTCCAAGATTGACTCATTAGGAGTAAATCTTGGATAGTCCCCGGTTTGGGACTGTTCTTGAACACCTAATCTCACTTAGGATGTAAGTGTATAATGTGTTTTGGGTTTTCGAGAAAATTTTGGTAGCATTTCCTCGTTTGTTCTCTAAGTACATATGTACTTAGAGAACAGCGGGGAAATGCTGCCGAAATTTTCTTGAAAACCCAATACCCATTATACACTTACTAGTGAGATTAGGTGTTCAAGGATGGGATAGGTGGTACACATTTATTATATATAAGAATGACATCAAATGTGTTTGTTGGCCTAGAAACCCGTCCAAGATTGACTCATTAGGAGTAAATCTTGGATAGTCCCCGGTTTGGGACTGTTCTTGAACACCTAATCTCACTTAGGATGTAAGTGTATAATGTGTTTTGGGTTTTCGAGAAAATTTTGGTAGCATTTCCCCGTTTGTTCTCTAAGTACATATGTACTTAGAGAACAGCGGGGAAATGCTGCCGAAATTTTCTTGAAAACCCAATACCCATTATACACTTACTAGTGAGATTAGGTGTTCAAGGATGGGATAGGTGGTACACATTTATTATATATAAGAATGACATCAAATGTGTTTGTTGGCCTAGAAACCCGTCCAAGATTGACTCATTAGGAGTAAATCTTGGATAGTCCCCGGTTTGGGACTGTTCTTGAACACCTAATCTCACTTAGGATGTAAGTGTATAATGTGTTTTGGGTTTTCGAGAAAATTTTGGTAGCATTTCCCCGTTTGTTCTCTAAGTACATATGTACTTAGAGAACAGCGGGGAAATGCTGCCGAAATTTTCTTGAAAACCCAATACCCATTATACACTTACTAGTGAGATTAGGTGTTCAAGGATGGGATAGGTGGTACACATTTATTATATATAAGAATGACATCACATGTGTTTGTTGGCATTTCCCCGTTTCTTCTCTAAGTATATATGTACTTAGAGAACAGCGGGGAAATGTTGCCTAATCTTTTCCTAATATATACTTGTTTCCTAATATATACTTGTTTTCTCTGATCATAGAATGGATAGATCATGGATGTCGATTCGTAATCGTTGTACCCCAGAGTTTATATCTGGTCTTGATCAGTTTATTAGATTTGCCGAGGAACATAGGAAAAAACCTACAGATAGGTTCTACTGTCCATGTAGGCATTGCGGTAACAACTTGAAAGTCAACACTGGTGAGGAAATCAAAAGTCATGTCATGTGCAACGGGATTGTACAAGGCTATACAGAATGGCACTGGCATGGAGAAATTTCAAAATCGAAACCAGTAGATGTCGATAGCAGTGCTTGGGTGGAAGAAGAAATTGCCTCTGATGACGTAAATGTGAACGAACCAGTTCCAGCAGACATCGTTGATGCGATGCTGGATAGTTGTAGGGTAGAGCACACCGATCCACCTCCTATCTTTACAAACATTGTGCATGATGCTGAGATACCGTTATACACAGGTTTTGCACTATTAATGACTTTCCAGCATATGGGAATTTGTCTGGATATAGTGTCAAAGGAGCTAAAGCGTGTCCTATATGTGAAGAAAACACTGATTCAATAAGACTAAAACATGGCGGCAAGACTGTATATCTTGGTCATCGAAGGTTTCTTTCAAAATTCCATCCGTATCGTAGGAAGCGCAAAGCATTCAATGGATGGAATGATGAACGAAGTGCACCTAAACCTATACCAGGGGATGTTGTTTATGAAAGAGTAAAAGACATTGTCAATGAATTTGGTAAGAAATCACAATGTAGTATGGCCACACGGAGTGACAATTCTTTATTCAAGAAGAAGTCAATATTTTGGGATCTTCCTTATTGGAGTTCTTTGACAGTCAGGCATTGTATCGATGTAATGCACGTTGAGAAAAATGTCTGTGATAGCATCATTGGTACTCTATTAAATATACCAGGTAAGACTAAAGATGGGATAAAATCCAGACTGGACCTACGTGAAATGGGAATAAGGTCAGAATTAACAGAATTACGTGAAATGGGTAATAAAAGAACATACTTACCTCCCGCTTGTTACACGTTGTCTAGAAAGGAGAAGAAAACTTTTTGTGAATGCTTGGTAAATGTTAAGGTGCCACATGGTTACTCATCCAACATCCGTAGATTGGTATCAATGAAAGATCTGAAGTTGATAGGTCTTAAATCTCATGATTGTCACACTCTAATGCAACAAATATTGCCTGTGGCAATTCGATCTATATTGCCGAAGCATGTAAGGTTTGCGATTACCAGACTTTGTTTCTTTTTCAACAGTCTATGCAGCAAAGTTATTGACCCTGATACTCTCGATAATTTGCAAAGAGAAGTGGTTGTTACCCTATGTCAGCTTGAGATGTATTTCCCTCCTTCGTTCTTTGATATCATGGTACATCTTGTTGTCCACTTGACTAGGGAAGTGAAAATGTTGGGACCAGTTTTCTTGCATTGGATGTATCCCTTTGAACGATACATGAGCGTTTTTAAAGGTGATGTTCGAAACCGTTATCGGCCTGAAGGGAGTATTATTGAAGGTTATGTGGCGAGAGAGGTTATGGATTTTTGCAATGACTTTCTCAGTGGTAATGACACTCCTAATAATGACAAGAATATTGACGAGGGCAAAGGAATTTTGGGATCACGGGTGAAAGTAATCAGCCGTGAGCAGTTGGAACAAGCTCACTTGTATATTTTACACAATATGGAAGAAGTGAGTGTTTATATCGAGGAACATACCAATTTCATAAAGAGACAACATCCTCGAGCAAGTTCAATGTGGCTTGCTAGAGAGCATAATAAGACTTTTACTAAGTGGTTTGAAGATAAAGTCTTACATCAACTATCTCAAACACCAAATGATATTACAGAAACTATCAAATGCCTCGCCTTTAAACCAAAACCGAATGTTATGTCTTATGAAGGGTTTGACATTAATGGATTCACATATTACACAAAGCGCCAAGATGATAAGAGTGTCGTCCAAAATAGTGGGGTCACTCTTCAAGCGTCGACTATGTACTTTGCAAGTGCAAAGGATAAGAGTCCACGTGAAGCTAAAATGTCATATTACGGTGTCATTGAGGACATTTGGGAGTTTGACTACATAGATTTCAAAATTCCGCTATTTAAATGTAATTGGGTTGATAACACCAAAGGAGTTATAGTGGATGAATTGGGTTTCACTTTGGTGAACTTTGAAAAGATCGGCGAGAAGGGTGAACCATTCATATTGGCATCACAGGCGAAACAAATATTCTATATCGATGATCCTGCAAATGATAAATGGTCGGTTGTTCTTCATGGTAAAAGACAGTTCATTGAAGATCCTATAGATGAAGAAGAGTACTATGATAAGTATGATGACTCCAGTCCATTCTCAGTTGGGTTGCCAACTTCACAAAATATTGAAGCTAATGATGACTTATATGTGCGCGGAGATCACAATGAAGGATTGTTAATTGATAAAAGATCACAATTTTAGAGACATGTATGTTTATACAAATGCTAAATGTTTGCCTTTTTCTAGTTAATACAAATGCTAAATGTTTGCCTTTTTCTAGTTAATACAAATGCTAAATGTTTGCCTTTTTCTAGTTAATACAAATGCTAAATGTTTGCCTTTTTAATGACATTTTCAGATGGCTGACCATGATGAGCATGATGTCCATGATGAGCATGAAGTCCATGATGAGCATGGCGAGGATACTAATGTAAGTTCTAAAAACATATCCTGTATTTCTATAAAATTCATTATCTTCTAGTTATGTCATATATCCTATATTTCTATATTGGGCTAAATTAGTGTGTTTTATTTTTGTCAAATTTTAGGTTGATGCACCTGTACCCACTGAAGCACTGGAGCAACTTGATGCGCAACACCAGACACTTAACAAGAAAAGGGGCATCACTCTGTTGAAGAAGTTATTAGCGCTAAGTGGTAGTGGATCTAAATTGGCGGTGGAGTTTGATAATGGAGGAAATCCAATTGGAGTGAACCGCAATAATTTTGTGAACTATCTTGGGTGTACCACTCGGAGCCATTGTGGTGTTAAGTATGACAATTGGCATAAAGTTCCTCAAGCGAAAAAAGACTCGATATGGAAGGATTTATGCGTGAGTTATTATTATTTGCAATTCTATTTTGTAGATTACAAATTCTATTATTTGCAATTCTATTTTGGATACTAGTTAATAACATTTCTATTTTACAGAATCTGTTTGCATTGGATGAGAAGTTGCATCGTAAAAATGTGATGCAACGCGCTGGAAAGATGCTTAGGAATTATAGGACAAATCTGAATAGAGAATACATAAAAGAGGGTGATAAGAAGAAGAAGTCAGCCCTTGAACAATGGAACTTCTTGGACAAAGAAGATTGGGACAATTTTGTTGCTTCAAGAAAATCTGAAGAATTCAAGGTATTAGGCGTCACTCCTAATTTAATTAATATACATTGTATTCACCTATTCAAGATTAGCATTTAGTGCTACTAACCAAATCATTAATGTGCATACTAACTAGGCCCTCAGTGACGCACAAAAAGCAAGGCGTGCACTGAATGTGCATGACCACACTATGGGTCCAAAAGGCTATGCAAGCGTTCGCCAAAGACTACAGGCGGAGTCTGCGGCTACTCAGGAGTCTGCTCCTACTCAGGAGTCTACCACACCCATTCCTCGCCATGATATCTGGATAGCTGGCAGGCAAAACAAGAAGGGTGAAATAAAGAAGCCTGTAACTGCTGAGGCGGCTGAAAAAATGGTAAAATACAACTCTTACAGAAATCGTTTGAATATTGATTATTTGTGGTGTTAACTTACCAATTTCTGTTTATGGTGATTAGCGGGAGCTGCACGAGCAGAGGAAACAAGGCACGTTCATCCCTCAGGGCACAAGGGATGAATTGACAGTTGCTCTGGGTAACCCAGAGCATCCTGGACGTGTTAGAGGTGCCGGCGCTGGTGTTGGCATCAAAGCATTCTTTGGGCCATCCCAGCGCAAACCCAGAGCGGGACTTTCTCAAGAAGAGGTAACCTATTCTTTTTTTAGAATGTTACTGCAAAAGGAAATTCATTAATAAGAATCTAATGTTTCTTTTATCCATGTATAGGAGAATAAGAGAGTTGAGGATTTAGTTGCTAAGAAGGTCAACGATGTAGTTGCTGAGAAGGTCAAGGAAGAATTGATGCGGTGGCAGGCATCTCAGGCTTCCAATACGCCTATGGCGACCCACTCTTCTCCTGATGCACACACTGCGAGTAATCCTGGAGACCCATCGCCTAGCACGTCTGCTGTAAGTATTGTTTATGACATTGTAGTTAGTCTTTTCAAGTTGTTATGTTTTCAAGATGATATGTATATATGTATAATATTCTTTACGTAAATTTGTAGGCATTGAAGCCATGCCGCTTAAGAATGCAAAACTACGTTGTCGCAGAGGCGCAGGCTTACCCGTCCCTTCCTGGGGCAATGTTTCACGGGACTCCAATGCCACAGGGCTACGTTCGTGTGAGCCCGATACGTGTGTTACCCGATTGGAGAGAAGCTACATTGCCATATGCCCACCCGGATATTGATACACTTGGTGAGGCAGAAGGCGGGGTCATATTGTGGCCCAAAGCAGATGTCATCTACACGACTGAAATTGTAAGATAAATTTACATTGATTTAGACTGTTAATGTGTATATATGATGTCAACTGATCTGAAATTATATGTACAGGTTAAAAAGAAGACACCAGGAGCACCTAGGCCTCCACTTCCAGTTCCCACATTACCCGATTGGGTTCCAACTGACCTAACATACCCGTTAGGTCCTGCTTGTAGGGGAATGGCATGTTGGCTACGGGCACATAATGTACATTGCCCTATAATTATTTCTTTAGATGCAGATTATGCAGGTCAATCATACGATAGCTCTTTATTGATAGAAGATATTATTGAGCTGTTTAAGTATGATTGGCTGAATACATCAATGATAGAGACATGGATAAGGTGAGATCTTGTTTATACATCCATATACCTTGTGTAAGCTCCGGTGATCTGGTTTCTTATATATTAATGCATACGCCTATATGTTTTGCAGCTACCTAGTCGAAGATCATTGCAAACAATTTGCATTTGATCATGTGGGATTTTTGATTCCATCATTGATTAGTTTGGTAGCTAAAGACCCTGATAATGTTCAACAATACTGTATAGATGCTTTTACAATTTTTGGTCAGCAAAAGAAGAAGATAATAATAGCTCCATTCAATGTCAAGTATGTTTACTTTATTTATAATTTGGACTTTAGAAAATTCCATTTTTATTTTGCATTTTGAGTTATTAATTGTTAACTTCTACTTGTAGCGGTAGACATTGGGAGTTACTAGTTATTGCCCCCGAGACATTCACTGTTTATTATCTAGATCCTGCGGGGAGTACATTGAACACTAAAATTGGACACGTAATGAGAATGCCACTATTCTGGTGAGAAATATTTCATTTTTATATCCGTTAACATCTTTTATTACATTACTATTTACTTATGCAATTTATTGTGTTATATTAACATGTAGGGGTTTAGATGCATTCAAAAAGGCTGGAGGAACGGTCCCAACGAAAAAGAACCAGCCAATAAATTGGCAGAACGTAAAAGTAAGTTCCCGACTCGAATATATATATTATTGATGTGAATTGTGCTTAGTTGTATTATTTTGTATGTTTCAATTTATAGTGTGCTACACAAGACAATGGCTGGGCATGCGCATACTATGTGATGCGATTTATGCATATGATTATCAAATATGCCGCATTGGACATCGATACCATACATGAGGTATTATATATAGTCTCATTAGTTAGTATGCAATATATCAATCTTATATTATTTTTATATTATTACTTATATATATACATCATTCTCTTTGCAGGTGTTTAAAACTGACCACACTACAGGTAAACGTTTAAAAAAAATAAATGCTCCATATACGATGGAAGCATTAAATGAAGTAAGAGAAGAATGGGCAATAGCTGTACAAACAGTGGCAACTGTAAGATATAATTGGGATGCTGATAGTGATAATGAATGATACTTTGTAAATGAATGTTTGTAAATGAATGTTTGTGAATGTTAATGCATGTATTTGAATGTTTCTATATGTGTGAATGTGAGAATTGAATTGATGTCTGAATGAATGTACTTGTGTAGAATTTTGCTTGTGACTTTTGCAGGTTTGCGGCCTGTTTGTAGGCTGATATCAATGGATGTCGTAAACCTGCAGTTCAGAAAACTGAACTGCAGGTTCTCATCCTGCTGACCAGCCACAGCAGGCCTGCAAACTGATATGAAAAAAAAAAAAATATAAATAGGCGTCGGTTATTTATCGAAAACCGTCAGCAAAGACCTACAGCGTCGGTTTTTTAATATAACCGACGCCTTATGTGGCCAAAGCAGTCCTGGAATTGGCGTCGGATATTCATATCAAACCGACGCCTATTTAAACTGTAGGCGTCGGTCGTTTAGTAGATAGCCGACGCCAAACAGGGTCCGCGCCACAGAAAATGGCGTCAGCTAGGGCACTTTCTGCGTCGGTTTTGAGATGAATAACCGACGCAGAAAGTGCCCTAGCTGACGCCATTTTCTGTGGCGCGGACCCTGTTTGGCGTCGGATATCTACTAAACGACCGACGCCTATAGGCTAAATAGGCGTCGGTTAAAAAACCGACGCCGAAGTGTTCGACCTTTAGCGGCGCCCACATAGGCGTCGGTTGGAAACCGACGCCAAATGGGGTTAAACGACCGACGCCAAAGGCCGTTTCTGTAGTAGTGGAGTTAGAGGATGAGTTGCATAGGAAGTACCCTTCTTTGTTCGCCTAGGATTTTGGAGGCAAAATCCTTGTTGAGGGTTTATAGTTGTAAGACCCCTTACCTTTGCTTAATCATAAATATAATTGATTGGATTAATTGGATGCTTAGTTTAGGAATACATCTTGGATTATGATGTAATAATAGTTTACAATTCTATAACTTGTGGATATTTATGCAATTACCCTATCTAGGGGTGTAAACATAATTTTAACAGTTTCTTGAGTTGCTTCGTATGTTCTTAAAAATCATAAAATTGGACTCTTCCTTCTTATTATTTTGAATTTTTATGGGGGTTTATGTGTGCTTTATGAAGTAGTAGTTGTTTTGTATGTTGGGAGGTTGATGGTCTCCAAAGAGCCTGTTGGTTTGTTTCTCAATGAGTCTTTGACTCCCAACGAGTCACTGGCTATCCAGCCAAAGGATTCCATTGATTAATGAAGGTTTGTGTGAGTGTGTGTGTGCTTGACTGATGACTGGGCTTCAATCCATGAGGTTTGGTTGATGAGTTTCTAGTCAATGAGTTTTGGTAGATGAGTTTCCCTTGCTCGATAAATGAATTGAACCACACCGACTTCCACCCACCTACAAATACCCCCCCTACTCCCCCTACTTTCATCTTTTGCTATCTTAGTGCTACAATCTGGAGGTCAAAAAGAGAACCCATCGGGGTCAACCATTGTGGGATTTTGTGGATGCATGCTCAAGTTTGAGTTGTCCTTGGATTGATCTAAGGCCATCGATCTTGCTTCTTGCTCGGTTCGTGTAAGATCCAAGTTTGTCAACCATTTTCCTAGTTTTTCTCCAGTCTCTTTCCTACTATTGTGAGTTTCATCGTGTTTCTTGATGGAGACATACACATAGGGTTTAAGAACTTTCTCTATTTCTTCCCTTTTCTATAGAATCACCTTGTTCGAGGAGTTAGGAGGAGTTCTTGGAGCTTGTGGGACCAAGCTCAATATCTTGTTGCTAATTTCATAGTTTCCCCTCTTAGTCTTTGGTATTCTTCTCTACCAAGGCAAGTGATATAACCTTAAAAGCATTTCTTTCCTACTTTCTACATGCATGCCTTTAATATTTATCTAGAGACTCTTAGAATGTTAAAATACAGCCTTTTTAGGTATTTTCTTTTATATAACAAGGTGATGATACGAGTTCTTAAGCCTTAATTTGAACTTTATGAACATTTTCTTCTGAATATTGAACTTTCTTTGAATATGAAAGGTCTGAAATTTGGAATATAAGTAATTTGACCCTTACAATGTCACATATGTGATGTTTTGGTTATCCTATGCAAATTTTAGACCTAGAAACATAGTTAAATTGTGTTGTGATTATGGTTGGATGAAACCCTAGTACTGAAAGTATCTCATATATAATACATTTTTAGTGTATGATTACCTATTTCGTGGAAATACCATAACTCTTACATGAATAATTAATGATCTGGATCTAAGTACCCTTAGTAGATTTTGATTGCCAAAAATTGTGTCTAGACTCTATTAATGATCAAGGATGGATACTTATGCCTAGAAAGAGTAACATGAAACTTTTTTATACATTTTATATCTTCTAAGGACGCAAACCCCAATTAACTTGTAGGATCCTTTAGGGTGTTTGTTTGTAACTTGATTGATGTAATAAAAAATGTTTAACTGACTTAAGTAATCAAGTGTAACCTTGACTATCCATGTGTACAACTGGTTAGATAGTGAAATGAGTAATCTGAAAGGAACTCATAGTCATATAGTATTGAGTATATGTTGGTGTAGGGAGGGTATATCCATGTCATCCTGATTTCAAAGTTTTTGAGAGTATTTGAGGTTGTGTCTTGGATGTTGATATTATTGAGAATGACTGTGGTTGTAACTTGGATTTGAGGGTTTATAACCTAGTTTCTGGTGTGGTGGCCTATGCACTGAGGATGAACTACGTTATTTTAGTAGTTGGAAAAATGTTCTACTATGGTTGTTACTCATACTCACTAAGGAGAAGAGATATTTAGGATTCTAGTTATCCGAGATCTTATAGGGGCTAATTTTTACTTTTTAGTGGTTAGCTATTAGTATGAGTGGTACACCTCAAACTACCCAGGGCTTAGTAAAATATGTAATCTAGCTGTGAAGTATAACTATTAGGGTGCTTGGAAAATCACATTGAATGATGATCTTTTCTATACTTCCTACTAGTGCTACGTGTTCTACAACCTGGTAAGAGAAATCAACTGTGCTTGTGACTCTAATTATGCTTAATATTCTATATAAATTGCATAGATTTTAACTTTGTAATGCAATATGATTTAACTGCTTAAAGTACATAATCTTCTTATAAGCAATAAATTTTTCTAGAGGTTATATCATATCGATGGGAAATGGGTCTCGCCTCATGGGTTTCCATACCATTTTTAGGTGATCAGTAGCACAGTCACATGCATGGTGGTTGATGAGTGCAAATTCATCCCAATTTTAATGGAATTTTTAGCCATTTTGTGCATTTAGATATCTTAGTTTTCACCGAATTAGTTTTATTTTGATCTATCAAAATGGATTTCAAGCACCTTCAATAGGAAGATCAATCAATAAATTTTGATCAAGACCATGATTTTCAAGGTCATCAACCTCAATGCCCATCAACCCACTATAAGGAATGGGACCCAGAAGGGGATCCAATCCCTACTAAAAATATGAAGAATAAAACATCGATTCCAAACTCACTCAAAAGGTATGTTGGATTAGGTGTAAAAATTTTATATCTTAAATAATGGTATACAAATGACCAAAGTGAATTAGCAGAAGAAAAGTCTCATGACTATAATCAATTTTACAAAAGTACATCATCTCCAATATAGGGGTTACATGGATATTACATCATAAGGATCTAGTAGAGGGAAATATAAACCATATCAAGTTTATCTCCTGGCTTCAACTCCTTAAGCTAAGTCCATGTGGAATTCCATGTCTTCCATGTCCTACACCTGGGGTTGGAAGCATACCCCAGCAAAAAGGAGAAAAGAACAGATGACATTGGTAAAAAGGTTGGTATGTGCATACTAAAATAGAATTGAGAAATATATGGGGTAAAAGGGCATCAAGTAAAGAATGCTTCCCATAGAAGAGTAAAGGACCATCCAAGTGGGTATCAAGAGATATGAATTGCAAACATAAGATAACAAAGGAATACTTTCCATAAATAAAATAATAAGGTTGTGCCACATAAGCACATATCATGAAATTAGGGCACATAACCCATCATCAATAACATCAACCTCCATGCATGTGAGATCAGCATAGCACTAGAACAATATAAAGACAATGGCGGCCAAGCCTCGTACACTTGAAACCTAATACAGAATAGCACATAACCAAACTCCCTATATAAAATGTGTGGGACAAGCCTCATAAACTTGAAACCCAGGTATGGGACACATAACCTCCATCCCAAAAAAATATAACAAGGGCACATAACCTAAAAACCAAAGCAATTACACTACTCTAGGGCCATTGAATCACATAACATGCTTAATGTAGAGGCAAGTATAAAGTATGGTCATAGTAAACAATATTTCCATCAAATAAATGGACAATACAAACAGTCACCACAAAAGTGGAAAAATTAAGGTTTCTTCAAGAACAAAGCATAAGTTGGAGTCAAAAGAAAGTCCAATCACATAGGATGATAATAAGGTCAGAGTAAACATAAATATTTCACATGAAATCATGTTCTCAAAAGAAAGAGATATTGTGTTGGCTATTGTCCATAGGACCAAGAGAAAGATAAAAGTAGACCAATTGCTCAATGTGAATAATAGGAGATGCAAACATACCTTAAACCAAACTCTAAACAAGTCCAAAGTCAGTCCTAGAACCAAGTCTAGGTATCCAAATCACCTATTAGGCATATATGTAGAATTAGGGTTAATTTCTCATTAATTACTCAAACCCTTAAAATTCACCTATTTATTATCTGTTAATTAGGTTATCAAATTCATACTATCTTTAAATATTATATTTGTCTAATTTCAAAACATATTTTAATTCATTTTTCCGACTTATAAAGTATTAGTAATGAATTTTAGAAAAGCTAAACCAATTAAGTAAATCCATAAAAATGCTTATTTATTAAATTGGAATTTTTCGATTAATTGGGTAACATTAGCTAGATTAAATTTTTTGATTCTAGAACATATTTTATTTTATTTTTCTGAGCTATAATAATAAGTTATAAATTTTCAAAATTTTGATCAATCAAATAATTCCAAAAATCCACATATGCAGCAAAACCTAGACAAATTGGCAACTATGTTGAGGTGGGTGAATAGGAATTATCCACCTAGCCCGTGGCCCACTACAAACATGGCACATAGATATCTCAAAATAGTAGGAAGAAAAGACCAAAAAGAACATTTTGGTGTGACAAACAAATCAAACTGAGAGAGGGTATAGTCGTAAAAGTAACAACACCCGTCTTCTCTGTATTCATAGAACCATGAGAATGAACAAGCCTCCATGTAGTCTCGATTGCAAGGAACCCAAACTAGAATTTTAGTTGTGAAAACAAACTGGTGATTTCACCATCAAGTTCGCAAGGCTTAAACAAACTCAAAGACCCAAACAAGAGGTACCAAAGATCAAGAATAGGAGAAACCCAAACAAAATCCAGACCTATGGTGAAGAAGATCTAAAGAGGGAAACACAGATTCACCTCGAATTAGATACCAAGGAAGGCATCTACAGTCTCTCCAAAACTCTAGGTTAAGAATAGAACCATCTGATCCCCTCACGACAGCTTGATCCGCACCCATGGTCGCCGACGATGGGGTGATGAACTCGTTCTGTCCAATGCTAGTCGGTGAGGTTGGGGTAGAATTCCCCAAGTCAGACGAGGATGGGATATCACCATGAACTAAGTATAGGGAACACGGAGGATCGTTGGGGTGTGTTTCCTAGTGGTCTGATGGCCTATGTTGGAGAGAAGAAGGAAAAGACAAGGAACACAGGGGAGGAACAGAGCATTAACAAGGTGGCTTGCGGTATTGGTGTGAAGGTAATGAAACCCTAGTATATATAGGGTTGATGTGATCAGAAGGAAATAAGGAAATCTATGGAGAAAGATTTAAGGAGAAAGGCTAAGAGATGAAGGTGAGAGAGATATGAATATAGAGGAGAAAACGTCGATGCACTTTAGCCATGTGAATGCAGATGAATGGAGGAAAGTGATGAATAGCAAAGCTGCAATTTTGATCAAATGGATAAAAATGAGTTCATGATTTAGAAAATTAAGTGTAACAATAGAAACCTGAGAACCTTAGTTATATTGATTTTTAGACTAATGTGAGATTAAATTGCTATTCTTTTTCTTTCCTCATTAAATTGAGGGTGCACCCATTATCCAATGATGGCGAAACTTGACTTCTAGATTAATTAATTCATGTAGATTCCAATTTTGGTATTAGTTTTCTCTTTTGAAGGCTTCTAGTATTTTACTTAATAATTTTAAAGTAATTCATATTTCTCTTTCTTAATGCATTAGAGACTTCTAGAATTACACAATTAATGTGAAACTTCATGCTAAAGTAAACTTAAATAAATGGAACACAAATTAGTCATCAATTTTATCCCTTGGCATTATTTGATACATTATTTAATATTATAATATTTAATTACACTTTCTCTCCTAAACACATTAGAACATTAAAGATTATCCAAATTAGTTGAAAATTAAAACATAGGCTTAATCTAACATGTAGATGATGAGTTTGAGATTAGTTTCACTTTTGGAGTCATTAAGTATTTTATTTAATATTTTGGAGGAAACTTCACCTTTTCTTTTCTAAATAAAGTAGACATGGCTATTATTGTCCTAAATTTGTGAAACATAGCCTCCAAGCCAAAACATATGCAAAGAAAATGAATTTGAAGTTATTCTTATCCAATTAGTCTTCCTTTTATGAGCTTTACTTAATTAAAATTTGTGGTCAGTTATTATTTTAGTTAACATATTATTCATCATCATTATTATCATTCTTCCAATTGTGTCCCATATCTTCACATTACAACCAAAAATGATTATATATTATTATTGTGCACAAAATTCTGTATGTTTATCATTTAACTCATTAAATTTACCAATTCCTTATTTATTTGAATTATGAATCAATATTCTCAATTATGTACACCTAGTTCTTCTACGCATAATATTTCTCTAAACATCATTCCTTAATCAACTTCATCTCATGTAACATATTTTGTTGATCTATAGATTAATTTGAGAGAATTAGGTCATAATTGTTTTCATGCACGTATGGTAGGGTGATTTATTCATGCATTATCATATTAGGATTACAATTAACTATTATTAGGTATATATTTATCCTTGTTTGGATAAGTCTAAAGAACTAAACTTTCTATCTTCCTGGTCATAAGATCAGGGTTAAAAGGCTAAGGTTCAATATGTTACATCCACTTACCAATGAAACACATGCTTAGAAAGGCCTGACAGTCATTCTACCACCTCAGGGATATGCAACTCAGTGCCAAATGAAGCCTTTGTGGCCAATGATGTCCTAGTTCCCGATGGCACTTTTATGCCCTATGAATCTATGGTGAGATGGTACTTCAGTTTCTGATGAAGCTTTGGTGTGTGGGGGCACATCGGTGCCTAACAAAACTTCAGTTCGTGATGTTACTTCAATTCTTGATGGAACTCTGGTGCCTAATGTAACTTCAATGTCCAATGGAACATCAGTTCCCGATGTCACTTCTATGACTAATGGTGCTTTAGTGTCTGACAATTCCCTAGATCTCATCGACCACTGAGCGTGATGCACACCTAGAGCCTATAAATACTCGACCCTTTTTCCATTTGAGGCGATATCTTCTATTCCACTATGTAGAAATGTTGTTGCTCCGTGCACAACCTAGGGAAGACAATCATCAACACCTCCTAATTGGTGATGTTGTGGTGCTTCCATCTATCTCCACTCCTCCAAGATCATCATCCATCTGTAAATGTGACTAGATCTCCATCCATCCATCCATCGACCATACATCTTCTCCTATGAACCAGAGTTTTAGGAGTAAAGAACCAAAGAAGATATCAAACCTTTTGACTCTTGCAACTAGTGTCATCTTCTTCTTTGGCTATGTCAACCTCTTCATCAACTAGATGTTAGCACTACTCCACCAAGCCATGAATCTCTTCTCTACGATGACCATGGTTGATTCTCTCTTCTCCCTTGTTTCCTCTGTTCTTATTATAAAGAGTGAGTAGTCCTCTCGTTGGAGTGTGGGGACTGGCCCTACTACCCATTCTTGAATGTTCATTTCTTAATGCTCCATGGCTTGTATATAAGTCTTTCATTTCAATGGTAATTAGTTTATGCATGTTTTGTGGGTTAACCATCTACTCTATATGATATAGTATATCCTTTGTTATGAGAACTTCAATACATAGGTTTTGAATTTCAATTAACTTGGATGAAGCCCAGATGAGAACTTCCAAAGTGATATTTTAGAAGCAGTAGGTACATGACCCATGAGTGATGAGACATCAAACTCATGGGGATATCTATGTGATTTCCCAAACCTAATCAGTGGATCTTGATTTTTTTCTATTTGAATAGTTGACATCTAATCTTGACATGTTTTGGATGTATTTGTGCATGTATCAGTGGTGAAACTTGACTCCACCCAGTGACTTCCATCATTAATCTAGACCCTATCTTAATTCTACTCTTTTACTTTCCTTGCAATTAGTTTAAATAAACCCAAATCAACTATTGGATGTAAATACTAGTTTTAGTTTAACTACATACAGACTGACAAGATTTTAAAAAATGTAGTCCCTTGGGATTTGATCCTTAACTATAATGTAATAACACTCATCTGCTTGCAGGTGGTATCACTACATGTTGTTTTGGTAAAACCTTTTGGATCTCAACCCTTAGGTGAATTTGTTAGTGCAGTAAAAAAGCACTTCAGTGATGAGGAGGCACAATTTGAATATTTTTAGAGACATAGAGGTTGGTTGGGTTTTAGAGTCCTAGAGTCATCCTTGTACTCTCAGGTCTGAAAAAGGGAGTTTTTTATATTGCATATATAGACTCAAGTTTTGGTTGTATATCATGAAGAATTTAATATTTTAATTATTTGGGCAACATTATTTTGTAAAAAGGTTGTGGATGAGGCCACTAAACTAATATAAAGTTACCTACAATATATATACATGTTTTTTGGGAATGTTTGGAAATTTTATTTGTTTTTAATTTTGTACCATTTTGGTAACACAAATAATTAGTGTTGATTCACTATTTTGGTTTTGAGTAATCTCATTTAGCGTGGTTGGTTTCCACAATATCAAAATCTTGAGGTGAACTTACGATCTATGACTGATTCGACTATAATGGGAATCCATTTTTATGTGACAACCTCATATCTTTGTACTTTTCAAGATTCTATGCATTCCATGTTGAATTTGATACAGAGACAATGAGTAGATTTTCTAAGTCTATTTGTAATCACCCATTTCCAATCAAATCCATTGGGTGATCTAGATAAGAACAAGATAACATCTACAATGATGTGTTCCCATTTCCATTTAGGAATAGGGAGTGGTTTTAGCATTCGTCCTAGTTTCTTGGTCTTATCTTTAACCTCATGGTGCATGCAACACTTAGATACATTCTTAGATTCATATCTTCTATAATTGTCTATATTTTAGAACTCCCTTGATGAATTTCATAGGTAGAAGATTGAACATCTTCCCAAATATTTTTTTTTATCTCATCATAATTAGGTACACACAAAAAATGTTGCCACTATAACAACCCTGTGAAAGACTGGATTTCAGCTTAATTTTGAGGATGAAATTTCTTTTAAGGTGTGTAGGATGTGATAGACTGAATTTTGGAATCCCTAAATATCCAATGACATAAGTGAATTCATGAGTGTTGAGTTATTTTGAGAGTTACAAGTTCTTTGGTAAAGTTTGGATGGTGATGGATGTTGATATCATGATTAAGATCCCTAAATTCATGCCTTTTTGGAGTATTCAGTTGGATGATCAAATAGTTAAGTTTTGTCACTAAATTTTTGTAGAATGTTGCTTGAGAGGTAGTAAAGGTATGGTTAAAATTTGGTCGCAATTGGAGTATCCTAGAGGAAGTTATCGAGGTTTGACATTTGTGAAATAATGTGACTTATTAAGGATTTATAGACCTAAGGTGTGGCTTGAAACTAGTGTCACATGCCCCTTAGTTGAGCTGGGTCTGCGTGGCCAGATCCTAGCCCTATATATCCATTCTAGTAGCAGTGAGGGCTTCTTTGAGTGAGCCACAGATCATGTTCTTTGTGGGTTCCTTTGTATACGTTGGATGCACCTTGGATGGCCAGATCTTTATCCCCTACCTCTGATCAGACTAGAGATCGTGGGGTTGCTGTGAGTGGGAAGTCTTAACCTCACCCCACGTCGTGTTTGTGGCCTAAGAAGGGACGTGAGTGGGTGGTTTTCATCTCCTCACCAAGACCTACTGGATGACTCCTCATTCGGGGCAGATGGACCAAAAAGCATAAAGTTCCTTCTCCCTGTATTTTATACATCTCCAATGCAAATTTTGGACAGTTGGGCAGAGGTGAAATTGGAGGTAGAGAGGGGATTTGACAAAGCTTAGTTGTAGTAAAGAAATATAGAGATTCAGTGAATGGTGCAAGGGTGTTTGATAACCTGGTTGTGGTGGTGTCATTGGCTAACGAAGCCCATCGTTGTTGGAGTTAAGCTTGAGTTTGGGCTAGCTATGTTGAGTTGCCTCGCCTTAAAAGGATAGTGCGTAGTAGTTGCAATAGGCTTTGTGATGGTTTTGGGAATGATTCATGATGTCTTCCATGCTGGGGGATGGTTTCCCCCTTTCCTGGTGTCGTGGCAGCAACCACTGTCGGTGGACTTACAGATGTCAAACGCCACAGTCGCAACCAAGGATGTGACCGAGTGTGGAGGTGTGTAAGATGGCACAGAATCTGATGGAGTAGCTAAAGATCCTGACAAGAAGAGGAGCATCACCTGATTTCTCACCAAATCTGGGCCAGGTGGCAGCATGCACGAAAAAATAAGGAACCGCATAGGGAGACCTACGCGAGAAAGAACGTAGAACGAGAAAGAAAGGGAGGACCAGGTTTGCAGCCTTGAACCGGGTCCAAGATCCTCTGAACTGGTCAAACTAGCAGACCAAACCCGGCTCACAACGAACCAACCAGGAAACAATGTGCAGAAACCAACGGAGTTGCGCAACCCTAAGTGTCCACATGGAGGGCTCTCATTGACCCAAAAAGGTAAATGCTCAATAAATGTCAGAATCTTGTATGATTCATAGTAATTACCTCATATGTCATAAAAATACAAATAAGGTACCCAAATGTTCAAAAAAATGAGTAGAACAACATGGAGCCATAATATCAATATTTTTATGCTTAAATATCAATGATATCATGCAAGATGTATTATGTTTATTTGATGGATAATAAATATCAAATGATGGCCTAAAATGATGATAATGCTTTAGTAACTCTAAAATATGATATATATTCCATATGATGTCAAATATGGTGATGTTTCTACCCGAAATCTTATAATTTGCTCAATATGTCTATTTAGGGCAAATAACCCTAAATAAAATGTAATAAATACAAATATTCTCAAGAAACCCAACAAATTACAGAGTAAGCTCATATCAGTATCTGGAACTTCATATTTAAATATGAGATCAAGATGATACACATAACCCATGTTATACGATGATGTTTGCTCTTAATGTGATATAAACCCTAATATGCTTAATGGACATAAACTAGGGTTAATATGTGCACAAAAATGATATGGAACCTAATCTTCAGATAATGAACCATAATCTAGAAAACAACATCAGTAAGATAATTCTAAGACAAGAATGCAAGTAATGATGCACCCATCCTAATGAACTAAGCTAAACCCTAATGGACATAACTTGGGTTAAGATGACGGGAACCTGGTGATGGTACATGATCTTATCTTAATCAAGTTTAACCAAGGACATAGTTGACATCAAGAATGTGATATGTGATGATTAGGTTTGTCTTGATCAAGGTATGCCATTACCTCTTACTTGGCTTATTATACAATATGCTTGCATTATATTTGTAGTAAACAGTTGGCATATGATATTGGATAAAATGATTGTTCTTGTATGATATGTTGCTTGATGTTTTTCATACTTCTATAGCTATGAACACATGAAACATAATATATTTGTTCCATTATATGAAAGCACTAATTCTCTTTGGTAGCATAGTGCTGGAAAGTGATCGTTCTCTTTGATAGAAGATCACATTGTACAATGATCTAACTCTTTGGCAGTAGATCATAAGGCCTTACATCTCAAACTCTTTGGTATATGAGATGATGCATTATTCCCTCAGGTGGCAAATGCATGGATGATATAATGGAAAATAAGCTTAAAACATGTGTTCTCTTTTGTTAATGAATATCTTTGTGCAAGTATATGCTTTTTATTATATTTGATTAATGCTTCCAAGTATTAGTTTTATCTTATTGCCAAGATATAATGAGAGGTATATAAAAAGACATGTAGGTGTACTCAGTACAATATTCTTGAATATTGTGTTGACGTGTACCACATGTAATCTTTTGTTTAGGTAGTGTACATATGATCTTGAAGAACCAAGATAGTGTGAGTTGTATGGTGAGCTGATGTACAGGTGGACCTATTGTCATATGATCATGTAGTTTAGTGGTAGTACATGTATATGTAGAAGTTTGATGTTCAATATGTAATACTAAATGTTGTAACAATTCATTATGTAATTATATGTTGAATGGTGGACATTTGTTGTATGGTTTTATTAATGTTCATGTACATGTGCTACTGCTGTTTCCTTCTAACTTCCTCTGATTTTCTTCTTCTTAGCCTGATGGGGGGTGTTTCAAATTGGGATTCTCACTGAGGTGCGGGTTTCAATTTGGACGTCACACATCAGATTAAGTTTTAGAAAATCTGGGGACGTCATAGTTGGTATCAAAGCATGAGCAATAGCAAAGCTTGACATTATCTCATTATGCAACTCAAACTAAAGAAAACCTTGAACCTTAATAATCTTTAGGGTTAGATTAGTCATCATTTAGAGACTAGATCTGGCCTAGCCTCTAGGTTAGCACCTAGATGTCCGACAACTAGGTCTAGACTGGTGCTTGTTGTATAGCAAGTCCTTAGATATCGTTCTTTCCTTGCAGTGCAGCGGTATGGGACGTTGCACTATTTGGAAATGACATACATCGAGGGAAGAGAAACCCTAGACATATGGTGCATGTTGTCTAGAGTAGCGACACTAGTCTACACTTTGTTCTCACCCTTTCACTAGGTGACATGGCAGTGGACTCTCTACTATGTGAGGGACACTCGTTTTCTAGATTTGGTTTTTTATTCCAAACAGATCGAACCTTGATAGTTTTCTCTGATGCTTATTTTATCGGAGAAAAACTATATAATATTTTATTATATATGTAAGTATTACAAACATGTGCACCCACACATGTACGAGTAGGAGGTAGTCATGCAACCTATCTAAGTGAAAGTGAATGACATCAGTATAGAAGAGAGAGTAGTTCTAGATTAGATGTCTAGAGCCTTATTTGGAATATATGATAGATGGAATAGATGAAATAAGTTGTGATGATATGATGTAAGTCTTATATAGATGATATAAGATGGTTTATGATGATTAATGTTGTCGTTAAGGATTAAGGTTTAGTTTTGAAGATTTGAGATAGGCTTTGATGGTGAAAGTATGTATGTTTTTGTAAGATGAGATAAGATAAGCTAAGACAAGGGTGTGAGTTAGCAAGAGCCTAAATCTCTTTTACGAAGGAGGACCTCTAGTGTTGGGACCAATTTTAGGGTTAACTCCACAGAGGGTGAGACCCATTGGGAGAAGGTCAGAGAACCTAAACTCCATGGTATAGAATTATGAGAAATATGTGATAAGATATGTCCTAAACTATAATACTCCTAAGTGATTGAGTTGAGTCACTTTACATGATTCCTATAGTCTTGTTGAACCCTAGATGTCCTTGGGAAGACCAAACCCTAGAGATAGAGAGAGACTGGTTATATGTGCATATGTGAATATGAATATGAGAACCTACCATTTGGGTGATGGAGAGAGTCCCAAGACCCTGGAGGAGGTAACTATGTTTTCGTTTCTGTGAAGCCTCGTACTCGGTTTGGTGGTTCCTTGTAGGACTCTAGTGGTGTATATGAGATAGAGAGTTGGGAAATAGTATCTCATGGGTAGAGAACTGATTGAAATATGTCATCGCATGTTTTGGTTTGTGCCTATGTGTCTAGAGCTTATAAATCTATCACTAGTACCAATGAGGTATACCAGAGAACCCTAGACTGAGAGGGAAGATATAGTTTGTACATATTTGATACTCATAGAGTTGAGTTAGCTCAGAGAGACTGAGCATGGCAGTACCATCATGATATGGGTCAGGAGAACCTCAACTGGACTAGATGAAGTTTTGATATATGTTTAAAAAGCCACTTGTATAAGTTCGTTAGCACAACCATGTTATAATATATGTAAGGATGTGATCTAATCTCAAGATGTGACATATGAATATGACATGATGGAACAACGAGCATAGTTTTATATATCTTTATGTATAAATGGTTAACCATATACATGAATAATAATGATAATGCGATATAGTTGGTTAATCTAGTGATGAAGTCACTAATGAAGTTTGTAACTTGATATGAGAAAGTGAAACGAGATAATATAAATGATAAACATTGAATGTTGGTGGTTAACAAAGATATTGAACATAAATTTGAAAGCCGGCACAATGAGATGATGGAGAAACAATAATATGAGGAAGATGGATAAAGTGAGTTAATTATAGTTAACTACCTCTTAAAAGACATATGTTAATATTGAATATGTTCTAACATTTCTCTCAATAAATTATTGATTGCAACTTGATAATGGGTTAACTTACTTAACTCCTTTTGAACATGATAAGTGAAATGATGGAATCCTTAAATCTTGGGTTACTTAAGGATGTAAATCCTAAAATATGAAATATGATGTGACATAAATAGAGTTTCTAAACCCCTGTTTCAATCTTTTATGAAGGGGTGATTCACCATAGATGTTTTAAAACCTCGTAATAGTGGTTTGGATATGATTATGGGGCTTAGTTTTTAGATATTTTGCACATAGAGTGGTGTCCTACTTATGGATGAAGACCTTTTGGTTTTTCCTTGAAGTAAGAGGATGGCTTAATTTTGAGGACAAAATTTCTTTTAAGATGTATATGATGTGAAAGACTGGATTTCGGCTTAATTTTGAGGATGAAATTTCTTTTAAGGTGTGTAGGATATGATAGACTGAATTCTGGAATCCCTAAATATCTAATGGCATAAGTGAATTCATGATTATTGAGTTATTTTGAGAGTTACAAGTGTTTTGGTAAAGTTTGGATGGTGATGGATGTTAATATCATTTTTAAGATCCCTAAATTCATGCCTTTTTGGAGTATTCAGTTGGATGATCAAATAGTTAAGTTTTGTCACTAAATTTGTTTAGAATGTAGCTTGAGGGGTAGTAAAGGTATGGTTAAAATTTGGTGGCAATTGGAGTATCCTAGAGGAAGTTATCAAGGTTTGAAATTTGTGAAATAATGTGTCTTATTAAGGATTTATAGACTTAAGTTGTGGCTTGAAACTAGTGTGACACACCCCTTAGTTGAGTTGGGTCTGTGTGGCTGGATTCTAGCCCTAGATATCCAATCTAGTGGTAGTGAGGGCTTCTTTGAGTGAACCATAGATCCTATTCTATGTGGGTTCCTTCATATACATTGGATGCACCTTGGATGGCCAGATCTTTATCCCCTACCTCCGATCAGACTGGAGATCGTGGGGTTGCAGCGAGTGGGAAGTCTTAGCCTCACCCCCACATTGTGTTAGTGGCCTAATAAGGGATGGTGAGTGGGTGGTTTTCATCTCCTGGCCAAGACCTACTGGACGACCACTCATTCGGGGCAGATGGACCAAAAAGTAGAGAGTTCCTTCTCCCTATATTTTATACATCTCCACTACAACTTTTAGATGGTTGAGTAGAGATGAAAGTGGAGGTAGAGAGGGGATTTCACAAAGCTTAGTAGGATCAAAGAAAGATAGAGGTTCACTGAATGGTGCAAGGGTGTTTGGTAGCCTGGTTGTGGTGGTGGCATTGGCTGACGAAGCCCATCGTTGCTGGAGTTAAGCTAGAGTTTGGGCTAGCTATGTCGAGCTGCCTCGCCTCAAAAGGACAGTGTGTAGTAACTGCTATAGCCTTTGTGATGGTTTTGGGAACAATTCCTGATACCTTTCATGTTGGTGGATGGTTTCCCCCTTTCTTGGCAGTGTAGCAGCTGCCACCGACAATGGACTTGCGGATGTCGAACGCCACAGTCCCAACCATGGACACAACTAACTATGGAGGTGCGTAAGATGGCACCGAATCTGATGGAGTAGCTAAAGATCCCGACAAGGAGAGGAGCATCGCCTGATTGCTCATCAGATCTGGGCTAGGAGGCAGCATGTGCGGTAGAATAGGGACCCGCATAGGGAGACCTATGAGAGAAAGAACACAGAATGGGAAAGAAAGGGAGGATCGGGTATGCAGCCTTGAACCAGGTCCAAGATCCTCTGAACTGGTCGAACCAGCAGACCAAACTCGGCTCATAGCGAACCAACCAGGAAATGGTGCACATCAAGCAAAGGAGTTGTGCAACCCTAAGTGTCCACATGGCGGGCTCTCATTGACCCGAAAAGGTAAATGTTCAATAAATGTCAAAATCTTGTATAATTCATAGTAATTACCTCATACGTCAAACAAATACAAATAAGGTACCCAAATGTTTAGAAAAATGAGTAGAACAACATGGAGCCATCATGTCAGTCTTTTTATGCTTAAATCTCAATGATATCATGAAATATGTATTATGCTTATTTGATGTATAATAAATATCAAACGATGGCCTAAAATTATGATATAGAATCTCTATCGTATGGTGATGTTTCAACCCAAAATCTTGTAATTTTCTCAATATGGCTATTTAGGGCTAATAACCCTAAATAAAATGTAATAAATACAAATATGCTCAAGAAACCCAACAAATTACAGAGTAAGCTCATATCAGTATATGGAACCTCATATTTAAATATGAGATCAAGATGATACACATAATCCATGTCATACAATGATGTTTTCTCTTAATGTGATATAAACCCTAATATGCTTAATGTACATAAACTAGGGTTAATATGTGCACAAAAAGGATATGGAACCTAATGTTTAGATAATGAACCATAATCTGGAAAACAACATCAATAAGATAATTCTAAAACAAGAATGCAAGTAATGATGCACCCATCCTAATGAACTAAGCTAAACATAACTAGGGTTAAGATGATGGGAACCTGATGATGGTATATGATCTTGTCTTAATCAGATTTGACCAAGGACATAGTTGACATCAGGAATGTGATATGTGATGATTAGGTTTGTCTTGATCAAGGTATGCCATTACCTCTTACTTGGCTTATTATACAATATGATTGCATTATATGTGTAGTAAACACTTGGCATATGATATTGGATGAAATGATTATTCTTGTATGATATGTTGATTGATGTTTTCATACTTATACAACTATTAACACATGAAACATAATATATTTGTTCCATTATATGAAAGCACTAATTCTCTTTGGTAGCATAGTGCTGGAAAGTGATCATTCTCTTTGGTAACATATCACATTGTAAAATGATCCAACTCTTTGGTAGTAGATTATAAGGCCTTACATCTCAAACTCTTTAGTAGATGAGATGATGCATTATTCCCTCAGGTGGAAAATGAATGGATGATATAATGGAAAACAAGCTTAAAACATGTGTTCTCTTTTTTTAATGAATGTCTTTGTGAAAATATATGCTTTTTCTTATGTTTAATTAATGTTGCCAAGTATTAGTTTTATCTTATTGCCAAGATATGATGAGAGGTATATAAAAAGACATATAGGCATACTCAGTACAATATTCTTGAATATTATGCTGACGTATACCGCATGTAATCTTTTGTTTAGGTTGTGGACATATGATCTTTAAGAACTAGGATAGTGTGAGTTGTATGGCGAGTTGATGTACAGGTGGACCTGTTGTCATTAGATCATGTAGTTTAGTGGTAGTATATGTATATGCAGAACTTTGTTGTTCAATATGTAATATCAAATGTTGTAACAATTCATTATGTAATTATAAGTTGAATGGTGAACATTTTTTGTATGGTTTTATTATTGTTCATGTACATGTGCTACTGTTGTTTCCTTCTGACTTCCTCTGATTTTCTTCTTCTTAGCCTGGTGTGGGGTGTTTCAAATTGGGATTCTTGTTGAGGTGAGGGTTTCCATTTGGATGTCAAAATTTGGGGACGTCAAAAACCCATTATAAGCATGTCTAAACTCAAGACATTTTCATTTAGTCTTATCATGCATGATTTGTAGCAACTCCTTATATTCATGTTGAAGTCCTTCATAGAATATTTTCCTAACTTCAATGTATGCAATAAAGTGCCATTTTCAGAGGCACCCAACTCTGGGCTTGTCTCTCTCATTTCTAACAATGTATCCCTTACTTTACAAGGCATGGTAGAAAAAAATTCCTAAGAAATTAAAACTTTCTATTCATGGTATCTTCTACCACATCAACTTTCTTAAGATGGAATTCAATGGTAATGGAATAATGGATGATTTAATTTTTATTTTTAAAGATCTAACATGATTCAATGTAGAGGTAATGACTCCAAGTCTTTAATTCACGTATGATTGCTTTCATATAAAGATCATGTGTTCGGGAATTCTCATTTTTTTAGATATCTAGCTACATATTCTACAACCTTTCCATCTTTAGTAAAACACATCCTAATCTTCTTATGGATGCATCTGAAAGAAAAAATGCAACCTTTATCTCTTTCTGGTAAATTCATAATATCTACATATGCTGTGACGCCCAACACCACAAGATTTGGATTACCCAAAATCCATATCTGAATCAAACTTAAGCACAATGCCACACATATAAGCCCAGTAGAGACTCAGGAACAAATTTTTTCAAACACCACAATCCATTATACGTTCAGCATATGCTCCAATAAAATATACATAGAACCATACATCATCATCATAGCTTACAAGACTTGTACTGGCAAAAAGACTAAATGTCATAACCATAAAATCACAATAAATAATAGCAATTACAGTTTTCAAAGTGTGGTGTTATTAAAGGACATGTGTGCGTCACATTAAAATAGTCATAACTATGGATCTAGTGGTCATGCATGTGTATACAGGATCAAAGGCGGAAAAGGGATACCGCAAAAACACTACTCGTCAGGACCCAAGAGTATAGGGAAACTATGAATCTAGCCATATATATTTTATCTATAGAGGAGGTCATAAAAACATCACCCATCTCTGAGATCCCTCTAGACAAAGGTGGTCTTCACAAGAAGAAAATGTATCACATTAGTTAACCTATCAACCACTACCCAAAAGCAATCGTGTCCATTGGATGTTCTAGGTAGACTTACCACAAAATCCATGGATATGTGATTCCACTTCCATTCAATAATAGGTAGGGGTTGTAGGTTTCCTGTAGGTTTCTAATGTTAATGAAATCATGATTTTGGCAAATCTCCTCATTCTTCTTCAACTATCTAAAAGAAAATGATGTTACATGTTTATCTTGCATTAGTACGTACCCAAGTCCTTCCTTAGAAGAATCACAAAAAATTATATAACCCTTCCCTAGATCTGGAAAAACTAGCATTGGTGTGTATGATAGCTTCTCCTTTAGTAGTTGGAAGCTCTGCTAACACTTCTCAATCCCAAAAAAATGGTACATCCTTCTTTGTCAACCTAGTCAAAGGAAAGGATGTCTTGTTGACATCTTTGATGAACCACCTATAGTATCTTGCCAACCCTAGGAAACTATACACTTCTATTAGCATCATTGGCTACTCCCAAGACTAGATTTACTACAATTTCTTGGGATCTAAACAAAATGTTTGGCCAAAGATGTCATGGCCAAGAAGGGAAACTACAGTCGGTCAGAATTCACATTTCCTAAAATTGGCATATAGTTAACATTGTCTTTAAAGTTCCAAGGTCAGACATAAATGTTGCTCACGATGCTCTTGGTCCTTGGGTAGATCAAAATATCATTTACAAAGACCAATACAAAATGGTATAGGTACTTCCTGAAAACCCAGTTCATCAAGTCCATAAAAGATTCAGTTGCATCTGTTAGCCAGAATAACATAACCATGAACTCATAGTGTCCATTCCTTGCCATGAAGGTTGTCTTAGGAATATATTCAGCCCTAATCCTTGTCTAGTGGTATCCTAAAGGTGGATCTTTTTTACAAAACATAGTAGCCCCTTTCAATAGATCAAGAAAATCATCAATACTTGGAAACATATACTTGTTCTTGATGGTGATTTTGTTTAATTGCATGTAGTCTATCCAAAAGCTCACTGAATGAACTTTCTTTTCATAAAATAGAACATGTATGCTCCAAGGTGACGTGCTACACTGAACGAATACCTTGTCCCATAATTCATGTAACTAAATCTTCGACTCCTTCATCACTTTGAGTGTCATTCTATAAGGTTCTTGTACTATGAATTATGTACTGAGAACTAGATTGATCTCAAATAAATCTCTTGAGGAGGAAGGAGGCTAAGAAAGTCATCAAAAAGGAATCCTCTAACTCTCTAAATATGGGTACATCATGGAGACTAGGACTAGATGCCTTGGTATCAACCATGTGAACTAAGAAAATCTCATAACCATATCTCAACAGCTTCTCAATTGTAGTGCAGGCACCAGACACATACGAAGAACATTATAGTCTCCTTGGATGGTCCTACAAAAATCTTCCTCCTAAAACTTAACAACCTTGGACCTATAGTCCACTCCCGCTCTACAGTTTTCTAATGTGTCCATCCCTAGAATCACATAGAATACATACATTTCAAGTGGCATCAGGTCCAATTGAATGTCGCATACAGAGAAGACAAGAACAAAGGAGAGATACACCTCACGACTAACCATAGATCCAACAATAGGGCTATCAAGAAAAGATATTCAGGTCGACGATGGATAGGTGTATTGTAGTGTACAATCACCTCTCGATATGAGTGATCATTCCATTAATTTGTGTGGTTATGGTTAACTCAATTTGGCTTGATAGTTAATTTGTGGTTCATGATTTTAACTATTAATCTAATAGAATTAGTATTAGTTAATCCAGTTATGGTTAATTGTTTGGGTTAATTTGATTTCCTAGTCACAACCTTCTGATAATATCGTCTTCAAATACTTAAAAATTTTTGAACTATTGTTATATTATAGTAGTATTGCATATAAATTTAGAAAAACTTATGAAAACTCGATTAGTATATAACTATGGAGGTTTTGAAATTAAAGTACACCCATACATGTATATACTTGTGTGAGGTATTTTTTAATGAATTTTGGCTATTCTATTAATTTAAATAACCAAAAAGAAAATATTTTTAACGTAAACTAACTGAAACAAATTACCAAATTATCCAAATAACTAAAAAAACCATTCAGAATTAACCATTTCATTAATTAGTTATTAATTGAGTCCTACTGACCCCTATGATGAATCAGTATTCATCATGAAATTCAATTGCCATCTTGTGCTCATTTCAACTCAATACATCCGATTTCATATCCTAAATCTCACAAAATGCAAAATTGCTTAATTGGTTCAATTGTCAAGATTATTAACTGAGTTTATGTTGATTATATGTAGGTCATGATGATGTTCAACAATCAAATGGAACTCACCTTCACTCAATCCTCTTAGCCCTAGTCCTAATCAATCAATTTTGACCAAATGGTTTGATCAATCGGTCTTGCACCTAACAGTTTGCCCATTTGGTCTGTTGAACCAGTTTTGATCCATTGGTCTCAGAACCATGAGCTCATCACACCTTTATCTTCATCAACTTCACCATAAAACCCACTTCTTCTTAACCCTAATCCACCCTTTTCTCGCTCACTTTCCATCAATCGTCATTACCATCCCTTGCTTCATAATTCACCTTCACCTTCATCGATTCACATCAACTGTTCGATATCAAATCTACGCCTCCTTGTGATTTGTCCATCCAACTGGTTTTACCCATCCATACAGTCTCAAAACCATATGAGGCCACACGGTCTCAAGCCTGTGTGAATCCTCACAATCTCAAGATTGTATGGGCAACGGCAACTGCGTCCCTATCCTCCTACTTCCCTTCTTCTTCTTCCTTGGCTCTGATCTGAAACCCTAATCCACTACTATAGCAATGTCGTTCTCAAGGAGGGTTGACTCACCTACATCATCACGATACCACTACAGCACCTCTTCACCTCTGCCTGACCTCCTACTGCCTAACTCCTTTGATGCCTGCCTCCTCACTAACCCCATGCTCCACCTACAACCCTAAGCCCACTGCCATCGCCACCTCCAACCTGCAACTCCTCTCACAACCCGCGCTCAACCTGCTCCTCACCGGTCTCAAGACCGTGAGGTAGGGATCGGTCTCCAAACCGATCGGAGGCCATCAGTCTCAAAACCGTTAAGCCCAAGGACCGATCAAGCAAGAGAAGCACAGACCGCGAAGAACCTAGGCCAACAAAACCATTTGGTTATTGATCGGTCTCTGAGACTGTTTGAGTACGAGATCATTTTGATGACATGGAGTTGAAGACCATTTGAGCCCGGGAACTTTTGGGAGCTCAAGACCGATCAGCACAAACTGTTTAGAAGCCACGAGCGCAAGACCACGTAAGCAGCAGAAGCCAAGACCATTTGGCGGTGGTGCTCGATCACAAGGCCATGATTGGTCTTACAGACCGGTTGGAGTCGAGACCATGTGAGGAAGTGATCTCCAAGACCGTTTGATGGAAACCATTTGGATCGCAGGCTCAAGACCGATTGGATATCCTAAGGATTGAAGACCGTTTGGAGGAAGAACTCCAAGACCGTTTGGTCATTGATCACTCTGCAAGACCGTTAGAGCATATCTCCAAGACCGTTTAAATTGAAGACCATTTGGATATCTAAGCATTCCAAGACCATTTGGACTTATCAACTCAAAGACCATTTGGTCAGTACTAAAGCAAGATCGATTGGGGCCATTTTACTCCAAATCGTTTAAACCATGTAAAAGTTCACAGCAAAAACATGAGGCACCAGTTCAGTACCTATAAATAGGACCACTAGGGTCCTCATTTGGGCATCGATCTGAGGATGCCGACAGGCTTCCTGAACGCAAGGTTCGATCCAGCTCCATCCACGTACGTCCACGCCATAGCCACTTCACCTGCTCCTCTTGATGTGAGTAAGGAGGTCGAGTAGAAATGGAAGGTGGAGAAAAAGGTCCACCTAGTCTGCCTTGGTGGTTCTTCCTCCTCATCCAAGATATGCCCCGACACGACATAGAAGACCGCATCATCTTCACCGAGCTGTGACTACCTTCTACATCATGCTCATGGCAGAATCTTCCCTCTTTCTTGTTCTTCTTATTTCTCACATCATGAGCAAGTAGTTCCTTTTTGATGGGGTGCGGGGACTAGCCCCGCTGCCCATGCTTTCATGTCTTTTCATTTAACATTCCAAGGCTATGTATATAAATTTTCATTTCGTTGTTCATCGTTAATGTTTGTAGATTGGTTACTTGCTTGCTTTCATCATGTTTTTCCCTATGTTGTGAGAACTTCTATATGTAGGGTAGAATGTCGATTAATGAGGTTAACTCCCAAACTAGAAATAGAATGGGATTCCCTGAGGTCATAAGTGTATGATTCGTGAGGGGACGAGCCATCTAGCCTACAGTGACACTTCTATGACCTAAACATCCCTCAGGGAGGGCCACAACCTTACTTGGATTTTGTATCTTCTTTGTTAATCATCGATGGTTGCTTGTAGATTAATCACATGCTTGCTTGTCGATTAGAACGGTTGACTCCTTGACGAGAACTTCTGATAGGATTCCTTGAAGTCGTAAGTGTATGATCTGTGAGGGGACGAGTCATCTAACCCACCGTGACACTTCTGTGTGCCTAACGCCTGTATAGGGGGCCCACATCTTCATTTGGATTTCTATATCTTTGGAGTCATAGGTGAGTGATCTGGATGGTGATGAGACATTTGATACCTAAGGTGATGCTTACGCAAGCCTAACGCCCGTATGGGGGGTTTTACAACAGCTCCATTTGGATGGTTATATCTTGCCTGGATGTTTGATGTTAGGATGTGTTTGCATGTGTAGTGGTGGTGAAACCCGGGACCATCCCAGCGATTCCATATCATTAATCTAGATCCAACTTTAATTCTATTATTTACTTTCTTGCAATTAGTTTAATTAACCTCAAATCAACCAATCGTTCCAAATATTAGTCTTACTTGATTTACATTCGACTAACGATGATTCTTAAAAATGTTGTCTCTTGGGATTTGATCCTCGAATATACTGCGATAAGACCCATCCGCTTGCAGGTGGTATTATTGCACATGGTTTTGGTAAAACTCGTGGATTTCAACCCTTAGTGAATTTATTAGTGCGATAATATTCCACATCAAACTCTGGCACCGTTGTCGGGGACAACGGAATGAGTTAGTCAAATCTAGTTCTTTTGAGGCTAATCTAGGAGTTTGTTTCTTCTTTTGAAACAATTGATCAATCTACTTGAATTCGGTTCTACTCCGTCAAATCTCACTTCTGAAAAATCTTTCCATCCCAGGTACAACAAAGACTAGTGCATGCACCGCTCAAACAGTCTCGGTCTCACTGCTAGCTTTGATCCTGAGATAGACAGAACTTTTTGTCATCAGAATAGAGAGAACCAAGAAAGTATGGCTCAAGAGGAGGAAATAGCCTGAAGGGTTGCTCAAGCCCTTGTTGCACAAAGAGATAGGCTTATACAAGAAGACAGAGCTGTAGTTGAAACAAAGATCCGAGAAGCTCAAGCAGCAGAACTGTAGAAGGACCTTAGAGAGTTCTCCATCCCTAAAGTTATTGATGTTCATCACTCAGTGCAACCTCCTCCCATCAATGCTAAAAATTTCGAGATCCGGGCACATTAGATCACCTTGCTTCAAAACAGCCCATTCTATTGTAAACAAGGAGAAGATAGTCAGGAACATATTCTGTGGTTTATCGTACTATGTTCTATGACAAAGCAAAATGGAGTCTCAGATGATGCCATTCGACTCTGTCTCTTCAAGTATCTCTTGATGATAGAGCTATAAGCTGGTACAACTCCTTGCAATGTGAACCTATCACTACTTGGAAACAACTTCAAAATGTTTTTCTAGAAAATTTCTACCCTCCTTCTCTCACCTATGAAAAGTAGGGGTCAAATAACAATGTTCACTCAAGGCCCTGGAGAAACCCTTGTTTAAGCATGGGAAAGATATAAAGATCTTCTACGCAAGTGTCCACATCATGGAATCCCTAAGAATCAGCTTATCAAAATCTTCTATAGGGGTGTGGACGATGATATCAAGAGGTTTTTAGACTCCTCATATGGAGGAAACTTCATGCGATAAAGTTACGATAGTGCATGGAGGGTTGTCACCCTTGGAGCTGAAAATCAAGCTAATTGGGGTAGATCTATAGGAAAAGGAGTGTTGAAGGTAGCTATGGCTGAAGTTATTCCTGAATACAAGTCAATCATTGAAACCCTCACACTCCTAGTTGCCAAGAAAGACCATATTGAATCATCCCTTGCTGCATTTGGAAGAGGACGTTCACCCCCTCAACAACAAGAACAGATCAAGTCAGCTTCACTGTTCTGTGAAGCATGTAAAGGTACCGATCATTCCACTTTAGCATGTGATGTTCTCTACGATGTTGTTCTAAGCAATGCTTATGGCCAAGGAGATAATAGTCAAATGGAAAATCTTAATGCGGTCAACACCATCCTTGGTCAAGGATATTACAATCCAAATCAAAATAGGAACCATCCTGGTTTTCAATATGGAAATCCTCCAGGAGAAGAAAACTCGCGACAACTTGGTTCAGATAATCAACAATGAGGCCCACCAGGATTCCAGTACAACCAACAAAAAAAATTCGGGAATCAAGGAAACTTTAGGGGTAATTTTCAGAATAGGAACTTCAACAACTATTAGAATAATTCTCAGTTCCAAAATCCCAACCAAGTACCTTACCAGAACCAACAACAAGGGCAACAAGCCTGTCCCATCTTACCTGATGACAAATTAACGGCCATTGAGAAGATGATGCAGTCGTAGTAAACTATGATAGCTAACCAGCAAGCCCATCAGAAAGCTATTGAATCTCAACTAGCTCAACTTGCAGCTAGCATGAAGCCACCTGCTGGAGCCTTTACTAGCCAACCCGAAAACAATCCTAAGCACCTAGAGAAACTAAAGGCTATCACCACTAGGTCAAGAAAAGACTATTCAGATCCCCCTGTCAAGACACGTGTGGTTATTACATACGAGGATGACTCTGTAATTGAACAGGACTCTACCACACCTGAGTCTCAACCAAAAGAAACAACAAATGCTGATATGACAAATGAGAAAAGTTATGAGAAACCAACTGATGTAGAACCAGAAACACCAGAGCCAGAAGTACCAGTGTACAAGCCTCGTATACCTTTTCCATCTCGTGTAAGACAAACGAAGCTTGATACCCATTTCAACAAGTTCAAGGAAGCTATGAAGAAACTTCATGTTGATATACCCTTTCTAGATGCACTGGTAGAGATACCAACCTGGACAAAGTGCTTGAAGTCTCTCCTCACAAGGAAATATAGAACTGAGGAAGTTGAGATGGTTAAACTGGAAACTACTACTTCCAATATCATTCGAAGCAAGATGCCTAAAAAATAGAAAGATCATGGATCTTTTGGTATCTCATGCCATATTGGTGATTCTACATATAAGAAGGGACTAGCTGATCTTGGTGCTAGCATTTCGATCATGCCACTTAGCCTTTGCAAGAGGCTAGGATTTTCAGAATTTCTTCCTACTGGCATAACTATACATCTTGCAGACAATTTGATAAAACGCCCGTTGGGAATCCTCAAAGATGTCCCAGTCAAGGTAAGCAAGGACGCATATGTTCCGTGTGACTTTGTCATTATGGACATAAAAGAAGATGCCAGATATCCTCTCATCTTTGGATGGTTGTTCCTCACCACTGCAAGAGATCTAATTGATGTTGAAGCAGGAACCTTTCTTCTTTGACTAGGAAAAGAAACTCTCAAGTTCAAAGTTTTTGAAAATATGAAAAAACCAAGCATGCAAGAAGAAGTTTATCTTATTGATTGCATAGAGAATATGTCACTTCTCACTCAAGAGAACCATGAATTAGACAATCCTTTAGAACTCACTCTAACGGACCCATTAACTAATGAACCTATTGACGAACAAGTAAAGGATTGCATCAAATTTCTCCACTCTATAGAAGAAGATGTTGAAGCTACTTTTGAGGAACTCAAGCCTATAGAAATGATTGAAGACATCTGTGAAAACGAGGAGACACCCCTCATCCCTATCATGACACATACCAAACCATTTTCAGGTATCCATGAGACTCCCCATATAGAAACAACCATCCTCAGGAATGCACCAACATCCCAATAGACATAGACTATTGATTTCATCTTCCCCAAAATTTGGACTGTAGTTTCTACCGAGAACATTCACCAGATCCATATCTGATTGACATCAATGTCCAACATTGCTATGATGAAGGGATAGTACATCAACAAAGGAACTTTTCTTCCGGGCCTCAAAAGCACTACTTTATCAATGAAGCCGTTCAGATCCCCTTCAACTATTCTCCACCTCGAATTGAGCAACAAAGAACAAGTCAACATAACTCAGGATGTTTCCCTGTGTGTTCTGACAATGCTTTTTCTATATGGGGAAGAATACAAGAGGCTAGAATCATATCAAAGATTAATGAATGGATGAGAAAGAAACCACCAAAATAATATGTCAGCCCAGCTCAAGCTCCACCCAGAGCCCCACCATGGTGATAGTATTCACGTCGAGCCATCGACGTAAAACAAAAGTGCTTGTTGGGAGGCAACCCGATCAATAAAATTCATTTTGCTTTTAATTTCAAATTAGAATGTTTCTTTAATTTTGTTTTTACCTTTTTATAAAATTTTTCACTAAATAAAAATCACATCGAAAGATGCTATCTTGAGTTCTGATTAATCTTCATTTTTGAGATTTTCATATGGATGACACACACTGATTGGAACACAACCACATCTGGTGGTCCAACCGCATTAATTTTCCCCTCCATCTCAGATTTAGAGTTTTCTCGGGATGAAAAAATTTCTAAGTTTGGGGTGGAGGGTGGGTGGTACATATTTCACTTTCAACCCTCACCCATCTTTTTCAGACTAAGATTTCATCGTTGCATTTTTGAGCAAATTTTTCAAAAATTTTAAAGTTTTCAAAGAAATTGCATAGAAACTTGATGAAGTTTTGATGCTTTTCGTTTCAATTGCCTGGATGGCTAGTTTCTTGAGCTATGCATTTCGAATCATTATAACCTCCTTATTCAAAGGAGATCCTCAAAAGGAACAATTTTATAAACTAGCCTATTGATTCAAATCATCTTGTGAAGCTTATGATTCCTAACATCATGATACTTATGCAAAAATGATAATTGTCTATCGAACTGATAGGGATCAAACACGTCATCCTTCCTAACTGACTAGTGGAACAATAATATGGAATCTCCACTGGATCCTCATCAAGTCATTAATTGAGCAGAGTACGATAAAGAGAATGACCCAGTGCACTAAATTGTAAATCAAGTTTGCATTCTGATCTGAACTCTCTTCTACACTTCTTCTATCATCTTTGTATCCCTCCATTCATCAAAAAGAAACAAAAATAGTGCCAAAACCTAAGTTCGGGGTGTTTTGATGATCAATATTCATCATGAAATTCAATCGCCATCTTGTGCTCATTTCAACTCAATACATCTGATTGCATATCCTAAATCTCACAAAATGCAAAATTGCTTAATTGGTTCAATTTTCAAGATTATTAACTGAGTTTATGTTGATTATATGTAGGTCATGATGATGTTCAACAATCAAATGGAACTCACCTTCACTCAAGCCTCTCAGCCTCAATCCTAATCAATCAATTTTGAGCAAACAGTTTGATCAATCGGTCTTGCACCTAACAGTTTGCCCATTCGGTCTGTCCAACCAGTTTTGATCCATTGGTATCAGAACCATGAGCTCATCACACCTTTATCTTCATCAACTTCACCATCAAACCCACTTCTTCTTAACCCTAAACCACCCTTTTCTTGCTCACTTTCCATCAATCGTCATTACCATCCCTTTATTCATAATTCACCTTCACCTTCATCGATTCACCTCAATCGTCTGATAGCAAATCTATGCCTCCTTGCAGTTTGGCCATCCAACCGGTTTTGACCGTCCATATGGTCTCAAAACCATATGAGGCCACATGGTCTCAAGACCATATGGGAAACGACAACCACATCCCTGTCCTCCTGCTTCACTTCTTCTTCTTTCTTGGCTTCGATTTGAAACCCTAATCCACTACTGCAGCAACATCGTTCTCAAGGAGGGCTGACACACCTCCATCATCACGATATCACTACAGCACCTCTTCTCCTCTGCCCGACCTCCTACTGCCTAACTCCTTCAACGCCTGCCTCCTCAGCAACCCCATGCTCCACTTGCAACCCTAAGCCCACCACCATCGCTACCTCCAACCTACAACTCCTCTCATGGCCCCCGCTCAACCTGCTCCTCACTGGTCTCAAGACTGTGAGGTAGGGATCGGTCTCCAAACCGATCAGAGGCCACTGGTCTCAAGATCATTAAGCCCAAGGACCGGTCAAGCAAGAGAAGTACAGCCCGCGAAGAACCTGGGCCGGAAAAACCATTTGGTCATTGATAGGTCTCCGAGACTGTTTAAGCGCAAGATTGTTTGGATGACAAGGATTCGAAGACCGTTTTAGCATGGGAATGTTTGGGAGCTTAAGACCGATCAGCGCAAACCATTTGGAAGCCAAGAGCGCAAGACCACGTGAGCAGTAGAAGCCAAAATCGTTTGGTGGCGGTGCTCGATCACAAGGTCGCGATCGGTCTTACAGACCGGTTGGAGTGGATACCACGTGAGGAAGTGATCTCCAAGACTGTTTGATGGAAACTATTTGGATCGCTGGCTCAAGACCGGTTGGATATCCTAAGGACTGAAGACCATTCAGAGGAAGAACTCTAAGACCGTTTGGTCATTGATCAGTCTACAAGACCGTTAAGAGCAGGTCTCCAAGACTGGTTAAACTGAAGACCGTTTGGATATCTAAGCATTCCAAGACTGTTTGGACTTATCAACTCAAAGACCATTTGGTCAGTACTAAAGCAAGACCGGTTGGATTCATTTTACTCCAAACCATTTAAACCATGTAAAAGGTTCACAGAAAAAATGTGAAGCACCAGTCCAGTACCTATAAATAGGACCAGTAGGGTCCTCATTTGGGCATCGATCTGAGGATGCCAACAGGCTCCCTGAATGCAAGGTTTGATCCAGTTCCATCCATGTACGTCCACGCCATATACACTTCACCTACTTTCTTGCTGTGAGCAAGGAGGTCGAGTAGAGAAGGAAGGAGGAGAAGAAGGTTTACTCGGTCTACCTTGGTGGTTCTTCTTCCTCATCTAAGATCTGCCTCGACATGATGTAGAAGACCACATCATCTTCATTGAGCCACGACTACCTTCTGCATCATGCTCATGGTAGAATCTTCCATGTCTCTTATTCTTCTTGTTTCTCGCATCATGTGTGAGTAGTTCCTTTTCTATGGGGTGTGGGGACTAGCCCCGTTGCCCATGCTTTCATGTCTTTTCATTTAACATTCCAAGGTTATGTATATAACTTTTCATTTTGTTGTTAATTGTTAATGTTTGTAGATTGGTTACCTGCTTGCTTTCATCATGTTTTTCCCTATGTTGTGAGAACTTCTATATGTAGGGTAGAATGTCGATTAATGAGGTTGACTCCAAAACTAGAAATAGAATGGAATTCCTTGAGGTCGTAAGTGTATGATCCGTGAGGGGACGAGCCATCTAGCCTATGGTGACACTTCTCTGGCCTAAACATCCCTCAGAGAGGGCCACAGCCTTAGTTGGATTTTTTATCTTCTTTATTAATCGTCAATGTTTCCCTGTAGATTAATCACCTACTTGCTTGTCCATTAGCACGGTTGACTCCTTGATTAGATCTTCTGATAAGATTCCTTGAAGTCGTAAGTGACGATCCATCTAGACCACGGTGATGCATTCGTGTGCCTAACGCCTATATAGGTGACCCACAGCTTCATTTGGATTTCTGTATCTTCGGAGTCGTAAGTGAGTGATCTGGATGGTGACGAGACATCTGATACCTAAGGTGATGCTTACGCAAGCCTAACGCCCGTATGGGGTTTTTTGCAGTAGCTCCATTTGGATGGTTATATCTTGACTGGATGTTTGATGTTAGGATGTGTTTGCATGTGTAGTGGTGGTGAAACCCAGGACCATCCCAACGATTCCATATCATTAATCTAGATCCAACTTTAATTCTACTATTGACTTTCTTGTAATTAGTTTAATTAACCTCATATCAACCAATCGTTCTAAATATTAGTCTTATGTGAGCTAGATTCGACTAACGATGATTCTTAAAATTGTTGTCTCTTAGTATTCGATCCTCAACTATACTATGATAAGACTCGTCCGCTTGCAGGTGGTATTATTGCATAAGGTTTTGGTAAAGCTCGGGGATTTCAACCCTGAGTGAATTTGTTAGTGTGATAATATTTCACGTCACCCTACCTCTTGGGTGATAAAGGAGTGTATCACACTAAGATATACTAGAACATATTCATATATTGAAGAATACAAGTAAGAATGAAAGAGTTCCATTTGATATTTAACATCTTGAAGGTTAAACACGCCCTTGGGATACACTGTCGCATAGAAATGGGTGGTGTCTTGAGATCTTCCTCTGGCTTGACCCATGACGATAGATCTAGAAGGTCCATCTTGAGAAGTCTGTCCAAGCCATCAACCACTAATTCCACTATGCTGCTACATATTCTATTGGTACCTCTCCTATGACTGAGATTGTCCTTATACACCAATGTTTTTAACAGTAGTATCATGTCTTCTGCAATGATCTTTCAGCCTTGATGGCCCTATCACTGAGACAAACCTGGAGTTTATGGCCCAAATGGTGGTATCCCTCTCCCACATCCGCTACTAGGCAACCACTAGACTGTTGTTGCATTCTTGGATCTACCATTATCAACTTGACTGGGAATGCCAATATTGTGGTCTCAAAAGCCCCTCACTTCTTGAACTCCCAAGAAATTGTCCTAAAAGCTACCTCATCCTCTTGACATCATTTTCTCATTTACCCAGTGAGGTCATCTCTATCCTCCGCACTGAATCCATAAAAGTGAAAAACCTCTTGCGAGACTCCAATGTTGACGCCAACATTGCCACTCAAGGTTCAAATGCTTCTTGAACCGCATGATCTTCTCAACTTCAGTCGACACCATGTGTAGATAGAACTGCAACAACTCCACAAAGAAGACTATTCTTTTAGAATCATCATCCTCTTCAGGACCTACTCGAACTGCATAATCTTCTCATCAAGATAATAGAGAAGGAAGTATTGCTTTACAAACTTCCTTCTAAACACCTCTCAAGTGTTAACTTCCCCTCATTTGTTCTCATCCTCAATGGTTTTTTAGTGTCTAACATTCCCCTTAAATAGATAGATGGCATGCATCACCTTATCATCATATGGTATATTCAACAATGAGAAGGCCTTATCAAGCTCTATTAGACACATTTAAGTATCGGGTGAGTCTGAGGCATCCATGTACTCCACGACCCCTACCCTTTTTAGTCGCTTAAAGGCCTTACTAAAATTAGATTTCTTGACATTATAGGATTGCAGCTTCATTTCCTAGACTAGAAGTGTGCCTACAAATTGAGTGATTGCAGTCATCATCTTCCCACAGATATACTAGAAATTCATATGAACCGGCCTTGTTGGGTCAAACGGTGGTATCTTAGCCTGCTCAGGGTCATGGATCCTCTCTCCCTCATGATCATGTCATCTTGCATCTCCACCAAGCCCTAAGTGGCATCTACCAACAAGTTCAGCATGACTTCCAACCATATTTTCACAACCATAACATATGGTTAGATATGGTGGATTCATAAGAACAGATACGACATCCTAAACCTATGTTCCTATAGACTCAACAAACCTAGGCTCTAGTATAAAAAATGTGTAATGTTCAATGCCACAAGAGAGATATTACACAGAATTAAAATTCGAACAAAATTTAAGCACAAAACCACAATCAAGCCACATGGAGATCTTAGGAATAAAATTTCTTAAAACACCACAATCTATTTTACATTCATCATACGGTCCAGCAAAACATGCATAGAAAAATATATCAATATGGTATCTTACAAGACATGTATATCAAAAAGATTAAACGCCACACATAAAATCTCAAAATATGATAAAATTTAGAGTTTTACAACTATTGGCATTATTAAAGAACATACATGCATCATACTACAACACTCGTAAATCTATCTCTAGAAGTCATGCACATATGCACAGGATCCAAGGCAGACAAGGGATACCACAAAAACACAAGTCACTAAGACCTAAGAGTATAGGGATAACTATGAATCAATCTCAATCGGCTTTATCTCTGAAGGAGGTCACACAAATGTCACCTACCTTTGTGATTCCTACACATATACATGTTATGTTTTAATGTCCTAGGTTGTGTGGGGCATAACATCCAAATTACTAACTAGATGATAAATATTCATCCTATTCGTCTGTATAAGATCTAAATAAACCCAAATTCCCTAGACCTCTTCTCACAACCTCGGGTTGAATATAGGTATCATAAAAGGTAAAGAGCATGTTAGCTAACCTACTATAGATATATAGTTTCAAACTTATCCACCAACACAGGCCCACCCTAGATACACAAGTCAGTATGCCACATATGATATGATAACCACCTTCCATAGTACATCACACTACTCATACACTTCTACCAAACAAAAGCCATTTACATATGATAGGGTATCCATTCCTAAGCATCCTCACATATTCACTAATTATATGGCATAGGGCATCTTCTCACAGTTTTGTGCTGCTACAAGACTAACATGTTTCCCCACCCCCTAACAACCCAAGGGGATGGTTCAATGGACTCAATGATCTTATTTAAATTCATTGATTAGTTAGGTACATTTTTCATATGATTACGTAAAAGCAAAGCACAAATAAATCTACCAATAGATAAACAAGAAATAAATTAGTAATTAACTATATAAGATGTAAATCGTCCAAAAAAATGACCTATGTTATCACTATAACAACGATAACAAGTTTCCAAAAACTAGTGGTTATCTCACTTTAGGCACTCTGGGCTTCCCAGGTGGAGACTAAACATAACCCTCCTTTTTCCTCTAATGGAGCCCCCTTTTGTATTTTTAGCATCATATGATATTGCAAGAATAATTTAGGACATGCATAATAATTGTATAACGGTCATAGTCTAGCCACAAGATAACATCTTTAAACATGAATGTCGTATCTCAACACTAGGGATGAAACAATAAACTTCTCCTACCATATAATGTTCATATACTTGACCAACACTACAATTGTATCGATATTTATGCACCAGAAGGACACTTACGATGTGTAGCCTCCACATACAGGTATGTAAACTTAGTGGTAAGGTATGAAGCTCGCAAATCTACCACTTTGAACAGTTTAAAGGTGTATAATAGCAAGACCTACTACATGCACGCACAAGGTAGACAATAAATGAAATAGGTGTTATGTCCCTATCTTGGAAAAGAAGAAATAACTCATGCACGAACACCCATCATAGAGACACCAACTTTACAAAAAACTCTAGTGCTGAAGTCAACCCACCAAAGATTTGAGTTCCTCTCCTTCAAATGAGAACCTACAGCATCGATCGATGACCTAGAATAACTAAAAGGACAAGTAAAAAGGTGGAAGCGCAAGCTTAGTCTCTTCAGTCAGAGCCCTATTGAAAACCCATATAGAAAATGTTTGAGATGAACAAGGAGCTAAGGATCACCAGAAAACACATGATGGAAGTTCAACTTATCTTGATGGAATCTCAAGATACACCATTTGGCTTTCCTCAAACCAAAAAAGAAGAGAATGAAGGTGAATCCTATTGAAAGCAAGAATTGAGGTAACCAAAAATTGCGTCAGTTGTCATCAACCAATGGTGATTCACTCCACTGCAACACTTCATTGCTCATAAGCACAAGTAAGATGAGAAGGAATGCTAAGGGGGATTATAGCCCTAAAGAAGAGAGAAAGGTCAGTCAATTTGTCACATTGTTTATCAAAGTCATACCTTTGTTGATCAGTCACACCATCTTAACATGAAACCCAAATTTCCATCAGTACATGCTTTCAGGGAACTTTTTCATAGATGTAAGAAGAAATCTATTAGTTCACTCCATCGATAGAAATTTTTGTCTTTAGCTAATAGGAATACCATTAGAATACACATTGAGGCATCATCAATAGGTAGTTCATGTAAACCATTAAAAGAAAAGATGCATGCATTCCATTGTATCGATGGAAACCTACCACCAGACCGCTCATTGTTTTGTCAATTTAATAATTGAAAAAATTCCTTAAGGTCGTGACTAGCCTTCTTCCATCATTTGTCTACTGAGGGAAGTATAGGATCACACTACAGATCCATAATCAATCAAAATGCAAGCACACTACAAACCAATGACCAGGTAGAGGAATCTCATCAGTCCTCAACTAAAGGAAGGATAAGTACACTTCCATTGATCTTTTATTGATGGAAGGTATGGCTTATACCATTAGTTATCAACCAAAAAAAGGACAACAAGGCTAGGTTAGCCACCTAAGTGTCCACCCACAGCCATGCAAGGAAAAGGGAAGGAGACCTACACTGTTACAACCCTAATGTTTTGGGATCATCTGGTGAGAAATGTAATTTCTCATATTAAAGATAATTGAACAAAAAATGGTATAATTTGTTTTGAATACATGGATTTCGTTTACAATAGCCTTGATTAATGTTTTGTGGGCTTTATTTGCTATTGGGCCCAAATAATAAGGAAATTCAATTAGTAAATGAATAATTGAATATTTGAGAAAAGAATAATGTGGAAACCTCTAGAAGGCAAATCCAAAGAGAATTTCGTGACTCTTGGGTTCCTTGGGTACCAAGGAGTCCAAAGTTGCAAAGAAAAGGCAATAAGAAAAGAAACATTTAATTAAGTATTTCTTGAATAAGAAAGAGATTGAAAATAATGTTAAAATGTTGGAAATAAGTGGGAAAAGGTGTAATTAGGAGATCCTTTGTGGAATTTCGTGTTCCAAGGATTCCTAATGATAAAAGGAATACCAATGAGGAAAATAAAGAGAAATAAAGAGAAATCCTCAAAAATAAATATTTTAATAAGAAATACACATGATAATGAAGAATAATGCATTTAGATGCATCTAGAAGGGTAATAAGTATCCAATAAAAAGGATTTCGAAATAATAAAGTTTCTTGGGTGCCAAGGAGACCCAATAAAGGAAAAGGGAAGAGAAAATACCATAATTATAAAATAAAGAGATAATGGGAATACATAAGCCATTAATTATGTAAATTTGATAAAAGGAAGTATTTTCCTAAGGAGATATATATATATATATATATATATATATATATATATATATATATATATATATATATATATATATATATATATATATATATTCGTGGCCAATAGTTTAAAAGGAAAATAAAGAGAGTGAAGGAGAGGAATTTCAAATTCCTAATATTTAAAGGAAAGAGAATATTCAAATGATATAATTATCTAAGGAGATAATGAAAGAGAGAGAGGATTTGCTTCGCAACCAAGGAAGGTATGTTTCCTTTCAAGAATAGGACTTGAGTCCTCAAGGAGGCACGCCCTAGGGCTCTGTACTCACCCCTATATAAGGGGTAGAGTGTTTGGTTCGAGTTAAAGATAATCTTGAGGAAGCTTTTCTTTTCTTCTTCTTCTTTTTCCTCGTTTTTGCCTTCAAACTCTAGCTATAAGAAACACCACGAGCAAGAGGTTGGAAACGACCAATGCATGGTTTCGTTGAAACCCAAGAGTGCCATGGAGCCGAGGTGAAGCACAACCATCGAGGTTGTGCCCTAGGGTGCGCTCAAAGGCAGCCGTCGGGCTGCAGTGACGGCCGCAGAAAACCTGGCCGTGGAGCGGAGAACCAGCCGCATCAGTCGCGTTTTGGTAGAGCATCAGGTGCGCCCAGGTGCGGTGGTGGCAGGGGAGCTTCTTTCGGCGAGCTCTGTGGTCTAGAGAGGGACGAACGATCTGTGCTTGGCTGCAGACGGACGGATAGGGCGACGCAGCACCAGCCGCGTGAGGTTGGAGAAAGGAAAGTCACCATTGGACGAAACTACCCTCCGCGGGCTACAGTTTTGAACCACTTAAGTGAAGGGCAGAAACATCAATTGATTCTAATCTAAAGGTGGGCGCGCGAAGGTATGTTTGTGTAACATCCCTGACCTGGGTTATGCTTTAACCCTAGGTGTTTTGATTAAGAAAGATGATTATATGCTTAATCTCATCTTGTGAAAAGTAATTAAGGCTCAAAAGGAACCTATGTTTCAATTTTGGTCCTGTTTGAACAATGTTGAAGCAATGTTTGCTTATTTTGGACTAAAGTGCAAATTACCCAAGTTGAGGGGTTAAATTGCAAATGTTGCATGATAAGATGTTCCTCTGATGTTGATACATCATAAGAATGAATATGATGTAGTGGTATGGTTTCCACAAGCTTGGACACCAAGATTAAGCTTGTAAAGCAATCCTTGTGCATTAAAACCTAGTTTTGGTGTAATGTGCAATTTACCCAAAATCTAGGGTTAAAATGCAAATTACCACTTCAACAAGGTCCCTAATGTTTCTTAGCATCATTTAGAGAAAATAAAATGAGAGGGACTCCTCATTTGAATTAAGTTGTAGGAGAGAGAATCTTGACATTAAAATAATCAAGAATAATGCCTAATTGAAACCCTAATTCGATTTAGGGCAAAAATGAATAAAAATAATTGAAGGGATTTCAACCAAAATGTTTTGGGTTGATTTTTAATAAGGATGTACGTTCCTTTAACAAGATAAGGAACGGAAATATCTTAAGTAGGTGAAATTCCACTCACCTTTTTATAAAGAAAAGTAATATCCACTCACATGTGGGATATTATATTATAAGCATTAAGGTGCTTAATTTACTTTTCTTTAAATTGAGGATAATGAAGGATAATTAAAGGCAAGGAAGGTGCCTCATACCCAAGGTAGTTGAGGGGGAAGAGGCGGCCACTTTATTGGGATTAATTGGATTTTTTATTAGGCATTTTCTCTCTCATCAATTTCCTTATAAAAGTGCCATTTCCAAGCCCAAACCAAGGCCTTTTTCGGATTTTCTTCTTCCCCTTGCTTGCAAAACCGACCAAGGAGCTAGGGAGGAGCAGGGAGCACGTCCCCAACCTGTTGGTAAGCCCTTGACCTTCGTTCTCCATGATTTCATGGTGGAAATCGAAAATAAATTATGGATTCCTTCTTATTTCGATCTCCTCTTCAACCCTAGCCAACTTTTACAATCAAAAGCTTGAGGACGAGCCTAGGGGGAGTTGCAAGAGTTTCATACACCATTAATGGCGTGAGCTTGGAGCTTTGGAGCTCAATTGGAGGCGGGTTTTATAACTCAAACCCTTAATCATTGCTATTGCATCAATCATCTATGTTTTGTTGATTGTTTTCTTCAATTTGTTACAAACTTGATTCTTTGCTGCAATTTCCATCAAGAACGGTTGCTGTTATTGGGTGCACGAAGGAAGATGATGATGACATCATCATAAGCAAGCACCTCACCAAATATCTTGGGAGCAAACGATCTCAAAGGTTGGGACCAAACGGGTTCACCAAACCCGTTTGGTGACCAAACGGGTTGCAAATCGTTTGGTGTCAAACGGGTTCAAACCCGTTTGAAGGAGTTGATCAAGCGTTGACAGTTTGGGAATCTCGTTACTAATTATGTAGGCTAATGACCCTCCAAATTTGAGGGGTTAAATCCAAAGTAATCATAGGTTGAAGGCCAATCAATTAGACAAATCAAATTGAATTAAGTGCTGATTTTCAACCTGAACAACTTGACCTGTTTAGGCAAACGGGTTCACGACCATTTGAGATGGTTGCCCAAGTATTGACCATTTGGGATTCCTGTTCATAATTATGTTGGTTAATGACCCTCAAAATTTTATAGGTTAACTCCAAAGGAATCATGAGTTGAAGGCTAATCAATTAGACAAACCCTAATTGAAAATAGTGCTGAAATTCCAATGAGTTAAGTTGAGATTTTGGGTTGATTAGCCCAAACGGGTTCAAACCCGTTTGGGGATCACCCAAACGGTTTCAAACCCGTTTGGGGATCACCCCAAGACCGTTTGGAGGTCTGGGGTCAAGTATAGTTGACCACTTGAAGGTCCAAAGGTACTAATCATATTGCAATGTAGTGCTGATTTGTTGATCAACTCGATAGACCAATCCATGATGATTTTTCACTAGAATCCAAAGGTTGGATGGGCAAAACGGTCTCAAGACCGTCTGGAGCTCATCCAAACGGTCTCAAGACCGTTTGGTGGTCACCCAAGACCGTTTGGAGGTCTAGGGTTGAGTATGGTTAGGTGTTTGAAGGTCTAAAGGTACCAAGCTGTTAAACAATGTAATGCTGATTTGGTGATCAATCCAATGAACCAAACCCTAATTGGATTGCTTAGATTTGAGTGATATGATGGGAAAATAGTCTCAAGACCGTTTGGAGGTCATCCAAACGACCTCAAGACCGTTTGAGGTCAGGTCATACCCAATTTGGATGATGGTTCAATGGTTTCAAAGCAACTAGTCTTACATTGATTAGTGTTGTTGAATCATCGATTCCAAACCCTAATTCAATTGAATCAAACCCTAATTGATGATCAATTGAGGGTCAATTGAGAGTCAAATCAGTTGAAGGTTGACCTATTAAACTCAATTGAAGTATGAGGGTAGGTCCAATTGATGACTGGTTCCATGAATTCAATGATTGAAGGAATCAACATTGAAAACCCTAATTCAATTGGATACCCTATGTAATGGAGGTCCAATGTGATTGAATCTCTTGAGAATCAAGATGATGAATGATCCATTGATCCAATGTTGATTAGTAATGATAATCAAAGAAGGTACAAAGGTTGAAACCCGAATAGTACCTAAGGTATTAGTGCCAATTAAGGGATGAATTCCTAATTGTTTATAGGGTCAATGACTTGATACACTATGTTAATCATAGTTGTATGTACTCAACTAAAGGGTGATATGACCTATTCAAGTTGAGAAGTTGATAGCATGAATTCATACATGAATATGATTCATGTGGTGGTTAAGAGTTATGATCCTTAAGTAAATAGATCATGAAACCCTAAACATGAACATAAACCCTAATTGACAGGGTTATTGAACTCAAACCCTAGTTGAGGGTGTATCCTTATGAAACCCTAGTTGAGGGTGTATCCTTATGAAACCCTAGTTGAGGGTGTATCCATGTGAAACCCTAATTGAGGGTGATTTCATGAGAAACCCTAATTGAGAATGATTAGCAAACCTTGAATATGGGAAACGTGATATGAAACCCTAATGAACGGTGATGCTATATGTAATCCCTATTCTAAAGAAGGGAGATGGTATGTGAAACCCTAATCCCTAATGAAAGAATAGAATTCATACTTGAATATGATCCATGAGGGGAACTTCTGTAGCACGACCGTGGTAGCTTCACTTTGCACGACCGTGCAAGGTAGCACGGCCGTGGTGGCTTCCCTTTGCACGGCCGTTCTTGGTTGCACGGCCGTGGTGCTCTATGCTTGATTTAGATGTGATTTGAAAGTGACCTCATATGATCGTATACCTTGATATGATTATAAGTCCAATATAATTGGATGAAGGATACATAAGATATGTGATGAGAAACCCTAGTTGAGGGTGTATCATTGTGATTATTTATAAGCAACTTTATAATAAAGTCATGCCTTAAACTAAGATAAGTCCATATCATTGTGAGATAGCTGTACAATTCTAATGTGTGGCCTTTGCATTATATGATAAAGGTAAGAGATTAGTGATGGAATGTATTAAGAGGGAAATACCTTAATACAAGATAAGATGGATAACTCAACAGAGTTTGAAATGATGAGAAAGTGATACATCAAGATATGATAGTTATCACATTCAGCATTTCAGGGTTTATATGCCTTGATGTACTTCAAATCCAATATAATTGGGTAAGAAACATATGAAGTGTGTTATGCAACTATTACAATGAAATGTAATGAGTTGTTACACCTTGATGAGTGTTAATTAATGTACCTTGAGAATGGGGTTAAGCCCAAATGATGTGTATGATATAATCATACCATGATAAGGATGAGAAATGAACTCATACCTTGAATTGATTATCATTAATGCTATATGATGAAAGCAGTGTTCTAGAATAATCAAATATGATATCCTTGAATGCCCCAAAGGTATGGAATAATGTATTAAGGGTTGGACAGATAATGAGATCATGAACTCTTTATTAATGAGAAATGGGGAACCCTAACCCTAATTCGGGTAAAGGGAATGAAAAGCCCTATTTGATAGTAAACCCTAATTCCTGGTAGAGGAATAATGGTGTTACTATCACATCACATGATGTGATGAATATCTTGTATGACTGTTATCATGCCTAATAACCATACAGATATTATGAGATGATGTATATAACTAGTGTGAGCTGTGACATTTATATTATAAATGTTGATTGGCATTATGTGCCTTAATGTTGTTGTTGCTTAGTAAAAGAAGCAATATGCATGGACTTTTATGAGTCACATGAGTAAGTTGTTACCTAGTGAGAGGTGACAAGATATTCCATGGCCTCGTGAGCCAGATGTGATGCTTGTGTAACAAGTATCATGAATGCCTTGGTCATATGACCTGAAGGTGGTAGTTACCTGAAAAAGGTATAATAATGCTCAATGATGAGTTAAGGGTTTGAATACCCAGAACCATATGATTATGGTGATGAGAAAGTGAAGGGATGCTGATTCCCAGTATTGAAATGAGGGACTGAGTTCCCAGGGTCTTTGAAAGACTGATAAATATCTGATAAAAGTAGTACATGTCTCTTTATAGCATTGTTGTAATAAGTTATGTTTGAGAACTTGGCTGATGCTAAAATAATATGAGAATGTACTTAATAAATCAAGTGAAATCTATTCATGTAGTGCTCTGACCATAGATCCATCATCGTCAGGAATAGGTGATGGTGAAACGGGTGCCCGCGGAAAAACCCAGAGCACATATTTTGAATATGTGGGGGTAAATGGGCGAAAATATCCTTACGTCCTCTTGAAGAGATTGTTGGAAGGTAAACAAGAAACCTCTCAATCCTTCATGAATATGTCGGGATGGATGTATCATGAATCTCCCAATGATACTTAATGTCGGATCGAGGAGATAAACAAGAAATCTCTCGATTGGCAATGAGAGTGCAGTTGACACTGTAACTCTGTAGTGAAGGTGCCAGATTACCCTGGCTAGCTAGTTGGCAGAGACACGAGATGTCCTGCATGTGGTCTGGTACTGACCGAGACATATGAGGTCATAAGAATCCGGCTCTTTTTATGACCTATGTATGGTACCGAGGCGATTTCGTAATGGTCGGTTGGAGTATGAGCGGTATATCTCATCTCCTCAGAGCATAAGTGTGATTGTAAAATGTAATCAGCCGTATAGCATGTTTGCTTAAGGATTGAATACGGAGATTCATTGGCTGATGTTGCATTTCTTTGTGCATTCCTTAGTAGATAAATGTTAATTATGTTTCTTTATATTCTCTACAAAGTAGACAGATGAATTACTTATCTACCATGGGTAGATGCAATGACCTCCTTGAGAATGGAGATTATATTATTCTGTTCTATGATGAATTATTCTGCCTGATAATGTAAAAGTAACCCCTACTCAGTTTTAATTTGATAAACTGCAATAACAATGTTTTTGGCAGAGAGTTATATCTCTCGCTGGGGCAATTTTCAATTGTCTCACCCCCGTGGGAAACATTTTTAGGTATGCATGGAAGGCAGAGCAGAAACCCTAGAACAGGGAAAGAGCAGCAGCAACAGCAGGGACAACAATAAGATCTCAGGTGGAAATATTGTCTGTCTAGTCATATAGATAGTAGTCTTATGTGTCGTCTCTGTACTCTCAGGTCCTCGGAGTTTTAAATGTATCAATCTGAGTTTTGTCTTAGTGCCTCAAAGTTTTTATACTGCCTGTGTATATTTGTTAACAGGGCAGTCAATGTTGTAATCCTTGAAAAGGAATGGTACAGGTTGTGTACTTGTGAACCAGGATGAATTTGGAATACTTTGGTTCATGGTTAAAGAGTTTTCCTGTGAATGGATCTCTTTGCAAAAAGTTTTAAATTTTCAGTGATTTTCAGTAATCCGCTGCAAATAATTCGCTTCCGCATTAGTTAATCATGTTTTCGCGAGACGGTCATTACAATTAGTGGTATTAGAGCTCTAGGTTCGTTGAGTCTATAGAGACATAGGACTAAGTTGTTGAGTCTGTGTTAGTGTCCTCCAGTATACCCTATAATGATTTCTGCTTGTGCAGAGAAAGGGTAAAGTTTAAAATGAGTGGAGAGCACAATGAACACATTGCTTAGGGCAATGTTGTTGCACCAAGAAGAGGTGCAAGGGATCATGCAAGAATAGAATGAGTGCCTGAGAATCCCCATTAAGACCTGATCAGGATAGAGAATCCTATGATCATGCTCTTGTTGGGAAGATTAGGGCAACAGTAATGCATACGAGTGGACTGGATGCTAGGCTTACAACCTAGGTTATCAGTCCTTAATACAGAAAGCTTGAGCTTTAAATGAGTTCCTAAATGACTTAGTCATGTTGGAACAAGGGAAAATATGGAAAAGATTAACTTATAGCAAGAAAGTGGACTCTGCCATGAGTTCAGATAGATAATAAATATGTGATGGTAGTGCCCAAGAAGGGGCAATAAGCTGAGAAGTAGGGAATGGTCTCTATAATTCTAAACCATTTGCTTAATGGTTTTAAACGGCCTAGTTTTTGGTACTAATAGTGCAATAAATCCCTAGTGTACCAGGGAAGTAGCCACTAAGTAAGTGCAAAGGTCTTAACCTTTCACATGTAAGATTCTATGGCTTAGTTTTTGCTTCAGTAATAAGACTAGTAAGACCATGATATGAGTACAAGGTATGTTATAAATGTGTACATGTTGAGTACACTAAACCCTTTTTGTTATAAAAAGGAGGAATGTTGATATTGTTTTCCCCATTGGTTGCTATATAGGGATGAAATGATGAGAACTAGAATTTAAATTCTGTTCAGTATTCTTTTAAATGCTCTATATTGATCTTACCTCCATGAAGGAGGAAGAGGTATAGAAGAGATGCCTGGATAAAATCCAGGGATGTTAAATCTTATGTTATGGTAATATGAAAAGAAAGGAATATGATAGCATGTAAGTGCATACTACTTGATCTCAGTACTTGTAAACCCTGATCAGGTGTACAACTATTGATGATAAAGTGAGTATGGAAACTCTTAGATTGATATCTTTTTTATTGCCCTGATCAAGCAATCATTCTGATACAATCTAAAGAGTATCATGAAATTGGAAATATGATATGGATAAATGTATCATATCTTAAGAACAAGAAAGAAGGATCTGATAGGAATTCAGATCAGTATGTGTATATGAGGAATTAAAAGTATGACCCTCATATGATGAGAAAGAGAACAAGGGAGGTGATCCCTGTTCTATAAAGTTGTAAATATGATAAAAGAAAGATGAGAATATAATGTGTTTTCAACACATGCGACTGATACCAAGGTAAGAGATTCTGGTATTTGAGAATTATCAGATGGTTTAGATTGGATACCTGGAATGGTCAACTATGAAATCCGTCTGATTATATAAAATGATATGAACATCATATGTTAGGGGTTTATGCTTTGCATAAACATAACAACTAAATATGTCTTTAAGATAAGTTCTCATTTGACTCTATGAGAATATTGTGTGAAGGAACTTTGTGCTGATCAAAGTTCTATGATGTCTACATAACAATGAGGTGTTATGAAGAGACATGATGATATGATGAATGAATATTATCTGTTCCCTTTATCAGGGATTTCGGGGACGAAATCCTTGTTAAGGGTTTATAATTTGTAACATCCCTGACCTGGGTTATGCTTTAACCCTAGGTGTTTTGATTAAGAAATATGATTATATGCTTAATCTCATCTTGTGAAAAGTAATTAAGGCTCAAAAGGAACCTATGTTTCAATTTTGGTCCTGTTTGAACAATGTTGAAGCAATGTTTGCTTATTTTGGACTAAAGTGCAAATTACCCAAGTTGAGGGGTTAAATTGCAAATGTTGCATGATAAGATGTTCCTCTGATGTTGAGACATCATAAGAATGAATATGATGGAGTGGTATGGTTTCCACAAGCTTGGACACCAAGATTAAGCTTGTAAAGCAATCCTTGTGCATTAAAACCTAGTTTTGGTGTAATGTGCAATTTACCCAAAATCTAGGGTTCAATATGAAAATTACCACTTCAACAAGGTCCCTAATGTTTCTTAGCATCATTTAGAGAAAATAAAATGAGAGGGACTCCTCATTTGAATTAAGTTGTAGGAGAGAGAATCTTGACATTAAAATAATCAAGAATAATGCCTAATTGAAACCCTAATTCGATTTAGGGCAAAAATGAATAAAAATAATTGAAGGGCTTTCAAACAAAATGTTTTGGGTTGATTTTGAATAAGTATGGACGTTCCTTTAACAAGATAAGGAACGAAAATATCTTAAGTAGGTGAAATTCCACTCACCTTTTTATAAAGAAAAGTAATATCCACTCACATGTGGGATATTATATTATAAGCATTAAGGTGCTTAATTTGCTTTTCTTTAAATTGAGGATAATGAAGGAGAATTAAAGGCAAGGAAGGTGCCTTGTACCCAACGTAGTTGAGGGGGAAGAGGCGGCCACTTTATTGGGATTAATTGGATTTTTTATAAGACATTTTCTCTCTCATCAATTTCCTTATAAAAGTGCCATTTCCAAGCCCAAACCAAGGCCTTTTTCAGATTTTCTTCTTCCCCTTGCTTGCAAAACCGACCAAGGAGCTAGGGAGGAGCAGGGAGCACGTCCCCAACCTGTGGGTAAGCCCTTGACCTTCGTTCTCCATGATTTCATGGTGGAAATCGAAAATAAATTATGGATTCCTTCTTATTTCGATCTCCTCTTCAACCCTAGCCAACTTTTACAATCAAAAGCTTGAGGACGAGCCTTGGGGGAGTTGCAAGAGTTGCATCCACCATTAATGGCGTGAGCTTGGAGCTTTGGAGCTCAATTGGAGGCGGGTTTTATAACTCAAACCCTTAATCATTGCTATTGCATCAATCATCTATGCTTTGTTGATAGTTTTCTTCAATTTGTTACAAACTTGATTCTTTGCTGCAATTTCCATCAAGAACGGTTGCTGTTCTTGGGTGCACGAAGTAAGATGATGATGAAATCATCATAATCAAGCACCTCACCAAATATCTTGGGAGCAAACGATCTCAAAGGTCGGGACCAAACGGGTTCACCAAAACCGTTTTGTGACCAAACGGGTTGCAAATCGTTTGGTGTCAAACGGGTTCAAACCCGTTTGAAGGAGTTGACCAAGCGTTGACCATTTGAGAATCTCGTTACTCATTATGTAGGATAATGACCCTACAAATTTTAGGGGTTAACTCCAAAGTAATCATAGGTTGAAGGCCAATCAATTAGACAAACCGAATTGAATTAAGTGCTGATTTTCAACCTGAACAACTTGACCTGTTTGGGAAAACGGGTTCAAGACCGTTTGAGATGGTTGACCAAGCATTGACCGTTTGGGATTCCTGTTCATAATTATGTTGGTTAATGACCCTCCAAATTTTAGAGGTTAACTCCAAAGGAATCATGAGTTGAAGGATAATCAATTAGACAAACCCTAATTGAAAATAGTGCTGAAATTCCAATGAGTTAAGTTGCGATTTTGGGTTGATTAGCCCAAACGGGTTCAAACCCGTTTGGGGATCACCCAAACGGTTTCAAACCCGTTTGGGGATCACCCCAAGACCGTTTGGAGGTCTGGGGTCAAGTATAGTTGACCAATTGAAGGTCCAAAGGTACTAATCATATTGCAATGTAGTGCTGATTTGTTGATCAACTCGATAGACCAATCCATGATGATTTTTCACTAGAATCCAAAGGTTGGATGGGAAAAACGGTCTCAAGACCGTTTGGATCTCATCCAAACGGTCTCAAGACCGTTTGGTGGTCACCCAAGACCGTTTGGAGGTCTAGGGTTGAGTATGGTTAGGTGTTTGAAGGTCTAAAGGTACCAAGCTGTTAAACAATGTAATGCTGATTTGGTGATCAATCCAATGAACCAAACCCTAATTGGATTGCTTAGATTTGAGTGATATGATGGGAAAACGGTCTCAAAACCGTTTGGAGGTCATCCAAACGACCTCAAGACCGTTTGGGGTCAGGTCATACCCAATTTGGATGATGGTTCAATGGTTTCAAAGCAACTAGTCTTACATTGATTAGTGTTGTTGAATCATCGATTCCAAACCCTAATTGATGATCAATTGAGGGTCAATTGAGAGTCAAATAAGTTGAAGGTTGACCTATTAAACTCAATTGAAGTATGAGGGTAGGTCCAATTGATGACTAGTTCCATGAATTCAATGATTGAAGGAATCAACATTGAAAACCCTAATTCAATTGGATACCCTATGTAATGGAGGTCCAATGTGATTGAATCTCTTGAGAATCAAGATGATGAATGATCCATTGATCCAATGTTGATTAGTAATGATAATCAAAGAAGGTACAAAGATTGAAACCCAAATAGTACCTAAGGGATTAGTGCCAATTAAGGGATGAATTCCTAATTGCTTATAGGGTCAATGCCTTGATACACTATGTTAATCATAGTTGTATGTACTAAACTAAAGGGTGATATGACCTATTCAAGTTGAGAAGTTGATAGCATGAATTCATACATGAATATGATTCATGTGGTGGTTAAGAATTATGATCCTTAAGTAAAGAGATCATGAAACCCTAAACATGAACATAAACCCTAATTGACAGGGTTATTGAACTCAAACCCTAGTTGAGGGTGTATCCTTATGAAACCCTAGTTGAGGGTGTATCCTTATGAAACCCTAGTTGAGGGTGTATCCATGTGAAACCCTAACTGAGGGTGATTTCATGAGAAACCCTAATTGGGAATGATTAGCAAACCTTGAATATGGGAAACGTGATATGAAACCCTAATGAAGGGTGATGCTATATGTAATCCCTATTCTAAAGAAGGGAGATGGTATGTGAAACCCTAATCCCTAATGAAAGAATAGAATTCATACATGAATATGATCCATGAGGGGAACTTTTGTAGCACGACCGTGGTAGCTTCACTTTGCACGATCGTGCAAGGTAGCACGGCCGTGGTGGCTTCCCTTTGCACGGCCGTTCTTGGTTGCACGGTCGTGGTGCTCTATGCTTGATTTAGATGTGATTTGAAAGTGACCTCATATGATCGTATACCTTGATATGATTATAAGTCCAATATAATTGGATGAAGGATACATAAGATATGTGATGAGAAACCCTAGTTGAGGGTGTATCATTGTGATTGTTTATAAGCAACTTTATAATAAAGTCATGCCTTAAACTAAGATAAGTCCATATCATTGTGAGATAGTTGTACAATTCTAATGTGTGGCCTTTGCATTATATGATAAAGGTAAGAGATTAGTGATGGAATGTATTAAGAGGGGAATACCTTAATACAAGATAAGATGGATAACTCAACAGAGTTTGAAATGATGAGAAAGTGATACATCAAGATATGATAGTTATCACATTCAACATCTCAGGGTTTATATGCCTTGATATACTTCAAATCCAATATAATTGGGTAAGAAACATATGAAGTGTGTTATGCAACTATTACAATGAAATGTAATGAGTTGTTACACCTTGATGAGTGTTAATTAATGTACCTTGAGAATGGGGTTAAGCCCAAATGATGTGTATGATATAATCATACCATGATAAGGATGAGAAATGAACTCATACCTTGAATTGATGATCATTAATGCTATATGATGAAAGCAGTGTTCTAGAATAACCAAATATGATATCCTTGAATGCCCCAGAGGTATGGAATAATGTATTAAGGGTTGGACAGATAATGAGATCATGAACTCTTTATTAATGAGAAATGGGGAACCCTAACCCTAATTTGGGTAAAGGGAATGAAAAGCCCTATTTGATAGTAAACCCTAATTCCTGGTAGAGGAATAATGGTGTTACTATCAAATCACATGATGTGATGAATATCTTGTATGACTGTTATCATGCCTAATAACCATACAGATATTATGAGATGATGTATATAACTAGTGTGAGCTGTGACATTTATATTATAAATGTTGATTGGCATTATGTGCCTTAATGTTGTTGTTGCTTAGTAAAAGAAGCAATATGCATGGACTTTTATGAGTCACATGAGTAAGTTGTTACCTAGTGAGAGGTGACAAGATATTCCATGGCCTCGTGAGCCAGATGTGATGCTTGTGTAACAAGTATCATGAATGCCTTGGTCAGATGACCTGAAGGTGGTAGTTACCTGAAAAAGGTATAATAATGCTCAATGATGAGTTAAGGGTTTGAATACCCAGAACCATATGATTATGGTGATGAGAAAGTGAAGGGATGCTAATTCCCAGTATTGAAATGAGGGACTGAGTTCACAGGGTCTTTGAAAGACTGATAAATATCTGATAAAAGTAGTACATGTCTCTTTATAGCATTGTTGTAATAAGTTATGTTTGAGAACTTGGCTGATGCTAAAAGAATATGAGAATGTACTTAATAAATCAAGTGAAATCTATTCATGTAGTGCTCTAACCATAGATCCATTATCGTCAGGAATAGGTGATGGTGAAACGGGTGCCCGCGGCAAAACCCGGAGCACATATTTTGAATATGTGGGGGTAAATGGGCGAAAATATCCTTACGTCCTCTTGAAGAGATTGTTGGAAGGTAAACAAGAAACCTCTCAATCCTTCATGAATATGTCGGGATGGATGTATCATGAATCTCCCAATGATACTTAATGTCAGATCGAGGAGATAAACAAGAAATCTCTCGATTGGCGATGAGAGTGCAGTTGACACTGTAACTCTGTAGCGAAGGTGCCAGAATACCCTGGCTAGCTAGTTGGCAGAGACACGAGATGTCCTGCATGTGGTCTCGTACTGACCGAGACAGATGAGGTCATAAGAATCCGGCTCTTTTGATGACCTATGTATGGTACCGAGGCGATTTCATAATGGTCGGTTGGAGTATGAGTGGTATATCTCATCTCCTCAGAGCATAAGTGTGATTGTAAAATGTAATCAGCCATATAGCATGTTTGCTTAAGGATTGAATACAGAGATTCATTGGCTGATGTTGCATTTCTTTGTGCATTCCTTAGTAGATAAATGTTAATTATGTTTCTTTATATTCTCTGCAAAGTAGACAGATGAATTACTTATCTACCATGGGTAGATGCAATGACCTCCTTGAGAATGGAGATTATCTTATTCTGTTCTATGATGAATAATTCTGCCTGATAATGTAAAAGTAACCCCTACTCAGTTTTAATTTGATAAACTGCAATAACAATGTTTTTGGCGGAGAGTTATATCTCTCGCTGGGGAAATTTTCAATTGTCTCACCCCCGTGGGAAACATTTTTAGGTATGCATGGAAGGCAGAGCAGAAACCCTAGAACAGGGAAAGAGCAGCAGCAACAGCAGGGACAGCAATAAGATCTCAGGTGGAAATATTGTTTGTCTAGTCATATAGATAGTAGTCTTATGTGTCGTCTCTGTACTCTCAGGTCCTCAGAGTTTTAAATGTATCAATCTGAGTTTTGGCTTAGTGCCTCAAAGTTTTTATACTGCCTGTGTATATTTGTTAACATGGCAGTCAATGTTGTAATCCTTGAAAAGGAATGGTACAGGTTGTGTACTTGTGAACCATGATGAATTTGGAATACTTTGGTTCATGGTTAAAGAGTTTTCCTGTGAATGGATCTCTTTGCAAAAAGTTTTAAATTTTCAGTGATTTTCAGTAATCCGCTGCAAATAATTCGCTTCCGCATTAGTTAATCCTGTTTTCGTGAGACGGTCGTTACAGTTTGCATGAGAGTTGGTTGCCTAGTGGCACCTCTTTATTGGTCAGTTTGTGATATATTTGCAAAAATCATAACTAATTCTAGGGAACTCGGATTAAAACAAGTTATATATGAAAATTGATCCTCAGAACGAGAGGAACCCAAAGAAATTATGTTTGAAGTCTGATTTTAATTGCAATCCGATTATTAATGGAAGTAATCATCTTTAATACTTTAATGATTAAGAAACTCTATTTTGAAATGAATAAAGTGTTTCATAGGGTTTGATGGACCATTAGAGTTGATGTTAACCTTTTAAATGTAAGAAGGTACATTATGTTAAAAAAGGAAGAACTTTGCACGTGATTAGTCTAATTTAGAGTTTATATGCATATATATGCGTGAAATGTGAAAAGTACATGAAGTTATCATCTTCAATGATTTAACTAAGGAAAAACCCTTAGATTTGATGATAGATGGATAATTCAAGCTGATATTAACCTGTTGTTAATAAAACAGAAAATAGGATTTAAAAAGATGATCTTTTTATAAATTGGCTTAATTTAGGGTTTCGTTCACGAATATGCATTAATGAGCTTGAAAACCCTAATTTAGGCGAATATGACATTTAAATGTTTTAATTGTTCAAATCCATGAATAAATAGGGATATGATGATCAGAAGTCAATTTGGGTATAAAAGACTATTAAAATGAATAGTTGAGCAATTAAGGTTCATATAAATGGAAAAGAGTATTTTTTTAAGGTTTGTTAACCTAAAAGGGATAAAGTTTGAGAAATTGATCTAAGAAACCCTAATGAATAATCATGAAACCTTAATGCAGATTAGAAACCTTAGAAAGAGAATCCAAGTCAATAAAGTAGATTCTTGATAAAGTGTGTAATAAATAGAGTACATATTCTTTTCAGGAATTATGTGATGATTGAATTACTTGCTTGGATATGTTGATTGGCTTGATTTTATATACATGAAGTATAAGTTGAATAATCTGCATGACTCATCAAATCAGGTATGTGGTTAATTATGAATAACCGCTTTAGTTTTCCGATGGATTCCCGAATGTTTAATCGCATTGAATGCAACTAAATTGTTTGGATGTTCATATTGCAAACTATAATGCGGCTATGACTATCACAAAGGATATATGCCTACAAACTCAGATCCTGGTTCTCTCTATGGCATTATAGCTAACCTAGTACATGGCTGCCTATGGGTAGGACCATCATGTTAGAAAAAGACCTAGTACATGGCTACCTATTGGGTAGGTCCATCAGGTCTATCCATGACCTAGTACATGGCTACCTATTGGGTAGGTCCATCAGGTCTATGGATGACCTAGTACATGGCTACCTATTCGGTAGGTCCATCAGGTATATGGATGACTTAGTACATGGGTACCATTGAGGTAGGACCATCAAGTCACATTGAGTTAGATATTGGGCTATATTCGGGTAGTGCCATGCGACTCTATTACCTAAAAGAGAGGTGATATCCATGTCCACTGTAGGGACAACCCAGAGTTCGAGAATATGTATGGATTGAGTTGTATGGTTTAAAATGTAATCTTGATTGTTAAATGACTAATTGAATGATTATATTGTTAACCTAGTTGAACATTATTTGTTTCCCCCACATACTAGCTTCGGCTGACCGACGTTTTGTTTGTCGGCGTTTTAGGTACAAGCTAAAAGGACAAACAGTAAAACGTCATATTGTGAAATACATGAAGTTAAATACATGGAGGATTAGTTAGAGTAGAATCCTTAAGTGGATAGAAGTCTAGAGATCCAAGTTTTCAAAAAGGTATGCAAAAAGTTATTTTTCTTACAACTTTTAGTATAGTATGTTAAAATTTGATAATTATTTTTAGTTAATTGTCGAACCTTTGATCCGAAAGTTATTGGTTAACGGCTCTGTCCTTTCGGTCTCCCTTAATTGGGGGGTTACTGGGAGGTGGGGTCGTAACATTTGGTATCAGAGCGTAGGTTCCCCAGTTAACCATTAATAATTATTAAATTTTACAAAATCCGTAGAACCAAAGGGAGTTATTAGAGGATTATCTGAAAGACGGAGGTGTCTAGAAAAGGATCACGACCGGGGGCTGGCAATATTTTCCTCCGCACCGCTAGTCGGAATACGAGGACTCCCGGATCTGTGTGACTGCCTGGCCAAAGTCTTAGGGTATGAATCGAAATAAGATACCTTTAGGACTTCTCATCTTATTCATCCCTTCTCACCACAAAATTCTGATAAGGACCTAAAGGATTAGGGTTTTCTTTCTTCTCCTCGCCCTCTTGAGATATGGGTTAATAAGGTTTAAGGAATCCTCCACCAAATTAATGAAAGGCATGTAAATAAGATGTCATGGACATAAGCTTAAAAGATGAAGCGCAAACTAAAGAATAGATACATGCTTAGGTCGTATGAAATAAGTTGTCATGTCCTTAGAAGAGACCTGAGGCTAGACCTTCTTGACAGGAGGATAAGTTAGTCTTGGAGATAAAGATCTCCATTTCAAGTAGAGACTTGGCACATCCTCGGAGGATGATGTTAACCCTAACCCTAAGTGAAGGTTAGAGAGAAATGGGTTGGACCAGGTGTTGGAAAGGACATGCCTTTGGGATGCCTAGCACCTCTGGCAACCCAACCCTGGGAAGGGTCGTGCATGTTAGGGTAAAGGATAGCTCCTTAGATGATAATGTTAGTGAAGGACCTTAGAAACCCTATGGGCTTGTGCAAGTAGGGTATAGCTGGAACCTAGGGCACATTGTAGTGCTGACAGTAGGATGAAACCCTGGATAAGGAATCATAATGGAGCATAAAGGGTTATGGATGATCTTGAGCAAACATAAGTTCAAACCTAGGCTTCACCCATGTAGAGGATGCTTTTGTGGTTGAATTCTTCATGAAGAGAGGACATCTAATGGTGAGGTTGTTTGTAGGGTTAGTTCTAGAGAGAGAGCAGGAAACCCCTCCAAGAAGGTCGTAAACCTAGACCCTGACATATGAGGAACAGTGAGGAGTTGAGGATGATGCGACCTAAGTGGATGATAATGGTTGCTTCATGATCGATCCCTAGAAGTTGATGATATCTTGGTTACCTTTAGAGGGACCAATCCCTAGAGAGAGAAGATGAAGCTTCTGGTACCTATGTGCCTACGGTATGGGTGTTTACCTTCTAAGGCAGGAAGAAGAGTTCCTTAGACCTAGAAAGGTTTAGTAGCAGGCCTTGTACCTTGTTGGAGGACCCAGCCCTAAGTGTTGCTCGAGTTGAAGGATGACAAGAAGTGCATGTCATGCCTTTTTCATGATTGGTTCGTAGTTAAGAGATAGAGCATGCAGTGGGACACTTACAAGTGAACCTAGGGTTCCTAGGCCTAAGAGGGGAAGTGGTATACCTAATGCTCATGACGATAATTAAGTTGCTATAGTTTCGAGCATGGTACGCCTCATGTATAAAGGAAAAGGGAATCCCCTTGAGTTTAAGGTGTATTTTATGGACCCCTCACAGCTAGGATGATGGGAAAGGAAGGTATGATCTTGATCCAGCCTGAAGGAAAGAGGACAAGTATGACCTAGCATGGTACAGTAGGTGATCTGCTTGTGCCTTAATAGGTTGCTAGGGTTAAGTAAGCTCATGTGGATGTAAACCCTAGACCTAAGAGATTTTGTGACCTTGTTGTCAAGAGATAGTTTTCCTCCCATCCTGGGAGAGGGACCCCTTTGGTAGGGTGTATATTAGTTTTGTTGGTTTAAGGTAACCTGAAGAGGTCTCACAAGATCTTGAGAAGCTAAGTGAAAAGTACATGGTATGAGAATGAACCTTTAGACCCATAGATATCCATCTCTAATTGCATATGAATGAGTTACCATGGAGGTAATCGGTATGGGGCTTGACCAAGGTAGGCAGGTTGCCATGATCCCTATGAAAGGACGAGAGCCAGCCCATGAATGCAGAAAGAGAGATGATGAAGACTTGGGTAAGGTTCTAAGTGAATATGTACTATGATGGAGAATCCTAAGTCTATCCTAGGGTCGAGTAGGAATAAGACCGATGGAAGTAGGAGTCGCCTAATTCCCTAGTAGCACATGACCATAGGGTCGAGAGGTAACAACTATCATTGTCCGAGGGCCATGGGTTAAGAGATTGATCACCTTCATGAACTCATGGGACCCAAAGGATAGATGAGTAGGGCACTCTCTTGATGCATGAGGGAAGAGGGATGACCCAAAAGAGCCGTTACCCTATAGACCTAGAGGAGATGACCAAGGATATAAACCTCAGTAGGTTCAAGACTAGTTTGATATCATGATGTCTGTGACGTAGAGACATATGTGGGATGTACCATCTCTACTCTTGGAACAGGAAGAACTCTGTATTTGGACTGTAGCCAAATGCTTATTTCCTCTTGTTATGGGGGTGAGAGATAGGACATTACGCACGCCATACACCAAGGATAAGAGACGATGTAGGTTGGAACGTTGCCATGAGAAATAGGGTTAGAGGAGGTAACCTACCCAGGTAAAATGAATGATACATGGTTTGCAAACACTAAGAGGAATGAGGTAGTCACCTTATGAGGATGTTTCTATCATGAGCTAAGTGGAACTTACAAGTTATACCAGGTCGAGTTTGATCACCATGATGATAAAATCAGAGAGTGTTATTAATGAAGATAGACATAGAGTTTGAAGTGAGATGATAAGTGAAATACATGGAAGTGTATGTCTTCAACGTTACCTAATACCTAAGGATGTGAAGTGGTAATGGATGCTCTAGTTGAGATACATCTGACTTGTTTGACTAGAAGTTAGAAGAGGTTGTTTGGCTAACCCTAAGTTCGAAAAGGAGAGGTGTTGGTATAACACTCAGATGTAACAAGATATATTGAAAAGTTAAGGGTTGTTTGGTTAGACAGTCTAGTCCATGATGCAATGAAAGGATGGTGGTAGAACCTCAGATGCACTTCTTTGGAAGAGAATGTGATGAAACCCCGACTAGAGTGGTTTAGGGTTTTGGAGGAATCGATCTTGAAAGAATCATGACATATAGGAAATTATGATTGAAGATCACCATACACCGTGGAAAATGGAAATAGCACTTTGGATGCTTAAGATGAAGTTGCATGTGGTTTATGGCCATGCAAGCCAGGAGGTAAAGAACGGACCCCAGTAACCCAGTGTATCGATATAAAGGATAAAAGAGTCCCTGAGAGAGAAAGGGAGTTCATCACTATGGATGTTGTAAGTCTCCCTTGGATCAAGGACGGTCGGGATGCAATATGGGTTATGGTAGTTCACCTTACCTAGATGACATGAGAAAGAAAGAGTTCTGTCAAGGGACAAATTTGGTTGAACTATCCATGAGAGAGATGGTTCAACTACACCATGATGTGAGTTTAAAAGTTCATGAGTATGACTTAAAGGTTCACTTCCATAAGGTGAAAGTAGGTACATGAAGAACTCGATGTTAGTATAGTTTATCACCCCTAACTATGGTTAGTATGATCCAGACTAAATGGTCTGATGAGGGCATGTGTGCTTGTTCAGGGTGATATCTAGAGACAGATCTTGTCCTATGAAAGATGTGACAATGAACACCATGGCCAGTATCGGGTTTTATAAGAAGCTCTGTAAGGGAGGTTGTGTCGGTCACCACTTCAGTAAGGTGATGTTGGTGAAAGGACCACATGATGGTTAGAAAAGGACCACATGATGGTTAGAAAAGGGACCACAGTGCGTGTAGATAAAGTCACTTTGATTGTGCAAGGGCTGAAAGGAGCCTAGAGACAATGAGAGTCGTGAGCAGATGCAAAGTAGACTGACATACAAGTTACTGTGGAAGAATATGTGAAAATCTGACCCCTCTGAGTTATAGCTAAGAGAGTTGAGTCCCCGATGCATGGGTTCTTTTGATATGGTTTGGTGGAGAAGGTTAAGTTTGACCTTACCCCTCAGGATAAAGTAATGTGTGATGAGTTCAATGTGTCCAGTTTAGAGCACTATGTGAGGTACCCCGACCATGTGCTGAGCAATGAACCTAGTGAGCCCCAAGGGAGGCTGACATGGCCTGAGTCACCTGTGCAGTTTATAGACGCTGGGATGAAAGGACTCAGAGAAAAGAATAAGTAATGATAAAGGTTCTGTGGAAGCGCCATGAGTACGGTAAAGCCACATAGGGGCCAATAATGGACATGGGAAGTCTTATCCTGAATTGTTTGTTTGTTTGTTTGTTTGATTCATAGAATTTTGAGGACAAAATTCTTATAAGAGGGGAAGGATGTTACAACCCCAATTTTTTGGGATCATCTGGTGAGAAATGTAATTTCTCATATTAAAGATAATTGAACAAAGAATGGTATAATTTGTTTTGAATACATGGATTTCGTTTACAATAGCCTTGATGAATGTTTTGTGGGCTTTATTGGCTATTGGTCCCAAATAATAAGGAAATTCAATTAGTAAATGAATAATTGAATATTTGAGAAAAGAATAATGTGGAAACCTCTAGAAGGCAAATCCAAAGAGAATTTCGTGCCTCTTGGGTTCCTTGGGTACCAAGGAGTCCAAAGTTGCAAAGAAAAGGCAATAAGAAAAGAAAAGTTTAATTAAGTATTTCTTGAATAAGAAAGAGATTGAAAATAATGTTAAAATGTTGGAAATAAGTGGGAAAAGGTGTAATTAGGAGATCCTTTGTGGAATTTCGTGTTCCAAGGATTCCTAATGATAAAAGGAATACCAATGAGGAAAATAAAAGAGAAATAAAGAGAAATCCTCAAAAATAAATATTTTAATAAGAAATACACATGATAATGAAGAATAATGCATTTAGATGCATCTAGAAGGGTAATAAGTATCCAATAAAAAGGATTTCGAAATAATAAAGTTTCTTGGGTGCCAAGGAGCCCCAATAAAGGAAAAGGGAAGAGAAAATACCATAATTATAAAATAAAGAGATAATGGGAATACATAAGCCATTAATTATGTAAATTTGATAAAAGGAAGTATTTTCCTAAGGATATATATATATATATATATATATATATATATATATTCGTGGCCAATAGTTTAAAAGGAAAATAAAGAGAGTGAAGGAGAGGAATTTCGAATTCCTAATATTTAAAGGAAAGAGAATATTCAAATGACATAATTATCTAAGGAGATAATGAAAGGGAGAGAGGATTTGCTTTGCAACCAAGGAAGGTATGTTTCCTTTCAAGAATAGGACTTGAGTCCTCAAGGAGGCACGCCCTAGGGCTCTGTACTCACCCCTATATAAGGGGTAGAGTGTTTGGTCCGAGTTAAAGATAATCTTGAGGAAGCTTTTCTTTTCTTCTTCTTCTTTTTCCTCGTTTTTGCCTTAAAACTCTAGCTATAAGAAACACCACGAGCAAGAGGTTGGAAACGGCCAATGCATGGTTTCGTTGAAACCCAGGAGTGCCGTGGAGCCGAGGTGAAGCACAGCCATCGAGGTTGTGCCCTAGGGTGCGCTCAAAGGCAGCCGTCGGGCTGCAGTGACGGCCGCAGAAAACCTGGCCGTGGAGCGGAGAACCAGCCGCATCAGTCGCGTTTTGGTAGAGCATCAGGTGCGCCCAGGTGTGGCGGTGGTAGGGGAGCTTCTTTCGGTGAGCTCTGTGGTCCATAGAGGGAGGAACGATTCGTGCTTGGCTGCAGACGGACGGCTAGGGTGACGCAACACCAGCCGCGTGAGGTTGAAGAAAGGAAAGTCACCATTGGACGAAACTACCCTCCGCGGGCTACAGTTTTGAACCACTTAAGTGAAGGGCAGAAATGTCAATTGATTCTAATCTAAAGGTGGGCGCTCGAAGGTATGTGTGCATGAGAGTTGGTTGCCTACGTGGCACCTCTTTATTGGTCAGTTTGTGATATATTTGCAAAAATCATAACTAATTCTAGGGAACTCGGATTAAAACAAGTTATATATGAAAATTGATCCTCAGAACGAGAGGAACCCAAAGAAATTATGTTTGAAGTCTGATTCTAATTGCAATCCTAAAATTAATGGAAGTAATCATCTTTAATACTTTAATGATTAAGAAACTCTATTTTGAAATGAATAAAGTGTTTAATAGGGTTTGATGGATCATTAGAGTTGATGTTAACCTGTTAAATGTAAGAAGGTACATTATGTTAAAAAAGGAAGAACTTTGCACGTGATTAGTCTAATTTAGAGTTTATATGCATATATATGCGTGAAATGTGAAAAGTACATGAAGTTATCATATTTAATGATTTAACTAAGGAAAAACCCTTAGATTTGATGATAGATGGATAATTCAATCCGATATTAACCTGTTGTGAATAAAAGAGAAAATAGGATTTAAAAAGATGATCTTTTTATAAATTGGCTTAATTTAGGGTTTCGTGCACGAATATGCATTAATGAGCTTGAAAAACCTAATTTAGGCGAATATGACATTTAAATGTTTAATTGTTCAAATCCATGAATAAATAGGGATATGATGATCATAAGTCAATTTGGGTATAAAAGACTATTAAAATGAATAGTTGAGCAATTAAGGTTCATATAAATGGAAAAGAGTATTTTTTTAGGGTTTGTTAACCTAAAAGGGATAAAGTTTGAGAAATTGATCTAAGAAACCCTAATGAATAATAATGAAACCTTAATGCAGATTAGAAACCTTAGAAAGAGAATCCAAGTCAATAAAGTAGATTCTTGATAAAGTGTGTAATAAATAGAGTACATATTCTTTTCAGGAAATATGTGATGGTTGAATTACTTGCTTGGATCTGTTGATTGGCTTGATTGTATATACATGAAGTATAAGTTGAATAATCTGCATGACTCATCAAATCAGGTATGTGGTTAATTATGAATAACCGCTTTAGTTTTCCGATGGATTCCCGGATGTTTAATCGCATTGAATGCAACTAAACTGTTTGGATGTTCATATTGCAAACTATAATGTGGCTATGACTATCACAAAGGATATATGTCTACAAACTCAGATCCTGGTTCTCTCTATGGCATTATAGCTAACCTAGTACATGGCTGCCTATGGGTAGGACCATCAGGTTAGAGAAAGACCTAGTACATGGCTACCTATTGGGTAGGTCCATCAGGTCTATGGATGACCTAGTACATGGCTACCTATTGGGTAGGTCCATCAGGTCTATGGATGACCTAGTACATGGCTACCTATTGGGTAGGTCCATCAGGTATATGGATGACTTAGTACATGGCTACCATTGAGGTAGGACCATCAAGTCACATTGAGTTAGATATTGGGCTATCTTCGGGTAGTGCCATGTGACTCTATTACCTAAAAGAGAGGTGATATCCATGTCCACTGCAGGGACAGCCCAGAGTTTGAGAATATGTATGGATTGAGTTGTATGGCTTAAATGTAATATTGATTGTTAAATGACTAATTGAATGATTATATTGTTAACCTAGTTGAACATTATTTGTTTCCCCCACATACCAGCTTCGGCTGACCGACATTTTGTTTGTCGGCATTTTAATTATAAGGAAGCCTTAACCAAGTGATATTTTCTCATCATGTCAAGAATAGGACAAACACATTGAATCCACAAGCTTAGAAATTATCAAATTAGGCATTAGGGTTAGAAAAATACGCTTAATGGTTTAAGCTAGGTTAGGGACCTTACAAATGCCATCCTTTCTTTTAGCTTCTAAACATTATGCTTACATATTGTTAACCAAACAAAAGGTACTTCTTTCTTTTTTAGATGGGTGATATGTGTTTCTATCACATTGAAGTGTCTGATGAATCTCATGTAATATTTGGCAAACCCTATAAAATATTTGATCTCATTTAAAGTATTTGTATGTTCCCACTAGAGTATACAATCAACCTTCTTAGAATCCACATAAATTCCTTGTCCTTATAACATGTTCCCAAGGAAGGAAACTTTGGAGAGTCTAAACATCCACTTGCTAAAGTTTGCTTACAAATAATGTTGCCTCAACAAATTTAAGGTGATCCATGACTGATGTTCATGTTTTCATGTATCTTGTTAATATGCCTCGATAGATCTATCAATGAACACTAAAATGAGTTAATCCATCTAATTTTTTCCCATAAAATTTGTCCAGAATTTGTCAAATAGAAGGCATGAACACAAACTCATAATGTGTGTAATGAGTTCTAAAGGTATAATTAGGCACAATGATGGTTACATATAGATGGTGGTAACCTAATATGAGATTTTTTCCTCCTTGGAGATGATCAAACATATCATCCTTTCTTGCTAGAGGGTACGTGTTCTCTATTATGATTTCATTCCATTTCTTATACTCCATACAAAAACTTTATGCCATATTTATTTTTTACAGAGATAATTAGATCTCCCCAAGGTGATGAACTAGGTTAAATAAATTTGTTATCTACCAGTCATGTATCTAAGTTTTCAACTCCTTCATCTTATATGGTGCTAGATGATAGGGTCGATGCCACATGAAGACTACATACCAAATTGTACCACAAACTCAACATTCCTCTATGGAGGTACACCTAGAAGACCAAATAGGAAAAAATTCATATACTCGCATACTATTAAGATATCCTCTATACTAATGTTCCCTTTCTCTGCATTCACATAAACCACATGTTCTATATAGGTTGCACATCTTCTATATTGATCTTCCCTTCCTTTGAATTCCCATCAACCACACGTTCCAAGTAGGCTTCACATTGCTTCATTAACATCCTATTTGCTACATATACATGACCTTCTCATCTCTAGTTATGACAAATGAAACTCCTTGCTAAAGGATAGCCTCCATTTAGATATCCAATTAGACATGATAGTTATACAAACAATCTATAGCTAAGATAATATTCAAGGAATTCATTTCTAAACATAAGATATTAACTATTATAATCAATGTGATGCAACTCAAATGAGAGTTGGTATGAACTTATATCAAACTATATTTCATACCCATATTAGGAGAACTTCATACCAACTCCAGCAAAGGTGGTAGGGAAATATTGTAAATAAAATTCATTTTCAATCCTTCAGCGTCATTACACTTCCTATTCTCTTACTTGCCACAAAAATCAAATCATCATTAAGCATATTTGTGACATTATTAACCTATTCATCAGATGAAACACTTTACCCAATAGTGAAATCCACTCATCCACCATAGTTGGATACATAGTGCATGTATTTTGTTTCTTTGAGATTGTTCACAAGTTCATAGGACCTACGAGTTCCTTTCTTAGATTATACCTTTCCTTATTTTCCAAAAATGCCACACCCTTTTTGTAGTCGCATCACTTTTTATCTTCCTCTTATAATGCCATTCAATTAGATCTGGGATGAAATGGATTTTATTTTGCTCTTGACCTCGTCCTTTTCCTCTCATTTTCATTTGAATAAAAAATTTCAATTAGGAAGATACATATATAGACAAAAAAACATCCTAGTGACCTCTTATTACCTTTATCCTAAACCTATAATTTGATACTAAATTTGACATTAATCAAGCTCAAGACTTGGGATTTGAGCCACGTTAGGAGTAAGTGTAAGAATAACTATCTATTTCATAACAACAAGAATCATATCTAAGTTTTTCCTTTTAATGTAATCAAGTATTAAAGAGAAATACATCTGATTCGGCATGAGATTTGAACAAGAAAATGGCATTCAAAATTTTGAACTTAAGATCTTACAATAGTACATGCAACGAAAAGTATATCATCTATTCACGTAACTCATCTTAGCACTCGCAATAATTGAATTCATGTACATCATATTATAGAACACTCCCAGAGTATATTATCTATTCACGTTACTTGTCTTCGTGGTACTTGTAAATATTTTATATTCATGTACATTCTACTACGGAACAGTCTCTTCTCTCATGACCATGACTAGGTAGTAACAAGTAACCTTGTAACTATCTCTAATGGATTTGTCATCTACATATCTCAACTCTCTTATTCGTGGATATAGCTCCCATTAGGATCCTCGCATGATGATCCTGAAGTGTTATTCAGTAGCACCTGAGCTATGGACTCAATGTGTGGACTATATATATATATATATATTTGAATCTACTGTTGTAAATGTAACTATCTATGCATTAAAAGTAACAGTTTGCAAGCTAAAATAACCCTATACATGTCAAAAGTAAGAAACTTTTAAAAAAAATAACTGAAATAGGGGGCGGGTAGCTACCCGCGCAGGTATTAAAGATGGGCCCATATATACATATACATATACATATACATATATATATATATACATATTTATACATACATATACATATATACATATTTATACATATATATACATATATATACATATTTATACATATATATACATATTTATACATATATATACACATATATATATTTATATATACATATATATAGACACATATATACATATATAGACATATATATATATGTATATATACATATATATACACACTATATATATACATATATATATACATATATATATATATATATATATATATATACGGCTAAAAGATTTATGTACCTGAGCACATGTAGCTTGCTTCTACCAACCTTCATTTATGATGATTGTATAATTAAATTGAACTATAAAATCTTATGGATGTGATGTATACCACTTAGATAAGATGTGCATCGAACATCACCAAAATTTGATATTCACAGTTCACTCAACAAAAGAACTTGTGTATAGTCTAACAACGGTAAGTTGTAGAATTTATGAAATATGTTGGATGATATATTGATATCTCTAATGATCTATATTATCATATGGTTATGGTTTTTTATACACATATAATATATATAATTTTGAATCAATCCATATGGTTGGATTTTATTAACATACTCCACATGTGCTATTTTAATGACCGTTACACATAAGTTACATGTACCGGCCGTTACACACTTACTAACCCATATATATATATATATATATATATATATATATATATATATATATATATATATATATATATATATATATATATATATATATATATATATATATATATATATATATATATATATATATATATATATATATATATATATATATATATATATACTAGTGAACACACACGTGCACATGCACGTACCATATTATACTTGTGAAATCTACATTATATAAAATTGAAGTGTGGTTGATATTTTAGAAATGTTGATTATGTCAATGAAGTTAGAAGCATACACTTTTTGAGAAAATATTGGTGATTCTATTCATTTTGTTGAACCTAAGGCCTCTTGATAACAAACCAAGGATCTAACTACTGAGGTATCCCATCTTGGATAGTTAGAAACATATATTGAATTGATTTTGAACATATTTTATTATAAAATAAAAGTAAATCCAATTTAAATAAATGTGGCCAAATAAAATGTATTTATTCCATTATATCAAATCTACTAAAATGGAATAAAAAGATCAACTTTAAATGTGGAAATGTGAGGAAATGGTGAGTGCAAGGCGGGAGTGGTGGGTCCATTAATCCATTTGTAGAAACACCACATTGTGTGAAGAGAACTTTATGTTTTCCATGTGTTGAATAAAAATGAGGGTAATAAATGAGTGAGGGGAAGGGACACTTAGTAAAGTGTGTATTGTTAGCATCAGAGGAGAAGCATAGACCATCATTATAATGAATTTACAAGATTAAATGTGTGCCAAAAAATAATATACCTACTTTTATATTAGTTGTGAGTCATGCAAGTATTTTTTCCTAAATACATATGTATATCCCACCAAATTTCTATTCAAGTAACTGAACTCCCACCATACTATAATATTCAGTCTATAAATTGCCTCTAAATTGAAATTCAATTATAAAACTATTCCTAGATATTTCCATATTTGTAACCAAAATTTCATATAAATTTTAAATGTCTCTACTATTTCATATAAACCTTATTTATATATTTTAAAAAAATATTTTTACTACCAAATATTAATTGAAGATTATATATATGTTTTAAAAATTCTTACAAGTCTGTAAAGTGTGTTTATATATAAGAAAATTTTTAAGCGTGGTTGATATTTTAGAAATGTTGATTATGTAAATTAAGTTAGAACCATGCATTCAATTTATTTTAAAAATATTTTCTTATTAAATAAAAGTAAATAAAATAAATAAATATGGCCAAATAAGATTATTTATTCCATTATAAAAATTTACTAAAACTGAATACCAAAAGATCAAGATTTATGTGACACTAAAATTCATATACATATTTGTATAATTTGTGGGCTATGTAAGTATTTTTTTTCTCTACTATGTATATCTCACAATTTTCCAATTAAATAACCAAATTCCATCATACTTGGACTGGTGTAGACCAATGAGAGGATGTAACATCTACAAATCAGACCAGCACAGTGGCGACAATCACCTTGTTCATCGATCCTTCTTAGATTCCTGGTAAGGAGGTTATAGAACTCTCGGGCTGACGGGGGATAGAGGATTCGTAGTAGTACTATGTGGGGTGAGAAATTTTTTTTAGAAGAAAGAATCGTGTGACGAAGGGAAGATGTAAATGGAAGGAGGAACAACGTACTCCTAGGAGGCAAGAGACTTGTTAGTTATGAATGGGCGGTATCAAACATATTTTAGTAAATACGTCGTTTACGGAGAAAAAGAGAGCAACAAATAAGATGGAAAAAAAGTTGAAAAAGAAATCACAGTCAAGGGGGCTATAGGATTTTTAAAAGCATGCATTCTCACTGGTGTGTTTATTATGAAGAAATAATAGGAAAATAATTACCATCTCAAGAAACTATCTCGTTTTATGGTTTAGATAATGGTCTTGTATGTGATATGTTTAATGACAAGAGTTATGCAATTAGTAATGGTGTTTCATACTTCGTGAGAACCTAAGGGATGAACTACGTGATGTCTTTTAATTGCATGTGTATGCATCCGTTACATATATGAAAGGTGAAAAATTAAAGGGGATTTAAGAAGAGGAGTGTGAGGAAGAGAATAAAGGAAGTAACTAATAATAAAGAGGAATGAGAGTATTTGTTTCCATAAAAAGTGTCGTTTTGTTGTCGCGATGACTGTGTTGGATGGATTGCGGATGTATGATATCTTTTAATTGCATTTTTATGAATCGATTATATATAAAAGGAGGAAAATTTAAAGCAAAATTAAAAAAAAAAGAGGAAGAGAACAAAAGAGAATAACTGAAAATAGAAAGAAGCGGGAGAGTTTGTTTCCATAAAGCGGGAGTAGAAGAGTTGTTTCATTTCCACATGTTTCGGACTTGGATCATTTGGACGGTTAGTGTTGGATGGAATGCAAGCAGATGGGATTGGGAATGTGGGTTATGGGATAGTTGTCGAGTTATTGAGTTTGTGCTTAGAGATGGGAACGTAGGTTATGGGATAGTTGCGGGGTTATTGAGTGTGTGGTCAAGGTTTTTTGAGAATGTATCCATGCGTGAAAGTGGTTGTGGGGAGACATGTGTTAGAAAAGCCAATAAAAATAAAAAAGAAAATATGTGAAAAATTATGATAAAAGAGAGTCAAGGAGAACAACATTTTAAAAAATTTATTTCCATAGTAATATAGGTTAATGAAAACCCTGTGAAAAAGGTAAGTATAAAGAGAATTACCAAGATGCACTAGGTGTACATTAAAAGAATTGTCATAGTGGAGAGAAAAATAAGGTGAAGTAGCCGATGTTTAATCAACTTGATTGAGTAGTTTAATCAACGTGGAGAGAACAAAGCATTTGTATTGATAATTCAATTTGGTAAATCCACACTCGTATGTTTATTTTGTTGGAAAGCCGAACTGGCATTTTTATTGTATCACAAAAGATGAAAAAGAATATAAAGAGATGGGAAGCATCAAAGGTCATTCCGTAGTTGAGGGTACCAAGTAAAAGGAAGATTTGAGGATGGAGTGAGAGATATATGGAAGAAATAAGAGAAAATCGGGAGAAAATATATTTAACTAATACGGAAGGAAAAAATGCGGAAAGAGGGAATATATGTCTCTACTTTTCATTAGTACAAATGAAAAGAATATATGTATAATTTACCAGTGATATTAGGAGTCAGCGTTTGTGTGTTGTAAGATGTTGAATGCATTTTCTAATATTGTATGTTGAATGTGTTTTTCAATAATATTCATTTCTTTCGTTCGGTGCTGCTCCTACACGATGTTTCATTGAGTTAAAGGCTGAAAGATAGGAAAAGTGAATGGAGGAGGGATTTTTGGATGTTACATCAAGATCTTCTCGCAATAGCTCCCAAAATATTCTGGATCCCGTCTTAGAATAGTTTCAGGCTCTTATTTCTGAACCGCAATGCATGTTGTAGTTACGGGCCATTGTATAAGTTGATGCAATGCATGCATGATATACAAACTTTCTCAAAAGGCAAAATGTATACTGATGTTAAACAAATCAAAAGTAAGGTATGTAGTGAAGTTCATTCGCATATTGCAGTGATGAGAGCATAAGCTCTTTGTAGAAATGCTCTTGGTTGTCACATTCTCCAGCCGATTTACCAACACTGTGTGGAGTGGATCATATTGGACAAGCAAAAAACTTTTTGTATCCTTAAACTGCCTTATTTTGCTTCGATCTGCAGAAATTGTATACTTCTGGAACAGTAAAACAAATTCAAACAAGTCGAAAGTAGGATGTAGTGAAGTTTTTCCTTACTGCTGTGGTGTTGGAAGCATAAACTCTGCACATTAATGCTCTTGGTCGTCGCATTCTACAGCCGGACTGTGGACAATGGTCGTCGCATTCTACAACCGGACTGTGGACAATGTGCAGAGTGGTGCATGAGAAATAATGAACTTCTAGTATCTTTAAATTGCCTTCTCGCTTCAATCAGTGCCAACTACCAACCACATCTTCAACTACGTATAATGGAAGACGAAGAGTTGTAGGTGTTAAGTTTCGGAGATAATAAGAGACGGGTGGAACATAATTGACTATATCCACCAAATATGGAGACAATCACGAGAGAAATGTTCTCTCAAATGTAGGGAAGTTGGAGAGAACTTAGGAAATGGTTTAATGGATAAGGAGAGATAAGGTCAGCATTTTGAAAAACTCTTTCTTGATTGTTCAAAGACGTTAGTTGAAAGAACTCCCTCTAAATCATTTTTTTGAAGTAAAATAAGTTGAAAAAATGTGAGAGCATCTTGAGTGAAGGAGAGTGGAAGCTTTTGCCATGTTGGCAAAACTGTGGTATGTGATGGGTCAATATGACTTTGGGTGGGTGTATTTGAACTGCCTGCAAAACTCATTCTTTTTATAGTAGTATAGATATATATATATATAATATTATATATATATATACTAACAAATGTGCAGCTTGCGTCTTACACATTTACATATTTTTACAACTATACTATATACACTATTAGTTGAGCCTTTATTTCTTCTTGTGTTCCTCTCCATCCAAATATTATTGCATAGAGCAGCAAACAAAATTCTCCTCTTATCACTTTGTCTGCAGCTTGCTAACGTGCATCTCGGTTCTTCTTTCAGCAATATATGTAGTCCAAACTCTTTGCATATAATCTCCCATACATCTTTTATAAATTTGCAGCGGCCTACTAGGTGACTGTGGGACTCATTATCCTCTTTGCATAGTAAGCAAACAGTAGAAACGGCATGGTTCCATCCATATATCTTGTCTAGAGTAGCTAGAGCATTGTGCATAATTTTATAAATACACATACTCCACTTTGGTATATGTTTCCTAGCCCATACCTGTTCCATGTGCTTGTCTTTTATAGCTCTTGATCTTGTAACGTCCCAGAGGTTAGTCTTCATGTCTTAAAGCTTCTATCTACCATCCGTCTGTGGTACGAAAAGGTACCTCAGTTTTTTCTACGTCTTCGTTATGACATTAATAGTAAGTGAGTATCCTTCCCTTGTTGTGGTATGAACTCGAGTCCTCTTGGATATTTATCTCTCATCCATTTCCCCCAAGTTGAGGTATCTTCCTAGTAGGTAATAATTTTTTTTATTGTCCCCCACTTTGCTATGTCCCTTGATGATTTCAGATCTAGCCCTCCTTCATCTTTGGGAAGAGTCATTCGTCCATATCTCATCAGATGGTACCCACCTACTCATAAAAAGTTTCCCATCTTCATCTCCATTCTATCTAGGACCGGACTGGGGATCTCTCTCTGCTGGACCTAGAAAGTGAGAAGTCCCTCAACAGAAGCCTTCAGAAGTGTAGCTCTCCCTACCATAGATATTTTTTGAGTTGACCACTTATTAATCATTTCCTTTGGTATGTCCATGCAATCAACAAAATCCTTGACTTGTAGATTTTCACCAGCTAGTAGATACCTGAGGTATTTAGTAGGAAATTTCCCCATATCCACTCCCATAGCATCCTTTAGTCTATCCTCCACCTAGTAGCAGTTTTTTGATAGAAAAATATGGGACTTGATTGCATTAACACACAACCCAATTTGCTTACCAAAATTCTTGATAAGAAGTTGCAAGTTCACCAATTTATTTTGTTTGGCTTCAACAAAGACAAGTACATCATCTGCAAAGTTTAAGTGTGCCATCACCTTGGTACCATGCATAGTGTATGGGCTGATCTCCTTTTTCTCCTCTGCATTCATCATCTTCCGTTTGAAATATTCCATGACAATAACAAAAAGAAGAGGGGAGAGTGGGTCTCCTTGACGTAGCCCATTCCCACCTTTGAACATACATGTAGAAGTGCCATTAACGAGTGTGGAGAAACTAGTTGTTTCCACACATTATTTTATCCAACTGATCCACTGCTCACTGAACCCCATCTGTTCCATTATCCACTTGAGTTTGTCCCATCTGACATTATCATAGTCTTTAAACACATTCAATTTTAAGCAAGCCTTCCTATTGCCTCTCATCACCTTATAGTCTTGCAGAAATTCCCCTGCTAGCAAAGCACAGTCACTAATTCTCCTTCCCATCACTAAGCCTCCTTGGTTTTCAAAAATGAGGTAGGGAAGCACCTTCTTTAATCTGGCAGCTAGGATTTTTGCAACGATTTTATATTATACTGAGAAACAATCAATAGGTGAAAATTAGCAAGAGATGTTGTCACTTTTTTCTTAGGAATAAGCAACTAAAAATAGTGGTGAACCTGTCTAACCATGTTGCCACCTTCCATGAGACAGTTTACATAAGCAATCAGGTCCTCCTTGATTATTTCCCACGTCTTTTTATAGAAGAAGGCATTGAAACCATCAGATCTCAGGGATGTGTTACTGACAATACTCAAACAGCTTCCTTGACATCTTATTCATTTGTCTTCCTTGTGAGAATGTTATTATGGGTGCTAGATAGTTTGAACTTCCATTTTACCTCCTCCTTCTTCAGCTTCTCTTCAAAGTGTTTGTTGTAAATAGAAGAGTAGAACTCTACAACTTGTTCCTCTAGGACCTCATGTTTGTTAACAACATTGCCATCTTAATCAATGAATTCTGAGATAATGTTATCAACATCCCTTCTTTTCATTTCCGTATGGTAGAGTTTGGTATTTCTGTCTCCATTCTCCATCCATTTGTCTCTGCTTTTTTGTTAGTAAAATTTTTCCTCTACCTTTTTCAAATCCTCTACAATTGTCTTCAGCTCCCCGTCTTTCTTTATCAAATCTTCATTTAGCGAGTCCTGTAGAAGCTTTCCTCTGATGTCTCTACATTCTCTTTTGGTTTATGCCAGCAAATTTGGGATATGCACCTCAGCTTTGGCCCACCTCTTTAGAGCAAGTTTTGTATTTGTCAGTTTCTTTGCAAATACATACATTGGATTCCCTGTTATCTGTGTGTCTCAGCTCTCCTTAATGACATCATTGAAGACCTTCCAATCCTCCCAATAATTTAGGAATCTAAAAGATTTTCTTTTTAGTTTCTTTTCTTTGATTTGCACTGAGATAGGAGCATGGTAACTTATTTTAGATCCACCTGCTTTAACCTACACATTAGGAAAAATTTGTAGCCACTCATCATTCAGTAGTACCCTATCCAGTTTGCTTGCTATTCTTTTTTCGGGATCCCTTTCATTGTCCATGTGAAGATGTCGCCTCCAATTATTGCTAGCTCAAACAAACCAGTCTTGTCTATTGCGTGATTGAAATCATTCATCTCTGAGTACAACGCTGGTTTTTCCCCTTCTTCTCTGCCTGCAACCGAACAATATTGAAATCTCTAATAACTAACCATGGTAGAGAGTTTTGCTTGGAAAGAGAAACCAAGTCCTGCCATAGCCCTTGTCTGCTTTTCGCATAATTATTAGCATATACAATCGAGACACACATATGCAAGCCCCCATTATTTCTGCAATCAATTGTGACATATCGATCTGACACCTCTATCACTATCACCTTCCAAGCACTCGGTTTCCAAGAAATACATACTCTGGATAACTCTAAACACTCCACATTGGAGACATGCTCCCATCCCTGCAGAAATAAATATTTAATGTTGTCTTTATTTTGTTTCTTTATCTTTGTTTCTACTAGTACGACCAGTGAATGTGCACTCATAGTGATCCACTCCCAGATTTGTTTCTTCTTGCTTCTGTCACACCCACCCTTGATATTCCATAAAAGCATGGACATATCAATGAGTAGAGTGTGCCCTAGTTCACCTCGCCAGCTCCTTTCTATTGGTTTTCTTTGGTTGTTCCTTTTCCTTCACCTTATCATCCTCCTTATCAGACTCACTCAAAGCATCAAAGCTATTAGTGGTGTCCAGAATGGTTCTCACTCCTCAGGTCTTGGGAATACCCATCCTTCTATGTCATTTTTTCTTGGTAGAGGAGATGAACTCCCCCTCTTCACGATCCTCATCAGCTTTAGGTGGATTCTGACCTCCTTGTTCCTCCATTGTGTTTCCCCTCTTCTCTTGGTCATTCTTATCTTTTGGTTCATCTTTAGGAATGTCCGCATCCTCTTGACCTTCTACCATATTCGAGCCTTCAGTGTTGGAATCGTACTCGGCCACAGCACCCACAGCCTCCTGCTGCATCTTGGATGCCCCCTACTTGCTTGGCTCTTCAGACCTTCTCTTCTCTTCTGTCATTCTCCACACCTTTCTTTGTGATCACATCCTCTCCTTCCATGTCTTTGCACCATCATCTACTTCGGCAACCTCCTCCTTGCATTCATGTACAAAAGCATGGCATTTGCTGCACCTCACCTGTTACGACCCCGCCTCCCGGTAACCCCCAATTAAGGGAGACCCGAAGGTCAGAGCCGTTATTCAATTAACAGGATCAAAGGTTCGACAAATAATCAATAATAATTATGAAATTCTACTACTAACTGAAAACTGGTATAAAATAAAAACTTTACTTACCTTTTAAAAAGCTGTGATTTCTAAACTTCTATCCATGAAGATACTAATCTAACTAATCCTCCTGTGTAGTTATTTCTCATTTAGTTCCACATATGCCACTTTACTGTTTTTTCTTTTTATTTGTACCTAAAACGCCGACAAACAAAACGTCGGTCAGCAAAAAGCTGGTATGTGGGGGAAACAATAATTGTGCAGCTACAGTAATAAAGTAATCAACCAATTATCATTTAATAGCCAAGATTACATTTTAAACCATACTGCTCAATCCTTTCCTATCCCCTATCTCTGTACTGTCCCTGCAGCGGATTGAGATACTACCTCTCTCTAGGTAGATCCTTATTAGACCCCGCATGATCCTACCTAACTGGTAGATCAATATCTAGGGTTGAGTCGCATGGCACTACCCATAGGTAGTCCAATCTCTAACTCAATGTGACTTGATGGACCTACCCCATTGGTAGCCATTTACTAAGTCATTCAATGACCTGATGGGCCTACCCCATTGGTAGCCATTTACTAGGTCAAACCATTAAGCTACAGAGGGGACTAGGATCTGAGCTAGTAGGCATATCTCTTATGTGATAGTCATATTCACATTATACTTTGCATGAATTAAATACATTCAACAGTTTAATTCAAGTCATCGATAAAACCTCGAAAATCCTCGAGAAACTAATTCGGGATATTCATAGGCGTAACCACATACCTGATTTGATGATTTCATAAGCATTAAGAAAATCCAACCAAGCATGAAATCCAAGTAATTCAACAACCACATAATTCCTAAAAAGAATATGTACTCTATTTATTACACACTTTATCAAGAACCTACTTTATTAACTTGGATTCACTTTCTAGGGTTTCTATATCCATTTTAGGTTTTTGTTTTGCAATTAGGGTTTCCCTTCATTATTTACCATATAAAACCCTAATTTTATGCCATTAATCATAAACCCTAATTATCTCGTCTATTCTTCAATATTAAGGTTATCTTAACAACATATAACCCTATTTTCATATTACAGGCACATTAATCATCAATTAACCTTCTTTTTCATTTAAGCTACTATTTTTATCCCTTTAACCCATGACAAGATCATTATACGGATTTATCAATATTATGGTCTAAATCACATATGAACTCGATCTGCTATTAATTCCACCTTTTATTCATGAGAAAACCCTACTTACTACTTTTAGGGTATTTATCCACAAATTAAGAACTTTAATGCTCGAAATAGCTTAGATTCAGCATATCCCAACTTTAATCATGAAATTAATCAATTAAAGCCATTAATAGTCGAATTAGTCAACATTATGGTTTCAAGGCCCATTAAAGCCTATTTATGCACATAAACTTTAAATTAAATTGAATTACATGCAAAGTTCATCTTTTTTTCGACCTTAATGTATCTATTTATGATTAACATGTTAATATCAACTTTAATCATCAGTTAAACCCTACTAATCACATTAATTATATCAAAATAGGGTTTCTTAACCATTAATTCATTAAAGTTGATAAATTACACTACTTTTCGATTTGCAATTAGAAAAAGGCTTTAATTATATTTTTATTGCATTCCTCGTGTTCTGTTGAGAAAAATTCATATATTATGCATATTCATCCGAGATACGATTCATTAGATACAAAATTTTCAAAAATACTTCCTTTTAGGCCAATGGTGGCTCGACACGTCAGTGAGAACATTTCCTTAAATGAAACGACTTTGCAAAGGGTAAAAGACCTCCCTTCCCCTCCCTTCAAACACACGCTCTAAGGGCATCCGCGTCCTTTCATTTTGTTCTCTTCTTCCTCGTGACGCAGGGCCTCAGCCGGTCTGCAGTGACGATGGGCGCGGGACTACTCCCCGCCCCGCTTTCCCTCGCCCTCCTGGACCCTATGCTTTGGCCAAATAGGCCCCTCCTCCTCGCCGATGTTGAAGAGAACGGTCGTACTGTAGGTGGTGGTCAGCAGCGGCCTGGATCAAGCCTCCATGCCTGCAGGCCGTGACAGAGGAAGGCGCACCTACAGGTCCATTGAAGACCTTCTCCAAGCGCCTTCACGTCCTGGTTAGGTAGGGGAGACCTACAACAACCTTTCCGTGCCCTTCCCAGGTTATGGGGTCGACGAGACTCCTTGTAAGAACTTGCTTCACCATGAAGATGAAGGTGTGTTGTCGGCGTCCTCAGGGATACCTCTGGTTCCCGCACGGTTTTCCACCCCAATGGGGTTCTGTTTTCATTTCATCCACTCAAAGATCCTCATGCCCTCTTGTATAACTTCTTGACTGTGAGAGAAAGAGAGAGGATCGGCTAATAAGGTCTAGGGTTTGAACAAAGAAGAAGAAGAAGGAGAAGAGAGATATATGTGGAATTCTACTTAGGCTCGACCCAGAGGTTCTTCCCCTTAAATAGGGGAGGTTATCCATGCCCTAAGGTGTTCATCCACGATTTACCAAGTCATTTCCCCAATTGGAACCTTATTCCTTCAATGAGAAGTAATCTTCTCTCTCCTTCATTATCTCCTTGATATTCTTATTTCTTGGATAGTTAGAAATTCGAAATTCCTCTCATTTATCCTCTTTATTGCTTGGCTTTTAATCCATAGGCACGGATTCCTATTCTCTTTTAATAGAAAAATACTTTCCTTTTTCAATGCCACAAGAAATTAGTAATAATGTATTATATTACTCTCTTATTTTGATTTATTGGTATTTTCTCTTTCTTCTTTCTTCATTGGGGCTCCTTGGACCCCAAGAAACTCTAATATTTCGAAATTCCTTCATAAGGATACTTATTATCCTTCTAAATGCATCTATATGCATTATTCTTCATTACCTTGTTTTATTTCTTATTAAAATATTTCCTTTTTTTTTATTTTTCCTTTATTTCTCTTTTAATTTCCTCATTGATATCCCTTTTATCATTAGGAATCCTTGGAATATGAAATTCCACTAAGGATTACTCAGTTATACCTCTTTTCACTTATTTTCCACATTTCATCAATATTTTCAATTTCTTTATTAACAAGGAAATACTCATTTGATCTTTTCTTTTCTTATTGCACTCCTTATGCAACTTTGCACTCCTTGGAACCCAAGGAACCCAAGTGGCACGAAATCCTCTTTGGATGTGCCTTCTAGAGGTTTCCACACCTTTCTTTCCTCAAAACTCAATTATTCATTTATTAATTGAATTTCCTTGTTAATGGGCCCAATAGCCAATAAAGCCCACAACACAAACAACAAGGCTATTGTAAACGAAATCCATTTATTCAAAACAAATTATATTTTTCTCTATTCAAATATCTTTAATATGAGAAATCACATTTCTCACCAAAGGAACCCAAAAAATTGGGGTTGTAACATCACCTATATATGATCATAAGTCACTTTCATAGGGATCAGCTCGTATCAACATACATTGAGCCAGACTGTGTCTAGTAGGGTTGTCTCCGCCATGATCTCCACCAGGACGCTTGCCTCATCGTCCTCCCGTGATCTCTCATCCATATGTAGAACCTTACAGACTATAGAAGTAATGATTTCAGTCACCCTCTTTATCCACGAATGACCGAACGAGAGGAGTGTCGCCCACGTTGGGATTGATGCGAATAAATCCTTCTGAAGTTCATCTCCATATCGATAATCCTTTGCCACTACTAGTTACATATCGTACCACAATGGACCTAGGTTCAGTACAGCTCGCTTGTCCTCCGCATTTGTAAACCTGACCAAGAACATCCCTTCTTCTCTCGACAATAGCTCCATGTCTCCCTTTGGTCTCCATGTGTGTCACATCCACATGAGCAGATGCGGGTAGAACATGCACTTGCCCAAGACATATACCATGATGGTATACTCCCATATATCTCGCATCCGGTCAAATTCCTCTACATCGAGATCAACATGAACCTCTCCTCCTTTGACGATCGGCTTTGGGAACTCTAGGGTCTTCTCCTTGCTCGTCGGCGGCTATTTAAGTACTTACGTATAGCCTCTCCTCTCAATCATCTTCTTTGGCTTGTCACTATCTTTATCCCCCTTTCAGCTAGGGTTAGGGTTCTTCACATCTGGCTTCTCTCTTCTGTCCTACGTCGCATCATGTGGTGTTGTGGTAGTGGATAAGGGTGGGCGAGTGTTGTAGGGGTGGACACCTCCAGGCAAGGGGGTCGTCGGTGTGGGTGCTATGCCCTAGGGTCGGGGTCGCCTAGATGATCGCTCAGTCGGGACCAGAGGGATGACGCTCGGCTGTATGTATGTATGTATATGTATGTATTATATATGTATATATATATATATATATATATATCTTTATACTTACATATGTATATATTTATGTATATACATATATATACATACATACATATATATACATACATACATACATACATACATACATATATACATATATACATATATACATATATGGCATTAAGAGAGAAAGATTTCTCCCCCACCCCTCTCCCACGCCCGTGGTGGAGGCTCAACGCCTGGGAGGGTAGTAAATCAAGGCGACAATTGGTATTCAAACATGGGTCCCTTTGTTAGGAGACAACGTGCTTGACCACTTGAGCCACTCCTTGTCGGCATACATACATATATGTGTATATATATGTAACATCCCAGGCTTTTAGGCCTCAGATAAGATGATCTTAAAAGGAATGATTGGACTACCCATATCACCAAAGGTGCGCCTCCTTTTCTGGGAGCCCATCACTAAAGAACTCCACAGTTAAGTGTGCTCAGCTTGGAGTAATACTAGGATGGGTAACCAGTCAGGAAGTTGACCCCGGCTTGCGCGTGAGTGGGTATAAAGCACGCAGTTAAGGCTAGTGGTGATCTGTGAGGCCAGTCATCACTCTTAAAACTCTACTAGATCCTAGGGCAGTGGGCCCAGACTTACAAATGGTATCAGAGCCATAACCCCTCCAGTAGGTGGGTCCCACATCGACATGTGGCATGCCAATCTTGAGTTGTGCAGTCCAAGCATGTTAGAAAGGGTTGCCCATGGTTGACGTATCCACCCTTGCACTGGTATTCCATGATCGGTAGTTGGGTGTCCATGGGCCGTTATGGTCTACACTGAAATGGAGAATGATTATGAAGCCTTATAGTTGAGCCTTGACGAGGACGTTAAGAGTCTAAGTGAGGGAGATTGTAATGTCCCAGTCTTTGAGGCCTCAGATAAGATGATCTTAAAAGGAATGATTAGACTACCCATATCACCAAAGATGCACCTCCTTTTCTGGGAGTCCATCACTAAAGAACTCCACAGTTAAGCGTGCTCAGCTTGGAGTAGTACTAGAATGGGTGACCAGTCGAAATGTTGACCCCAGCTTACACATGAGTGGGTATAGAGCACACAGTTAAGGCTAGTGGTGATCTGTGGGGCCAGTCATCACTCCTAAAACTCTATAGATCCTAGGGTAGTGGTCCTAGACATTACAAATGGTATCAGAGCCATAACCCCTCCAGTAGGTGGGGCCCACATCGACATGTGGCATGCCAATCTTGAGTCATGCGGTCCAGGCATGTCAGAAAGGGATGTCTATGGTTAATGTATCCACCCTTGCGCTGGTATTCTGTGATTGGGAGTTGGGTGTCCATGGGCCATTATAGGTCTACATTAAAATGGGGAATGATTATGAGGACTTATAGTTGAGCCTTGACGAGGATGTCAAGACTCTAAGTGAGGGAGATTGTAACATCCCAGGCTTTGAGGCCTCAGATAAGATGATCTTAAAAGGAATGATTGAACTACCCATATCACCAAAGGTGAACCTCCTTTTCTGGGAGCCCATCACCAATGAACTCGACAATTAAGCGTACTCATCTTGGAGTAGTACTAGGATGGGTGACCAGTTGGGAAGTTGACCTCGGCTTGCACGTGAGTGGGTATAAAATGCACAGTTAAGGCTAGTGGTGATCTTGAACATGGAAGATAAAGTAAATGAAACCCAATCTGAATGACTAATTCAATTACTCCATTTATTTGTCCTTGAACCCACGTGAACAGTGGTTGAATTAGGATATAGTGGCTAGGGGGCAAAAAAAAATATCCTCAATCTAAGATTTGAAACAGTGACCTTTCCTATAGAAAATACCATGTCAACCACCAAAGCAACTTTAATTTTGTGTCTTATTATTTGTAAAAAATTATATAGTAACTTTATTATGTATGTATTGTGAAAAAATATATAATGTCTAAATGAATAATTGAACCTATGACCTCCAGTACAAGAATGCAGATGCAAACCACTACACAAATTTTAGATTTTGTCTAGCGTTCCTTATACATGTTAAATATTATAAACATAATTTATAAACATGTGTATACTTATATATTTATTTATTATTTTTTGTCGGGGGCATGACCCTACCCGCCACCGTCCCTGCACATGAAATCTCATACAACATGTGAAAGAAACACACCAAGCTATTATCTTACCATAAAAGTATTAGAGTAGACCCAAAACTCTGACTAATGATATGCACAATATGAAACTCTACACCACCTATGGACATGATGAATATATAAACTCTCTCTATGTCACTCTAAATACATACCCATTATATATATACACATATATATGGGTATATATTCACTACCCACGTGGGTAACTTAATTTAGTTACCCATTGATCTATTCTATAATAGAAAGACATCTAATTTTAATGAGACAATTAAAATTGTAATACAAAGATCGATTTTGTAAATATAGTGTGAAAAAATTGTTTTTCGTCTGAATACAGTAAAAATGATATTTATGACACTACTTAGTATTACAAAATGAGTCTTTCGATTAAATTTTTGTCACGTCATTACATGCCTTCCTATTACAAAATAGATACATGGGTAACTAACCTTAGTTACCCGCATGGGTAGAATATATATATATATATATATATATATATATATATATATATATATATATATATATATATATAGATATATATATATATATATATATATTGAGAGAGAGAGAGTCAGGCTAGTGTACACTCGAGTGTACCGGAGGCATCATACACCTCATTCATTTTTTAAGATGTAGTAACTTTTTGAAAAATCTAAACCGTTGATCTTCTTAAATATCTTAAGAACACACTATATAATAAATTTTAGCTCATTTGGATATAGGTCATGCATCTAAAGGAGGCAAAAATCATGCATTTCAAATTAGTTTTGTGCGTCAATTTTGTTGTCCTTGGATGACTGACTTACACCCATCCAAATGAGCTCAAATTTTGTGTGTGGCCTATTATTATTGTAACCATGAAGATCAATGGACTAGATTTAAAAAAACATGGTCTAGATAGGCAAATACCATTGGGGTGTACAACGTGATCTGTACACTCGAGTGTATTCTAGCCTAACTCTCTCTCTCTCTCTCTCTGTATGTATATATATACATAGTGTGTGTATGTGTTTAATTCTCTTGTAACAAGGAAATTCACATGGAGGGTCAAGATAGATAGCCGAAAATACTTACATAAGTGACTCTAAAAAAACTGACTAGTTGTGTAGTAAATGATCTAGATACAAAATTAAAACCTAAAAAATCTACATTAATGTTGAGTAGTGGAACCTATATGTGTTAAGGAAACTGGCCTAGTTGGTCTTACCCCAGCCCCAATCAACCACCATGCTATTTCTACTTCATCCTAGATTGTCCCAGTCATTTTTTACATTTCCTCCTTTAGGAAGAGGCCTCAGTGACACATTATACAATGTTCATAGCATCCAGAATCTAATTGTTTCTTTAGTCTCAATAGACAATCAACTTATTAACTTTTTAATCTTAAATCTATTAGGACGCATATTGTCTTATTTCCACCTACCTGACTAGCCACTGGTTGGCTCCTCCTTTCCCTTTATTTCCTCATCCGCTTCAGAGGGTATCACCATATATGGAGAACAACAAGACGACAAGGGAGGTTGATGGATAAACATGAATCATGATGACTTATTTTTTACTAGTAAATACACTCATGCACAAGCAAATATCAAATTAAATTTAACCAATTTATACTAGATGATTCTAACATAAGTATATTTTTAAATAAAATTAAGTATATATACTTTTAATATGTATCTCGGTATTGTTATTATGTAATTTAATGAAAAGTTGTAGCAAATACAAAAATATGACAAATAAATATTTTCCATGGAAGAAGTGAGAAAATAGTGGCATTTTAATAGATAGCGTAAGTGTTAGTATGTATGCCCTAAGAGCCAATCATGGGATGATTGATGGGATACATTAAGATTGATTTGATAAACATCAAAGGCAAGCTTCCAATTCATTCTGGCTCAGTCAGTTATGAGATAATGACAGAACAGATTGAATGTCTAAAGAATTATTTTACTCAATGATGTATGCTTTAATGTTAAGGACCTAAACGATGAGATCATACAGATGTTAAGAGTATACATTCTTGTTTTGTCCCTAGTCAGATGTCATTGTGGAAGTTTGATAGACAACAATGACACACAAGACTAGATTGTGTGTTGGTTGATGACAGAATCTCATTAGTCATGATATAGTGATATCAATCCAATCACATAGGTACTTGTTAGAGAACAAGTGTATCGGACAGACCCACTGTGAGAGTGACACATGGAACCATGACTTGGTAGTCACAGTCAACTCTCACAGTGATGGTGGTGAGTGTGATTCTTTAACCTAAAATCACTACACTCAACACATGTCGTTGGGTACACTTTGGCATCATCAAACGCCATCCTGAAATATAGATTGTTATAAAGGTGATGATTGGGTGACTTTGACCCATGGGGCTTTTGAGGGGTGAGTGATAGATATGGGATTTGTCCCTCTTAAGAGAGTTTGACGCCCATGGACACTTGATGAGTAGGACTGAGAAAGGCATGTGCATGCATGTGTGAATCAATATGTGATATTGATGTCACACATATCTCATCCAGTCTTCTCTGTGATCAAGGAAGTGAATGAACGTTGAAAGGATGATTGTTCCATGCCTTGAGTTCATTCACGATATTAGTGACAAATGAATTATACATTCACTTTAACACCATTCACGGATTGTAGGATTGAAAGTTGTTCTCCAACTTTCCTTTTCACTTGGGTAGCACTGATGTGCGACTAGGCACCGCTCCTTTCTTGTGAAGTCATAAGTGTTATGGACTTTCACTGCCAACGTGAAATGGACCTGTAGGGTTACACATAGGATTTAACCTGGAAGAGGAGTTTATCCTTGAATGATGTTTAGATTGTTTACTAAATGTGTTTAGTAGTTTAATTAAACATTCAATCAATTGACTTGACTTAGAATCACCAAGTTCAAGTGTTGGACTAACTGATTTGGGTATTAGATTCGTTGAGAAATGCATTGATTGATTTTTGCACAAACTGGACTGCCAACCGACCGGTTCAAGCTGTTGAATCGATCGGCTCAGGGTCAAATGAGACGACCGGTTCAAGTGTTGAACCGATTGGTTCAGCTGGACCAAACGAGCCAGTTTGGGAAAGTTAGGTTGGTGAGAAAATATTTTCTTTTCACTTGTACAATTTGATTGGGACAAGTATTGATCTTTGGATTAATTGGAAACGGAAAGAAGAAAGTCAATTGGGAACTACCCAGGGAAGTGAAAGGATCGGTTCATGAATGAGCTGATCGATTCAGCTCCCCAAATGACCGGTTCATGAATGAACCGACTGATTCAGCTCCCCAAATGATGGGTTCATGAGATGAACTGATTGATTCAGTCACCAAACGATCGGTTCGTTTGTTAAACGACCGGTTCACCTGCCGCAGTGTATCAATTTGTGGAAATTCTAGACCCTTCTTGTAACGTCCCAGATTTTTTTTACCTCCACAATTAATTCTTAATCATGGAGATTAAAACTCGAGGGCGTTATGGAAGAAGCATGAAGCAATAGATAGAAACCACAAAACTTTTATTACATATTCCAAAATTTGTATTACATGACATGGGTTACAATAATGTTTCAAATATTCCATTCACTTGAATAACATTTAAACATCAACTAAGCATTTGATCATTTAGCCTGATGCTGCTCCCGCCAGAATATAGTTAGAAAAGCCACACGATGAAACTTGAGGTCTTCTTTAACCTATGGTGGGAAGGGAACAAGAACTGTAGCAAGAGGAGTTAGACAAATGTCTAAGTATGGAGAGGCATAAAAATATAAGCAGATCATATGAATACTGAAACAATTGAGAAACATGACACAAAAGTTTATACATTGAAAAGACATAAAAGTTGAGAATATGGTATAAAGTTGGAACATGTAATATTGAAGTAAAACACATAATAAGAGAGAAAATAACATATCAATTATTTATTGTATCATTCCCCACTCAGTCCAAAGGGATTGTTAACCAACCCTAGATCCATCTTGTGGCCTACAACGACAGCTAAGGTCACAAAGACCATAAGTAACAAATCAACAATATCACTTTGCACACTGCCCTATCACAAAGACATCGGTCTCATGTGTGCCAATTCTACCCTCACAACTTCCTCTGTCCCACCGCACATAGCTAGTGTGGTTTATAGGCCCCTAATTCGATGCCTACTCAAAGGGTAGTCCTGCAGCCCTCCGTCTGCCCTCAAGGTGGGGTTGGTCTTCAACCATATCCCTCCATGGTATGGCGGCCTAGTGCATGTGCCATCACCTCAGTGGTCGTTATACACAACCTTTTATGATTTATCTCACAGACCAGCAGCATTTCGGCTGCCCTCAAGGTGGGGTAGTTGCAAGGAAAAGGCTATCCCTCCTCCCTTCACCATCCCAAGGATATGATCCGGATCCAAACATAGCATGACATGTAACATAACATATAAATCTCGATCTTCCGGTCCTCACCGGCTCTAGGACTGTAAAACCAACACTTCAGTGGTGGAATCTCAACAATAATTATTATAATTTTATTAAACCCAAGGATGAATTTCATTGAGCATCATTATTCATGATTACAATCTCATCATTTTAACCATTTCACCATTTCATCAAATCTGATCAATTTATTCATGTTGAAGCATTTAAATAATAGGATAAGACTTGTTCACGATAAAAGGAAGAAGTAGAACATGTCTTTAATCATACTTTTCACAAGTCATCATTTAATTGAAACAATAGATACTATAAGTAATATTGATTCTCATGAGATCATATTAATCGAGAGTCCAATTAGACAAAACCACTTGTCATAATAGATTAATTCTTATTGAGGTTGACTTAGTAAGATAATGGATTCCAATTGAGCATTGAACTTTTAAGACATGTAATTAATTCTTTAAAAGGACATTGAAGACCTTAATGCTACATTATAAATATATGATACTTAATTGTATATATTTTTTATGAATAAAAGATCGAGTATAGAGGAAAAGGGTGAATAGATATGAAAGCTTTGACATGTGGAATAATCAACTCTTTAATTATATTGTAATCTTACGTTAATGATATTAATAGATTGTACATGATAATCGTCTTAGGGAAGGCCCATAAATGGGAGGTGATGAGTCATCAAAAGGATTATAATTTCTTTAAAAAATGTATACATGGTGTTTTAGATATTCAATATAACAATCAATATTCCAAGATGACTCAGAAGAGGATACTCCATACAACAAATTAGATAATAAGGTGATGACTCAGCAAATGATACTCCATACCTAGTCTTGGTGGAAGTTGTTGGCATATGCATGGTTGTTTTCCTATCTTATTTTCTTGGCATGTCTGGTTATTCTCCATTGTACCCATTGCATTGTACCCATGATACTCCATTGTATGGGGATGAGAATGAAGGAGATAGAAGAGGTCGAGGATACATCGATGGTTTTAGTGGTGAGAATGACTCGTTACTAGCTTGGTTGGCATTTATATAGACGAGTGGTGATGGTTTTGATGAGGTTCGAGGTGGTATGGTATGGTGAATTGAGATGAGGATGAAGAGGCATGGACTGCAATCTATATTGTGTACTATTTAATGAACATAGGAGTTCGTGACAATGATAGGATACTTGCTGGATGTTTATTGGCTCAGATGAGAGGTGGTACTTATAGCCCTTGATTTGATGAATCCATCCATCGAATTTCGTGGACTGAGGTTTCCCGGTGTAGCTGGGATGGGCGGCCGAACACACCATCTTGTTCATACAGCTCAGCTCTGCCATTGATACAAACAGAGATTGAGGACATCTTGTCAAGGCATATCTTGCCTACCTACGAGGTATACAATGTCTAGAAAGTCCACATGAACTTGTTCGTTAAGTTTTGTGGTAAGAGAAGCTTTGTAGCCACCGCAGTCGATTGCCAATGGTTTGATAGACACTGTAGGCATCGACCTTTTGAGAAGGAAAGTTGCATGCTGATTGGAGGTTAGAGGAGGTGAAGCCGTCTGGTTGGCTCCGACTAGTTGCAGTGGTGTAGGAACAGGTCTTCCTGTGGCCCGTTGAGGTTGGCGTTGCATTTTCTTTCTGCGGCCGCCGCCATCGCCGGTTATGGGAGCGTTCGGGTCACAGCCATAATACTAGCGAGAAGGAGGAAGAGGGGAGAGGGTAGAGTCCAAAGAAAGTGATGATATATGTGGGTCCCGAATGATGTAAGGTATACTTGCCAATAGTAGAGAGTCGTGGGGTGAGTCGGAGAATTGCGACTAGGGGAAAAATAAAGCACGTCGAGCGGCAGGGTGAGGAGACTACGTGAGGGAGAGGAAGAGTTGATCGAGAGAAACGGATAAGTAGGGTTGGTTGGGGAGTTATTAGGAGGAGCCAATCACATGAAGAGAGATAGGGGGAAGAGGGAGCGAGAGTCAAGGAGGAAAACGAAGGAAAGTAGAGTGGGCCCAAAAAGATAATAAAATAAAAACAAGCGGAAGTATAAAGGTTGAGGGAGCATACTTAACCGTTCTTTTGACTAAATACGAATTATGGCAGTATTATTAAAAATTTAGCTTTTTGTATTCCATTTTAAGATATATTTCTGGTTTCAAACAAGGATATTTATTATATTCGAAACATCTCTTATCTATCTATGGTTTTCAATACATCCAATCAATATCATGCCTATTGAATTTATTTTTTATTTTCTCTTTTTTCAAACCACTTCTTTCTGAAACATAACTTCATTTAGTACATTTTCCTTTCTTTTTGGATACTACTTCACATCCCTCTGGTTAGCATTATTTGTTATTTTATTAATTAACCTTGGTCATCTTAGTTTTCCTTTTATCTTTGACCCGGGACGGCTTTTCATTATGATATTATAATTTTCTTAATGTACCATTTAAATTTTTATGACTACTTATTGATTCATTTATACTTGAAAATTATTTATTGGCTAGTTATCTTTCCAATAGGAATATCATATAACAGTCCATTGCCTTTATTAAATTACCTTCCACTTTATACATCGCAATATTCACTTAGGCTAGAGTTAGTTTTTCTCCTTTCTTTTAGATCTTTCTATTTGCATTTACGTCAACCGTAATCCTTTTATTTTTACAAAACTAATTGTTTCCTTTACTTATGTTACATATTTCATATGAAACATATTACATGTGAATTATTTTCCAAACATTTAAAATCTATTGTAATATCTGAAATTTTGATCAGTTTGATTTTTTTTTCTTCTAATTAAGTCCTTATAAAAATACGAGTTATTACATCATTAACCCCTAACAAAAATTTATGTCCTCGAAAATTAAGCCATACATTACCTATAGGTAAAGTACCAATTTATTGATGGGCCTATCTTAATGTGTGTGATTATGTGAATAACATAGATGATGAACCACATAAACAATATACTTGTCTATGAGAATTTTTTTCTTTAAAAATATTTCATATCCCAACAAGAACCATGAGTATTATGTTCATTAAGTATGCCCAGAGGAGAAAGTTATTGACTTGATGCATATATTGTATACAATTCACAAACATGTTTGGTTTATATATAAATGTAGAATAATTCAAACTTGGTAAATTCAATGATGCATTAGAATCTTATGAATACTTTATTTTTGAGACACATGAAATTTTTTTATTTTTCTTTGTATATTTTTACATCACTCATATTATTTATTCCCTCACACATTGTACCTATTTTATTTGTTTCCCTTTATTACTTGTTACATATATTTATGATAGGGGAAACTAATTTATCTTTTTATTTTGGGAAAGTATCAAGTCTCACAGATTTCCTTTTATAAATTCTTCCTTAAGATATTTTTCATGAAGTATTACCTTAATGAACTTATCAAGGGAGAACTTGTTATATGTATGAGTATCATTGACAAATGAATATGAAAGGGAAACAAATCTATTTTAGGGAAACATTCATTTTTGGCACAAATAAGATTTTAATATTTTTATATGTATTCTTTTTATAGTAGTCCACCACTCATAATATACATTTATAATAATGAGAATATGATTCATCTCTTATCTTTCCTTTTTCTCTATTAACTCTTATTTGTTTACTATAATTAGTAGAGAAGAAAAATTCATCACTTGCCTTTAATATAGATACTTCCTTGAACAATTTAACACAAAAATGTGAGATTTTTTTTTTACATGTAAAATAAGCAATCTATCCATCTAAAGAAAAATCATCATTTTTTTTATTCTAATATATTCTTGTATGTCTCTTCTAACTTATTATTCACGGGATAATTTTAATTCATTATTTACTCATTACAATCCAACTCTTGAATACTTGGCTAGAGTACCTAAAGTTAGAGTAGATGAGAACTTTAGCTTGATGTCAACTTATCTAAGTGCCCAAATACCTGGTCAGGGTATTTGAGAACCAAAATAAGTTACATCAAGTGTTTCTTAAAAATTACTTTATATACTTTCTAAATGAAACTTTTTATTTTCATTTTCTCTTTCTTCTCAAATAACACTCTAACATAACATGTCTTTTCCCTACTTAAAAGTATATAGGCTCATAAGGCTAGATCAACTTCCTTATGAGAGATAATTACCTATGGCAGTATCCCCCCATATAGTGTTTCTTAGGATAAAAACAAGTTATCTACTTGATAATACACATGATGTGTGTTTTAAATGTTTGTGTGGTTTTCTAACCATGCTCTAATACCACCTGTAACGTCCTGGATTTTTTTTCCTCCATAATTAATTCTTAATCATGGAGATTAAAACCAGAGGGTGTTATGGAAAAAGCATCAAACAATAGATAGCAACCACAAAACTTTTATTACATATTCAAAATTTTGTATTACATGACATGGGTTACAATAATGTTTCAAATATTCCATTCACTTGAATAACATTTAAACATTTGAACATCAACTAAGCATTTGATCATTTAGCCTGATGTTGCTCCCGCCAAGATATAGTCAGAAAAGCCACACGATGAAACTTGAGGTCTTCTTTAACCTACGGTGGGAAGGGAACAAGAATCATAGCAAGAGGAGTTAGAAAAATGTCCAAGTATGGAGAGGCATAAAAATATAAGCAGATCATATGAATACTGAAACAATTGAGAAACATGAGACAAAAGTTTATACATTGAAAAGACATAAAAGTTGGGAATATGGTATAAAGTTGGAACATGTAATATTGAAGTAAAACACATAATAAGAGAGCAAATAACATATCAATTATTTTATTGTATCATTCCCCACTCAGTCCAGAGGAATTGTTAACCAACCCTAGATCCAACTTGTGGCCTGCAACCACAACTAAGGTCACAAAGATCATAAGTAACAAATTAACGATATCGATTTTCACACTGCCCTATCACAAAGACATCGGTCTCACGTGTGCCAATTCTACCCTCACAACTTCCTCTGTCCCACCGCACATAGCCGGTGTGGTTTATAGGCCCCTAATTCGATGCCAACTCAAAGGGTAGTCCTGCAGCCCTCCGTCTGCCCTCAAGGTGGGGTTGGTCTTCAACCATATCTCTCCATGGTCTGGCGGCCTAGTGCAGGTGTCGTCACCTCAGCGGTCGTTATACACAACCTTTGATGATTTATCTCACAGACCAGCAACATTTCGGCTACCCTCAAGGTGGGGTAGTTGCAAGGAAAAGGCTATCCCTCCTCCCTTCACCATCCCAAGGATATGATCCAGATCCAAACATAGCATGACATGTAACATAACATATCAATCTCGATCTTCCGGTCCTCACCGGCTCTAGGACTATAAAACCAACTCTTCAGTGGTGGAATCTCAACAATAATTATTATATTTTTATTAAACCCAAGGATGAATTTCATTAAGCATCATTATTCATGATTACAATCTCATCATTTTAACCATTTCACCATTTCATCAAATTTGATCAATTTATTCATGTTGAAGCATTTAAATAATAGGATAAGACTTGTTCACGATAAAAGGAAGAAGTAGAACATGTCTTTAATCTCACTTTTCACAAGTCATCATTTAATTGAAATAAGAGATACTATAAGTAATATTGATTCTCATGAGATCATATTAATCAAGAGTCCAATTAGACGAAACCACTTGTCATAATAGATTAATTCTTCTTGAGGTTGACTTAGTAAGATAGTGGATTCCAATTGAGCATTGAACTTTTAAGACATGTAATTAATTCTTTAAAAGGACATTGAAGACCTTAATGCTACATTATAAATATATGATACTTAATTGTATATATTTTTTATGAATAAAAGATCGAGTATAGAGGAAAATGTTGGTGTGTATTCCCTGAGAGCCAATCATGGGATGATTGGTGGGATACATTAAGATTGATTTGATAAACATCAAAGGCAAGCTTCCAATTCTTTCTGGTTCAGTCATATGAGATAGTGATAGAACAGATTGAATGTCTAGAGAATGACAGTACTCAATAACGTATGCCTTCAGGTTCAAAACCTGATCGATGAGATCATACAGATGTTAAGAGTTTGTACATTCTTGTTATGTCCCTAGTCGGATGTCATTGTGGAAGGTAGATAGACAACAATGACACACAAGGCTAGATTGTGGTGTTGGTTGATGATAGAATCTCATTAGTCATTATATAGAGATATCAAACCAAACACATAGGTACTTGTTAGAGAACAAGTGTACCGGACAGACCCACTGTGAGTTTGACACATGGAACCATGACATGGTAGTCACAGTCAGTACTCACAGTGATGGTGGTGAGTGTGATTCTTTGACCTGAAATCACTACACTCAACACATGTCATTGGGCACACTTTGACATCATCAAACACAGTCCTGAAACATGGGTTGTTATAAAGGTGATGATTGGGTGGCTTTGACACATGGGGCTTTTGAGGGGTGAGTGATATATATGGGATTTGTCCCTCCTGAGGTAGTTTGATATCCAAGGCCACTTGATGAGTAGGATTGAAATAGGTGTGCGCACGCATGTGTGAATCAGTATGTGATATTGATGTCATACATATCTCTTCCAATTTACTCTGAGATCAAAAAAGTGAATGAGCGTTGACAGGATGACTGTTCCATGCCTCGAGTTCATTCGGGATATCAGTGACAAAGGAATTATACATTCACTATAACACCATTCACGGATTGTAGGATTGAAAGTTGTTCTCCAAATTTCTTTTTCACTTGGGTAGCACCGATGTGTGACTAGGCACCGCTCTTTGCTTGTGAAGTCATAAGTGTTATGGACTTTTACTGCCAACGTGAAATGGACCTACAGGGTCACACACATAGGATTTCACCTGGAAGAAGAGTTTTTTCCACAAAAAATGTTTAGATTGATTACTAAAGGAGTTTAGTAGTTCAAATAAACACTCAATTGATTGATAGCTCAAAACCATAGTGTTCAAAGTGTTGGACTGATTGATTAGAGTATCGAATTGATTGAAACTGCAATTGACTGATTCTGCACAATCTGCACTCCCAACCGATCGGCTCATGTGATGAACCGATCGGTTGAGCTTGGTGAACCGGTCGGCTCAGGTAGTGAGTCGATCGGCTGATGGACAGGGTGAAACAATCGCTTCAAGTGTTGAAACGATCGTTCAACTGGTCCAACCGGGCAAGTTGGGAAAGTAGGATTGGTGAGAATTTTCGTTTCGTTTCACTTGCCCAATTTGATTGGAACAAGGATTGGTATTTGATACCAATTAGAAACAAAAGATGGAAAGTCAATCGGGAACTGACCAGGACCACGAACCAACCGGTTCAGAAGTGAACCGACCTGTTGAGGTGTCCCAACCGATCGGTTGAGGTGTCAACCGACCGGCTCAGGTCCCCAACCGACCGTTTCAGAAATGAAATGATCGGTTCAAGTTGCGAGTTGGTTGTTTTTGTGGAAAATCTCGAACCCTTCTACTCCTGCTTTTAGTCCTGCATTGTCCAGAATAGAGAACCCTGTCCCATGACCCTCCTATATATAGGGGTATTGGGGGATTCTAAAAGAAGAACTCAGTGAAACGCGTTGCTCTGTGAAGTTTTCATTCTCTCTGGTTTTGGTAACCGAGAGAGAGCCCGAGCAAGTGCTACCCGATAAGGGAGGCACAGCAAGGGAAAGACAACTGCAGAAAACAATTAGTGGCAGGAGAGTGTGTTGGCGACTAGTGCGCTGATAGGAGGGTGTGACTCCTTCCAATTCCTTGTGAGATAAGGAGATTGGAGTTCCAGGTGGTTCGTGTGGACTACTTCAGAGGCGGGAGGTTTCTGCCGCTCGGAGGACAACTGTCAATCCCGACAGTCTCGGTGAGACCAGGAGTCATCAGTCCCGGTGCGACCAGGAGCTGCACAGACACCGTCCAAGACCGGAGGTGAAGACCGCGCAAGGCGCAAGGTATTGTCGCCGAGCAAGCCTCGGGATAAGGTATGATTCCACAAACCATCCTTTCCTATTGTATAGACGTTGACGTGTTTCCTTGTTCTGGGTTTGGGGAGGAGAAAATTTTTTGTTTCTGCTGCCTTCTCTGCCTCCCCTAAAAACCAACAGTGGTATCAGAGCCACGTCAACTGCTCTATACTTTAGGAATTATCAATATGATCGATTTTGGTTTGTCGCCTTTATTTATTGTATACGATGTGAATAATATTGGCTTTATGCATGTCCAATCCTAAATCCACAAATCCCAACTTACATATATGATATGTATTATGAATGCACTCGATATGTGTCACCCTTAAACGAGTTTTGTGGTGGATGTATAGCGTGGTTATGGCCAATAAACCCTATCTGTGTGTGGTTGTATGTGGTCTCTTGCATCTCGGTCTGTGCACCAATCTTCCTTCTCCTATTCCTGATGTAACTCGAAATAATTCGAGATTTCTTTCCTACCTTTGCTCCCCTCGAATGTAACTCAAGGTTTCTCTTTTTACAATGTAAAATAGGATAGATTTTTATTTCCTGTTATGTCAAAGAACGGAGGACATCCTGACGACAGCTGAGACAATCGATTCAAGGAGTGAACTGATCAGTTGACGTTCCAGACGATCGGTTCAAGGAGTGAGCTGATCAGTTGATGACCAGTTCGAGGAGCGAGATGAGCGGGTGGCGGCCATGATGAGATGCACGACGACCAGGCAAACCGATCAGTTGGAGGAGCCAACCGATCGGCTGGTGGCACCCAGCTGACCAGTCTGATGGCAAGACGATCATTCATATGATGAGTTGATCAAACCCAGAAAGGAAAAGTGCATAGTTCATCTTGTACAGGTTGCATGTGATGTAGACCTAGATGATCGTGATTCCTCTTGGCTCGAGGAATCATATTAGGATGGCCATAATCATCGCTTTTATCATTTTGCATGTTTTCTGTGGGATATAGCATGTATATGATATGTACTATGTATTGTGGTGATTGGATATGTATATGTATATAAAACCAAATCCCTCATTAAATATTAAGTTTTAGATGCCTTAAAATGCAACACACATGAAAAGCTTGATCGACCAAGTGTGGGCACGCCCAAGCGTGGTGCACCGTCTATCTCGTGGAAGCATGAAGGATGGATATGTGGGTTTGCCCAAGCAGTGTGCATATTCATCGTGTTGGCTTTGGGTCAGACTTAACGAGGTGACCTAGATAGGATCTAGCACCTTGAGGCATGGAGATGATCATGGCAAGGAGTTGCATTTGACATCTTATCAAGAGTTGCATGTGATGCAATTGGCAAGAGTTGCCTACCTGAGAGATCTAAGTTGTGGGTGATAGCCCAAGCTGGTCCATGACTTAGAGGATTTCAGGATCTTGCCCACTAGAAGATTGTACGCTGCAATCTTCTGAATTGATGGTGAGGTTTGTCAATTTGAATTAAATAGTGGGAGTGATAATTAATTAAAGGCCTAATTATATCGTCAACTTTTCAAATCAATCAAATAAGTCAAAAGAGTTTTGGACTAAAATTGCATATATTTCCTTTTGTTAAAATAAATGGTTAATAAAAAATAATCACTTTATTTGCGATCGGTCTTTGAGACCAACAAATTAAATGGGAATAATTCCACGACTGGTTAGGATGATGAGAAGTGTTCTCAATCAAAGAGCGAAAGCTCTAAGTCCTAGTTATACCAAGACCAGATGAACTCAATCCCACCACATCAATGCCTGAAAGTATGCTTATGGAAGCATACCGAGGATGACATTGATGAGGAGTGCTTGATGTTGTGTTCTCTGAACTATGAGTTGCAGAGACAACATGAGACATATGATGTCTCAAGGACACTGTCCTAGTATGTCATGATAGAAGGAGATCCAGTAAGGTATTCACACACTCAATATGATTGGGTATATGGAAAAACCTGACTAAGATGGATTCCCTCTGAGCCAAGAGTTGGTTATTGGTATGATACTACAAATGTTGTGAGAATCATACAGTTCATGATGAACTATGACATGGACAACTTTGACAAGCGTTGACAAAGTTGTTGGACATGTTGAGGACAGTAGAGGCAATTATGAAGAAAGACAAACCCTAATGTTTGATGTGATCAATGAAGGGTAAGGGCAAGGGCAAAGCTAAGAAGTGTTCTGATGCTAGCCAGTAATCCAAGTCGTCTTCAGCCTCAAGGCACATGGAAAGGGTGTATGAGGGAATTTCCATCTATATCTGGAAGAACAAAAGAAGATGAAGGAGGGGATGGAGATCTCCACCTAAGGTATCATGAAATGAACTGCTTCTTTATCTGAAGTATATGATACCAAGATATGGATATGTCATATATGATATGCAATATCCACAAAGAAGTGATGGCCTTTGTGAAAGGACCAAGAAAGGAGTACCCATCATTGGATCAAGTGTTGTTGCCATAGATAGGAGTACCTTTCAGTTTATTTCAGCCTAAAGGGCACGAAATAGAGTTGAGAACTGCTATTTCATATTTGCCAATAGATAGAAACACTTTATTTTTGTATATTGTATGACAATGATGGTAATCAATAAAGAGATGTTTCAATTTCTAAAGATATGATCTTTGTGGCAATGCCTTGTTTATCTTGTGGCATTTGATATGCATAAGATAAAATGATACCTAAAAGTTATAGATAACTCAAACAATCAAATTAGCATCAATCATGAGAAATTCATTTCTAGTTTCCATGTGATGGATATATCTAGACTCTTTTGGTTAGAGAACCAGTAAGAGACATGAATATCATGGACATGATTAATCAATCTTCACTAATGGTAGAGGGAGAATGATTATCCTATTAGGTATAATACATGTGATGTATTTACATACCTATTGGAACAAATGCTAATACTTCAAAAGGTGTTTAGAGAAATATCAATATGAATATCTTGAACTGTTCAAGAATATCATAGATGAAGTACGAATTTGGTAAAGTGTTAATTATTGATGAGATCAATAAATGAAATACTTGGACCAAATGTTTGAGATCCTTATGAGTGATTATGATAGTGTATCATAGTGAACTCATGATTAAGGCATGGTGATGTCTAAATCAAGAAGGAATCATACTCTAAGGAGTTAGAGAATGATTATCAAACAAATAAATTCTTCTTAATAAAAGAATACCCCACACTAATAAAGGACAATAAGAATCACAAGGAGTTGCGAGTTCTTATATCCTTGACAGATACACCTCAATTATCTATGCGATGAGTTGTTCATGTGATGAGTTGACTATCCAGATGAATATGAGGAACCATATTTTGAGTTATGGTATATGACCATTACATCCTAAATGACTTCCATGTGAACCATAAGGTATGACCTTGATGGTAGCACCCATTGGATGGAAATCCATAAGTGCAAATAAGTCTTAAGTGTTAAGACACATTGATGACATTATGAGAAGGATGATGCTTGTTGATTGCAACTTAATGACTAAGAGTTTTGGCATACAGATACTAAAACTGCATTCCTATGAGGAATAAGACAAGGATGTGTACGTGACACAACCTATAAGGTTTATGAATCCACTAATGCAAATGAATTCTATAAGTTACAATGGACTAATCAATGTGATTGATTGAGTACAAACAACTCATAATTGGATCTTTACTTTGATGATATAGTCAAAGGGTTTGACTGATATGTCAAAGATAAAGAAGGGATATGTGATTTAGTGGGAGCGTATTCACATTCCACATGTTGATGTGAAATGGAAATGTTCTAGAATGGAAATCCAAAAGTGGAAATTATCTTTAAGGAAGATAGAGATGTTTCCTATGTGATAGGAATAGAGATCTATAGAGATAGTTCTCAAAAACCTCTTGACATGAAAAGAGAAAGCATACATTGGCAATCTGTACTGAAGGGTTCAGTATGCACATATTCAGTGGGAGAAAACTTGTCCATGTTACATGGAGTTAGTATCCCAAGGCCAAGTGTCCAATTCTTATGAAGAATGGGAACACTAAGAATAGATATGGATCTATCATGTATGTAATCATCCCATTATCTTGCATGTATCGACATGGCAAGAACAAAATGCATTCATCATCTTGTATGTGGGACATGGCAATATGATGTGTTCATCCTGATAACTCGTATGTGGGACATGACGAGTGGATGTCTGTCTACTTCTAGTAAGGGTTACTGGAATACCATGAGAACTTGATAAGTACTTGTGAAGTACTAGTTCTATGGAGATAAGGAAGAGTTCAATGTAAGGAGTTACATTGATGCGAACTTCCGAAAGGACAGAAAATAAATCGCAAAATATATATAGGATATATAAAAGTGAAAGTTTGTTGATAATTGGAAGTGTTCCAATAAAACCATTTAAAAGGAAATGCCGAGTATCTATGCATTGGAGAACAGTAGTGGATACTATATGGATCTGGAAGTTCATGAGATGAACTTATAGATATTCCGCTCATTGATGACAAGTATGGAATCCTTGATCAATGCAATGTGGCTAAAGGTTAGCAAAGGAATACTAGATCGCATATTACGGCAACTCCATCTCATATGTGTGACGTACAACGAAGAGATGTGAGACATGCAATTTATACTAACTTTGGCAAGGTGTTGCCATTACTCACTATGATCGCACTAGAGCACAGTAACATGTGGGACATGTTTGAAGATCACTATGAATATGATTCAAGGGTGATTGGCTCGCAGTGCAAGTGGGAGTTTGTTGGTATGTATGCCCGGAGAGACAATCATGGGATGATTGGTGGGATACATTAAGATTGATTGGATAAACATCAAAGGCAAGCTTCTAATTCTTTCTGGTTCAGTCATATGAGATAGTGATAGAACAGATTGAGTGTCTAGAGAATGAAAGTACTCAATAACGTATGCCTTTAGGTTCAGGACCTGAACGATGAGATCATACGGATGCTAAGAGTTTGTACATTCTTGTTATGTCCCTAGTCGGATGTCATTGTGGAAGGTAGATAGACAGCAATGACACACAAGGCTAGATTGTGGTGTTGGTTGATGACAGAATCTCATTAGTCATGATATAGAGATATCAAACCAAACACATAGGTACTTGTTAGAGAACAAGTGTACCGGATAGACCCACCGTGAGTTTGACGCATGGAACCATGACATGGTAGTCACAGTCAGTACTCACAGTGATGGTGGTGAGTGTGATTCTTTGACCTGAAATCACTACACTCAACACATGTCGTTGGGCACACTTTGACATCATCAAACGCAGTCCTGAAACATGGGTTGTTATAAAGGTGATGATTGGGTGGCTTTGACACATGGGGCTTTTGAGGGGTGAGTGATAGATATGGGATTTGTCCCTCCTGAGGGAGTTTGATATCCAAGGCCACTTGATGAGTAGGATTGAAATAGGCGTGGCACGCATGTGTGAATCAGTATGTGATATTGATGTCATACATATCTCTTCCAATCTACTCTGAGATCAAGAAAGTGAATGAACGTTGACATGATGACTGTTCCATGCCTCGAGTTCATTCGGGATATCAGTGACAAAGGAATTATACATTCACTGTAGCACCATTCACGGATTGTAGGATTGAAATTTGTTCTCCAACTTTCTTTTTTACTTGGGTAGCACCGATGTGTGACTAGGCACTGCTCTTTGCTTGTGAAGTCATAAGTGTTATGGATTTTCACTGCCAACGTGAAATGGACCTGTAGGGTCACACACATAGGATTTAACCTGGAAGAGGAGTTATGTCCACAAACAATGTTTAGATTGATTACTAAAGGAGTTTAGTAGTTTAATTAAACACTCAATTGATTGATAGCTCAAAATCATAGTGTTCAAGGTGTTGGACTGATTGATTAGAGTATCGAATTGATTGAAAATGCAATTGACTGATTCTGCACAATTTGCACTCCCAACCGATTGGCTCATGTGATGAACCGATCGGCTGAGCTTGGTGAACCAGTCGGCTCAGGTAGTGAGTCGATCGGCTGATAGACAGGGTGAAACAATCGCTTCAAGTGTTAAAACGATCGTTCAACTGGTCCAATCGGGCAAGTTGGGAACGTAGGATTGGTGAGAATTTTCATTTTGTTTCACTTGCCCAATTTGATTGGAACAAGGATTGGCATTTGATACCAATTAGAAACAAAAGATGGAAAGTCAATCGGGAACTGACCAGGACCACGAACCGACCAGTTCAGAAGTGAACCGACCGGTTGAGGTGTCCCAACCGATCGGTTGAGGTGTCAACCGACCGGCTCTGGTCCCCAACTAACCATTTTAGAAATGAAACGATCGGTTCGAGTTGCGAGTTGGTTGTTTTTGTGGAAAATCTCGAACCCTTCTACTCCTGCTTTTAGTCTTGCATTGCCCAGGATAGAGAACCCTGTCCCATGACCCTCCTATATGTAGGGGTATTGGGGGCTTCTAAAAGAAGAACTCAGTGCAACCAGTCGCTCTGTGAAGTTGTCGTTCTCTCTGGTTTTGGTAACCGAGAGAGAGCCCGAGCAAGTGCTACCCGATAAGGGAGGCACAACAAGGGAAAGACAACTGCAGAAAGCAATTAGTGGCAGGAGAGTGTGTTGGTGACTAGTACGCTGACAGGAGGGTGCGACTCCTTCCAATTCTTTGTGAGACAAGGAGATTGGAGTTCCAGGTAGTTCGTGTGGACTACTTCAGAGACGGGAGGTTTCTGCCGCTCGGAGGACAACTGTCAATCCCGACAGTCCCGGTGAGACCAGGAGTCGTCAGTCCCGGTGTGACCAGGAGCTGCACAGACACCGTCCAAAACTGGAGATGAAGATCGCACAAGGCGTGAGGTATTGTCGCCGAGCAAGCCTCGGGACAAGGTATGATTCCACAAACTATCCTTTCCTATTGTATAGACGTTGACGCGTTTCCTTGTTCTGGGTTTGGGGAGGAGAAATTTTTTTGTTTTCGCTGCCTTCTCTGCATCCCCTAAAACCCAACAGAAAAGGGTGAATAGATATGAAAGCTTTGACATGTGGAATAATCAACTCTTTAATTATATTATAATCTTATGTTAATGATATTAATAGATTGTACATGATAATCGTCTTAGGGAAGGCCCATAAATGGGAGGTGATGACTCATCAAAAGGATTATAATTTCTGTAAAAAATGTATACATGGTGTTTTAGATATTCAATATAACAATCAATATTCCATGATGACTCAGAAGAGGATACTCCATACAACAAATTAGATAATAAGGTGATGACTCAGCAAATGATACTCCATACCTAGTCTTGGTGGAAGTTGTTGGCATATGCATGGTTATTTTCCTATCTTATTTTCTTGGCATGTCTGGTTATTCTCCATTGTACCAATTGCGTGTCTACTTGGTGTAACCTCATGGAAGTTGTTTCTTCATGATTTACGATGTTTCAGCATTAGGTGATAAATGTGTTGGAGACTAGATCAGTTGTAAGATTGTGCTTTATTTGGTAGGAAGGCTACAACACTCCTCTGGTCGTCACTTGGATAGACTGGGATGGGTGAATCATAGTGGCAGCAGAATGAGGGAGAGGTAGAGGAGGTATATGAGTTGTGTATGGGGATGAGAATGAAGGAGATAGAAGAGGTCGAGGATACATCGATGGTTTTAGTGGTGAGAATGACTCGTTACTAGCTTGGTTGGCATTTATATAGACGAGTGGTGATGGTTTTGATGAGGTTCGAGGTGGTATGGTGAATTGAGATGAGGATGAAGAGGCATGGACTGCAATCTATATTGTGTACTATTTAATGAACATAGGAGTTTGTGACAGTGATAAGATAATTGTTGGATGTTTATTGGCTCAGATGAGTGGTGGTACTTGTTGCCCTTGATTTGATGAATCGATCCATCGAATTTCTTGGACTGAGGTTTCCCGGTGTAGCTGGGATGGGCGGCCAAACACACCATCTTGTTCATACAGCTCAGCTCTGTCATTGATACAAACAAAGATGGAGGACATCTTGTCAAGGCATATCTTGCCTACCTACGAGGTATACAATGTCTAGAAAGTCGACATGAACTTGCTCGTTAAGTTTTGTGGTAAGAAAACCTTTGTAGCCACCACAATCGATTGCCAATGGTTTGATAGACATTGTAGGCGTTGACCTTTTGAGAATGAAAGTTGCATGTTGATTGCAGGTTAGAGGAGGTGAAGCCGTCTGGTTGGCTCCGACTCGTTGCAGTGGTGCAGGAACAGGTCTTCCTGTGGCCCGTTGAGGTTGGCATTGCATTTTCTTTCTGCGGCCGCCGCTATCGCCGGTTATGGGAGCATTCGGGTCACAGCCATAATACTAGCGAGAAGGAGGAAGAGGGGAGAGGGTAGAGTCTAGGGCTGGCAATCGGGTCCGGGTTGAGCGGGTTCTAATTCGGGTCATTTCGGGTCAGGTTAAAAATAGAAGACCCGAACCCGACCCGAAATTAATTTCGGGTCCACCTTAGCTTACCCGAACCCGAAAATAAGATTTGCGGGTCTAACCCGAAAACCCGAAAATCAACCCGAAATTGCTGCAAAAATACAGACCTTGCTGGAAATTATGTTTTATTAGCCACCATTTGGTAAATAAACACTATATATGATAGCATTGATGTGTGAGATTGTATGAACTATCAAAATGGACATCGTATACTTATAAAAGTATATGTACAAACTACAGAACATGCACTTCCGTTCTTGAATCTCAACACTTATAAAATAAATGCAAAACATGCACTTCCGTTCCTGAATCTCAACACTTATATAAAAAATAAGCACTTGCGTTCTTGAAAAAGCATTGCCTTAGTTTCATACAGCCACAAAGGACACGAACAAAAAGAAACACAATAGCAGATTCAACCAGAAATTCCAAGTCTGCAAAAGCAACAAACATAAGCTCCCCAAGCAAGATAACAAGCTCTTCCTTTCGAACAGCCCAAAGCTTCTCCAACTAGAACAAGGAAAATAGGACCAAGCAGAGAAGATGACAACAAGAACAGCTGTGATGTAGACCAAACTCCAGAAAACAAATAAGAATACAGCCACAAACTTAAAAAAGCAAGATATATAAACATGCAACAAGTCTTTACTCTCGTTTACAATCCCAATCACAAGTCATGACATGCCCAATATTTCAAAGCATAATGAATAACATCAATTCTTCAAGTACATAACAAACGTTCAAATCGAAGAACATAACAAACTTCCAAACCTACTAATATTAAATTCTCTAACCACACAACACAAATCAATGAAGATCTTCATGTCTTCAACTATCAACTATCAAACACGCTCACAAGATACTCCAAGTCAATCTTCTTGACTTCAACTATCAACCTACATTAGAAAGTAGAAACCATATGTATGTAACAATGCTATTATTTCAATTAACATGTTTCAAAGAATAAATTCTATTCAAATAGGAAAATACATTTGAAGTTGAAGCAACGTTTGATTTTGTTGAACTCTCTACTGTTTGTTCCTCATCATGATTTTGCAAAACATCATCTAAGCTAAATTCATCAACACCTGCATTGCAAAAGTAGAACACACATAGAGGGCGCATAAACCCAACAAGTTAGTTGCTAACTGTTAGCATATAGCAAAAGTTAATGGAATCATAATGTCAACATAGGTTGTCCCATATACCTTTGTCATAGAGCCAATCACGAGTGCAAATAATGGCTTCTACTACATTAGGTTTTAGAGAACTCCGATGCTTATCAAGAACACGTCCACCTGTGCTGAATGTGGACTCAGAAGCAACAGTAGAGATAGGGATAGCTAGCACATCTCTAGCCATGCTAGCAAGCTCAGGATAACGAAACTTATTAGTATTCCAATAGTTCAGAATGTCAAGTTTTGTCTTTCTATCATATTTAGGCTCATCCAAATATGCATCAAGTTGTGACTTTTTTTCAGATGGGAGAGACAACTCGCTTTCAAAGTCATCAAAGTCCTATATGTAAAACAAAAATAATAATATGTCAATTATGTATTAAAAATTTACAAAGCATACCAAACTAAAAAATTATAGTAACCTGGATCATATCAAAGGAATTAGGTAACACATCCACTTCATTTTCTTTGGAGGATCTTGGATTGTCATTTCTTGATTCCGCTGGTTGGTAAGACTCAAAAAGAGCATCTAATTTTTGTTTGACAACTTCCATTTGTTTAGAATTCTTCCCATAGATCCGGTTATAGCAATACTCCACAAATTGCAATTTATATCTTGGATCCAAAATCACAGCAATAGCAAGAATATGGCTATAATCATTCCAATATTTCTTAAATTTTTCCAACATATCATTAGCCATTTTTTTCATGAACTCATCTGTTCCCTCTTTAGCTTGGATCAAAGTTAAATGAACAATGAAAACTTGAGGGAAATACAAATTTGCAGTTGCATAGTCAGAACCAGAAAATACACAAGTAGCATCATAGAAAATTTTTAAGAACTTGCATAACTTCTCCAACCGAATCCACTCATCTTGAGATGGACAAGAAGTGAAGTGACTATCAGTTAACATAAGGTTCATAAAAGCCTTTTGGTAATATAGTGCACTATCAAGCATAAGATATGTGGAATTCCATCTTGTAGGGACATCTTGAGTTACCCCCCTAGTATTCTCAAGAGACACAATTTTGACACAATCTAAAAATTTCATCTTTCTAGCTTGTGAACCTCTAACATATTTCACAGATTCTCGTATTTTCCCTACTGGATCATCAAGACACTTCAAACCATCCATTACTATCAAGTTCAAAATGTGAGCACAACAACGAATGTGGAAAAACTCTCCATCACACAATAAGGAATTAGTCAACTTTAGATGATCTTTCAAGTTATCAATGAAGACTTTGTTGGCAGATGCATTATCTAATGTGCATGAGAATAATTTATGTTCAATATTTCAATCAGCCAACATAGAAAAAATCTTCTCAGCAATTGCATATCCGCTATGTGGTGGAGCAAAGAAAGAGAAATTTAACACCCGTTTATGCATCACCCAAGCATCATCAATATAGTGAGCAGTTAAACAAATATAGCCATCAGTGGTGATAGATGTCCACAAATCAGATGTCAAGCTAATCCTCCCAAATTGAGATTTCAATTCAGATTTCAATTTTATTTTTTCCTTATGATATCTTGACAAAACATCACTTCTTAGTGTATTTCTTGTGATCATCTTAGCATCCTCAGAAAGATAAGAAAATAGCTCTCTAATAGCTTCATATTCTATAAAGCGAAAAGGCAACTCATGTTTGATAACAGCAACTATAAGTAGCCCACGAAATGTTGTTTGATCAAGCTTAGCGCATTTTGTAGTCAAAGACCCAGATCCTTGTGACTTTCCTAACAACATTTGCCCTACATCCTTATTTCCAACAGCCCTACAAAATAGCATATGCCTTTTGAAATTAGAAGTCCCATGCCTACTATTAGATATAATTTTTGTGCTACATTGGAGGCACTTTGCCCTTTCATCACCAGTTTTAGGGTCAGGAGAAGTTGGTACAAATTGAGACCAAACAGAAGAACTACGTTGACGTCCACGCTTCTTTTTTAAAACCACACCCTCATTCTCAGATTGATTGTCAACTTCTATTGGGTTTTCACCATCATTTAAATATTGAGTATGTGAATCTTCATTATCAAGTGGGGTAATATTACGTGCTTTCCCCCTTCCAGCCATTTTTGTATCTAGAAAACAATTTTAAAACATGTGTAAGAGATATACAGTTGAGTCTCATACAAGTGCAGTTTATATTAGAAATTTTTGTTCTAGATTCGTATTGGCATTCATGATAAAAAAATTAAAAGGAAGAAAGAAACCTTATAGTGGAGATAAAGAAGTCGGGGCTTCCTGTTTTGTGGAGATATTTAATAGTAGCCAGCCTAGCACCGGTCCTCAACAATCAGGTTTTGCCAGCCCTACTGGCACGACAGCCACGAAGACAAAAATGACTCCTTTGCCGCAATGTATTCAAGAAGAAGACCAAACAAACATTGAAAGCTGAAGAGGAAGAAGGGCATATATTACAGATATGATGCTTGGGTTGGGCTGGAACGAAAGGAAGAATTGCAGAAGCTTAACTTAAACGAGATGAAGAATAAAAGGTGACCTCTGACCTACATTTCGGAGTTCACAATGTCCAAGGATCCAACTTCTTCTCGGAATTAAGATAAGAGCTTGGTCTGCCAGCAGCTTGGCGACGACGCGGACCTATATATGGCGAGTGGCGACGGCGCGGACGGCGGACTGACTTCTGGCGACGGCGCGGACGGCGGAGGTGACCTCTGGCGACGGCGCGGACGGCGGAGCTGACCTCTGGCGGCGGCGACCGGGACCGGCTAAGCGTAGCAGACTAGCGGTCGGGGTCGGGGATTCGGGGGGTGGGGGGCAAGGCGCCGCAAGCCAAACAATGGCAGCACTCAGCAGCCGCAGCACAAAGCGGGACCGCCGGATCGGGACCTGGAGTGGAGAGTCGGAGATGATTGTGTCCGGATCGGGACCTGGAGTGGAGAGTCGGAGACGATTGTGTCGTCTGTCCTCTGTCGGTCTGTGTGTGCGCAAGGGTAAGGCCGCAAGGCGATACAAACAACGGGCAAGTGGCAACGGGTTCACATTAGGTTTACTGGTTTAGTCTAATTTGCTGCCGGTTTTGGGCCTTTGGTCCGGTTTTCTCTGGTCCGCGGCTCAGCGGCTGCACACTACAGGTCCACAAAGTCAACAGTTGTTGTTGAATATCGGGTTTTTCGGGTCGACAATGTTAAACCCGGACCCGACCCGTAATTAATTTCGGGTTTTTCGGGTTCGGGTCTTTTTCGGGTCGGGTCAAAAAATGCACGACCCGGACCCGGTTTAGTCGGGTCGGGTCGGGTCGGGTCGAGCGGGTCGGGTCAGGTTTTGACAGCCCTAGTAGAGTCCAAAGAAAGTGATGATATACGTGGGTCCCGAATGATGTAAGGTATACTTGCCAATAGTAGAGAGTCGTGGGGTGAGTCGGAGAATTGCAACTAGGGGAAAAATAAAGCACGTGGAGAGGCAGGGTGAGGAGACTACGTGAGGGAGAGGAAGAGTTGATCGAGAGAAACGGATAAGTAGGGTTGGTTGGGGAGTTATTAGGAGGAGCCAATCACATGAAGAGAGATAGGGGGGGAGGGAGCGAGAGTTAAGGAGGAAAATGAAGGAAAGTAGAGTGGGCCCAAAAAGATAATAAAATAAAAACAAGCGGAAGTATAAAGGGTGAGGGAGCATACTTAACCGTTCTTTTGACTAAATATGAATTATGGCAGTATTATTAATTATTAGCTTTTTGTATTCCATTTTAAGATATATTTCTGGTTTCAAACAAGGATATTTATTATATTCGAAACATCTCTTATCTAGCTATGGTTTTCAATACATCCAATTAATATCATGCCTATTGAATTTATTTTTTATTTTCTCTTTTTTCAAACCACTTCTTTCCGAAACATAACTTCATTTAGTACATTTTCCTTTCTTTTTGGATACTACTTCATATCCCTCTGGTTAGCATTATTTGTTATTTTATTAATTAACCTTGGTCATCTTAGTTTTCCTTTTATCTTTGACCCGAGAAGGCTTTTTATTATGATATTATAATTTTCTTAATGTACCATTTAAATTTTTATGACTACTTATTGATTCATTTATACTTGAAAATTATTTATTGGCTAGTTATCTTTCCAATAGGAATATCATATAATAGTCCATTGCCTTTATTAAATTACCTTCCACTTTATACATCGCAATATTCACTTAGGCCAGAGTTAGTTTTTCTCCTTTCTTTTAGATCTTTCTATTTGCATTTACGTCAACCATAATCCTTTTATTTTTACAAAAATAATTGTTTCCTTTACTTATGTTACATATTTCATATGAAACATATTACATGTGAATTATTTTCCAAACATTAAAAAATCTATTGTAATATCTGAAATTTTGATCAGTTTGATTTTTTTCTTCTAATTAAGTCCTTATAAAAATACGAGTTATTACACTTCTACTCCCGCTTTAGTCCCGCATTGCCCGGGGCTGAGAACCCTGACCGTAACCCCTCCTATATATAGAGGGGTACTGGGGGCTTCTCAGATAGCACATCTCAGACAACACTAGTTGTTCTACAAAGTTGTCCTCTCTGGTTGTGGTAACTGGGAGAGCCTAAGAAGTGTTACCCGACTAAGGAGGCACAACGAGGGAAAGACAACTGAAGGATGACAACTAGTGGTGGGAGAGCACGTTAGTGACTAGTACGTCGACAAAAGGGGATGGCTCCTTCCAGTGTCCTGTAGGACAGGATGACTGGAGTTCACAGTGATCTGTGTGGACTACTACAGAGGTAGGAGATTTTTTCCGCTCGGAGGACAGCCATCAACCCATCAGTCCAGGTGCGACCAGGAGCAGCACAGACGTCGTCTAAGATCAGAGGTGAATATCGCACTATCCATGAGGTAACGTCGATGAGCAAGCTTCGGGACATGGTACGCCTCTACAAACCATCCTTCCTATCGTATAGATGTTGACGAGATCTCTTTGGGTTCTAGGTTTGGGGAGAAAATTTTTATTTCCGCTACCATCTCTACCTCCCCAAAAACCCAATAGTGGTATCAGAGCCACGTCAACATTCTATACTTTAGGATAATCGATGTGATCGATTTTTTAGTTTGTCACATTTTATTTATTGCATACGATGTGAATATTTAATTGGCTTTATGCATGTATAATATAAATCCACAAAATCCCTATATATACATATATGATATGGTATATAAATGCATTCGATACGCGTCACCCTTAAACGGTTTCTGTGGTGATTGTAGTGTGATTGTGGCCATAAACCCTAAATCTATGTGTGGTTGTTGTTGCTTGCACCTCAGTCTGTGCACCGATTTCCTATCTCCTATTCCTGATGTAACTCGAGATTCTTTCCCACCTTTGCTTCCCCCAGAATATAACTCGGGGTTTCCCAATGCAAATGTAAATAGGATTAGTTTATATCTCTTGTTATGACAAAGAATGGCGGACACCTGGAGGATCGAGATGATCATCTCAGGCGTGAGACGATCGACTGGTGGACCAAGGTAGCTGATTCCTGGAGTGAGACGAGCGGGTGGTGCCCTAAGGAGATGCACGATGACTAATGAATTGATCGACTGAAGGCGGCAGTCGATCGGTTGGTGGCACCCAACCGACCGGCCTGATGGTGAGCCGATCAATCATGGAGATGAGTTGATCAAACCCAGAACGACAAAGCACAGAGTTCATCTTATACAAGTTGCATGTGATGTGGACCTAGATGACCATGATTCCTCTTGGCTCGAGGAATCACATTAGGATGGCCATAATCATCGCTTCTATCGTTTTGTATGTTTTCTGTGGGATATAACATGTATATGATATGTACTATATATTGTGGTGATTGGATATGTATATGTACCTATAAAACCAAACCCTCAATAAATATTAAGTCTTAGATGTCTTCCATTAGTGGCACATATGAAAAACTTGATCGACCAAGTGTAGGTTATGCCAAAGTGTGGTGCGCCATCTATCTCGTAGAAGTGTGATGGTGGACATGTAGGATCTACCAAAGCAGGGTGCATGTTCATTGTGTCAGCTTTTGGGTTAGACTTAACTGGTGATTCTTAGAGAGTCTAAGCTCCAGAGGCACAGGGATGACCATGGCAAAGAGTTGTGCATGGCATCCATTTGAGAGTTGTATAGGATGCAATTGGCAAGTTTTGCTTACCTAAATAATCTATATTGTGGGCGATCAGCCAAAGCTGACTCATGATTGGATGAAATATGGATCTTGGACCCACTAGACGGTTGTATGCTGCAATCTTCCGAACTGATGGTGAGGGCTATCAATTTGGAAAAAAAATAGTGGGAGTGATAATTAATTAAAGTCCTAATTATATCGTAAAACTTTTTCAAATCAATCAAATAAGTCAAAAATGAGTTTTTGGATTAAATTGCATATATTTCCTTTTATAGTACAAATGGCTAAAAACAATAATCACTTTATTTGCGATCGGTCCTTGAGACGGACAAACTAAATGGGAATAATTCCACGACTAATTAGGACGTTGAGAAGTGTTCTCAATCAAAGAGTGAAAGCTCTAAGTCCTAGTTATACCAGAACCTGATGAACTCACTCCCACCACACCAAAGGCTGAAAGGGATGTTTACTGGAAGCATACTGAGGATGCCATTGATGTGGAGTGCTTGATGTTGTATTCTCTGAACTGTGAGTTGTAGAGACAACATGAGACATATGATGTCTCTAAGACACTATCCTAGTATGTCATGACAGAAGGAGATCCAGTTGGTTCTCACACACTCAATGTTATTGGGTATGTGGAAAACCTGACTAGACTGGGATTCCCTCTAAGTCAAGAGTTGGCTACTTATATGATACTACAAGCGTTGCGAGAATCATACAGTTCATGATGAACTACAACATGAACAACTTTGACAAGTCATTGACAGAGTTGTTGGACATGTTGAGGACAGTAGAGGCATAGGATAAGAAAGACAAATCCTAATCTTTGATGTGATCAATGAAGGGTATGTCTTAAAGGCAAGGTCAAGGGAAAAGCAAAGAAGTGTTCTGATGCTAGACAACAACCCAAGTCGTCTTTAGCCTCAAGGCATATGGGAAGGGTGAACAAGGGAGGAGAAATTGCCCTCTATATCTGGAAGAACAAAAGAAGATGAAAGGAGGGGATAGAGATCTCCACCATAGGTATCATGAAATAAACACTTCTTTATCTGAGGTATATGATACCAAGATGAAGATCTAACATATATGATATGCAAGATCTAAAAAGAAGTGATGGCCTTTTGTGAAAGGACCAAGAAAGGAGTACTCATCATTGGAGCAAGTGTTGCTGCCATAGATAGGAGTACCTTTCAGTTTATTTCATCCTAACGGGCATGAAATAGAGTTTATAACAGCTATTTCAATTTTCCAATAGAAACACTTTATTGTTGCATCTTGTAGTGACAAGATGGCTATCCATATATTTGATGTTTCAATTTCAAAGATATGATCTTTGTGGCAATGCCTTTCTTTATCTTGTGGTACTTGGTATGCATAAGATAAAATGATACCTAAAAATTATTGATAACTCAAACAACGAATTAGCATTATCATGAGAAATTCATCTCTGGTTTCCATATTTATGTACAAAGCTAAACTCTTTTGGTTGTGAACCATTAAGAAACATGAATATCTTGGACATGATAAAATCAATCTTCAGTAGTGGTAGTGGGAGAATGATTATCCTATTAGGTATAATACATATGATGTATTTACATACCTATTGGAGAAAATGCTAATACTTCAAATGGTGTTTAGAGAAATACCAATATGAATATCTTGAAGTGTTCAAGAAGATCATGAATGAAGTACAATTTGGGTAAAAGTATTAATTCTTGATGTGATCAATGAATAAGATACTTAAACCAAATGTTTGAGAACCTTATGAGTGATTATGATAGTGTATCATAGAGAACTCATGATTAAGGCATAGTGATGTCTAAATCAAAAAGGAGTCATACTCTAAGGAGTTAGAGGATGATTATCAAATAACTAAATTCTTCTTAAATAGATAATACCTTACACTAATAAATGATATTAAGAATCACAAAGTGTTGTGAGTTCTTAAATTCTTTAACAGATACACCTCAAATATCTATATGATGAGTTGGTCATATGATGAGTCAACAATGTAGACGATATTGAGGAACCGGATTTTGAGTTATGGTTTATGACCATAAGATCCTAAATGACTTCCATGTGAACCATAAGGTATTACCTTAGTGGTGGCACCCATTGGGATAAAATCCATAAGTGTGAATGAGTCTTAAACGTTAAGACACATGGATGACATTTGAGAAGGATCATGCTTGTTGATTGTAACTTAATGACTAAAAAATTTGGCATGTGGATATTAAAACCGAATTCCTATAAGGAATAAGACAAGGATGTGTACGTGACACAACCTATAAGGTTTATGAATCTATTAATGCAAATAAAGTCTATAAGTTACAATGGACTAATCAATGTGATTGATTGAGTATAAGCAACTCGGAATTAGAAATCTTTACTTTGATACTATAGTCAAAGGATTTGACTGATATGACAAAGATAAAGAAGGGATCTGTGATTTAGTGGGAGTGTATTTACATTCCACATGTTGATGAGGAATGAGATGTTCTTGAATGGAATCCTATGTGGAAATTATCTATAGGGAAGATAGAGATGTTTCTTATGTGATAGGAATAGAGACCTATAGAGACAATTCTCAAAAAGCTCTTGAGATAGAAAAGAGAGAGAATACATTGGCAATTTGTACTGAAGGGTTCAGTATACACAGATTCAGTGGGAGAAAACTTGCCCATGATACATGGAGTTAGTATCCCAAAGCCAAGTGTCCCAATTCTTATGAAGAATGGTAACACAAAGAATAGATCTATCATGTATGTAATTATCCCATTATCTTGCATGTATGGACATAGCAAGAATAAAATGCATTTATCATCTTGTATGTAGGACATGACAATATGATATGCTCATCCTAATAACTCGTATGTGGGACATGACGAGTGAATGTCTGTCTAGTTCTAGTAAAGGTTACTGGAATACCATGAGAACTGGATAAGTCCTTGAGAAGTACTAGTTCTATGGAAATAAGGAAGGGTTCACTGTAAAGAGTTACACTGATGTGAACTTCCAAAAAGGATAGAAAATTTATCGCAAAATATATATGGGATATATAAAAGTGAATTTGTGTTGAAAATTGGAAACATCCCAATAAAGCTGTTTTAAAAGGGAAATTCCAAGTATCTGTGTGTTAGAGAATAGCAGTGAATTCTATATAGATCTGGGAGTTCATGGAGATGAACTTATAAATATTCCAGTCATTGATGACAAGTAAGGAGTGTTTGGTCATGCAATGAGGCTAAAGGTTAGCAAAGGAATATTGGATCACATATTATGGCAACTCCATCTCATATGTATGATGTATAGTGAAGAGATGTGAGACATGCAATAAGACCTACTTAGGCAAAGTGTTGTCATAACTCACTGTGTTAGCACTAGAGCACAGTAACATGTGGGACATGTTTTGAGATCACTAAGAATATGATTCAAGTGTGATTGGCTCACAGTGCAAGTGGGAGGCTGTTGGTATTTATGTCCTGAGAGACAATCATGGGATGATTGGTGGGATACATTAAGATTGATTTGATAAACATCAAAGGCAAGCTTCCAATTCATTCTAGTTCAGTCAGTTATGAGATAATGACAGAACATATTGAATGTCTAAAGAATTGTTTTACTCAATTACGTATGCTTTTAGGTGAAGGACATAAACAATGAGATCATACAGATGTTAAGAGTATACATTCTTGTTTTGTCCCTAGTCAAATTTCATTGTGAAAGTTTGATAGACAACAATGACACACACGACTAGATTGTGTGTTGGTTGATGATAGAATCTCATTAGTCATGATATAGTGATATCAAACCAAGCACATAGGTACTTGTTAGAGAACAAGTGTATCGGACAGACCCACCGTGAGAGTGACACATGGAACCATGACTTGGTAGTCATAGTCAGCTCTCACAGTGATGGTGGTGAGTGTGATTCTTTGACCTAAAATCACTACACTCAACACATGTCGTTGGGTACACTTTGACATCATCAAACACAGTCCTGAAATACATATTGTTATAAAGGTGATGATTGGGTGACTTTGACACATGGGGCTTTTGAGGGGTGAGTGATAGATATGGGATTTGTCCCTCCTGAGGGAGTTTGGAGTCCACAAGCTTTGACACCAAGATTAAGCTTGTAAAGCAATCCTTGTGCATTAAAACCTAGTTTTGGTGTAATGTGCAATTTACCCAAAATCTAGGGTTCAATATGCAAATTACCACTTCAACAAGGTCCCTAATGTTTCTTGGCATCATGTAGAGCAAATAAAATGAGAGGGGTGCTTCATTTGAATTAAGTTGTAGGAGAGAGAATCTTGACATTAAAATAATCAAGAATAATGCCTAATTGAAACCCTAATTTGATTTAGGACAAAAATGAATAAAAATAATTGAAGGGCTTTCAACCAAAATGTTTTGGGTTGATTTTGAATAAGGATGGACGTTCCTTTAACAAGATAAGGAACGAAAATATCTTAAGTAGGTGAAATTCCACTCACCTTTTTAATAAAGAAAAGTAATATCCACTCACATGTGGGATATTATATTATAAGCATTAAGGTGCTTAATTTGCTTTTCTTTAAATTGAGGATAATGAAGGAGAATTAAAGGCAAGGAAGGTGCCTCGTACCCAAGGTAGTTTAGGGGGAAGAGGTGGCGACTTTATTGGGATTAATTGGATTTTTATAAGGCATTTTCTCTCTCATCAATTTCCTTATAAAAGTGCCATTTCCAAGCCCAAACCAAGGCCTTTTTCGGATTTTCTTCTTCCCCTTGCTTGCAAAATCGACCAAGGAGCTAGGGAGGAGCAGGGAGCACGTCCCTAACCTGTGGGTAAGTCCTTGACCTTCGTTCTCCTTGATTTCATGGTGGAAATCGAAAATAAATTATGGATTCCTTCTTATTTCGATCTCCTCTTCAACCCTAGCCAACTTTTGCAATCAAAAGCTTGAGGACGAGCCTAGGGGGAGTTGCAAGAGCTTCATCCACCATTAATGGCGTGAGCTTGGAGCTTTGGAGCTCAATTGGAGGCGGGTTTTATAACTTAAACCCTTAACATTGCTATTGCATCAATTCTCTATGCTTTGTTGATTGATTTCTTCAATTTGATGCACTCTTGTTTCTTGCTGCAATTTCCATCAAGAACGGTTTCTGTTCTTGGTTGTTCGAAGGAAGGGGATGATGACATCATCCTAGATGCTTATCCAAATAAAATTACCAAGCAAAACCGTTTTGATAGCTACTCCAAATCGTTTTAATTTGATTGGCTATGCGGTTTCAGCAAACCGTTTAAGGGCAAACGGTTTGAAACCGTTTGGGAGAAAACGGTTTCAAGACCGTTTGAGATGGTTGACCAAGCGTTTACCGTTTGGGAATTTTGTTCCTAATTATGTATTCTGATAATCCTCCAAATTTGAGGGATTAACTCCAACGGAATCGAGAGTTGAAGGCCAATCAATTAGGCAATTGGATTGCATTATGTGCTGATTTTCAACCAGATTAACTTGACTTGGTTGAGAAAACGGTTTCAAGACCGTTTGCAATGGTTGACCAAGCATTGACCGTTTGGGATTCCTGTTCATAATTATGTTTATTAATAACCCTCCAAATTTGAGGGATTAACTCCAGAGGAATCGTGAGTTGAAGCCTAATCAATTAGGGAAACCTAATTGGATTAAGTGCTGATTTTCAATCTGATTTAATTGAACTTTTTGGGAAAACGGTCTCAAGACCGTTTGAGTGCGTTGACCAAGCGTTGACCGTTTGGGATTCCTGTTCATAATTATGTTTATTAATAACCGTCCAAATTTGAGGGATTAACTCCCAAGGAATTATGAGTTGAAGGCTATTCAATTAGGCAAACCCTAATTGAAAACAGTTCTGAAATTCCAATGAGTTAAGTTGAGATTTTGGGTTGATTAGCCCATACGGTTTCAAGACCATTTGGGGATCACCCAAACGGTCTCAAGACCGTTTGGGGATGACCCCAAGACCGTTTGGAGGTCTGGGGTCAAGTATAGTTGACCAATTGAAGGTCCAAAGGTACTAATCATATTGCAATGTAGTGCTGATTTGTTGATCAACTCGATAGACCAATCCATGATGATTTTTTCACTAGAGTCCAAAGGTTGGATGGGCAAACGGTCTCAAGACCGTTTGGAGCTCATCCAAACGGTCTCAAGACCGTTTGGTGGTCACCCAAGACCGTTTGGAGGTCTAGGGTTGAGTATGGTTAGGTGTTTGAAGGTCTAAAGGTACCAAGCTGTTAAACAATGTAATGCTGATTTTGTGATCAATCCAATGAACCAAACCCTAATTGGATTGCTTAGATTTGAGTGATATGATGGGCAAACGGTCTCAAGACCGTTTGGAGGTCATCCAAACGACCTCAAGACCGTTTGGGGTCAGGTCATACCCAATTTGGATGATGGTTCAATGGTTTCAAAGCAACTAGTCTTACATTGATTAGTGTTGTTGAATCATCGATTCCAAACCCTAATTCAATTGAATCAAACCCTAATTGATGATCAATTGAGTGTCAATTGAGAGTCAAATTAGTTGAAGGTTGTCCTATTAAACTCAATTGAAGTATGAGCATAGGTCCAATTGATGATTGGTTCCGTGAATTCAATGGTTGAAGGTCCAATGCAATCAATTGAAACACAATTAGTAGCATGATTGATGATCAACTTCAAAGCTCTAATTGGTGTTTATAAACCCTAATCCCATTGAGATCAGACCATAATTGAAGTCCCAATTGAGGGGTGAGCCATGATTCAAATGATGATTGAGTTGATGATCCAATTGGTTGAAGTTCCATTGATTAGAATTGAGTGTGGTTCAATTTGGTTAATTCAATTGGATACCTCATGTTATTGAAGGTCTAATTGATCAAAACTTTTTGAAAACCTAATGTGATTAGGTGGGAGATACCTTTAATGGTACTAGTCTTTAATGCATAACAAATGCATGGACCCAATACATGATGTAAACCCTAATTGAGGCTGATTCAATGTATAACCTTAATAAGAGGTTGTCTACATGTGAAATCACTAATTAGGATGTTAGTAAACCCTAGTTGAGGGTGTATCCTTGTGAAGCCCTAGTGGAGGGTGTATCATTGTGAACCCTGGTTGAGGGTGTATCCTTGTGAAACCCTAGTTGAGGGTGTATCATTGCGATTGTTTATAGGCAACTTTATAATAAAGTTATGCCTTAAACTAAGATAAGTTCATATCATGTGAGATAGCTGGACAATTCTAATGTGTGGCCTATGCATTATATGCTAAGGGTGAGTATTCTGTGATGGAATGTATTAAGAGGGGAAATACCTTAATACAAGATAAAGTTGGTTAACTCAAGAGGGTCTGAATTAATGAGAAATGGGAAACCCTAACCCTGGTAAGGGAATAGTGGTGTTACCCTTGAATAATGATGTTATATATTGTTTTGCATGGTGCTGATATGAAATTGATGTATTATCATCTGTACTAACCATGCAGGTATGATGTGATGATGAACATAGCCAGGTATGAGCTATGACATTTTATGTATTGACATTGTTTATTGGGCCTTATGTGCCATGTTATACCTTATTGCCTAGTATGAGGTAATAAGAGAAGTAATGGGCCTTAAGTGCCATGAGAAGATGTTTATGTAATAAGCATCATATTTACCTTGGTCAGGTGACCTGAAGGTGATAATTACCTGAAAAAGTGGTAATAATGCTCAATGATGAGCTAAGGGTTTGAATACCCAGAACCATATGATTATGGCATTGAGTTGCAAAGGAATGAAAATTCCCAGTATTGAAATGAGGGAGTGAGATCCCCATGTCTTATAAAGACTGAGAAGTGATTCATGGAAATAGTACATGTTTTCTTTATAGCATTTGTCTTATTAAGTTATGTTTGGAAACTTGGCTGATGCTAAAAGAATATGATAATGTACTTAATTAATCAAGTGATACTATATAATGTAGTTGCCCTGATCACAGATCCATCAGCGTCAGAATTAGCTGAATGGTGAAACGATTTTACTTGGAACGCATATTTTTGAATATGTGGGGGTAATTGGGCAATTATATCCTTATGCCCCATAGGCATTGCTACGGGCTATGTCCTATGAACGGGATTGGTTACGTACCATACCCCAATAAGAGCATGGCTACGGGCCATGACTCCACAAAATAATACCGGGCATTGGCTACGGGCCATATCCTGAAGAGAGTATATGCTATGGGTTATAACTCTAATAGTGATGTTGCCAGTATACCCTAGAAAGCTATCTAGTAGAGACACAAGATATCCTGCATGTTATCTCGTACTGACCGAGATAGTTGAGGTCATGGGAATCCGGCTCTTCCATTGACCTATGTGTGGTACCGATGCTTTACGTAACCGTGGTCGGTTGGAGTATGAGCGGTATACCTCATCTCCTCAGGACATAAGTATGATTGTAAAACGTAATCAGCCGTGTAGCATATTTGCTTAGGGTTGAATTGCGAGAATCAATGGTTGATGATACATGGTCTATTATATCATAGTTGGATAAATGATATACATGTTCTTCATATTCCTTCTTAAATGAATGACTTGATTCTTAATCAAGTTATAATTGAAATGATTGCATAGAGAATACTGCTCTGCATATCTTATTCAATGATTTACCTACTGTTGAGTAAATATAATTCTACTGCTCAGTGTTATTCTATTATCGGCAATAACAATGTTTCTGGCGGAGAGTTATATCTCTCGCTGGGACAATTTTTATAATTGTCTCACCCCCGTGGAATTAAATTTTTAGGTAACCGCCGATGAAAAGGCAAGGAACCTATTACAGAGGAAGAGCAGCAGCAGCAGTAGCAGGGACAGCAGTAAATCCCAGGTGGGGATATGAGCTGTCAAGTTGTATATAGAAAGTCCTATGAGTCATCTCTGTACTCTCGGGTCCTAGGAGTAATGTTTTGATGGATCGATCTGAGATTTTGGCTTTAAGCCTCGAGGGTTTTATACTACCTGTATACAGTTAAGACAGAGTAGTTGATGTTTGTATTCCTCGAGAAGTAATAGTACATGAGATGTATATATGAATCAGGATGTAAGGTTTTACTTTGGTTCTGAATGAAAGAGTTTTCCTGTGAATGGATCTCTTTGCAAATGGTTTTAATTTTCACTGATTTTTGCTAATCCGCTGCAACTGATTTGCTTCCGCATGTTTTATTATTGTTAATGACACTTTTTATCTTAAATGATGGCGGGTGTCGTGACAATTTAGTGGTATCAGAGCTCTAGGTTCGTTGAGTCTACAGAGACATAGGACTAAGTTGTTGAGTCTGTGTTAGTGTCCTCCAGTATACCCTATAATGATTTCTGCTTGTGCAGAGAAAGGGTAAAGTTTAAAATGACTGGAGAGCACAATGAACACATTGCTTAGGGCGATGTTGTTGCACCAAGAAGAGGTGCAAGGGATCATGCAAGAATAGAATGAGTGCCTGAGAATCCCCATTAAGACCTGATCAGGATAGAGAATCCTATGATCATGCTCTTGTTGGGAAGATTAGGGCAACAGTAATGCATATGAGTGGACTGGATGCTAGGCTTACAACCTAGGTTATCAGTCCTTAATACAGAAAGCTTGAGCTTTAAATGAGTTCCTAAATGACTTAGTCATGTTGGAACAAGGGAAAATATGGAAAAGATTAACTTATAGAAAGAAAGTGGACTCTGCCATGAGTTCAGACAGATAATAAATATGTGATGGTAGTGCCCAAGAAGGGGCAATAAGCTGAGAAGTAGGGAATGGTCTCTATAATTCTAGAGACATTTGCCTAATGGTTTTAAACAGCCAAGTTTTTGGTACTAATAGTGCAATAAATGCCTAGTGTACCAGGGAAGTAGCCACTAAGTAAGTGAAAAGGTCTTAACCTTTCACCTGTAAGATTTTATGGCTTAGTTTTTGCTTCAGTAATAAGACTAGTAAGACCATGATATGAGTACAAGGTATGTTATAAATGTGTACCTGTTGAGTACACTAAACCTTTTTTTTTTATAAAAAGGAGGATTGTTGATATTGTTTTCCCCATTGGTTGCTATATAGGGATGAAATGATGAGAACTAGAATTTGAATTATGTTCAGTATTCTTTTAAATGCTCTATATTGATCTTACCTCCATGAAAGAGGAAGAGGTATAGAAGAGATGCCTGGATAAAATCCAGGGATGTTAAATCTTATGTTATGGTAATATGAAAAGAATGGAATATGATAGCATGTAAGTGCATACTACTTGATCTCAGTACTTGTAAACCCTGATCAGGTGTACAACTATTGATGATAAAGTGAGTATGGAAACTCTTAGATTGATATCTTTTTGATTGCCCTGATCAAGCAATCATTCTGATACAATCTAAAGAGTATCATGAAATTGGAAATATGATATGGATAGATGTATCATATCTTAAGAACAAGAAAGAAGGATCTGATAGGAATTCAGATCAGTATGTGTATATGACGAAGTAAAAGTATGACCCTCATATGATGAGAAAGAGAACAAGGGAGGTGATCCCTATTCTATAAAGTTGTAAATATGATAAAAGAAAGATGAGAATATAATGTGTTTTCAACACATGCGACTGATACCAAGGTAAGAGATTCTGGTATCTGAGAATTATCAGATGGTTTAGATTGGCTACCTGGAATGGTCAACTATGAAATCAGTCTGATTATATAAAATAATATGGACATCATATGTTAGGGGTTTATGCTTTGCATAAACATAACAACTAAATATGTCTTTAAGATAAGTTCTCATTTGACTCTATGAGAATATTGTGTGAAGGAACTTTGTTCTGATCAAAGCTTTATGATGTCTACATAACAATGAGGTGTTATGAAGAGACATGATCATATGATGAATGAGTAATATTTGTTCCCTTTATCTGGGATTTCGGGGACGAAATCCTTGTTAGGGGTTTATAATTTGTAACATCCCTGACCTGGGTTATGCTTTAACCCTAGGTGTTTTGATTAATAAAGATTAATATATGCTTAATCTCATCTTTTGAAAAGTAATTAAGGCTCAAAAGGAACCTATGTTTCAATTTTGGTCCTGTTTAAACAATGTTGAAGCAATGTTTGCTTATTTTGGACTAAAGTGCAAATTACACAAGTTGAGGGGTTAAATTGCAAATGTTGCATAATAAGATTTTCCTCTGATGTTGAGACATCATAAGAATGAATATGATGTATTGGTATGGTTTCCACAAGCTTTGACACCAAGATTAAGCTTGTAAAGCAATCCTTGTGCATTAAAACCTAGTTTTGGTGTAATGTGCAATTTACCCAAAATCTAGGGTTCAATATGCAAATTACCACTTCAACAAGGTCCCTAATGTTTCTTGGCATCATGTAGAGCAAATAAAATGAGAGGGGTGCTTCATTTGAATTAAGTTGTAGGAGAGAGAATCTTGACATTAAAATAATCAAGAATAATGCCTAATTGAAACCCTAATTCGATTTAGGACATAAATAAATAAATATAATTGAAGGGCTTTCAACCAAAATGTTTTGGGTTGATTTTGAATAAGGATGGACGTTCATTTAACAAGATAAGGAACGAAAATATCTTAAGTAGGTGAAATTCCACTCACCTTTTTAATAAAGAAAAGTAATATCCACTCACATGTGGGATATTATATTATAAGCATTAAGGTGCTTAATTTGCTTTTCTTTAAATTGAGGATAATGAAGGATAATTAAAGGCAAGGAAGGTTCCTCGTACCCAAGGTAGTTTAGGGGGAAGAGGCGGCCACTTTATTGGGATTAATTGGATTTTTATAAGGCATTTTCTCTCTCATCAATTTCCTTATAAAAGTGCCATTTCCAAACCCAAACCAAGGCCTTTTTCGGATTTTCTTCTTCCCCTTGCTTGCAAAATCGACCAAGGAGATAGGGAGGATCAGGGAGCACGTCCCTAACCTGTGGGTAAGCCCTTGACCTTCGTTCTTCTTGATTTCATGGTGGAAATCGAAAATAAATTATGGATTCCTTCTTATTTCGATCTCCTCTTCAACCCTAGCCAACTTTTGCAATCAAAAGCTTGAGGACGAGCCTAGGGGGAGTTGCAAGAGCTTCATCCACCATTAATGGCGTTATCTTGGAGCTTTGGAGCTCAATTGGAGGCGGGGTTTATAACTTAAATCCTTAAACATTTCTATTGCATCAATTCTCTATGCTTTGTTGATTGATTTCTTCAATTTGATGCACTCTTGTTTCTTGCTGCAATTTCCATCAAGAACGGTTGCTGTTCTTGGTTGTTCGAAGGAAGGGGATGATGACATCATCCTAGATGCTTATCCAAAGAAAATTACCAAGCAAAACCGTTTTGATAGCTGCTCCAAATCGTTTTAATTTGATTGGCTATGCGGTTTCAGCAAACCGTTTAAGGGCAAACGGTTTGAAACCGTTTGGGAGCAAACGGTTTCAAGACCGTTTGATATGGTTGACCAAGTGTTGACCGTTTGGGAATTTTGTTCCTAATTATGTATTATGATAATCCTCCAAATTTGAGGGATTAACTCCAAAGGAATCGAGAGTTGAAGGCCAATCAATTAGGCAATCGGATTGAATTATGTGCTGATTTTCAACCTGATTAACTTGACCTGGTTGAGAAAACGGTTTCAAGACCATTTGAGATGGTTGACCAAGCATTTACCATTTGTGATTCCTGTTCATAATTATTTTTATTAATAACCCTCCAAATTTGAGGGATTAAATCCAAAGGAATCGTGAGTTGAAGCCTAATCAATTAGGGAAACCTAATTGGATTAAGTGCTGATTTTCAATCTGATTTAATTGAACTTTTTGGGCAAACGGTCTCAAGACCGTTTGAGTGCGTTGACCAAGCGTTGACCGTTTGGGATTACTGTTCATAATTATGTTTATTAATAACCCTCCAAATTTGAGGGATTAACGCCCAAGGAATAATGAGTTGAAGGCTATTCAATTAGGCAAACCCTAATTGAAAACAGTGCTTAAATTCCAATGAGTTAAGTTGAGATTTTGGGTTGATTAGCCCATACGGTTTCAAGACCGTTTGGGGATCACCCAAACGTTCTCAAGACCGTTTGGGGATCACCCCAAGACCGTTTGGAGGTCTGGGGTCAAGTATAGTTGACCAATTGAAGGTCCAAAGGTACTAATCATATTGCAATGTAGTGCTGATTTGTTGATCAACTCGATAGACCAATCCATGATGATTTTTTCACTAGAGTCCAAAGGTTGGATGGGAAAACGGTCTCAAGACCGTTTGGATCTCATCCAAACGGTCTCAAGACCGTTTGGTGGTCACCCAAGACCGTTTGGAGGTCTAGGGTTGAGTATGGTTAGGTGTTTGAAGGTCTAAAGGTACCAAGTTGTTAAACAATGTAATGCTGATTTGGTGATCAATCCAATGAACCAAACCCAAATTGGATTGCTTAGATTTGAGTGATATGATGGGCAAACGGTCTCAAGACCGTTTGGAGGTCATCCAAACGACCTCAAGACCGTTTGGGGTCAGGTCATACCCAATTTGGATGATGGTTCAATGGTTTCAAAGCAACTAGTCTTACATTGATTAGTGTTGTTGAATCATCGATTCCAAACCCTAATTCAATTGAATAAAACCCTAATTGATGATCATTTAGTGTCAATTGAGAGTCAAATTAGTTGAAGGTTGTCCTATTAAACTCAATTGAAGTATGAGCATAGGTCCAATTGATGATTGGTTGCATGAATTCAATGGTTGAAGGTCCAATGCAATCAATTGAAACACAATTAGTAGCATGATTGATGATCAACTTCAAAGCTCTAATTGGTGTTTATAAACCCTAATCCCATTGAGATCAGACCATAATTGAAGTCCCAATTGAGGGGTGAGCCATGATTCTAATGATGATTGAGTTTATGATCCAATTGGTTGAAGTTCCATTGATTAGAATTGAGTGTGGTTCAATTTGGTTAATTCAATTGGATACCTCATGTTATTGAAGGTCTAATTGATCAAAACTTTTTGAAAACCTAATGTGATTAGGTGGGAGATACCTTTAATGGTACTAGTCATTAATGCATAACAAATGCATGGACCCAATACATGATGTAAACCCTAATTGAGGCTGATTCAATGTATAACCTTAATAAGAGGTTGTCTACATGTGAAATCACTAATTAGGATGTTAGTAAACCCTAGTTGAGGGTGTATCCTTGTGAAACCCTAGTGGAGGGTGTATCATTGTGAACCCTGGTTGAGGGTGTATCCTTGTGAAACCCTAGTTGAGGGTGTATCATTGTGATTGTTTATAGGCAACTTTATAATAAAGTTATGCCTTAAACTAAGATAATTCCATATCATGTGAGATAGTTGGACAATTCTAATGTGTAGCCTATGCATTATATGCTAAGGGTGAGTATTCTGTGATGGAATGTATTAAGAGGGGAAATACCTTAATACAAGATAAAGTTGGTTAACTCAAGAGGGTCTGAATTAATGAGAAATGGGAAACCCTAACCCTGGTAAGGGAATAGTGGTGTTACCCTTGAATAATGATGTTATATATTGATTTGCATGGTGCTGATATGAAATTGATGTATTATCATCCGTACTAACCATGCAGGTATGATGTGATGATGAACATAGCCAGGTATGAGCTATGACATTTTGTGTATTGACATTGTTTATTGGGCCTTATGTGCCATGCTATACCTTATTGCCTAGTATGAGGTAATAAGAGAAGTAATGGGCCTTAAGTGCCATGTGAAGATGTTTATGTAATAAGCATCATATTTACCTTGGTCAGGTGACCTGAAGGTGATAATTACCTAAAAAAGTGGTAATAATGCTCAATGATGAGCTAAGGGTTTGAATACCCAGAACCATATGATTATGGCATTGAGTTGCAAAGGAATGAAAATTCCCAGTATTGAAATGAGGGACTGAGATCCCCATGTCTTATAAAGACTGAGAAGTGATTCATGGAAATAGTACATGTTTTCTTTATAGCATTTGTCTTATTAAGTTATGTTTGGAAACTTGGCTGATGCTAAAAGAATATGATAATGTACTTAATTAATCAAGTGATACTATATAATGTAGTTGCCCTGATCACAGATCCATCAGCGTCAAAATTCGCTGAATGGTGAAATGAGTTTACTCGGAACGCATATTTTTGAATATGTGGGGGTAATTGGGCAATTATATCCTTATGCCCCATAGGCATTGCTACGGGCTATGTCCTATGAACGGGATTGGTTACGGATCATACCCTAATAAGAGCATGGCTACGGGCCATGACTCCACAAAATAATACCGGGTATTGTCTACGGGCCATATCCTGAAGAGAGTATATGCTATGGGCTATAACTCTAATAGCAATGTTGCCAGTATACCCTGGAAAGATATCTAGCAGAGACACAAGATGTTCTGCATGTTATCTCGTACTGACCGAGATAGTTGAGGTCATGGGAATCCGGCTCTTCCATTGACCTATGTGTGGTACCGATGCTTTACGTAACCGTGGTCGGTTGGAGTATGAGCGGTATACCTCATCTCCTCAGGGCATAAGTATGATTGTAAAACGTAATCAACCGTGTAGCATATTTGCTTAGGGTTGAATTGCGAGAATCAATGGTTGATGATACGTGGTCTATTATATCATAGTTGGATAAATGATATACATGTTCTTCATATTCCTTCTTAAATGAATGACTTGATGCTTAATCAAGTTATAATTGAAATGATTGCATAGAGAATACTGCTCTGCATATCTTATTCAATGATTTACCTGCTGTTGAGTAAATATAATTCTACTGCTCAGTGTTATTCTATTATCGGCAATAACAATGTTTCTGGCGGAGAGTTATATCTCTCGCTGGGACAATTTTTATAATTGTCTCACCCCCGTGGAATTAAATTTTTAGGTAACCGCCGACGAAAAGGCAAGGAACCTATTATAGAGGAAGAACAGCGGCAGCAGTAGCAGGGACAGCAGTAAGTCCCAGGTGGGGATATGAGCTGTCAAGTTGTATATAGAAAGTCCTATGAGTCATCTCTGTACTCTCGGGTCCTAGGAGTAATGTTTTGATGGATCGATCTGAGATTTTGGCTTTAAGCCTCGAGGGTTTTATACTACATGTATACAGTTAAGACAGAGTAGTTGATGTTTGTATTCCTCGAGAAGTAATAGTACATGAGATGTATATATGAACCAGGATGTAAGGTTTTACTTTGGTTCTGAATGAAAGAGTTTTCCTGTGAATGGATCTCTTTGCAAATGGTTTTAATTTTCACTGATTTTTGCTAATCCGCTGCAACTGATTTGCTTCCGCATGTTTTATTATTGTTAATGACACTTGTTATCTTAAATGATGGCGGGTGTCGTGACAATTTAGTGGTATCAGAGCTCTAGGTTCGTTGAGTCTACAAAGACATAGGACTAAGTTGTTGAGTCTGTGTTAGTGTCCTCCAGTATACCCTATAATGATTTCTACTTGTGCAGAGAAAGGGTAAAGTTTAAAATGACTGGAGAGCACAATGAACACATTGCTTAGGGCGATGTTGTTGCACCAAGAAGAGGTGCAAGGGATCATGCAAGAATAGAATGAGTGCCTGAGAATCCCCATTAAGACCTGATCAGGATAGAGAATCCTATGATCATGCTCTTGTTGGGAAGATTAGGGTAACAGTAATGCATATGAGTGGACTGGATGCTAGGCTTACAACCTAGGTTATCAGTCCTTAATACAGAAAGCTTGAGCTTTAAATGAGTTCCTAAATGACTTAGTCATGTTGGAACAAGGGAAAATATGGAAAAGATTAACTTATAGAAAGAAAGTGGACTCTGCCATGAGTTCAGACAGATAATAAATATGTGATGGTAGTGCCCAAGAAGGGGCAATAAGCTGAGAAGTAGGGAATGGTCTCTATAATTCTAGAGACATTTGCCTAATGGTTTTAAACAGCCAAGTTTTTGGTACTAATAGTGCAATAAATGCCTAGTGTACCAGGGAAGTAGCCACTAAGTAAGTGAAAAGGTCTTAACCTTTCACCTGTAAGATTTTATGGCTTAGTTTTTGCTTCAGTAATAAGACTAGTAAGACCATGATATGAGTACAAGGTATGTTATAAATGTGTACATGTTGAGTACACTAAACCCTTTTTTTTATAAAAAGGAGGATTGTTGATATTGTTTTCCCCATTGGTTGCTATATAGGGATGAAATGATGAGAACTAGAATTTGAATTCTGTTCAGTATTCTTTTAAATGCTCTATATTGATCTTACCTCCATGAAAGAGGAAGAGGTATAGAAGAGATGCCTGGATAAAATCCAGGGATGTTAAATCTTATGTTATGGTAATATGAAAAGAATGGAATATGATAGCATGTAAGTGCATACTACTTGATCTCAGTACTTGTAAACCCTGATCAGGTGTACAACTATTGATGATAAAGTGAGTATGGAAACTCTTAGATTGATATCTTTTTGATTGCCCTGATCAAGCAATCATTCTGATACAATCTAAAGAGTATCATGAAATTGGAAATATGATATGGATAAATGTATCATATCTTAAGAACAAGAAAGAAGGATCTGATAGGAATTCAGATCAGTATGTGTATATGACGAAGTAAAAGTATGACCCTCATATGATGAGAAAGAGAACAAGGGAGGTGATCCCTATTCTATAAAGTTGTAAATATGATAAAAGAAAGATGAGAATATAATGTGTTTTCAACACATGCGACTGATACCAAGGTAAGAGATTCTGGTATCTGAGAATTATCAGATGGTTTAGATTGGCTACCTGGAATGGTCAACTATGAAATCAGTCTGATTATATAAAATAATATGGACATCATATGTTAGGGGTTTATGCTTTGCATAAACATAACAACTAAATATGTCTTTAAGATAAGTTCTCATTTGACTCTATGAGAATATTGTGTGAAGGAACTTTGTGCTGATCAAAGTTCTATGATGTCTACATAACAATGAGGTGTTATGAAGAGACATGATCATATGATGAATGAGTAATATTTGTTCCCTTTATCTGGAATTTCGGGGACGAAATCCTTGTTAGGGGTTTATAATTTGTAACATCCCTGGCCTGAGTTATGCTTTAACCCTAGGTGTTTTGATTAAGAAAGATGATTATATGCTTAATCTCATCTTGTGAAAAGTAATTAAGGCTCAAAAGGAACCTATGTTTCAATTTTGGTCATGTTTGAACAATGTTGAAGCAATGTTTGCTTATTTTGGACTAAAGTGCAAATTACACAAGTTGAGGGGTTAAATTGCAAATGTTGCATGATAAGATGTTCCTCTGATGTTGAGACATCATAAGAATGAATATGATGTAGTGGTATGGTTTCCACAAGCTTTGACACCAAGATTAAGCTTGTAAAGCAATCCTTGTGCATTAAAACCTAGTTTTGGTGTAATGTGCAATTTACCCAAACTCTAGGGTTCAATATGCAAATTACCACTTCAACAAGGTCCCTAATGTTTCTTGGCATCATGTAGAGCAAATAAAATGAGAGGGGTACTTCATTTGAATTAAGTTGTAGGAGAGCGAATCTTGACATTAAAATAATCAAGAATAATGCCTAATTGAAACCCTAATTCGATTTAGGACAAAAATGAATAAAAATAATTGAAGGGCTTTCAACCAAAATGTTTTGGGTTGATTTTGAATAAGTATGTACGTTCCTTTAACAAGATAAGGAACGAAAATATCTTAAGTAGGTGAAATTCCACTCACCTTTTTAATAAAGAAAAGTAATATCCACTCACATGTGGGATATTATATTATAAGCATTAAGGTGCTTAATTTGCTTTTCTTTAAATTGAGGATAATGAAGGAGAATTAAAGGAAAGGAAGGTGCCTCGTACCCAAGGTAGTTTAGGGGGAAGAGGCGGCCACTTTATTGGGATTAATTGGATTTTTATAAGGCATTTTCTCTCTCATCAATTTCCTTATAAAAGTGCCATTTCCAAGCCCAAACCAAGGCCTTTTTCGGATTTTCTTCTTCCCCTTGCTTGAAAAATCGACCAAGGAGCTAGGGAGGAGCAGGGAGCACGTCCCTAACCTGTGGGTAAGCCCTTGACCTTCGTTCTCCTTGATTTCATGGTGGAAATTGAAAATAAATTATGGATTCCTTCTTATTTCGATCTCCTCTTCAACCCTAGCCAACTTTTGCAATCAAAAGCTTGAGGACGAGCCTAGGGGGAGTTGCAAGAGCTTCATCCACCATTAATGGCGTGATCTTGGAGCTTTGGAGCTCAATTGGAGGCGGGTTTTATAACTTAAACCCTTAAACATTGCTATTGCATCAATTCTCTATGCTTTGTTGATTGATTTCTTCAATTTGATGCACTCTTGTTTCTTGCTGCAATTTCCATCAAGAACGGTTGCTATTCTTGGTTGTTCGAAGGAAGGGGATGATGACATCATCCTAGATGCTTATCCAAAGAAAATTACCAAGCAAAACCGTTTTGATAGCTACTCCAAATCGTTTTAATTTGATTGGCTATGCGGTTTCAGCAAACCGTTTAAGGGCAAACGGTTTGAAACCGTTTGGGAGAAAACGGTTTCAAGACCGTTTGAGATGGTTGACCAAGCGTTTAACGTTTGGGAATTTTGTTCCTAATTATGTATTCTGATAATCCTACAAATTTGAGGGATTAACTCCAAAGGAATCGAGAGTTGAAGGCCAATCAATTAGGCAATCGGATTGAATTATGTGCTGATTTTCAACCTGATTAACTTTACCTGGTTGAGAAAACGGTTTCAAGACCGTTTGAGATGGTTGACCAAGCATTTACTGTTTGGGATTCCTGTTCATAATTATGTTTATTAATAACCCTCCACATTTGAGGGATTAAATCCAGAGGAATCGTGAGTTGAAGCCTAATCAATTAGGGAAACCTAATTGGATTAAGTGCTGATTTTCAATCTGATTTAATTGAACCTTTTGGGCAAACGGTCTCAAGACCGTTTGAGTGCGTTGCCCAAGCATTGACCGTTTGGGATTCCTGTTCATAATTATGTTTATTAATAACCCTCCAAATTTTAGGGATTAACTCCCAAGGAATCATGAGTTGAAGGCTATTCAATTAGGCAAACCCTAATTGAAAACAGTGCTGAAATTCCAATGAGTTTAGTTGAGATTTTGGGTTGATTAGCCCATACGGTTTCAAGACCATTTGGGGATCACCCAAACGGTCTCAAGACCGTTTGGGGATCACCCCAAGACCGTTTGGAGGTCTGGGGTCAAGTATAGTTTACCAATTGAAGGTCCAAAGGTACTAATCATATTGCAATGTAGTGCTGATTTGTTGATCAACTCGATAGACCAATCCATGATGATTTTTTCACTAGAGTCCAAAGGTTGGATGGGCAAACGGTCTCAAGACCGTTTGGAGCTCATCCAAACGGTCTCAAGACCGTTTGGTGGTCACCCAAGACCGTTTGGAGGTCTAGGGTTGAGTATGGTTAGGTGTTTGAAGGTCTAAAGGTACCAAGCTGTTAAACAATGTAATGCTGATTTGGTGATCAATCCAATGAACCAAACCCTAATTGGATTGCTTCGATTTGAGTGATATGATGGGCAAACGGTCTCAAGACCGTTTGGAGGTCATCCAAATGACCTCAAGACCGTTTGGGGTCAGGTCATACCCAATTTGGATGATGGTTCAATGGTTTCAAATCAACTAGTCTTACATTGATTAGTGTTGTTGAATCATCGATTCCAAACCCTAATTCAATTGAATCAAACCCTAATTGATGATCAATTGAGTGTCAATTGAGAGTCAAATTAGTTGAAGGTTGTCCTATTAAACTCAATTGAAGTATGAGCATAGGTCCAATTGATGATTGGTTCCATGAATTCAATGGTTGAAGGTCCAATTTAATCAATTGAAACACAATTAGTAGCATGATTGATGATCAACTTCAAAGCTCTAATTGGTGTTTATAAACCCTAATCCCATTGAGATCAGACCATAATTGAAGTCCCAATTTAGGGGTGAGCCATGATTAAAATGATGATTGAGTTGATGATCCAATTGGTTGAAGTTCCACTGATTAGAATTGAGTGTGGTTCAATTTGGTTAATTCAATTGGATACCTCATGTTATTGAAGGTCTAATTGATCAAAACTTTTTGAAAACCTAATGTGATTAGGTGGGAGATACCTTTAATGGTACTAGTCATTAATGCATAACAAATGCATGGACCCAATACATGATGTAAACCCTAATTGAGGCTGATTCAATGTATAACCTTAATAAGAGGTTGTCTACATGTGAAATCACTAATTAGGATGTTAGTAAACCCTAGTTGAGGGTGTATCCTTGTGAAACCCTAGTGGAGGGTGTATCATTGTGAACCCTGGTTGAGGGTGTATCCTTGTGAAACCCTAGTTGAGGGTGTATCATTGCGATTGTTTATAGGCAACTTTATAATAAAGTTATGCCTTAAACTAAGATAAGTCCATATCATGTGAGATATCTGGACAATTCTAATGTGTGGCCTATGCATTATATGCTAAGGGTGAGTATTCTGTGATGGAATGTATTAAGAGGGGAAATACCTTAATACAAGATAAAGTTGGTTAACTCAAGAGGGTCTGAATTAATGAGAAATGGGAAACCCTAACCCTGGTAAGGTAATAGTGGTGTTACCCTTGAATAATGATGTTATATATTGTTTTGCATGGTGCTGATATGAAATTGATGTATTATCATCTGTACTAACCATGCAGGTATGATGTGATGATGAACATAGCCAGGTATGAGCTATGACATTTTATGTATTGACATTGTTTATTGGGCCTTATGTGCCATGCTATACCTTATTGCCTAGTATGAGGTAATAAGAGAAGTAATGGGCCTTAAGTGCCATGAGAAGATGTTTATGTAATAAGCATCATATTTACCTTGGTCAGGTGACCTGAAGGTGATAATTACCTGAAAAAGTGGTAATAATGCTCAATGATGAGCTAAGGGTTTGAATACCCAGAACCATATGATTATGGCATTGAGTTGCAAAGGAATGAAAATTCCCAGTATTGAAATGAGGGACTGAGATCCCCATGTCTTATAAAGACTGAGAAGTGATTCATGGAAATAGTACATGTTTTCTTTATAGCATTTGTCTTATTAAGTTATGTTTGGAAACTTGGCTGATGCTAAAAGAATATGATAATGTACTTAATTAATCAAGTGATACTATATAATGTAGTTGCCCTGATCACAGATCCATCAGCGTCAGAATTAGCTGAATGGTGAAACGAGTTTACTCGGAACGCATATTTTTGAATATGTGGGGGTAATTGGGCAATTATATCCTTATGCCCCATAGGCATTGCTATGGGCTATGTCCTATGAACGGGATTGATTACGGACCATACCCCAATAAGAGCATGGCTACGAGACATGACTCCACAAAATAATACCGGGAAATGGCTATGGGCCATATCCTGAAGAGAGTATATGCTATGGGCTATAACTCTAATAGCGATGTTGCCAGTATACCCTGGAAAGCTATCTAGCAGAGACACAAGATGTCCGGCATGTTATCTCGTACTGACCGAGATAGTTGAGGTCATGGGAATCCGGCTCTTCCATTGACCTATGTGTGGTACCGATGCTTTACGTAACCGTGGTCGGTTGGAGTATGAGCGGTATACCTCATCTCCTCAGGGCATAAGTATGATTGTAACACGTAATCAGCCGTGTAGCATATTTGCTTAGGGTTGAATTGCGAGAATCAATGGTTGATGATACATGGTCTATTATATCATAGTTGGATAAATGATATACATGTTCTTCATATTCCTTCTTAAATGAATGACTTGATGCTTAATCAAGTTATAATTGAAATGATTGCATAGAGAATACTGCTCTGCATATCTTATTCAATGATTTACCTGCTGTTGAGTAAATATAATTCTACTGCTCAGTGTTATTCTATTATCGGCAATAACAATGTTTCTGGCGGAGAGTTATATCTCTCGCTGGGACAATTTTTATAATTGTCTCACCCCCGTGGAATTAAATTTTTAGGTAACCGCCGACGAAAAGGCAAGGAACTTATTACAGAGGAAGAGCAGCAGCAGCAGTAGTAGGGACAGCAGTAAATCCCAGATGGGGATATGAGCTGTCAAGTTGTATATAGAAAGTCCTATGAGTCATCTCTGTACTCTCGGGTCCTAGGAGTAATGTTTTGATGGATCGATCTGAGATTTTGACTTTAAGCCTCGAGGGTTTTATACTACCTGTATATAGTTAAGACAGAGTAGTTGATGTTTGTATTCCTCGAGAAGTAATAGTACATGAGATGTATATATGAACCAGGATGTAAGGTTTTACTTTGGTTCTGAATGAAAGAGTTTTCCTGTGAATTGATCTCTTTGCAAATGGTTTTAATTTTCTCTGATTTTTGCTAATCCGCTGCAACTGATTTGCTTCCGCATGTTTTATTATTGTTAATGACACTTGTTATCTTAAATGATGGCGGGTGTCGTGACATAATAGGTAACATATGTTGCAATATAGAAGCATTCATTGACTGAGTAATGACGTTTCAAATCAATTTTGAATTTTAATATAGAAGTTGGAAAATATGCTTTTGGAAACAAAGAGAAATTACAACTAAAAGATAAAGAAAAGTGAGAGCAGGGACATGAAAATGGAGGGAAATGTGGAAAGGGTAGAGCAATTAAAGATGAAGAAAATGAAAAGACAAAAAGAAAGGAGGGACCAAGATGAAAAATTGAGGAGAGTGAGGGGATGGGAGTGTGGGAGAGAAAGTAGGGTAGCTTGTTGGGATATAACACATGTTTTGTTTGACTGAGTTCGCAAGATTATGACGATATCTCTTTTAGTATAGAGAGAATGGGAGGAAATTAGATGGTGTTTTAGTAGAGAATTCTAGTTGCAATAGATGGGTGTGAAGGACTCAATAACTAAAAGGAAGTGGAACCATGTAGAATGAAAAGCATGGAGATATGGAAGTCTCAACAACGTAAGAAAAGAGTGTACTTCAAACATGAGGTTTTCGATAGCATTATATGAGAGTCTACGGAAATGATTGGTTGTAAACTATAATTTCTATCGTATGTATAAATGTTGATATTATGTTAAGCATGAATATGTGAATGGAATAGTAGCTTTATTTGGTTTCTGACATTAGTATGTTTTAATAAAAGTGGTTTTCATTTTATTCTATCAAAGATAATGCTTTCTCCACATTTTGGGAAGACAGAGACTTTTTGTGTTGTTTGTGAGGAACTACTTTATTGAAAAACTATTTTATTGGAAAAAAGTGATGGGGGCGACTCAATTATAGGGGATGAATATACTAAGAGTGTGTGTGAGAGAGAGAGATAGAGAGTTGTTAAACTGGTTTTAAAGGGATGACTGTAAATAGAAAAAACCCAAGGAGAGAATTAGGCGGAGAGGGTGGATGGGGATTAGTTGTTTTGATGTAGAAAAAAACTAAAAAAAATAGTAAATTCTTTGAAGAAAGGAGAAAAGGGAGCGAGTTAAGGAGAGGCTAGAAATTTGGAACTCTGCAACTTGATTGGTCACTTTCAGTATTTTGTAATTAATTGAAAAAAAATCGTTCTTTTTATAGTAGTATAAATTAAATACAAGATGTTTGACTCATCCCTCTTTCCAACCCGCTTCACCAGTAGAAAAAAGTATCCCCCGTATAGCAGAGTAGAAAAAGTATCCCCCGTACAGCAGAGTATGTATTCCTTAATGTTGTGTCTATCTTTGTACAAAATATTGTGTTCCTCACGATTCCAACTGACAAAAACTCATAATCTCATACAAGCTTTGTTCGGCAAAGCGTGAAGAGCAAGCCATAGAAATCTGTAAATGTGGGCATGTCACAGAAGTGTCCGGGCAGGTCAAATGAACGCTCTGCAATCCATTGGCAGATACAATATTTTTGTTTTGTTCGGCAGCTTCGGGAAGAGCATAATCCATCCAAATCATGCTGCACCTAACACCAGTCAGTTGTAACACTTCAAAAACGACACTTCCTATATTACTAGTCTTAAACCCATGATATGCACGAACTAACAATAGCCTCATTTCAGATCCTATAACTCATATTTTATATTATTGGAAGTGTAACACAAATATTTACTTAATATATTAAAAAAATTAGTCGAACACCTTGAAATCATGAATTTGCACAAAACACAAACTCTATGTTTGTGTGAAAATAATTATCTAGAGTTTAGAAAATCTAGAATTAGCTACCAGTTGAAAATAGTCTCGTAGATTTAGTAAAAAATGATGATAGGATCAAGAAAACATTTTCTGCTAACTTGGTTAAACAAACATTTAAGGTTTTGGGCTCTCTTCTTTTCAAATAACTATAATACTTTTGTATGGTTTGACTAGATGGTCCTTTTTGAGAAGTTTCTGATAGGATATCAAAATTGAAACCAAAAGGCTAATAAAAAAATTTGAGCATTATCAATGCAAGAACACACAAAAAACTGCATGAACAATGGACTACAACTTCAGACCCATCTATCTCCATCTATTTGTTTTAAATTAAGTGAGAGGGTAAATGCATCCCAACAACCAAAAAGGGAAACAGATGCATCTAAAATATCACAATGAATAGAGGGCTCTAACATAGCAGGGATAACAATAGGGAAACAGACAGTGAACCATGTAAATAGGTAGGTAAGTACATGGTTTCCGAGCATGACTGGTCGTTAAGCATGTGCATTAATCATTGGGTGACGAAATGCTCATCATGACAAGATTTGTGTCTATGGTGAGTGGGTTGTGTCTCTATCTATCTTGGTCCTTCTCTACAATCAGCAAGTCGAAGAGGATAAAAGTCCACAAATGGGAGTTATACTCGACCTCAAATGACAGGGTACAAAAGTTCCTCTTGATGAACAGGCCCGTGAGCATCATCCTCTGTTGTGCGGCACCCTCCATGGCTCCAAGTGGTCATCATACTCATAGGCCTCAGCAAGCTTACTGCACCCGATGTGAACCTCATCCCTAATGACCGCGCCCACAGGTCCACCATGGAGCAACTGAGTGTGATGACTGGGACAACTCAAAAGCCCATCGTAGATGTCAATCATGTTCTAGTGCCCCATCATCATCAGGCACCTTTCAATCAGGGTTGTCAAGGCGGTGGCGCAGTCCGTTGATGGATTTAGTGATGGCGGTAGGACTTGAAAACCTAGTTGATGTAGCCAGGATTGAAGCCATACCAGCCAAATCATAGGAGGAATGTGCCACGCGAGGACCACCAGTAAGAGGTTATGAGGTTATGAAGCACCATGACTCAGCCGTGGATATCATACTTCCCGATCTGAGGCCTGTGATGTCGTCGACCATGTATACCACCCCAGACCTAGCAAAGTCGAACGCTCCAGAACCCAGAACCGAAAAGCATGTGCCAAGAAGAGTCCATACTTAACTACTGGTCACCCTGAGAAGACCATAAATATTGCAAAAAGTTGCAAAGAAATCCAAGACGTCCCTCGAACATCTTTTAATCCATGTAAAAATAAACTTATTTGAAAAATATCAAAAAATATAGGAAAAATTGCTGATAAAATCCCAAATGGTCTTTTCTATCTAGTATAGATTCAGGCCATCAGCAACGTTTAAAATCGACCAATAGCCAGTGGGTAATTTTTATGCAGTAGAAAGCGGCAGCGTTGAACACTTTTCTTTCGGCAGCATTTGGCAACCGGGCAGTGTGTATTGATCTCGGGCTGCACTCCAACGATGTAACCAAAACTTCGATGACCTGTTGTGGCTTTTTTTCTATTCTTTTATGTTGTGTGGAGTGGTTAAGTTAACACAATTTTAATCGCATAAAAGAGACGCGGTCATTCAACTAGTTACGGTGCGTCTGCAATGGAAGCCAACGTGTTACCAAACGCAGTGTACATTTGTAGAACAAAAATGATTCGGTCACGTGCAGCACCCCTCACGCCCGGGTGCTCCACGGACAGAGAGTCAGTCGACTGTGGGGTAGCTTCTCCTCCATAGTATTCGAAGACATATTGAGGCACTACGAAAATGTTGTCATATCAGGAGGATTCGAAGGCATATTGAGACACTGCGAGAATGGTGCCATCTCAGGAGGATTGCGTCTACAAGGACGTCAACTCCACATCTGGGGTGTTGGCACAACGGGTAAGGGCAATCAATGAGCCACTCATACAGGTTGACTACAGGGACTACCATATCAGATTTTGAGTTTTTTTCGGTTGAAATCGGGAGGAAGGACTGCAAGGACTACCATGGCGTTGTTCGGTAACGTGTCTCAAGCCACCCATTTTCACAACATCAAAATGACCATTGGCTTTCATAGCCGTTTGCCTCTCAAGTTCTACAAAGGGTTAAAATTCTATCAAGCTCATGCGGCATCACGCGCACATCACGCGCAAGGAATACCGCCCAAAAAATTCCAAAACCACCTACTACCTGCTTGTCCCCCAATCTACCCACAAACTTCTTTGAATCCACTCAGTAGGTGCCGTGTGGAGGGCTCGCGTGACGTGTGAATTGACCCCTACGCCTACGACACTCTGTGCCATCCTGAGAGCGTGTGACTCGTCGCTCCTCCTTCCTACTTCCTTCCTTCTCCAACACTCCTTCCCCCTGAATTTCAAACCTCTGCCAAAACGCTCCGCCATCCCGAGAGTGTATGACCCCTACTTTGTTCTCTCTGACGCCTCTTCCGCGTCTTCCACCTCTTCCGCCTTCTTCCGCTAGTCAGCGAACGATGCTGACTTCCTTGGCGTCGGCTTCCGTGTCTACCCCACTGGGTCGAATGGCAAAGGGCAAACGACACTCCTTCCTTGGCGCCTGCTCCTGCGCCTCTTCGGCTTCAAACGGCGTCGACGGCGTCTTGGCTGCTGGAAGGGTGATATGGCGCTTCTTCATGCAAAGATGCCTCTTTTCTGTGGCCTCATTTCTCTGTTCTCCTCTTCCCTCACCGCCCTCTCCTTCATCAAATGGCGGCCACCCTAAACTCATATGACGAATTCGATCATACTTCGGTCATCAAATGGGCGGCGAAGCAGAAGAAGCTCTCAAAGTAGGTGATCGACAAAGATAAAAGGAGGCAAAAGGCGTCGGACGTTGAACCCGCCAGGGCTGAAGCTGAAACAGGTACCCTGCCTCTGAATGTTCAGAAATTCATGGAAGTTGTGACGAGCATCGAATCTGTGACGAGCATGGTGGAAGGAGAAGATGGTGGATGGAAGTAAAAATACGTCAAGTCAAGGTATTCATAGAAGTTATTCATCCACGCCTACAATAGCATTATAGAGGAGGAGGAGACACTCTTTGCAACCACACCATTCTACAACCTTCTACAGATTTTTTTTTCAGGAGGCTCTCTATTCATCCCACCCTCCTCGTGTAGGCGAAACATCATAAAAATACATCTCTTGCTCATAAAACGCAGGTAATCACCCCTCTAACACCAACCACAAAACCCGGAGAAAGGAAAGCACAACTCAGCACCACAAAACATCTAAGCCACGGTTCTACTGAAGGTAACGTAGGGAGTCTGTCTCTTATCCAAGATGATCAAGCCACGAATCCTCGCAGGTAAGCTTCTATAATCAGTACATATGTATGTGCCGTCAAGCATGACCCCCCCTCTCCCTATCTCCTTAGAGGTCACGTTCGCAGCTATATGGATGTATGAGCCAATGATATCATGTTGATCCCTTAGATCATCTCTAAGGTCTCTGACATAGGGAGTGGTCTTCAAGGGTTCTTTGGCATTCTTCCATTAGATATCATGGGTATATGTATCATCTACCTCAATGCAAGAAACATTCAGATGTTGGTCGACCGCAAACTTGAGTCCCACCAAGCATGTATGTATGTATGCAGTGGTGAAATCTGCCATCCGCATCCAAACTCTAAAGGCTAGACAGAAATCGCCATCATGATTATGAATAATGCATGATGCCCATCTTCTCAAGTTCCCCAAAGGGTGTCGATATCTGCCCACAACGATGTTCATCTTAAGGTTATGGATGTCTGGGGTGGCCCATTTAACAAGCCTAATTTGTCTCAGCGTGGTACGAGGCACATCAAACCCATTCTCCTCAAGTCACCTGTATAAGCCCCGATCATCACTCCAACAAAAGGCTTTCCTTTTCAGCATGAGGTTGATTTGATAGGTAATGTGCTCCCATTCTCTGACTAGAAAGGGACGAGAGTCACCGTATCTGGCAGCGCATCTCGGTCTCCAGATACTGTATGGGATGAGCATTGTTGTATGTCCCGCTATCCAATTTCCCAACTTCGTGGACGTGCCTCGGTTGCCGTGCATAAGGAGGGAATCTAAGTCATGTGGTGGCTCCTCGTCGGTGAAATCGGTGAACTTCCTCCAAAAGAAACCGATGAGCTGACCTCGAAAAAGCAGGTGAGTGATGTCTTCCTCATGTGGGTCATCACAGCAACTGCAGCGGGAAGCAAGAGGTATAAGGCATCTCCTTCTGATGTTGTCGTCAGTAGGCGTCCCCTCATGTAGAACTTCCAAATGATAGCTGTGGCTTTGGGTGCGTCAATCCACCACAACTGTCTGAGGCCTTCCATGTGTGTGGGAGCGGGCCCAATCAGTAGTCTTCTAGCTGATCTCAAAGTGAAGCAGCCATGAGTATCAAGGGACCAAACGATCTCATCATCACGATCAAAAATCATATTGCCAGAATGTCTAATCAGCTAGATACCCTCTTCATCGATGATCTGAGAAAGGGAGGACCAGTCCCATCCTTGCCCGTGCAACCAGAAGTCTCTGACTAAGAAGGCCCGGTGTCGATCACTCGCAAGTAGGGCATGGTCATTAAGCCTTCTTTCACACCACAGAGAGTCCCAGAACGAAATGTCTCCTCTACCAACAACCCATTTGCATTCTGGGTAAATGGTAGGAAACATTTTCCATATTTTCTTCCAGAAGGGGGAGGTGTGGCTACTGAGCTTGAGATAGCCGGGGTAAAGGCCGGATCTATTAGACGATGTCGATGCATATTTGTTACGGTAGTATTCGGTCCAAAAAGAGTTGCCCATGATCATTTCTCAACATGCTTTGGCAATGACGGCTTCATTGAATAGGTGAGTAGATGCGATACCTAGTCTACCACGATCAGGGGGCAAGGAAATTCTATGCCAATCAATCCAGGCTCATTTGTGATGATTGTGTCTGTCAGACCATAAGAAGCGAGATAAGGCCATATCAATACGTTGTATGATCCCTACAGGAACTCCAACTACAGCAACCGTATATAGGGTGATCGAAGACAGAACATGACGTATAAGCAACCTTCAACCAGCAAAAGATAAAAGTCTCACCTTCCACGATGCTATTTTACCAACAATCTTTTGTGTGAGATATTCAAAATATGTAAGCTTCATATGCCCCTTGGTGATGGGTGCACCAAGGTAAGTAAGGGATTCAACCACACCGTCTACTCCTGCTTCATCTGCTAGGTCTCTATCCACAGTCAGTTCTGATGCACCCATTAGGCAAATAGATTTCGATCTATTGATACATAGGCCTGAGGCTCTCTCATACGCCTCAAAGGCAAGTCAGATGGCCTCCATCATGGTCGGATCAGCGTTCACTGACATTGTGATGTCGTCAGCGTAAAAAAACATCGTGGGAGCATCTCCCCCTCCTCTGGTGTGGAACCTGGCTATGGACTGGTCTATTGTCATGGCTATCGTGTTTCTACATAACAACTCTTCAAAGATGATGAATATAAAAGGAGAAATGGCAGTGCCTTGTTTGAGACCTCTCTTGACAGGGAAAAATTGGCCGTATGTTCACCAAGGATAACAGTAGCCCAAGTAGATTCAAAGAACTTGAGGCAGAGGGCAATAGCGTCATTTGAGAACCCAAATCTGTCTAGGATGAAGCGAAGGGAACCCCAATGGACTCTGTCATATTCTCTTGACATATCAAACTTGATCAGCGTGTTCAAGAAAAGGCCTCCTTGATTGATGTCATGAACCAACTCTTTCACTAGACGCACATGATTGGTAATGTCATTTCCTGCGTAGTAAGCACCTTGATATCTAGATATGAGGGACGGCATGATAGGCGAGAGCCTGTTACTCAGAACACGTGCAAGGATCCTGAGAGCCATATTCTCAATGGAGATCGGCGTAAAATCAATGAATAAGTTTTCAGGGTTATCCTTCTTGGGGATCAACAGGATGCGGCAGCAGAATAAGCTACAGTGGCAATCTTGTAATCTAAAGAAGACCCCTGCCATGTTCATAAAATCTTTCTGTATAATACTCCATGCGGCACAGAAGAAAGGCATGGTGAAGCCGTGAGGACCCGGTGCCGAGTGCGCATCCATCTGTTGCATAGCCTTCTCGACCTCTTCTAACGTAGGGACAGTCGTGAGAGCAAGGTTATCATCCATAGACAGACGTTCAGGAATATATGATAGGAACCTCTGCAAGTCATCAGTGTCAATGTCATCTTCTTATGCAAAGAACCTCTGGAAGACCTCTACCGCTGTATTAGCCATGTCAAGGTCGGACATCATGAACGTCCCATCTGGCGACGTGAGTCTCGCCACCTTCCTCTGCCTACTTCTGGATATGATCACCGAATGATAGAAAGTAGTGTTCCTCTCACCATCTGTGAGTCAATTGATCCTAGCTTTGTCCTTCCATAGTGACTCTTCAAGATCAAGGATGTATTGGAGCTCCCTCTCAGCTGTCCACAGATTCTCTTCATTGAGAGGTATGGGATTATCATCAAAAGCAATCTGAGTGGTGTGGATGACATCTTCTAGGTCTCTCTTTCTCTGGTGAATGTCCCCAAAGGTCTCCTTGTTCCAGTTATTCAAGGCTCGCCTAACCTTCTTGAGCTTGTGGAAAAAAACATAAGATGGGTGACCCACTACGGAATCATCCCACATTCTACTGATAGTCTCAAGACAATCCTGATCATGAAGCCATGCCGAAAGGAAGGAAAAGTGAGGGGAAGTGTGTCTCTGGACAGTGTTACCAACTCTAGTAAGGATTGGGCAATGGTCAGACACGCGGAATCTAGTGAGGTGTAGTGAATCTGTAGCTGGTCTGGATGCCATCCAAGCTTCATTGACAAGGACTCTGTCAAGCCGTTGCCAAATGGTGGGCGTCTGACGCTGCTTGTTCACCCATGTGTATTTACTGCCTTCGTATGGTAACTCCTTGAGTTGTGCATCGGTGATCATTGTGTTGAAATCAGTGATGTCTTGGAAAGGTGTAGCTGATCCTCCATGCTTCTCTTGTGGACACCTAATGATATTACAGTTTCCCGCCATTACCCAGCTAGCATCATCGATATCAACAGCTAACGATATCAACTCCTCCCAAAGCATTCTTCTCTCGACGTTATCACAGCTAGCATAGATAGAAGTAACAAAGAAGCAAGATCCATCCCCGTCGAAGCACCTCACTGTGAGGTGTTGATGATGAGATCTGAAAATCTCCAGTTTCAACGACGAGTCTATATAAAGCCATATCTTGCCATCATGTATCTGATTATCAGCAACCCAATCAAGGAGGACAATGTCCAGCGATTCCCCCGCGTGAATAGTGTGAAGAAAAGGTTCAAAAAGAGCCACCACTAGAGATTTGTGTCATCTACATAGATTGTCGAGGACTCTCCTTGTAAGGTTGTTCGCAGCACCCCTGATGTTCCAAAAAAGGGCCTTAAAGTCCATAAGGAAAAAAAGAAACCACACTCTGTAAAGATTCATCACAGCCTAGAAGCTGCGATGTCTCCCCCATCCTCGTTGTCATCACTAATCACGCTTATATCACCTTCTGAGAATCTCATTCTGGATGTGTATCTCTGGGCTCTAGCTTTATAGGTAGACGATCTTCTGAAACTTGTGTCATCTCTCTGGGACATCGTACTGTATCTACTACGCCCGTATCTGTGAGAGTCTTCCATTAAACAAAAACCATCAGTAATGAAGTCTTCAAGTCTTCTATGGGATAGCCAGCTCGTGATTCCTTCTTCATCAATGACAGTACGTCTAGGTGAGGGAGGGGACTCAATTCTATCACCAGAAGGGTGGCTCTCAGGGATGATCATAGGATTCATGTGCACATCGTTTGGGTTAACCTCGTTAGCCTCCATATAAAACGAGGGGGCTGTAAAGTCAGTGTCGTCGAGCAAGGCAGTGAGGGGGATGTCAAGCTCTTTGACCATCTCCATCATCTGAAAGTTGGTAGTACGAAGGGGGGCTCTGGCCACCATGTGGAACTTAATTGTGGATCTGCGGTGTCCATAGGTGAGGGACACAAACTGAGGGACGTCTTCACTGAAAGCTTCAACTCGGGCAAGAATACCAGAGACATCATCCGCACTGTATTTCCAGTCGGAGATGGTAGCTAGATAGCCAAACGGCACAACAATCTTGCAAAGGGACTCATCATCTCTGCAAACTAGAGGTAAGTTCGTTATCTAAAACCAAAATGTCTCTCGGTGTGCACATCTCTCTCCTTGTGCCATAATCTTCAGTTCAAGGGAACAACTACGGAAGGGCGGACTGCCTTTCTCCTTGAAGTAGACGGCTTCGTCACTGCTAGCAAAAAAGGCCACGGCTCTTCTGGTTGTATATCGGTAGATGTCTCTGGCTCAGGGCCAAAGGCCCTTGAGGAAGAGGCATAACTCTTCCCACGGCAGATGGTTCAGCCAATAAATCTCCAGAGTGCAAGTAAGGTCAGACGATCTATTAATGCGAGTTTCGTTATCCCACCCCAGATCCACATTGATCCTCTTCGTAACGTGTTGTGGAGCGCCTCTTGCTGGAACTCCCACTGGTAAGGGCAGAAAGGCCACCGTAGAGCGGATATGATCGGGACTGTTTGATTCATCAAACAGTGTCTAGCCAAGTGCCCAGGTTTGTGAGAGTTAATAGCAAACCTTACGACGGTTGCATTGTGATTGCCAATGACCTCTGCCCATACATCAGAAGTAGATGTCCTGGGGTATCCCAAAAAGATGTGTTCTTCTATAGGGGGCGTCGGGGATGGCTCTGGTGTAGTCAGGGTTGCTTCTATTGTTCGACTGCGATGCCTGAATGATGGAGGTCGCCTGACCCGTGTGGAGAGCCATGGAAGGGCGTCTCAATGTGCCTTGCTTCGTCGCCATAGGACATGTTGTGTCGTCTTCGGCTAGCGATAGGATTCTTCTCAGATCAGTAATGATTGTGTCCAGTAGAGTTGAAGACGCTGCAGAATCCGCTCTTCATTGCGCGACTATCGTCTGTGCTCTATGACCTATCAGGGCAGTCGTGGTCATGCCAAGGGGGCGAACTCATCGTCAGTGATAGGAGATGCTCTAACGGTTCAGGATGGAGGGCCCATCGTGTCTCGGGATGAGAGGAAGATGGTCGAAGGGTGATCGGCACCATCGGTGCCGCCAGAATGGTGGGTCGCCTGCCGGATCGCCCTAGGGTTTCAAAATCATAAACTTGTTTGGGTCGCCTGTGAAATTCTATCTTCTATTAGTACACCAGCACATGGTGATATGTGTCTACTGACATCAACAAATGAGGAGCATCAGTCCTTTCTGCAGATTAAGAGGACGCATGATAATGATTCCAAGCTCCTTCAAGAACTTGCATTTTGTTACAATGACATAGATGGAAGCTTCAAGTTTGGAAATAATGTTATTGACTTCACTGCGAACCAAGTTAGACAACTACTTCCTCTCCCAATAAGAGGTAACATTGCTAAATGACCTCCTATTCATTCTTGCAAATGTTGCTAAATGAAATTCTTTTGCAATCATTTGTTGTAAATGAACTAATATTCTTGAAATCTTCTCGGCCGCTTTAAATAATCAATGCCCAAATATGGGTATTTCACACCCCGATATTGTTGATGGCACCCATGTATGGATGACTGACAAAAGGTTAACAAAGCATTGAACACAGAAAATATGGGTATTTAACACACAATAATATGGTACAGGTAATAGCGCACAATTAAAATGACACCCAAGTTTGGTTATTTAACACCTCTACTCCTTTTATGGTGCCCAAAAATGGGTGAATGACAGACCTACATTGGTACCTAAAATGAATGGAGCCCAAATGGGAATTTGGCACCTAACATTCATGTCTTTAACGCCCATAAATGGGATTTTGGCACCTACAATCACGTAATGGAGCCCCAAAACACTAAGTGGCACCTGAAAGGGTATTTGACACCTATAAACCATTTATGGTGCCCAAAAATCGTATGTGATACCTAGAAATAGTTAATGGCACCCACAAATGACTGACTAACACACTAGTCCAGAAATGGTCTGTAGCGTCGGTTTTTTAAAGCCTGCAGCGTCACTTTTTAACCGACGCCTAGGTGGGCGTCGCTACAGAATTTGGTCTATAGCGTCGGATTATTTAACCAAATAAAATCGACCTTACAGAGTAAACACCGACACAAGAGGTTGTAAAAATTCTGACCTAGGCGAGAAAAAAAGAGCCTGTAAGGTCGGTTATTTCATAAAAACCGACCCTGTAAACGTTCTCGGTCGACAAAATTGTCGACCGAGAACGTTTACAGGGTCGGTTTTTATGAAATAACTGACCCTAAAGATTGAATACCATTTCATTGGTAACTCTCGGTCGAGAAAATTGTCGACCGAAAATATTTCGGTCTCGACCGAAAACTCTCTATAAGGTCGGTATTATGAGAAAACTGGCCCTAAAAATTGAATAAAACATTTCAGTGTAAGACTCGGTCGACAAACTTCTCGACCGATAGTATTTCGATCGAGAAATTTGTCGACCAAGTCTTACACTGAAATGTTTTATTCAATCTTTAGGGTCAGTTTTTTCAAAAAAATCGACCTTATAGAGGACATGTAGACTCGGTTTTTTACGAAAACCGACATTAGAAGTTCTATTTCGGTCGAAAATTTTTCGACCAAAGAGTGTACAATGAATTCAATCTATAGGGTCGGTTATTTAAAAAACCGACGCTAGAAGTTACGATTTTTTTTAAATTTATGCAGAAATTGATATAGAACAGACATTCATATATTCTGGGAGAGGGGAGCATTGATGCTCAACCGTCACCATTCAAAACCACACATTCATAACAAAAATGATAATAAATATCATAATTTACAAAATGATAGAGTGCAAGTCTGAGATGACATATTACAAAAGTAAAAATATGAAAGAGTACGTACTCAAACCACATACATAAATGGAACCGACATATTTAAACCAATGCTATTTCGACTTCACTTATAAAACACTCTGACCACTCTTCTCGGAATTCATTCAAGTCCACATGTGTGTAAGGCTGAGTTGTAAAGATCTGTAACAGAAAATGCACATGCTAATATTTTATAAAAATGACTACAATCACTTGTAAATTTATGATGTTATTCTTTATTGCCTGACTTATAGTCTGAATGTCATGTGATGCTTGTTTGACAATAGCTTGCATGTATTTCATTACATAGTAGCCACAAGCACAGTCATTATTTTGCATAGGACACTACAAATAACGAATTATATTTAATGTTAGTAAACTACTATAAACAACAGTTGAGATAAGACTATAAGAGTTGACATATTAGAATTGAAAAATTAATACATATAAGACTAAGCAGTTGTCAAAGTAGCCACCTTGACATTTTTCAAAGTCAATGTCTTTAATTTTGTGGGTATTTGTCCTCCAGCTTCACGAAAAGCCTTTATACCCCTATCAATTAAACGATAGTTCGTAAAATAGAAATTCTAAATAAAATATCATGTTGAAGCAATTGATTAAATTTATGCTTACTCCGTAGCTGACAATTTCAGTTTGTGACTCCTTGTTGTTTTACCCATTGGGTCAAGATAATAAAGAGTCATCAATTTTGGGACAATCACCAGTAATTCCCAATGTCTAGCTCTGAGTAAGAATAAAAAAAACATTAAAATAAATAGTTTCATTCATTATTAAAATTATATTGAATAATAATACTTACTGGACGTTAAAAGGAATTAGGATAATTTCCTTCCCCTCACTAGCAAAATATTTGAATGCATCAGAGAAGTACTCATTCACTTCCTCAATATTATTTGTCTCCACCTGACTAGTGACCGAAGGAACTAAGAATGCAATATTCTTTATATCAAAGTTGGTGACCTCGGTATATAAATGGCTGTTAAACATTTGTAATTATTTTCATATGTAGAAATAAGCTAAAAAATTGTATTGGAATTTTCTATATATATTGATAGATCCTTACCTTATCCATACTTCTATTATCGAAGTGTTCATCCAATCATACGGGAAAAACTCTATAATATCGTCAAGAAAAATAAAATTCTCAAAGTCCCTCCCAACTGCATCTTCTGTTAACTTGACCATCATATTTGATCCCGATCTTTGGTTAGCTAAGTATCGACACAAACATTTAGATTTGCTTCCCAATTCGTCGAATGTAGTTTCGGGAATGAAAGATGGCTTGGGCATAGGAGGACGACTAGCAGAAGTTTTACTTTTTGGTTTACAAACATGTTAATTAAATTATATAGAGTCAGGATTTGGCTAGCGGTATAAGCAAACGAGGAAATATGAAAGAGAAGAGGAACTTGTACCAAAACTAAGCAAAGTAACAAGACTAGTCTGGAATCCCTTCTTAGAACTGGAGTGCCATATTTAGTTCAGAGTTTTCTAGGGGCCGGATCGTTAGACACGGCGGGCGGTATAACCCTAAGGCTTACGGGGATTCGAAAGTTCGATACTCTAAGCCGGTATATGCTAAGTGGGGGCATATCACTTGAAAAACTAAGAATGAAGATATGGTGAAGATTGGCACGCATAATGCGCATACACGCACATGAGGCGAAACCCTCATTAAAATGAGTGTTTCTTGCCTCATATGCTCTATCACTCAAGTGGCATCTAAAAACCCTCTTCCAGCTCAATCTAGAGGCCTCTGAGGGTTTTTAGCTCAAAATTCAATAACTCTTATATTACATGAGTTCATATATGCAGTCAAATATGAAAAATATGGTAGAAATAAGGTATACCTTGTCATTGATAACCAAGTGTCTAGGCCAACCCACCATAGCACCCTCAGCTTCTTCAACTGTACTATATTCAGGATTAGGTATGGGTAGTGGTTTGTCCCCCATTCCGTCATACACAAGATGGATGGACACACGGCAGATGTCATTAGTAATTTGTTGGCAATGCAATGTACCACCAAGGTTGTACACTTTTCCCACTGCCACAACATTATATTTTGGAACCTCCACTGCAAGTTTACAGTTCATACCAACCTAGATTGAAATAATATAAGTTATATAAGAAACAGTAGAACAGATACATGTTACAACTATATATTATCATATATTTATCATACTAATAACACAACATATAGAACAAAAATTTACTACAGATTGTTGTGGTGGTTCATCAGGAGTGCTCCCATGACCTTCTACAACTGTAGCATGGGCTTGTACCTCATCACTTGAGAGACGTGCAGTATGAATAGGTTGAGAAGGTTGAGTATGCTGATATGAAGACATTATTTCTTTTACTTTCTGCGCTACTAATGCTTCAACATCCTCTTATGTAAGACCTCATGCATGACCTCTTTTAGATTGTGAAGGGCCAAAATAAGACTTGAATCCTACGCCAACTCCTAATCCCCTAACACGGCCAGGATGCTCCTTCATACCAAGAGCAACTGCTAGTTCATCCATGTAGCCAGTTGGGATGAACTTTCCTTCCTTCCTTTGCTCGTGGAGATCAATCTATTCATAGTTAATAAAAATATTAAATCACAATATCAATTAGATATAAATAAATCTAAGTTTGTGGAAGTTACTCTTTACTTAGTTGGGATAAACCTACCATCTTTTGTGCCACCTCCTTAGTTGCAGGGTTGACAATTTCACCGGCTCGATTCTTTCTAGCATCAATCCATGTCATGTGTCGGGGTGGTCGCTCAACTTGAGTTGTACTAGATTCTTCTCCAGAAGATGATTGATTCTCTTGTAGTTGGCGGCAGAAGGCATAACCACCGGGCCCCAAGCGATGGTCATGCACATTTTTAGCCCATCTTTCCTTTTGAGCCTGGTGAATAGCCTGATCATTTAAAATGAGGTATTGCAATTTAGACTTGGCAAACATGTATAAAAAGATTCACCTCCTTAATTGTATAAAATTAAATATTCATACAATACATCACAATCTTTATTACCTGAAACTCTTCCGATCTCCTAGCTGCAACAAATCTTTCCCACACCTCAGGATCAATAAAAATATATGTATCTGTAGCTTTCTTCTTTTGTTTAGGATTATTTATAAATTCCCTTACAAGATATGTCTTAAAACCCCTCCATCGTACACCACAACGTTGTAGCACTCTTTTCTTGTGATCTTTTTCATTTAGATGAAAAACACCCTATACATACAAAAGAAGCAATTAATAATGTTGTTTTGAAAAGGAATTAATTCCAAGCAAACTAAATTAGAATCAATAGATAAAAAACATATCACTTCCACTCACAGATATATCTTTCCATATGAGGTCTTTTTTGGCATTAGGAACATCATGCCAATTTTCCATATTTATTGGCACCTTAGTGCGCGCGGTCGCCCCTACGTAATGCTTGAAAGCACTAGCATGTTCCCCAACAGGTGCTCCTGTCATATCAAACTGGACTAGCAATTTATCCCCTTTAGCCCTGAGCTCCTGCAGCCTACGCATCAATGTAGGACCTCTACAATTCTTAGCATCACCACTACCATCCTCATGGTGCTCATGCTCAGAATGTTCATCTTCATGGTGCTCGTGTTCAAAATGTTCATCTTCACTCGCCATTTTAGAACCTGCAAGTATACATAATAAAAAAAATAAGTGATACTAAAAGCACAAGTGATAAGGTATACATGATAATAAAATAAAAAATTCAAAGAATGCATGCCTTTAGTATTGGTTGAGTTGTTAGTCAAGGAAAATTCCTTCAGCATGGTCTTGACGTTTATAATATTCATCGGTGTTATCTTCAACATTTACACTTGGCAAACCAACTGAGAATGAACTGGAATCATCATACTTTTTGTAGTATTCTTCTTCATTTATAGGATCTACAGTAAACTGTATTTTTCCATTAAGAACGACAGACCAATTTTTATTTGACAAGCACTCACAGAAAGTCTTTCTTTCTTTCTTTGACAAAGTGTAACAAGCCGGTGGCAAATATGTGCGGCGACCCCTGATCTCCACTGATAATTCTTTTCTAATACCCATTAATTCTAAATCTTTTCTAGATTTGATGCCATCTTTAGTCTTTCCTGGTGAACTTAGTACAACCCTTATATAATGGTTTTTCAGCATCATGGACAATGTTTGCAAATAAAGAAGGTGGTTCAATGACATTGTCCCGACAACTACGTAGCATCTCATCAATCATATCATCCTGAATCTGGTCATCTTGAATCGGTTCATCATTAACATTATCATCATTATCTATATCTTCTATGCCACAACTATTAGTATCGACATTTTCTGCTCCATAATTCAATTTCTCTCCATGCCAATACCATTCATTATAACCTTGTATGATCCCATTGCATATGACATGATTCTTAATTTCCTCACCAGTATCAACTTTCAAATTGTTACAACAATTTCTACATGGACAATATAGCCTATTTGTAGGTAGTTTCCTATGTTCCTCAGCAAATCTGATAAATTCATCAAGACCTTTGGCAAACTCTGGACTGCAACAATTCTTGATAGACATCCAACTTTGATCCATTTTCTATATCACATTAAAATTAATTATAAAACTAACAGTTTAATATTGATACTATAATAATCTGTAAGTTTTTATTGATAGAAAGTGTACCACCTATCCCATTTTTAAATATTTAATCTCACTAGTAACTGTATAATGTATGTTTAGTTTTGAAGAAAAATTCAGCAGCATTTCCCCTAAGTTCTCCAAGTACACCGATGTAAATGGCAAATAACCACTCACATATGTACCTAGAGAACAAATGGAGAAATCCTACTGAAATAATCTACAAAACTAAACATACATTATACAGGTACATCCTAAGTGAGATTAAAATATCCAAAAACAGTCCCAAACCGGGGACTATCCAAAGTTTACTCGTAATGAGTAAATTTTGAACGGGTTTCTAAGTTAATATATAAATGCATTATTTTCATATTTATATATTAAGTTAAACATCATGCATCAACCCTAAAGTGTCAATGTAGGAGTACACATGTCTAATCTAGTATTAATTTCTAAAATTTATATAATGATTACATATGAAAAAAGACATGCATGTTTTTGTTATTGGGTTATCAAATCATATAAAATGGAAAATACTTGTACAAATTAGCAAAGTAAGGCCATTTCCAACAGTCCAAAGATTGAAATCATTATAATATTCAGAACTATTTGTGAACATTACAACAAATATGATTTAAACATTTATAACTCCAACATAAATAAGTTCCAGGTCCATCTCGATCGACAATTAGTCGACCGAGAGAGACCACCTACGCGCAGCGTCCAGGTCCACTCTCGGTCGACAATTTTTCGATCGAGAGTGGACCTGGACGCTGCGCGCAGGTGGTCTCTCGGTCGACTAATTGTCGACCGAGATGGACCTGGAAGCAGCAATGGCGGCGGGCGGGAATGAAGGGGAACAAGGAACGAAGGAAGCTCGAACTTACTTAGAAATGGCAGTGAGCTTCGTGGAGGAAGAGACGAACTTCACGGAGAGGCGGCGACCTTCGTGGAAGAGTGGAAGGCAGCGACGACGAGCTTCACGGCAACGAAAAGTTTCACGGCAACGAAGAGAGCTTCACGGCAATGACGGGCTTCATGGAGGAAGAGTGGAAGGCGGTGACGACGAGCTTCACGATCCTCTTCGCGGCGACGACGAGCTTCACGATCCTTTTGGCGGCGTGGAGAGGCGGAAACGGCTTCACAGAGAAGCGTTCGCGGCAACGGCGGAATGACAAAGTGAAAAGGGGTTTCGCGGCACCGCGGGAGAGAGGTTAGAAAAGAGAAAAGGGTTTCGTGGGGGAAAGAAAGTCTAAAATTTTGGCTTTTTGCACGAAACAAAAAACTGTAGCGTCGGTTAACAACCAAAAACCGACTCTACAGATAAACGGTGCTCGTGTCGGGTTGTTTAATATAAATCAAACGCAAACTCGGTCGACGAATTTGTCGACCGAAAAGACCTATAGGGTCGGTTATTTGATAAAACTGACGCTACAAGTGCTAATACGAAGAAATCTGGCTCGTTTCGGTCGACGATTTGTCGACCGAACATGAGCAAAATTTCCTTCGTACAAGCACCTCTAGGGTCGGTTTTTTCGTATAACGACCCTAAAGGTGCTTATACATGTTTAATATAAATCAAACGCAAACTTGGTCGACGAATTTGTCGACCGAAAAGACCTATAGGATCGGTTATTTGATAAAACCGACGCTACAAGTGCTAATACGAAGAAATTTGGCTCGTTTCGGTCGACGATTTGTCAACCGAACAGGAGCAAAATTTCCTTCGTACAAGCACCTCTAGGGTCGGTTTTTTTGTATAACCGACCCTAAAGGTGCTTATACATGTGTGAAAAACTAAACTGGATATTGTCGGTCGACAATATTGTTGATCGAGACAACCTATAGGGTCGGTTATTAGAAAAACCGACCCTAGAGGTGCTTCTAAGAAAGAAATCTGGCTTCATTCGGTCGACAAATTCGTCGACCGAATGTGTGTCGGTCGACAAATTTGTCGACCGAATGAAGCCAGATTTCTTTCTTAGAAGCACCTCTAGGGTCGGTTTTTCTAATAACCAACCCTATAAGGGGTCTCGATCGACAAATTCGTCGACCGAGGAGCTCTAAAGTGCTTCCACAACCCTAATAATTATGTTATGTGAAACTTTAATATATGGTGATGTCGTATGAAACCCTAATATGGGATAATGTTATGTGGAAACCCTTATATGGAATGATGTTTTGTGAAACCCTAATATGGAAATGTTATGTGAAACCTTAATATAGGGTGGTATTGTGTAAAAACCCTAATATGGGATAATGTTATGTGAAATTTCAATATGGGATGATGATATGTGAACCCTAATTGATAAAGATGGGAAACTCTAACCCTAATGAGGGAATAGAGATGTTATTTTTGTATTGCATGATGTTGATATGAAATTGATATGGTTGATATGAAATTGAGATGATTGCTAGAATCGCCGCTCTCCCTTCTCTCTAGAACTCCCAGCGGCGCCGCTGGGGGAGGGGAGTGTCTCGTCGGCGCTGTCCTCCCCCTAGCTCTTCCTTGCGTCCTGGACAAGGCTCTTGTGTGAAGTCAGCTCCGTTTCCTGGAGGAAGGTGTAGATCTGAGCCAGATCTGGTCACGGGCGAGAGGCAGGGAGGACGACTTGGGTCTCGGACCTAGTCTCATCTGGTTCGTCTGGGGTCTGGGAGTGGTGTTCGGTGGGGCGCGGTTTGGATGAAAGCATCTCGCGCGGACCAGATCTGGAGGGCGCCAGCGGAGCTGATTCAATCGGCCTCCATCCAGTTCATAGGAGATTGGGCGGAGTGGAGCCACCCCTTCCCAGATCCGGAGTCATGCGAGGGCTGCTTGCGAGGATCGTTGGTCCGTCATCTCCCCCTCCCCCCTTCCCCTACTCAACTCTTCCCCGACGCAAGGATGGCTCCTCTGACCAGGGCGACAGGTGCGCGCGTTGGGTGTGCATTTTTTCGCCTCCTGCCAACTGCCTTGAGGAGATGCTGCTTCTCCTGGTAGCAATGTCCCCCTCACAGGGCATTAGGGGCTTTGCGAATCCAGGCATCTTGTAGCTGCTTCTTGGTGCATCCCTAGCCTTCTCTGCAACGTTGGAGCAGGGCGACTGGTGATTGTTTAGGGAGGCTAGCCTGAGGGTCGCGTGGTGGAGTCCTGAGGTTCCTTACCTCTGGTCTGTATGCAGTGAGCTGGGACATCTTCAGGGTGTTCGTCTATATGCTCTGTGCACACATAGTAGATTGGTTCTAGTGGCTCGGAAGGGCTGTTCTCGGTAATGGTCTATGCTTCCACATATGACCTAGCATCCTTCATCTTGAAGCTTCAAAAAGCTACTACTGCACTGCCATAGCCAGCTAGAGAGATCATGATGATTTTAAGGGTGGCTCCTAGTTTCTCCTCTTCACAATTTGTGGGTGAGATTTAAGGTAGTGAAGGGGGATTCAAAGCGTCATGGAGAGAATCTCATCATCTTTCTGCCTCGCTCAGGTGTGGCTAGCTTGTGTCATGGTTGTTGAAGACTCCTTGAGATGTTGCTGATCTGGGCTCTGTCCCAAATCATGGGTTTTGGCTACACCTTGGTTCAATGCGCAGAGGCAGACTCTCTGTGTTGCTTCTTTCTTTCGGGGCAGGGGGACTGCAGTGTCTTAGTCTCATATTTTGTGGGTGTTCTTAATGTCATTGAGTGCTTTGCACTGCTTGTACCTTGGTTTTGATTGGTCAAAGTTATTCAGGGTCAGGTCCCTTATGTATTGTCTTAAGGTTGTTGTTAGTTTTCTTCTGTCCTTGTTACCCAAATGTTTTGGCGTATCAAGGTTTTGATTTCTTTTTAGGGGTGCAATGTACCTTAAGTTTTTGGTATATAGTAACACGCTTTTTGACCGACCAAAAAAAATTGAGATGATTGTGTAACAAATATCCTGAATACCTTGGTCAGATGACCTGAAGGTAATAGTTACCTGATAAGTGATAACCATGTTTAGTGATGAACTAAGGGTTTGAATACCCAGAATCAGCAAATGTGATGATGGTGTAATTGAGGGATGTGAATTCCCAACAATGAGACAAAAGATTGAGATCCTAATGCTTTATAACATTTTGAAAAGTACTAAACTCTATTCAAAAATTCTGTCGGTCGACTATTTGTCAACCGAAAGAGCTCTAGGGTCGGTTATAAGGAAAAAACGGACCCTAAAGTCATCCTCGGTCGATAATATTGTCGACTGAATGTGTCTCGGTCGACAATATTTTCGACCGAGATTAACCCTGTTTCAATGTTTTAAATTAAGTACCAAGTGTGTGTGTATGAGATTAACCAAGTGATGCTTTGTCAAATGTAGCCATAATTTATTTTTCAATCATTTGAAATAACAATATTCTTATATAACATGTATATGTCCAAATGAAGCCATGGAAAACACTTTTATTCATAACAATTTAATGCCCATACACTTTATAAGATGAAACATGACATACTTGCTTTATAAAAAGATATACATTACATCATTACAAAGATATCTCATAATCTCACTGGAAAGACCGAAGGATTACATCAATGTTTGGGTCTTTTCCAAGAAAGGGCTCAGCTCCATAATATTTGACCAGTGTCTGCCACTCCAAGGCACCTGTCATGGTTAAGGCATAAGCCTCCAAGAAGGTGGGAACACGATCAAAGCGAAAGTTGGCAGCAATGTCTTGAAGTTGAATTGGGGAAAACTGAGTATGTGTGAGATCAGGAGATGGTGGAGGTGGAATTTGACAGTAGTTGTAGGAAGGATTGTATGGATTTATCATGCCAGGATTAAGGGAATAGGGATATTCATCAGGTTGGTTAGGAGAGAGAGCTTGCATCCTTTGGTTTAAATAAGTCATGTCATGGTGATTATAATCCAATTGCCTACTTAGGTGATATTGGGAGCCAGCAATGTATGTCAAGGTATTTGTAATAGGATCATGGGGTAGGTTGGTAGGAGGAGGTGGTGGAGGTATGTCTTGGGTGGATGTCTCCCCTTCAGTCCTAGACCTTTTGTGGCCAAAGTCGATTCCCATCTTTTCCACCGTATTTTTACTTATCTTTTGGGGTTTTCTATCCCATGTGTAACCTAAGTCATCCTCAATATTCTTCTTAAGAAAATGTTGAGTGATTTGGCATACAAAGTCGGCATAAGGTGGATTGCCAGAAAACTCAAGCATATTCTTAAGGATGATATGAATAAAGTTTATGGGAATACCTTTGAGAATGACATAGATAAGGTACATACGAAAGGTGGGTACTTCAGATTTGTTTGCTCTAGGATGGATATTGGTGGCAACAATGAGATTTATGATCCTAGCTTCAGGTTTTAAATTTATGGCATAATAGGTACCCCTATCTTCATGACAAGTCATATTTGATTGAAAGATGGCTCTTTTGACATCACTAAGGCTAGTTGTAGTGTCATCTTGGGAGAGTTTGTTGAGTGGATTTCCTCTAGTGAGATCAATAAAAATTTTATATTCTTCTATATATATGTCAAGCATATCAAGAATACCCTCCTCAGTAAAATTGAATCCATACCCACCAACCATAGAGGAGAAGGAATCATGTTCAGGATGTTTGGCTAAATTGGCATATAATTCATTAACTACTTTGGAGGAGTAGGAATGGAAGGAGGGATTTAGAAAATCAGTCAAATGCTGCACCTCGAAAAGTTCCTCCAAATCGACAATGCTTTGGAAGTCCATGACGTCGACTGGCCGTTGTGGAAGAGGAGTTTTTGATGAGAGCCTGAGGTAGCGGTCTCCTGCAGCTGCGTCGATGAAAGGGATGTCGTTGATGAACGGCAGCGTTGAAGAGACTGTCCTTCCTTTCCTGCCTGCAACTTGCTTCTTTCCACGCGTTGATGAGGAAGCCATTTCGTTGCTTTGAAATAGAGAAATAGCAAGCAAGAATTGGATGTAGAGAAGCTGAAGATTTTCACAAGAATACACTAGAGAGGATCTAGAGAAGTGAGAATGTGAAGGTGTGAAGAAATGGATCATTTTGGGTGCTATTTATAGCAAAACAGAGCCAATTTCGGTCGACAATTTGTCGACCGACGGCCGCAACGGTCGTCTATCGGTCGGCCAACGGTCGTCTATCGGTCGGCCAACGGTCGATCAAAAATATAGCTGTTACGACGGTCAACGGTCGTATTTATAGCCATTAACAGTTGAAATTCTAGACGTTACGACGGTTGATTTTTTTAGCCGTTACGACGGTTGATTTTTTTAGCCGTTACGACGGTTGATTTTTTTAGCCGTTACGACGGTTGGTTTTTCTAGTCGTTCCTCGGTCGACAATATTGTCGACCGAATGGACTTCTAAGGTCGGTTATTAAGAAAATACCGACCCTAAAAGTTACTTATACACATGAAAATTGACTCCTTATCGGTCGAAAAATTTGTCGATCGAAAATGCTATAAGGTCAGTTATAAGTCCAAATCCGACGTTAGATGTGCTTATACATGCGTGAACTATCTGGATCCAGAATAGATATCGGTCGACGAATTCGTCGACCGATATGTTTCAGTCGACAATATTGTCGACCGAATTGACTTCTAAGGTCGGTTATTAAGAAAATACCTACCCTAAAAGTTACTTATACACATGAAAACTGACTCCTTATCGGTCGACAAATTTGTCGACCGAAAATGCTATAAGGTCAGTTATAAGTGCAAATCCGACGCTAGATGTGCTTATACATGCGTGAACTATCTGGATCCAGAATAGATATCGGTCAACGAATTCGTCGACCGATTCTAAGGTCGGTTATTAAGAAAATATCGACCCTAAAAGTTACTTATACACATGAAAACTGACTCCTAATCAGTCGACAAATTTGTCGACCGAAAATGCTATAAGGTCGGTTATAAGTGCAAATCCGACGCTAGATGTGCTTATACATGCGTGAACTATCTGGATCCAGAATAGATATCGGTCGACGAATTTGTCGATCGAGAAAGAGCCAAATTTCCTTCGCATAAGTACCTCTAGGGTCGGTTTTAAGGAAAAAAACCGACCTTAGAGGTACTTAACGGTCGACGAATTTGTCGACCAAGTGAATCGGTCGAAATATTGGTCGATCGAGGAAGGCTCTAAGGTCGGTTAGAAGTGCAAATCCGACGCTAGATGTGCTTATACATGCGTGAACTATCTGGATCCAGAATAGATATTGGTCGACGAATTTGTCGACTGAGGAGGCCTTTAAGGTCCGTTTTGTAAGAATAACCGACCTTAAAGGTGCTGATCCGAGGAGGACTGTAAGGTCGGTTATAAAGAAAAAACCGACCCTATAGGTGCTTGTATACGTGAAATTCAGCTCTTATTCGGTCGACGAATTTGTCGACCGAGGATCCCTGTAGGGTCGGTTATAATGTAGAACCGACCCTATAGTTCGAGGCGGGAAGCCAAATCCAAGAAAAGTTTTGCCACCGGAAAAATTATCTATAAGGTCGCTTATTTTAGAAAAACCGACCCTATAGAGATGTACTACAAGGTCGATTATTTTAAAAATAGCGACTCAAAAGGTCTTAAGTGGTGCCCGCATTTTTTATAGACATATAAGGTCGGTTATTTGGAAAACCGACCCTATAGAGATACATTACAAGGTCGGTTATTTTAAGAAAAGCGACCCAAGAGGTCTTAAGTGGTGCCCGCATTTTTTATATACATATAAGGTCGGTTATTTGGAAAATCGACCCTATAGAGTTACATTACAAGGTCGGTTTATTTAAAAAAACTGACCTAAGAGGTCTTAAGTGGCGCCCGCATTTTTTTTAGACATATAAAGTCAGTTATTTGGTAAAACCGACCCTACATGTAGTGACGTTATAACCCATTTCTATACTACTGACACCCCAACACACTAAGTAGCACCTAAATGGGTGTTTGACACCTACAAACCATTTACGGCGCCCAGAATGGATATTTGACACCTACTAATAGTTAATGGATCCCATAACTGGGTGACACTAAGTGCCACCTATAACTCCCATCCATGTCTATAACACCCAAAAATGACTATTTCGACACCTAAAAACATGTAATGGCGCCCAACCATGGGTATGTGACACCTGAATGGGTATTTGACACATCCAAACCATTCATGGTGCCCAAAGATGAGCATTTCGACACCTCCAAACAGTTAATGGTGCTCAAACATGACTGACTGACACCCCAAAAAGCTAAGTGGCACCTGAATGGGTAATTGACACCTGCAAACCATTTATGGCACCCATAATTGGTATGTGACACCTAGAAATAGTTAACGGCACCCACAAATGGCTGACTGACACCCCAACACACTAAGTAGCACCTGAACGGGTGTTTGACACCTACAAACCATCCATGTCTATAATGCCCAAAATTGACTATTTCGACACCTAAAAACATGTAATGGCGCCCAACCATGGGTATTTGACACCTGAATGGGTATTTGACACCTCAAAACCATTTATGGCACCCAGAATGGATATTTGACACCTCCAAATAGTTAATGGCGCTCAAATATGACTGATTGACACCCCAACGCACTAAGTGGTCCTGAATGGGTAGTTGACACCTGCAAACTATTTATGGCGCCCAACATGGGTATTTGACACCTAGAAACAGTTAATGGCGCCCAAAAATGACTGATTGACACCCCAACACATTAAGTGGCACCTGAATGGGGTTTGACACCTACAAACCATTTATGGCGCCCAGAATGGATATTTGACACCTACTAATAGTTAATGGTGCTCAAACATGACTGAATGACACCCCAATGCACTAAGTGGTCCTGAATGGGTAGTTGGCACCCTAAACTATTTATGGCACCCAACATGGGTATTTGACACCTAGAAATAGTTAATGGTGCCCAAAAATGACTGACTGGCACCCCAACACATTAAGTGACACCTGAGTGGGTGTTTGACACCTACAAACCATTTATTGCACCCTGAATGGACATTTGACACCTACTAATAGTTAATGGAGCCCATACACGGGTATTGAATGTAATTATTGTTCACACCTTCAAATTGGTAACGCATTTGACAGAGCCCATACTCGGGTATTGAATCTAATTATTGTGTATTTCTTGTAGATGGAAGGATAACCCGTTCTACTTCATGATCGAAGACTTACATTCGTTCGAAGTATTTTCCTAGTGCCGACCCAAAAATTCTAGTTATTGTCACTGCATTCCAAGCAATAAAACCCAATACTAAAGATCACGAAGGGATAGAGTGAAGTTGTTGCTTCTAATATTGTTTGGACATTTCTTGTTTCCAACAGCGTCAGGCCATGTGATGTAGTTCTTGTATCCTATTGTTGACCATTTCACAACCATCGACGCCAACGACTAGGTTGTTGCAGTTCATGAACAAATTGCTATGGGTTTAGAAAGCTTGAAATTGCGCAAATATGGGGATGGATACATCAACAAATGCACATTGATCCTAATGGTATGCATTTTTATATTTGAACATGGATTTTTTATATTTGAACGTGGATAATAGTTGCTAGTTTGTTCCATATAAAATTCTCTTCAATAATCTATTGTATATTAAATTACGCAGACATGGTTGTTAAATAGGTTGTATTTGTTAAGGCTGGAATATCCTAGTGAGACCTTGTTCATGAACAAATGGTCTTACAAGATAAGACTATCCTCCTACCTCCGACAGCGTAAGTTGTGCTTGAGCACATTGTCTGATGTTAAAGTGAGGCCTAATGTTAAAGTGAGGTTATTGAATAATGATGAACCAATCCAAACTAGACAACATTATACTATATCATGCAATGAAGAACAAGACCTTCTCCTACAAGCGCTTCTGATTGAGCATGATAAGTTAAAAAAGGAACTTTTTGTGGAGAAATGGATTGCTTTGGCGACCAACAAACAAAACAACAAAATGTTCTTGAGAATGCAGGATGATCTAGATGACCTCCACGACTACTGCGACAAACTGCATGAGGAGAATATGACACTAAAATCACATTTGACAGAGTATGATCTGGCCTCCCAACCATTTGTTGGACATTAGTCAAATCATAGTGAAAGAAACAAACATAAGGTGTATGTTTGGAATGAAGAAGCACCCACACAACAAGAAGAACCGAGAAGAAAACGCTCTCCGATTCAAGACACAACTCACAGTGAACAACATGAAAGCCAAATGAAAAAAGCTCAAAATGAAGGTAAATTTCTAGAAACATCTATATGGTTTGTAATAGTATGTATTGTAATGTGTACTATTGGGTACTTTTGGATAGATAATCAAGAAGAGGAGATGTCCACACCAAAGAAGAAGGGATCTCCAACAACCAACATGGAGATAGAACTCCTACAGAACTTGAAGGAATACAACTCCCAACCGGAAAATGTAGATGAGGGGTGTAACAAGTCTATTGATGCTCCAGCAAAAGAAAAGCTTGTCGATGTTTTAGATTCACCAACCTTGAATGTATGTTTGTCAAATTTACTTTAACTCACATGGTTTGTCAATTTCTGAAGAAAAAAAATCATACTTTTATGTATACTAGCATTGCTTAATATTTTCTATTGACCCCTTATTGTTTGTTGATGCGAAGAAACAAACTCCCATTAAGTGTAAGATTGACAAAACGACAGTTGATCATCTAGACAATGAAGCTTAAGACTTTCTCAAAATGGTTTGTCATACATATATGAGGGGGAAAGTTTTGTGGAATTGTGGGAGTACTGGAGTACAAGTATATGACTTGTCTCCTACACTTGAATACCAAGGGTTTGCTTCTGAAATGGTAAGATATATTATCTACCACATTCTTTATAACCTAAATTGTTACTAACAAATGAACTTGCAATATAATTAGTATATTAAGGTTGTATGCCAGCTGTAGAGAGATACACAAATTACAAAGGAAGATCATCCAACTCCTTTTATTGTCAATGTTAACACATGTCGAGCAATAGAGAGTGAAAACCAAATATACATTGGCATGTATTTGAACAAATGCTTGGATGAGCTAAAGGAAACAGACAATATAATCATGGTCCTTCACATAAAGAACCACTGGCATCTGCTACATATTTCAATAAGTGCCAAAATTACGAGCCACTATGACAGCGTCAGTTTTTATAGTCATAAGAACAAAAAGGACGGTCGGCCTTATTTGCTTAAAACATCATTAGAGAGATAGGCATGTGGAATAGTAAGTAGCTCTTTACCTTACATGCATACATTTACTTTCAAGTATACATTTCCTTTCAAGTACAAATGTACTTTTAAATGTACAAATGACTCAATACATTGTAACATTTGTAGGCAAAGTTCTTCAAGGAATATTTCCAAACAAACTGGGTTACAAAACCAGTGACTGGAAGGTGGTGTACTGCAGGGCATGTCCACAACAATCGCAAGAGAGAAATGACTGTGGATTATATGTTCTACATTGGGTTAAGCTACTGATGGAAGGACAACACATTATAGGTGATCAAGCTACTAACGAGGATATCCATAGACTCAAAGGAACATATGCCATGCAGTTGCTACAACACAAAATTATCCTTGTTTGTCAGAATGTATCTTAATCTCTGGCAATGTCACAGTATATTTTGGGAAATATTACCATGTTGCAGAAACATTACCATGCCTGCCAAAACTCTAGGAAATATTTTGGGGTACAAAATTTTCGTCTATTAACTGCATGGCTATCTTTGTCTTTATTTATTATCTGCTACTTATCCACAACTAACTTATACATTTATGGTGCCCAAACATTGGTAGTTGCCACCTACAAATAGGTAATGTCGCCCAAACATGATTGACTGACACCCTAAAACACTAGGTCACACCAGTATCAGTATTTGACACCTTGAAACCCTTTATGGCTCCCAAACATTGGTAGTTGACACCTGCAAATAGGTAATTGTGCCCATACATAACTTAGTGACACCCCAAAATACTAGGTCACACCTGAATAGGTATTTGACACCTCTAAACTCTTTATGGTGCCCAAACATTGGTCATTGACACCTGCAAATAGGTAATGGTTCCCAAACATTACTTAGTGACACCCCGAAACACTAAGTCGCACCTTTATCGGTATTTGATACCACCAAACCCTTTATGGTGCCCAAACATTGGCCGTTGACACCTGCAAATAGGTAATGGCATCCAAACATGACTTAGTGACACCCCGAAATACTAGGTCGCACCTGTATCAGTATTTGACACCCCAAAACCCTTTATGTCACCCAAATATTGGCAGTTGACACCTGCAAATAGGTAATGGCACCCAAACATGACTTAGTGACACCCCAAAATGCTTGGTCGCACATGTATGGATATTTGACACCTCCACATCCTTTATGGCGCCCGAATATTGGTAGTTGACACCTACAAATAGGTAATGGAGCCCAAACGTGATTGATTCACACCCCAAAACACTAGTTGGCACCTATATGGGTATTTGACACCTCCAAACCCTTTATGGTGCCCAAACATTAGTAGTTGACGCCTGGAAATAGGTAATGGTGCCCATACATGACTTAGTGACACTGTAAGACCCTATGGGACACCTAAATGTGTATTTGACACCTCCAAATCCTTTATGGCGCCCAAACATTGGTATTTGATGCCTATAAATAGGTAATCACGCCCATACATGACTTAGTGACACCCCACAACACTAGGTCGCACCTGAATGGATATTTGACACCTCCAAACCTTTTATGGCACCCAAACACTGGTAGTTGACACCTGTAAATATGTAATGGCATCCAAAAGTGATTGACTAACACCTCAAAATACTATTTGGCACATGTATGGGTATTTGACACCTCCAAACCCTTTATGGTGCCCAAACATTGGTAGTTAATGCCTATAAATAGGTAATGGCGCCCATACATGACTTTGTGGCACTCCACAATACTAGGTCGCACCTAAATGGATATTTGACACCTCCAAACCCTTTATGGCACCCAAACATTGGTAGTCGACACCTGCAAATATGTAATGGCGCCCAAACATGATTGACTGACACCCCAAAACACTAGTTGGTGCCTGTATGGGTATTTGACACATGTAAACCATTTATGGCTCCCAAACATTGGTAGTTGACACCTACAAATTGGTAATTGCGCCCAAACATGACGGACTGACACTCCAAAACACTAGGTCGCACCTGTATGGACTTGACACCTACAAAGAGGTAATGGTTCCTATATAAAAATACTAAGTGGCACATGAATCGGTATTTGACACCTCTAAACAATTTTTGGAACCCAAATATACGTAGTTGACACGTACAAATTTATAATGGTGCCCACACATGACTGGGTGACACTTTGAAACTATTTATGGCACCTGAATGGGTATTTGACACCTCCAAACAATTTATGGTACACTAACAAATAGTTAATGGTGCCCCATTAAGAAACGAAACAAATAAGTTTAATAAAAACCAACCATTACGAAACAAGCCCAAAAAATGCGCCTGATTTCATTATGCAAAGATGACAGCCAACAAAATACACCAACACATATGTAAAAATGCCCAAATATTTGTTAATGATACCCATAAACATATTAATGGCGCCCCCAAGCAGTTGCCCAAAATTAAGTACGACGTCTGATTTCATTAGACCAAATATATGACACCTTAAAGGCGCACATGACTTCCATAACATGTTGTTAACATTGTTTGTTACTCATATGCTTCTTTCTTAGATTCTTCTGCTAGGGAATTCTTTCATCAAATGACTTAAATCTTATTTTACGAGGACGACCCACTGGTCCACCCATATTTGGGTCTTGAATGGATTTTTGGACTAATGGTTGATCAACCTACATGTAAGTTGCAAATATATCAAATTTAGATTTACACAGAACATCAAATACTACAAATGTAAACAAAAAATGTAAAGAATTTTACTTACATCATTTATAAGACCAACTTCTCTCTTGAGGTTCTCTAAGGCTTGCTTAATTATTTCAAACTTTACATGAGACATGGAAAATGACTCCGCCAACAACTCAGTGTCTTGTATTATGACATTATACATGTTTCCCAAGTCTGAATAGTCCATTGAACCTAATGAGTCTGGTTTTCTTACAATGCATTTGACATCCTTCCTCCATCTATCAACTAAGTGGAAATCTTCATTCAGCTTGTCAATTCCAAGTAAAATGTAAACACTAAAACATGTCGACATATTATAACACACAATTCAAACAACATGCATTGACAACTAGCGCCACCCACAAGACTGTTGTAAACATCAAAAAAATCCTTAACCCGAGGGTTGAATATATTTGGACCAACACAAATCCTCTTCCTTTCATAAACTACAAAGTTGATGAAGTTTCTTGTTGACCCAGGTGATGCAGCCCTATTTTAGGGCTCCATCCTGTGCCATTTTGTATATAAGTTGCATCTAAACATGTTAGATTACAAGTATTTTCCCCCAATTTGATTATCATTGCAAATACGCTTATGGATGTTCTTTGCACTGTTTTTCAGGTACTTGGACCACAATGGATGGACGAGTGTGATGGAGGGACCCAAAGGAGGCCCCAAAGCTCCCCCAACCTACCTTAGTGGCCAAGGATCGTCTCCAAGCAAAAACATCCAAGAATTATGAAGTTTGAAGCCATGCTAGCACTAGAAGACCCCAGCACGACCGTGGTGCCATGGAACGGCCGTGCTGGCAATTGAGCAGAATTACAGGTTGATCGACAAATTTTGGAAGTTCAAGCAAGTCAGTCACCACGACCGTGTTGACCAGCACGACCGTGCTATGAAGACAACACCACGGTCGTGCTGACCAAAACGGCCGTGTTGGATGAAGATGGAACGGGCGTGCGGCTCAGAACGACCTCCTCCCAAATCTGCCACCACGGCCGTTCTACCTAGTACCCAACACGGCCGTGCTGCCCAGCACGGCCGTGCCACCAGCCTTCGTTTTCACCCACCAACCTGTTAAATTAACACTTAGTCAACACGGCCGTTCCCCTCCACCATGACCGTGCTCACTCCTACCCAACACGGCCGTGCTGGCTAGCACGGCCATGCCACCACCCCAAAACCTATACAACTTTCACTTATTTTCCTATTATACCCCCACTTAACCCTAGCTCCTATATAAGCACTAGTTGCTTCTAGGGCTCGAGGTTAAGCACCCCTAGCCGACCCTAGCTGCTTCCTTGCCTCCATTACTCCAATCCACCTACTCCCTTGCATCTAACCCCATTTCCACCCACTTTCCACTCATTTCCACCATAGAAACCTAGTTTCTCTAGGTTTCTATCCATCCATCCCACCATTTTCATGCACCCCTGCACCTTTGGAGGAGGGAGGTCGTCTGCAGCTGCTTGGAGGTGAAGAAGGAGGCCACTACACCGAGCTTCATGGCGTTTTCCGTTCTTCTATCCCCTTCTTTTCCTAGTTTGATCATGTATAGCTAAGCCCCTTGGGTGGGCTGTTTGGGGAAAAAATGTGACTTTGATACCATGTTGGGGGAATATAATTTGTAATGAACATATTTCATTTCTATGATGATTGCCTTTGCTTATATCTCATTTCCCATTACTTGTGCATGTGGTTGTTGTTTAATTACATTAATTGCTTGCCTTGTGGTGTTTGAAGACATTTGTCTCTAAGATGTTTTGGTTTCTATGTGGCTATCATAGGATTTTCTCCTAGGTCCCTATTCGGATCCCTAGCTAGCCCCCTATCTTCCTACATAATCACCTTCTTCCTACATGCAAATGTGAGTTCTAAGTGACTAGTATAAGTGTGATTAGTGCAATTGCCTAGGATTTCCTAAAGGTTGAGGTGGCTAGTGGCATGAGGTCAAATACCCTCATCTCTACTCCCATCCTTACCCTTGGTCCTCAATTGACTAATACCACTTATCCTAGAGACCTAGACTTGGGACGTCCTATGAGAATTACACCTAGCCCTAGTTCTCCGATTAGTAGCTTAGGGTACATTCTCATAGCACCCACCTTGTTGTTTGGTTTGGTAATCTAGAATGAGATATGTTAATTGCTTATTATGGTGACATCCCCCAACTAATGCCAAGGTCACATTCCCAAACGGCCCACCTCCTTCATCTAATTGCTTAAAACCCTAATTGCCTAGTTTGCTTGTTAGTGCTAGCTTAGTTCAATTGCTTTAGTCTAACTTAGTCAATTGCTTCGTTTTGTTAGCTAGTGTTAATTTAGATCTTTCATCTTGCTTAGTGGTTAACTTAGGGTCTAAATTGGTAGTTGCTTGCTTAGTTTGGTATAATTCATCCCTGCTCTTGTTTAGATAGCTTGTTAACTCAGATTGCTAATTTAGTCTTTTGATAACTTAGTTTCACATTGCTTTTCCTACTTGCTCGTTTAGCTTAATCAATCAAACAAACCTTCAAACCCTAAAAACCCTAAGCTCCGCATAAGGAACATAGCTCACGCTTTCTAACTCTAGCACCCCCTCTATCTCCGCGGTTCGACCCCGCATCTTGCCTTTGATCTATACTACAACAGTACCCCGTACGCTTGCGGGCGCATTGTTATAATTTTAGTGATAGACTTGATTTGGGACCATATAAATTTCGAAAGCAAGGATCTCATCCATCATCCCGTGCCTCCCGACCTCGTGGATTGCACTCGGCCACCCTAGTTGGTCGGTGTTGTAACCCTCTAGCGGGAGCGCACCAAGCTTTCTGGCGCCGTTGCCGGGTATAGAGGCGCTCGGCCTAGTTAGATAGTGTATCTTAGCCTTTCCTTTTGCCCTCACCATTGCTATTCTTTATTTTTTGTGTTACTCTTACATATTGGTTCACTAACTTGGCTCTTTGTTGTTTGTTTGTGATTTGCGCAGGTGACAGCTGTGCATGCGCAACACGCGTTCGACTTGCACCGACTTGGTGGTTTACAACCCCGAGATTGGGAGAAGAAGACGTCAAGCGCGCCGCAATCTACACCGAGGGGCCGAGATGGCCGATAACAACCCGCCATCGGAAGTTCCCCCACCACCGCACCGCCCGCTTCATGAGTATTTCACGCCGGGGAACTACATTTCCCCCATCGCCACGCTAGTTGATTAAATGCCCGGACAGCAGTTTTCCATCCCACTGGCACTCTTGGGGCTTCTTCCCACATACTACGGAATGGAGAACGAAAATCCTTATCACCATATAGATGCATTCTTGGAAACGTGCTCCACATTCCGTACGCCTGCCGCCACAGACGACTCGATTAGGAGGATGCTTTTTCCCTTCTCTCTCAAAGAGAAGGCCAAGGAGTGGTACGTTTCGAGGCCCGAGCTCGTCACATGGAATGAAGTAAAGAATGAGTTTCTGAAGAAGTTCTTTCCGATAGCCAAGTTATCCTACATGAGAAGGTGCATCACGTCCTTTGCCCAAAAAGAGAACGAACCCTTCCATGAGGCATGGGAGCGGTTCCAGAAGTTGCTTCGTGACTGCCCTCACCACGAGGTCCCTCTTTGGCAGCTAGTTTAGGCCTTTTACACTGGGCTTGAGGAGCAGAGTCAAAACAATGTAGATTCTTCTTGTGGGGGCACGTTCATGGCAAAGCCACCCGAAGACTCATGGCCGCTGTTTGAGCATCTAGCCGAGAACTCTCGCCACCGAGCTTCCACAAAAGGGGGGCATTGCGGCCGGGACTACACCTCCCCACCCTCCTCCGTGGCTCCCGCACGCAACACCGCCAACCCCGATATGATGAAAATGATGGCGGATATGATACAAATGATGAAGAATCAAGTGGGTGGCTCTTCTAGCCAACCCGCAATGGCTGTGGAGACTGTAGACGAGGAAGTTAACGCCTTACATTCTTTTGGTGGCCGCAACAACCAGGGCCCGATGTCCCAATCCTACACTCCCGAGTGGAGGAACCACCCAAATTTCTCGTGGAAACAATCAAATGAGGATGGACAAGGACAGGGGCAGCAGAAGCCACGATACAACTCCAAATTTGAGGACGAGGTTCTTGGAAGGCTAAGAAGCCTTGATGAAGTCAAAAAGGATGTTAATGCACATGGCCAATCTATAAGCCGTCTTGAGCAGAGGCTGGATCAGATCTCCCTCTCTTTGGCTAGAAGAGAAGAAGGAAGACTCCCCTCTCAACCTATGCCAAATCCAAACAACGATGGGACTTTTCTAGGAAGCACTTCGAGTGCTTATGTTCCGCCACCTTGCCAAGCCCCACCGAACCCTTATGCTCCTCCGCCTCCTCAAGCGCCGCTCAATTATCAATATGCTCCACCTCCACCTCACACTTACCAACAACCACCCCCACAATATCACCCTCCACCACAACAACAAACGCAACCCCAATTCATCCTCCAAAATCCCAATTCCCCTCACCAAAGGCCTCCACCACCCCAATAGCCACAACCACCTCCACAAGCTCCCCCTTCTACCACCCATGAGCAGGTGAAGGTTGTGACTACATTGAGGAGTGGTAGGACTTTGGAGAGACCCCATGGTACAGTCGTTGGCAGAGATGACACCGAGGCAGAGCAGGTTGATACTGAGATGCGGATGGATGATACTGTGATGAGAGGCAGTGTTGATACCATGACGCCGAGTTGTGATACTGTGATTCTAGTGATACCGGTAGATGATACTGTTGATTTGGACCGCTTGGGATCCCAACTCCCGCCATATCCTGATGCACTTGAGGAACCTTCTGCTGCAAAGAAAAAGAAGAAGCATGCGGATGATATCTTGGAGATCTTCAAGCAAGTGAAAATCAATGTACCTCTTCTAGATGCAGTCAAGCAAATTCCGTCCTATGCGAAGTTCCTTAAAGAATTGTGCACCTTCAAAAGAAAGACAACAGGGAGAACGCCTAAGAAGATCAAGCTCACTGAGCAAGTGAGGTCCATTCTCCAACACACCATCCCCCGGAAAAGAAAAGACCCCGGTGCCCCCATCATCTCATGCTACATCGGGGCGCATCGCATAGACCAGGCTCTTCTTAACTTGGGGTCTAGCATACACTTGATGCCTTATGATCTGTTTGCTGAGCTCCAAATGGGAGAGTTGAGGCCGGCCCATTGCACTCTACAGTTGGCCGACCGTTCTGTGAAGATTTGGACCCTAGAGGGCGTGTGGATGATGTGCTGGTCCGTCTTGATGAGGATACGTCTGCCTTCTTCCCAACCGATTTTATCATTCTTGATATGGAAAAGGAAGCTAGAAAGGTGCCAATCATATTGGGGAGACCTTTCTTAGCCACAGCTGATGTCGTGATCCATGTGAGGACAGGGACCATGTATGTTACATTCATGCACATGAAGATCCGATTGAACATCTTTAAGTCTTCTACTACAGCTGAAGTGATAGGGGCCACCGAAGAATATTGTTATTTGGTGGAATGCCTAGATGAGATTGTTGAAGAGTTCCTACCCGCTTGGATTGAGACTGCTACTCAAGGTCGAGGTCTTGAGCCAATTGTTGAGTTCCCTGACGACGATGATGAGGATGATGAAGAGTGCGAACTAGCCTTAGTGGCTGCAAGCCAGGACCTCCCCTCTATTTTTGCACCTTTGAGGAACTCCCTTGAAGCGCCTCCAGTTCTTGAGCTGAAGAAACTTCCTGAAGGATTGAAGTACGCTTTCCTTGGCTCAAATGGCACCCTCCCAGTGATCATTTCCTCCATTCTCTCTCCTGAGCAAGAAGATGCCTTGATGGAAGTCTTGAGGAAGAACATCCAAGCCATTGGATGGTCTATTGCTGACTTGAGAGGGATTGACCCCTCCATTTGTGTGCATCGGATATACTTAGAAGAAGATGCGAGACCGACCCGTCAAATGCAAAGAAGGCTAAATCCAAAGTTGAAGGACGTTGTAACTCAAGAAGTTGTTAAGTTGCTTGATGCAGGGATCATCTACCCCATTTCTGACAGTACGTGGGTGAGTCCCATCCAGGTGGTGCCCAAGAAGGGCGGGATTACAGTTGCAGAAAATGCCGATGGTGAGCTTATGCCGGTGAGAGAGCAATCCAAGTGGAGAATGTGTGTGGATTACCGGAAGCTCAATGAAAAGACAAAGAAGGACCACTACCCACTTCCGTTTCTTGATCAGATTCTAGAGAGATTGGCTGGGCAGAGCTTCTACTGTTTTCTTGATGGGTACTCGGGATATTTTCAGATTGATGTGCATCTGGCGGACCAGGAAAAGACGACATTCACTTGTCCAAGTGGTACATTTGCCTACCGGAGAATGCCATTTGGATTGTGCAATGCCCCTTCCACTTTATTGAGATGTGTAACCTCGATCTTTGCTGACATGCTTGACTCGTCACTCGAGGTCTTCATGGATGATTTTTCAGTTTTCGGGAAGACCTTTGACGAGTGCTTGCTACATCTAGTTGCGGTTCTGGAAAGATGTGTGAAAGTTTGCTTAGTTCTATCTTGGGAAAAAAGTCATTTCATGGTACCTGAGGGTATAGTTCTGGGACACCGAGTTTCGAAAGATGGGATTGAAGTTGACAAGGCCAAGGTGGGCCTTATTTCTACACTCGACTTTCCTTCGACCGTAAGACATGTTCGATCTTTCTTGGGACATGTAGGATTCTACCGGCGTTTTATCAAGGACTTTAGCAAAATCTCAAGACCACTCTGTCGATTACTTGAGAAAGATGTTGAATTTCAGTTTGATGACAAATGTGTGGGAGCCTTCAATCATCTAAAAGAGAGGCTTATTTCTGCTCCTATCATGCAGCCCCTGGATTTCTCTTTGCCGTTCGAGATCATGACGGATGCATCCGATATGGCGGTGGGGGCTGTGCTGGGTCAACACATTGGCCGAATTCCTCATGCTATCTATTATGCAAGTAAAACGTTAGACGATGCTCAAAGAAACTATACGACTGCCGAGAAAGAGTTTCTTGCGGTGATCTTCGCTCTTGACAAGTTCTGGCCGTATCTCTTGCAAAACAAAGTGACAATCTACACGGACCATGCTGCGCTGAAGTATCTCATGTCCAAGAAAGACTCAAAACCAAGGTTGATCCGATGGATTTTGTTGCTCCAAGAATTTGACATAGAAATTGTGGATAAGAAAGGAATAGAAAATGGTGCTGCAGATCATCTCTCCTGTCTTGATAGACCTTTTTATGTGACAAGTCCAATCAAAGAGACAATGCCACATGAACAACTCCTCTTAGTCTCATCTGTCCAAAAGCCATGGTACAAGCACATAGCAAATTTCCTAGCCAGTGGGAGAATACCGAGCATGTGGACACGAGAGGAAAGCAAGAGATTGTTTGCCATGGTAAAGAACTACATTTGGGATGACCCTCACCTCTTTAAGTATTGCCCGGACCAACTCATTAGGAGGTGCATTCCGGAGATGGAGCAGCAAGAAATCTTATCTATGTGCCATTCCGGAATGTGTGGAGGCCATTTTAGAGGGAAACGCACGGCCGCCAAAGTTCTTCAATGTGGATTCTACTAGCCGATGTTGTTCAAAGATGCTCATGACTTTTGTAAGAGTTGCATCAAGTGCCAAAAAGTGGGCACTATCTCCAAGAGGGACATGATGCCTTTGTCACCTATCTTGGTGGTAGAAGTGTTTGATGTTTGGGGGATTGACTTTATGGGTCATTTCCCCCCTTCTTTCGGGTATGTCTACATCTTGGTCATCGTAGACTATGTATCAAAATGGATTGAGGCTGTGGCAACAAGGACAAATGATCATAAAGTGGTGTGTGATTTCGTGAGATCCAACATCTTTAGCCGTTTTGGTGTTCCAAGGGCTGTGATTAGTGATGGCGAGAGTCATTTCATTCACCGCACTTTTGAAGGATTGCTAAAGAGACATGGGGTGAACCATCGTGTAGCTACTCCTTACCACCCTCAAACGAGTGGTCAAGTTGAGTTGGAAAATCGGGAGATAAAGCTCATTTTGGAGAAGACGGTGCGACCGGACCATAAGGATTGGTCACTTCGACTCAATGAAGCTTTATGGGCATATAGGACTGCATATAAAGCCCCGATTGGCACTACACCGTTCAAGCTTGTCTATGGTAAGAGTTGCCATTTGCCGGTTGAGATGCAACACAAGGCACTATGGGCCTTGAAGAGGATGGACTTTGATGAAGAGAGTGCCGGAATGAGAAGAAAGTTTCAATTGCATGAGCTAGAAGAGATGCGACATGAAGCCTATGAAATGTCAAAGAACTACAAGGAAAGAACTAAGTTTCTACATGACAAGATCATAAAGAAGAAAGAGTTTGAGCCCGGCAAATGGGTATGGCTGTACAATTCAAGGATGAAGTTCTTCCCCGGAAAGCTTTGTTCCAGATGGGAAGGTCCTTACCTTGTCAAGAAGGTGTACCCATCCGGGGCAGTGATCATTTGTGCAAAAGAAGGAGCTACAAAATTTGACGTTAATGGGCAAAGGCTGAAACCTGTCATTGAAGTCGGCCCGGACAAGGCCAACCAAGACTTTGATGTTGTTATGCTGGTAGAAGAAGAATTTGATGAAGAGGAATGCTTAGATGAGGATGAGAAAGGGATCTACTACAAAGATCTCTTGAAAGTTCCAAAGAAATGAAGGAGCACAACAATCAATAAGCCTAGCTGAAGGCGTAAAATTTAGCGCTAGTGGGAGGCAACCCACGTGGTTGGAGGTTCTCGAACCCTTCTTTTGATACTTTTGTTTTGTTTCACACAAATACACACACGCACACTTGTGTTTGATAGTTTTGTTTTTTTAGTTTTGATGAAATGACAGGTTGAACAGGTTCAAGATGAAGATCGAGGCACAATCAGTCAAGGTGGTGGATAACCCACCAAGAAAAGATAATTCATGACGATTAAATGATGAGTTTCGAAAAGTTTTGACTTGAAAGAGAGCAGCACGGCCGTGCTGACTAAAATGGTCGTGTTGACCTAAATCCAAAACGGTCGTGCTGAAATGGAACGGCCGTGCTGATAAAGATGCATCCAACATGTTGATTGAAGATCTTGGCCCCCGCCAGCATGGCCGTGCTGACCAAAACGGTCGTGTTGGCCTAAAACCAACACGGCCGTGCTGGCCCATATAAACCTAAAATATACCCCGACCCAACACGACCCCCCGTTCATTTCTGCGACCCAAAACGGCCGTGCCGCGACGTCTCGTGACTAGGGCGAGTTCCCTACACCCCCAAATCACTTCCTCTTGCTCCCAAACTTCAGATTTGAGGTTCCTTTGGTCCCTAATCGTCTTCCCCAACCTCTAGCTTATATTTCCACCGCTCATCACCACCGATTTCTCCAGCCACACGCAAATTCCGCCCCATCAGCCCGGAGCTGCGTTTTCCAGTGCAAGCTTCGTTCCTCATCAGAGAATCGTGCAATCATGAAGGGCATGGGCAAAGCAATCAAGAAAGGAGTAGAGAAGACCACAAGCATCCTCACCGGTGGCAAGAGAAGGTCCAAACGAGTGGCCGGCTCACAGCAGTTCGGCAGCGCCTCTTCACCGTCCAATTCGATTTCACGTTCCTTTGGACGGTCCGCTTCGATGAGCACTTCTCGACTACACTCTCCCTCAAGCGAGCATTTCTCCGATCCAAGCTAAAACAACACTGGGGAAGAGGAGGAGGAAGAAGAAGAAGAGATGGAGAATCTGGTGGATTCTATTGAAGTCACTGCACCGGCTCATGAGCGAAGGGCTAAGAAAACCAATGAAGCTTCGTCCTCACGCCTACCGCCACGACCAACTCAAGCAAGGCACTCGCCATCATCTGCCCGACCTAGTGGAAGCAATGAAAGAGTGCCCTTGAACTTGGACACAAGTTCGGGGTCACATACATATCAAGAAGAAGAAGTGGATGATACTGAGAGAGAGGAATTGGAGGATGAACCAGTAGATATCCTATCGAGACTAGAGGAGGACAGATTCACATGGGCGGGAAAGCAACCACAAGGAACCACTTATGGTAGAGGAGTCACAAGAAGGGCAGCAGTAAAACCCCTTCACCCCGAATGTATGACAAAAAGGGTGATTGCCACTAGATATGCATGTGTGCCCACAATGGAAGCTTTAGGTATCTTTTTCAGTTTTGAGTTTCATCTAAAATGCTGTGGATTGTATGACATTTTAACTAAGGCCAAAGATGCATACTTGGAGATCACTCACGAGTTCTTCGCAACCTTAGAGAAGGTTCAGTTCTGAGGAGAGGATGCTCTCAGGTTCAAATTAAACAGCTCGACACATGTCCTCAACGCCTCTCAGATCAATGCAATCTTTGCCCCCAACCCAGAAATGGCAAGGAAATTCGACGGGGGAAGATTTGACAAGAATGGTAAGGCAGATTACGCCAAGATGTGGAAGACGATCACAGGAGAATCCACTTTCACTTCAGGGAAATCCAAAACAAGCAAGATCCACAACCCATTCATGAGATATTTGCAAAAAGTGCTGGCAAATACCGTGTTTGGTCGCTATGATAATCAAGGATCAGGCGGCCAGAAAGACCTTTTTCTCATAGCTACAGTTGCAAGCGCGGGGTTCGTGAACGTGGGTGCCATGTTTATTGATCACGTGAAGACAATCCCATCCAAAAGTAAAAATCCATTCATCATGGGAGGGATTGTCACCACTTTGGTGAGGGCGTTGGGATGCAATCTGGAAGGGCTCACCAAGGTAGATGGAAACAAACATGTGGACCTAAACTATCTTGCGAGGTCACAGATGATTTCTGTCAAGGATGACAAAAAATTTTATGTGTTGAACCCCGGCTATCCTGGAATCACTTTGGAACTCCCTTACCATGCCCTCCCTTTGCTCAAGAATGCAGGGCCTGTGGATGATTTTCTCAATCGGTTATCACGATATGAGGAAGAAACCCCTAGAGAAGGATACAGAGCACCAAGTGTAGTCTTAAATGATGAGGAGGGGGAAACAAACGTGCCAGAACAGCAACGATCTTTGGAGCATCCGCGCCGCACAAGGCCGAGAATGGAAGAGTTTGAGGCGCAGCCACCTCCGACAAATGCATATGATATGGCATCCATCCATGCACAGTTGGAGGAGATTCAGAAATGCAACAGGACATGTGGTTGGATCAACAGCAGATGTATCACCAAATCAACCACATGTATCAGTACCAGCATGCGCAGACACAAAGAAACCCCCAGTGGGGGGAGGATTTCTGGGGATCAATTTCTGGCTACCAGGAGACATACCCGCCTCCACAGGCAGAGTACTGGGGCCACTACTACCAGCAGCCTCCTCCACAGTCTGGCCCGCCACAGGACCCCACACCACCACAACCCTGACTTTTACCCTATCATCCCTGAGCTTTAGTTTTGTGCTGAGGACATCATGATTCAAAAGTTTGGGGTGGTAGGGCGGTAAGCCCTCTGTTTTCAGTTTATTTTGACAGTTGCCTGTTCCACCTGATCATTATTTGTTTGATGTTTAACCCACCTAGTATAGATTGTCTTCTGCTTGCATCCATGCATGTAATGTAGCCTTCATTCTCGTCATTTTTGAGTAATTTTTCAAAATTTTTGCTTCTTCATACCATGCATTGCATTCTCATGTAGTTTTTGATAATTTCTTTTGCTTGTTAAGTAGGATTTTCTGTTTTATGTCTTTAAATTCCCTAAAGTAGGTTTAGATGTGATTTAGTGCAAATTGGCACCATTTTGGCCAATTTTTCCCAGATTTGAATATTCTTGCTCTGATAGGATGTTTTGACTTAATCTCCAATGTTTGAAATGAAAAGGTTTACTCTTGTGACAAATGCATGCTACATTCTTAGATCTTATTGATATATGGTCTTGTTTGTGACTTTTTACATGTGAACCACATCTCTTAAGTCTGTGAATGTGTTGGTTGAATCATGATTTGAGCAAGAGACAAACGCTTAAAGCCAATGGAATCACTTGGTAGAAATATGAATATTGTGTTAATTCTATCATGTGATGTGATATTACTTGGTGAAGTGTTGAATTAACTTTCATGCAGGGAATCGTATGTTGAAAACTACATTGATGACCCCTCTTTGATCTGACTTTTCTTCCACCATCTTCATACCCCTCCGCCTCATAAAAAGATGCCAAAGTGCACATATTAGCCGTGGCCACCTCCAAAAGTTTGGGGTGGCCACATCTTTACCTCCCCACTTCACTCCATCCACCATATGCCCTATCTATACCAAGGGCAAAGAAAAAGAAAAAGAAAAGCAAAAATAAAATAAAAGGATGCTCCTGTTTAAGAGCATTCAAATAAAGAAAAGAAGAGTGTGTAAAAGCACTCCAAATCTTACCGCAACCCTTTCTTCTTCTTTTATACCCATTGAGCTAGAAAACATCAAATCTAGCTCACTTTACCCTTTCTACATCCAAGTGGATCATCTAGTGTGGTTTGAAGCATAAGACCGAATGCATGAAAGCAAAACAACACTCCTAGTCACCTGTGATTAACATCAACATGAGACGGTTTACCCGGAATGACATAAAGGACATATGGACAACTTGTGTTTCTATGTTTTATATTTGAAGTTTGTATGATCAGTGCTCAGTTCATGATTGGGTTGTGAAAGAAGGAGAGGAGAGATGTGAGACACATGCACTTAGTCATTTCCAAGACCATATATATTCAATAATCTACTGCTGCTTTGCATTTGTCATTTGTTTTTGTTGAAAAGAATGGAAAAGAGAGATTAAGTTGGAGCATACTTGAGGACAAGTATGTTTTAAGTTTGGGGTGGTGATGCAGCCCTATTTTAGGGCTCCATCCTGTGCCATTTTGTATATAAGTTGCATCTAAACATGTTAGATTACAAGTATTTTCCCCCAATTTGATTATCATTGCAAATACGCTTATGGGTGTTCTTTGCGCTGTTTTTCAGGTACTTGGACCACAATGGATGGATGAGTGTGATGGAGGGACCCAAAGGAGGCCCCAAAGCTCCCCCAACCTACCTTAGTGGCCAAGGATTGTCTCCAAGCAAAAACATCCAAGAATTATGAAGTTTGAAGCCATGCTAGCACTAGAAGACCCCAGCACGGCCGTGGTGCCATGGAACGGCCGTGCTGGCAATTGAGCAGAATTACAGGTTGATCGACAAATTTTGGAAGTTCAAGCAAGTCAGTCACCACGGCCGTGTTGACCAGCACGGCTGTGCTACGAAGACAACACCACGGCCGTGCTGACCAAAACAGTCGTGCTGGATGAAGATGGAACGGGCGTGCTGCTCAGAACGACCTCCTCCCAAATCCGCCACCACGACCGTGGTGGGCAGCACGGCTGTTCTACCTAGTACCCAACACGGCCGTGCTGCCCAGCACGGCCGTGCCACCAGCCTTCGTTTTCACCCACCAACCTGTTAAATTAACACTTAGCCAACACGGTCGTTCCCCACCACCACAACCGTGCTCACTCCTACCCAACACGACCGTGCTGGCCAGCACGGCCGTGCCACCACCCCAAAACCTATACAACTTTCACTGATTTTCCTATTATACCCCCACTTAACCCTAGCTCCTATATAAGCACTAGTTGCTTCTTGGGCTCGAGGTTAAGCACCCTAGCCGACCCTAGCTGCTTCCTTGCCTCCATTACTCCAATACACCTACTCCCTTGCATCTAACCCCATTTCCACCCACTTTCCACTCATTTCCACCATAGAAACCTAGTTTCTCTAGGTTTCTATCCATCCATCCCACCATTTTCATGCACCCCTGCACCTTTGGAGGAGGGAGGTCGTCTGCAGCTGCTTGGAGGTGAAGAAGAAGGCCATTACACCGAGCTTCATGGCGTTTTCCCTTCTTCTATCCCCTTCTTTTCCTAGTTTGATCATGTATAGCTAAGCCCCCTTGGGTGGGCTGTTTGGGGCAAAAATGTGACTTTGATACCATGTTGGGGGAATATAATTTGTAATGAACATATTTCATTTCTATGATGATTGCCTTTGCTTATATCTCATTTCCCATTACTTGTGCATGTGGTTGTTGTTTAATTACATTAATTGCTTGCATTGTGGTGTTTGAAGACATTTGTCTCTAGGATGTTTTGGTTTCTATGTGGCTATCATAGGATTGGATCCTAGGTCCTTAATTCGGATCCCTAGCTAGCCCCCTATCTTCCTACATAATCACCTTCTTCCTACATGCAAATGTGAGTTCTAAGTGACTAGTATAAGTGTGATTAGTGCAATTGCCTAGGATTTCCTAAAGGCTGAGGTGGCTAGTGGCATGAGGTCAAATACCCTCATCTCTACTCCCATCCTTACCCTTGGTCCTCAATTGACTAATACCACTTATCCTAGAGACCTAGACTTGGGACGTCCTATGAGAATTACACCTAGCCCTAGTTCTCCAATTAGTAGCTTAGGGTACATTCTCATAGCACCCACCTTGTTGATTGGTTTGGTAATCTAGAATGAGATATGTTAATTGCTTATTATGGTGACATCCCCCAACTAATGCCAAGGTCACATTCCCAAACGGCCCACCTCCTTCATCTAATTGCTTAAAACCCTAATTGCCTAGTTTGCTTGTTAGTGCTAGCTTAGTTCAATTGCTTTAGTCTAACTTAGTCAATTGCTTCGTTTTGTTAGCTAGTGTTAATTTAGATCTTTCATCTTGCTTAGTGGTTAACTTAGGGTCTAAATTGGTAGTTGCTTGCTTAGTTTGGTATAATTCGTCCCTGCTCTTGTTTAGATAGCTTGTTAACTCAGATTGCTAATTTAGTCTTTTGATAACTTAGTTTCACATTGCTTTTCCTACTTGCTCGTTTAGCTTAATCAATCAAACAAACCTTCAAACCCTAAAAACCCTAATCTCCGCATAAGGAACATAGCTCACGCTTTCTAACTCTAGCGCCCCCTCTATCTCCGCGGTTCGACCCCTCATCTTGGCTTTGATCTATACTACAACAGTACCCCGTACGCTTGCGGGCGCATTGTTATAGTTTTAGTGATAGACTTGATTTGGGACCATATAAATTTCGAAAGCAAGGATCCCATCCATCATCCCGTGCCTCCTGACCTCGTGGATTGCACTCGGCCACCCTAGTTGGCTGGTGTTGTAACCCTCTAGCGGGAGCGCACCACCAGGTAGAATGTATGAGTTGCAATACATAAGACCTTCCATCTCTCTTTGTAATTTCTTGAAAATATTCAACGTATACCAAGCAGCGACCTGTCTTTCCATTTTGAAAGTTATCTTCAATATAGGTTGAATGCACTCGTACTCTACTTCAGCTTCCTTCATGTATTTCACGCTTATTGCAAATTCATATTGCTTAACAAACTCCTACGATGTTGTTCTTTCTTTCAAATATCCTTTGAAAAATGCATTTATTGATTCGCTCCTTTGAGTCGTAGACATTCCAGCCCAGAATATTGCTTTCACAAAACATGGAACTCACATCTGACGGATAGGATACATACGGAGAACCCGTCTATTTTCTTGAAGATTGTACAAGTTGATCAACTCAGACCACCTGAATTCAACCTCGGCAATGATAAGTGAGTCGTAAACATTTGACTTGATCGCTTTTCGAGCTCCTTCACTCTCAATTTTTTGTGGCAGTTTCTTCATTATATGCCAAAGGCACAACCTGCGTCTGCTGTTTGTTAAAACTTAGGCAATGGCATTGATAATAGCTTGTGCTTGGTCAGTAATAATGTCTTTTGGATATACACCTCACATGCAGAACAACCATGTCTTAAACAACCGCACAAATTTTTTTGTTGTCTCCTCACATAAAAGTCGACAACCAAGAAGAATTGTTTGTCTATGCTGATTGATACCAACAAAAGGAGTGAATGGCATATAATATTTATTGGTGAGATAGGTGTTTTCAAAAGATACAACGTCAGAAAAATAATTGTACGCAGATAATGCTCTTGAGTCAGCCCAGAAGACATTTTTCAAAACACCGTCCTCGTCAAGGTCAACAACATAGAAGAAATTTGGGTGTAAATTTTGCATCTTAGTGAAGTACTCTTTCATGGAAGCGACATCACCCTTCCCAAGATTTATTCTTCTTAATCGACAAAGAAGATTGCGTGCATCCTTCTCGGTGAATCTAAGATTAGAAACACCACCAGCTTCAACAGTAAGGGAAGTTATTGACTGCGATGTAGAAATACCAGCCCTATCATTAATAACCAACCTTTTCTGTTGTACAGACAACATACTCTTCATGGATGGTAAGAACATTAAATGGTCTGCTTCAAGCATTTCATGATTGTGATCTTTGGAAAATTTGTCAACAACAAAGCAGTCATCTTTTAGATGAACAACTAGATGAGTCGGATAGTTATCCCTCGCACTAGTTCTTTGAGAAGAATTACTCTGAGGTAAACCTTCTTTTTGACATACCATCTTCAATCTAGATATTTCTCCTTTCCTATTTTTTCCTAAATACATAACTCTAACACCGAATCCATTCGACATTCCAAACTTCTTGTAAAACTCTTTAACTTCTTCAATGTTATTAAATTTCATTCCAACACAAGGTAAGCTTGAGTCTACAACATAAGCAAGAGATATATTAGTGGCTCAACACCTAGGTTGTATCAACACAAGGTAAGCTTGAGTCTATTCAAATGTTATTTTACGCCTAAAAACCATAATTGACGCCCCCCACAGTACTTACTGACGCCCATACATGCGTAATTGAACTAAAAAATAACATTTCATATGTAAGACCGCCTTAATATTGGTGTTTGACACCCAAAATTATGAAAGGCGCCCATGCATGGGAGCCTAACACCACAAAGCACTAAGTGGATCACATACAAGTTTGGTTCGAGCCCATAAAATGATTATTGACACCCAACGATGGGTGACTGACACCCCTAAATGTGTTCAAGCATTTTAACTAAACGTTATTACATTTTATTAAGCACCTAACTACATTATTTTACATCGGATCATGATATATTAATTAGTCATTAACTTCTTTAACGTTATTAAATCTTATTGGCTCAAATGTTATTGTACGCCTAATGACCATTGTTGAGGCCCAAATATTAGTGTTTGGCACCCTTACAGGTGTATTTGACACCTATAAATTATTATTGGGTACACATAAATCACTAATGGCGAACATGGGTATTTGATATTGAGGCCCAAATATTGGTGTTTGGCACCCATACAGGTGTATTTGACACCCAAAAACCATTATTGGGTACACATAAATCACTAATGGAGATCATGGGTATTAGAGTGGTCATACATGGGTACTTGACACCCAGAAATAGTTAACGGTGCCCATACATGGGTGACTGACACTCAAAAATACTAAGTGGCACCCCACATTAAATTTATTAAATTGCAAAATATCAACGACTATGTTATTTTGAATAATATGTTTGTTTTGGAAACAACTCTATTTAGACACTAACCTTGCAAACTTTGGATTTCATCTTGGGTATTTTCTTGTGCGTCTTGTTCTTCTCCTGAATCATCAAATCTTTTTTCATGTTCATCTTGTTCTTCTTCAGAAGGTGAGCTATCAAGTTCATTTGCTGAGCTATCAAGTTCTTGTTCAAAATCATCATATTCTAAGGCAAAATCTTCGAAAAAATCTCTACCATATACCACATCTACATCTACAGAAACAACATAACGATAAATGAAAAGTGATATTTTGGAGAATTTAAAGAAACACCATAACGTAAATAATATGAAACATGTTATATAGGAAGAAAAATACAATTACACGGCTCCATCTAAATTCCTTCTCTCTATCCAAATTTAATGCTTGTTGGTAGATGGAAAATAAGAGAACTAAAAAGAATGTTATGAATGGTTGGGAAGTAAATGTAAACGATTCTGCATTAAACCCTTTCTTTTGGGCGTTCATACGTTTTCCCTCTAAAATTGTTAGATTTCTCCCTCCTAAAAACATCCACTCCAGCCATAATCTACATCATTACCAACATTTAATGGACAACCCATCGCAACAGTACACACCTGTGCAACGACGCAGTCAGTGCAACAGCCCGTGCAACTAATGCTCCCTGCCGCAGCGCACCATCCCCACCAACCTGGTTCGTAGCCCCAGAAACCACCAAGGGCACGCGTAGCACCCGGGCGTGAGGGGTGTTGTGTGTGTCCCAATCATTTTTGCATTCAAAAAGGTTCACCCCAATACTCTGCCTCCTCACATTTACCGAGCCTGATCTCAAGGGTCTCGATAGACGCGTTCAAGAATCTAAGGGCTCTCAAGCCCCAACTCTCTCCTCTAGCACAGTCAGTTAATCTGGACGATCCCATGAAGGTTCTCCTTTCCTCTCCTCTTGGTGTGGCACAACCCAACATTTAGTTTCACGTGTTCTTCTTCAAAAGGTGAGCTATCAAGTTCATTTGCTGAGCTATCAAGTTCTTGTTCAAAATCATCATATTCTAAGGCAAAATCTTCAAAAAAAATCACTACTATATACCACATCTACATCTACAGAAACAACATAACGATAAATGGAAAGTGATATTTTGGAGAATTTAAAGAAACACCATAACGTAAATAATATGAAACATGTTATATAGGAAGAAAAATATCATTACACAATTCCATCTAAATTCCTTCTCTCTATCCAAATTGAATGCTTGTTGGTAGATGGAAAACAAGAGAGCAGAAATGAATGTTATGAATGGTTGAGAAGTAAATGTAAATCATTCTGCATTAAACTCTTTCTTTTGGGCGTTCATACGTTTTCCCTCTAAAATTGTTAGATTTCTCCCTCCTAAAAACATCCGCTCCAACCATAATCTACATCATTACCAACATTTAATGGACAGCCCATCATAACAACACACACCTGTGCAACGACGCAGTCAGTGTAACAGCCCGTTCAACTAATGCTCCATGCCGCAGTGCACCAACCCCACCAACCTGATTCGTAGCCCCGAAAATCACCAAGGGCGCGCGTAGCACCCGGGCGTGAGGGGTGTTGCGCGTCTCCCAATCATTTTCGCATTCAAAAAGGTTCACCCCAATATTTTGCCTCCTCGCATTTACCGAGCCTGATCTCAAGGGTCTCGCTAGACGCGTTCAAGAATCTAAGGGCTCTCAAGACCCAACTCTCTCCTCTAGCACCACTTGACCGATGAGGTTGGTTTTTTTTTTTGAAAGTGGGGAAATTCAATCCTGTCCAAGGTAACAAGAGAGAGAGAACACCATAAGATACACCAAGAATTATATCACTTCATGTAGTGCCCCAACGAGTTCGTTGAGATTCAAACTCACAACCTGCGTTTCACAAGCAGCAGGCTTAACCAATTGAGTTAGTTGGCAAGTGCTGAGAAGCCGCAGGCCTTCTTTGTTTTTTGCCTTCCGTTAACTGTGAGCTTTTTCCTTCCATGAACGATTGAATTGATTTGCAGTTCGTGTTGGCTGCCTATGTAAGTTTGTTAAGATTTGATTTGCCGCCCAGTTGACGACGAGATCAAGCGCCCGCCTAGATCTATAAATATGTTCACAGCTTTTCTAATAGCAGATTCCAGCACGACGAAACCATCTGGCAAATAAAGGGGAAATGGGTTTTCGATGACCGGTCTACTGTGCATTGGGTGAGAAGCTCTCCAAGGTTTCAAAAGATTATTTGAGAAGCCAATATCGCCCTCCCAAGAAGCTCGTTGACACCTAAATCTTCTACGATGTCATCTGCCTCATTGTCATCCTCTCCTCTAGAGGAAAAAAGTTTATAATTCACAAATATTACTGTGGATTATACTTTATAAACTATAGTTTTAACCGTGGAGTACAAAATAAAAGTGGATTATTGTCATACATTAGGCATCGATAGATTTTTTTTCATAGTCCACAGTTAAACCCATGGATTGACAGAAAATCTTGGACTATTTTTATTTTTGTATCTCATCTAAAAAAACATATAATGCTCTGTGATAACTGTGGATTATTATTTTTTTATAATTTAATTAAATATTACAATTAATTGTGAAAATCATGGACTATGATTTTTTTATTTTGAAACTTTACATTCGACTGTGAAAACAGTGGCAACTTTATTTTATATTTTAATTTTATTTTCATAAAAAGAATTTAACTCAATTAAATTATAAATATTCAACCTCATCTAAATATGATATCGCATAAAAAAGAACGGATGTGTTGTGATATTTATACATAATGTACTCATATTAGATCTTACACTCCTAAATATTTAACAATCACAAAAATTCCAAAGGTGATATTTATTTATTTATTTGAAACAATTCAAATGACATAATACTTCATTCACGCTCTGTTCATATTTGTGGGAATCATATTACTAGTGATCTCGTTAATAAACAATTTTTATAAATAATATTCATATATTTGTAATAAATAAAAATATGATAGCTTAATCTCCTCTGACACATCTCTAGATATTCTAAAAATGTCATAGTATTTTTGTATAAATTTTGAACTTAAATATTACAAACAATGTTATGTTTTAAGCATCTGATGACATGCTATAACAGTAGAAGTAACTACAACAATGTTGTATGATAATTTAGTCTCTTTAAGATCTTGTCTCCTGACGTTTTCACTTTCTTTCCAAACATGTAGCATGATAGTCATATTCCTATACAAACAAAATATTCAAGTCAAACATACATGACAACAAAATATATATTTTAACATTCATTTATATAGATAGATTCATGATATTTTTATAATTATAAACAACGTGTCATAGTATGTGCATGTTATTGTTTTATAACAAAGTAATAGAATACAAACAAAGATGTATCATGTAAAATTAATTTAAATATGTATGTATCTATATTAATTCAATGATACATAAAATTGTACAAGCCTTATTTGACATTTCGTTTAGTATCTAACAACAAGACAAGAAAAAATACACTAGTAGCACATTAACTAGATTAAAATATTACTTATTATGCTAAAAGAAAAAGCAAATCTTACCCAAATGAGGAGAATCAATATCATTTCCTTCATGTAAGTGGTTATTAAAAAACAACATTAATATATTATTCAAGAGACGATATATAAATTTAGAAAAAATAAGATAGCTAGTATATATACTGAAGATTTTAATACATCCTAAAAATTAGATTCAAGAGTTGTTGTCTTCCTGCAATACACATGTAAAATGAATTTTTCATTCTAAAGAATCAAAACATTTTATATAATATCACTAGTTTAAAATTTTAAACAATATATGTGACTCTAATATCTTCAACCAAGCCTGTCGATCCTCAATTTCATGTTCTTTTTCTTTAATATGACATTGTTGTTCTTTGATGTGATGCTCCTTCTCTTACAACTGGGATTCCCAAACTTTTGTCACACTCCTATTTGAATTTTGTACTCGTCTCTTCTTCTTTAAATTTCTTCTAGTAAAACCTCCGTTCATTACTCTCTCATATCCTCCATGATGAGTCCACAATAAACAAACTTCAATGGATCATTTGTATTCTCCAATCCCAATTCTATGCACCTTTCCATTAGCTTTTCTTGTAAGGTAAATCAAAATTTCAAGTTATTTTTCTTACTTTAGAAGAATATAGATGATGATATAAAGTCTTACACATAACTCTTATTTTTCATCTATATATTTCTCATTCCTTTTATGACCATCAACAAAAGTTTGGAAGAGTGTGTCTTTTCTACCATTTTTATCCTAAAAAAATTTACATACATAACATATTAAAAAGTATAAGTTATTTTAATAATTTTAAATTATATTAGAAATCTAACCACATTTAGATGTTTTTAAGCAAAAGATATTGGTCCAATTATGTGTAGCTTATAAAATACTTTGATTTCGTTCATTGATCTTTGCTTCTTGCTACTCAATGATCAAGTGAATTTTAGAATTAAAAATAAGTATGAATTGTAAAACATATAAAGATAATGCAATAATTATTTAGACTTTACATGTTTTGATTGACTAATCCAAATGTCTATAAGCAATATCAAACTTTCTTGTGGAACTCAATCATCTATAGTTTCCACTTAATCAGCAATGGGAATATTAATATTTAACCTACATTTTATATCCTTACAAAAATGCTGCATTGTTAATTTATCTTTTTGGACAAAAGTAGTAACTTCATCATAAGAAGTCATTTTGATATCATCTGTATTAAAAAAATAAAAGTCACGCTGCATCAATAAGATATAATATATATGTAAATAATAAGATTAAAAGTGTTTTGCCATTTTAGTTGAATAAAAATAAAATATAAAAGCATGTTGAGAGTAAAACACTTATTAGAACATTAATCATAACCCTATCAATTATGGATTCATGATCTTCTCCCCACTCCATTTGTATCATAAATGTACATAGATTACGAGCTAAAATTCTTAAAAAGTTGCTCAAGTTGTGTCTCCCTGGTCCAGCAACTCAACCATCATTGAGAATAATGTATTTATACTTCTGACCAGGCGTAGGGGCCACTGCCTTTAAACTGGTCCTACCTCTTTTCCTTCTCTTTTTAACATTTGGTATGATATCATTTAAAAAAAGTTAAAAATCAATTTAACTTTTATTTTGATAATGAAATATATTCATAAAATATTATAACACATATTGCATCGTGCTCAATTGGTTCTATTGAATTTTCATGAAGTACATGTTGTGGAGGATGTTCTTGGCTTTAATCATTTACTCCTAGTATAATAGAAAAATAAGAAAACATATACTCAACATGATAAAAGTAGATAAACATGAACATCAATTATTTGATAACAAATAACTTTATCATTAAAATTGTACCTCCTATATGTTGTCTAGCAGTATCATTTGCTATAATTGGAATTGAAGAACACATGTGCCTCAACTCATTTCTAGAACTGATATAATAAAAGTACACAACATTAATAATTTAATAACAAATATAACTTTATCACAAATATTGTACCTCCCATGTGTTGTCTACCATTATAATTTTCTGAAGTTGTGGTATGCACATGCCTCTACTCATTTCCTAAAATTGACATAGTAAAGTAAACAAACATCAACATTTAATTATTTGATAACAAATATAACTTTATCATAAATACTATACCTCTCATGTGTTGTCTACCATTGTCATTTTCTAGAGTTATCGTACGCATGTGCTTCTGCTCATTTTCTAAAATTGATATAGTAAAATTAAATAAACATCAACATCAATTTATTTGATGACAAATATAAATTTATCACAAATATTGTACCTCCCATGTGTTGTCTACTATTGCCACTTCCTGGAGTTATGGTACGCACATGCCTAATTGATATAGTAGAAGTAAATAAACATCAACATCAATTATTTGATAACAAATAGTGGACCTCCCATTTTCTTTCTACCATGTTCATATTCTGCTAGTGTTGAAGTATGCACTTGCCTCTTTTAATTCACTATAATTCACATAATGCAAGAAAATAAACATAAATATTAATTATTTGATAACAACCATAGAATTATAAAAAAATTAAAACCTCCCTTGTGATGCCTAATATGCTCATTTCCTGTAACAGGAGTTGAGGTACACATTTGCATATGTTCATTTCTTAAAGTTTACATAATGAAAGTATATAAACATACATATAATTTGTTTGATAAGAAATATTATTTTTTTACTTGTATCATACCTCCCATTTGATTTCTACCATGCTCATTTCCCTCCTATATGGAGTATGATATTATAGGCCTCTTGACTAGCGAGACTAAGAAAAGCATGGCCATACGCATGTTAGTCAGTATGTTGAGTTCACATATATCTCATGCAGTCTACTCTAGTTCAAGAAACAAGATTGAATAATTATGAGGATGACTACTCCATGCCTCTAGTTTAATCTAGATATCAGTGACAAAGGAACTATACAAGCACTGTAATACCATACATAGCTTGTAGGTTGAAGGTTCTCCCCAACTTTCCATTTCACTTAGGTAGCAATGACATGCGACTAGGCATCACTCTTTGCTTGTGATGTCATAAGCTAGTTGTGGACATTCACTATCAACATTATATGGGACCTATAGGGTCACACACACATGATCTCATCTAGAAGAGGAGTTTGATCTCGAATGATGATTGAATTGAATACTAAAGTGTTTAGGTATTTCAATTCACACAATGGATCAACTAACTAGATTGCCAAATGAACGGTTTAATTGTTGAGACTACTATTTGGAGTATCAGGTTGATCATACTATACATTGGTTGGAATTATGCCTGACCTGGGCTGCGAGATGCCCATTTCACTTGTGAGAAACAACCGTCTGGCTTGTGTGAAATGGCCATCTGGCTTGTGCGAAACTTCCATTTGGCTTGGTGTGAGATGCTCGTGTCAGTTGCACCAAACAACCATTTGGTTTGGTGTGAGATGCCTGTCTCAGTTGCACAAAATGCCCATTTTGAGAGGACATCAAATTGAGTACTAATTAGAATTGAATTGTCAACATATGTGCAGAACTGGAAGGTACGAAACGGCCATTTTGCTTAGAAAAATGATAGTCTCGTGTGAGTCGACGGTTTCGTCACACGCCGGTTGTGAAACTTCTAGAAAAGTTGCAAAAAATCAAGATCTACTTGTCCTTTCCACTCCCACTTTAGTCCCACATTGGTCGGAGACTGGGAACCCTAACCCCACCTATATAGAGAGGGGTACTAGGAGCTTCCTAAAGCACATCTACTACACAGACAATTGAGAATCAGTTGCTCTAACAATTGGTGTCCACTCTGGTTGCGGTAACCACGAGAGCCCAAGCAAGTCCTACCTGACTTGGGAGGGATAGTCATGGGAGACCAACAACTGAGGATCATTGTTGTGGGCGAGCATGTTGGTGACTAGTACCACCAACAGGAGGGACAACTCTTTCCTGTCTGTTCCTATAGGATGACAGGAGTTCTAGTTGATATATGTGGACTACTCTAGAGGCAGGAGTGTGTTGGTTACTACTAGGAGAGTAACGTCAACTCATAGTATGTGGTGAGATCTGAGGAGCCGATACAGTAGTTGTCTGAGTTTTATATCCGTGGAGGAGCAGTCAGACAAGTCTGAGTGGGACTAGGAGCTATACAACTACCGTCCAAGATAGAGTGTGCATCTACATCGTTGAGGATTGTCATTGGACTTGCTCCAGGACCATGTATATTTTTGTGAAATCATCCTTCCCATTGCATAGTTATTTGACACAATCTGCTGGTTAATGGAAAATATGTCTGTAAAGTTTTTATTTCCGCTGCCTACCTGATATCGCATTTCTCTAGAGTGGTATCAGAGTCAGGTCAATTAATTATGTTTTGGGATAATTGATATGATCAGAATTTAGTTTTATCGAGTTTATTTATTGCATGTGATGTAAATATTTAAATTGGTTGATGTGCACGTCTGTCTAAATCACTACATAAGAACCCATATATATATATATATATATATATATATTCGTCATATTGCACAACAAATAAGACATGCATGTCTCTATTGGTTCAACAACCAAAAGAGTCTAGATAACCATTGTATGGATTCTAAAGATGTATTTCTCATTTATGCACTCTGGATGACAATGATATAGCTATTCCTTGTTTGAGTTATCAAGTCATTCAATATATGGGTCATACATTTGTCTTTCCAACTATCAAGTATATTCTATGAGTCATAGGGCATCACCACAAAAAATCATAATTTTCTTGTCATACAAAACGTATGATGTTTGGAAAGTACATAATAGCAATTCACTAATTTTATTATGTTCCCATGAATGACAAGCTTTAATTATAGTGGCAGAAATCCTTTCTCCATATCGTTCTAGCTTACTTCTTCTCATGTCCTAAAGTAGAGATCTCTATCTCTATCTTCTTCCTGAGATCCTGTATGAAGAGGATAATTTCTTTCCAATGACAATGGTGGCACTTTGTTTTCTTTATCCTTTAAGTGAAAAGGATAGATTCCTTTTACACTTACCCTTATCCATATATTGAGTGCAGAAGACTTGGGCTTCAACTTAGCCTCAGAACACTTCTTAGCCTTGTTTTTGCCCTAAGACTCACTTCCGTTGATCACCAGCACAAATTTGTCCTTGTTCTTCCTTGCTTTGGCATCAACATGCCAAGCATGTGAGAAACTGACTATATGATTCATGTACCACTTGCAGAATCATATTCATGGTCAACTCTTGACCTAAGAGAAATCCCAGCCATTCCACATGTCCTATTACATTGAGCACATGGGGTTCTACTGGACTTCCCTTTGTTAGTTTGTACTCAATTAGCACTTTGGATACATTATACCGTCTTTGCTTTATATGATTCTTAAGATGTATTACCATCTTCAGAATGTCCATGTAGTCATGTTGTTCATGCAACTCATAGTTCATACAATGTAGCATTATGTATTGAAATGCCTATGGAATCATTGTCATGCTTCCAATAAGCATCCATTTAGCCTTACGTGCATTTGGAGTGGGTTCCTTTCACATTGGTCTATCAAGGACAGAGCTTTCATTCATTGATGAGAACATTTCTCAAAGTCCTTAACCAATTGTGAAACTTTATCCCATTTTGTCTTTCTAAATGACTGATTGCAATTTGAACATGTTTCTGTTTGACATTTGATTCTACAAAGAAATATTGTAACTTTTCAAAACATTTTTTAATTGGTTTGATTTGATAATTTGATGATATTAATTAGGTCTTTAATTAACTACCGCTCCCACTATTTTATCCGAATTGATAGCCCTCAATATCAATTGAGAATATTGCAGCATACAATATTCTAGTGGGCCAAGATACAAAATAATTCAACTGTTACCCGACCTACACCAGCGTCCACAATCAATTTATCAAGGTAGGAAATCATGCCAATTGCATCATATGCAACTCTTGGATAGATGATATGCGCAACTCCTTGCCATCATCATCTGCATGCCTCTGGGCCTAGACTCTCTGAGAATCACCAGTCAAGCCTGACCCAAAAGCCGACACGATAATAATACACCCCGCTTTGTGGGCCCACATCACTACCATCACACTTCCACAAGATAGACGGCGCACCTCCCTTGGGGAGCCCACACTTGGTCGATCAAGCTTTTCATGTGTCCGCTTTTGGAAAACATCTAAGACTTAATATTTAAGTTGAGGGAGTTTGTTTGTATAAATGCATATACTTTATCCAATCACCACATATATAGTACATATCATATACATACTATAACCATAAATGACAACATGCAATAAATAAAACACACAAGCGATGGTTATGACCATACTATTGTAATTCCTTAGAGCATCAAGGAATTACTACCACCTATGGTCCACATCATATGCAACCTATTGTTTGTGAAGATCTATCCACAAACCAATCTGGGTTGACTAGTTCAACTCTTGAACTGGTTGGCTCACCTCCTAGTCGCCTGGTTGGGCTCTTCTAAAATGGTATTTGGTTCTCAGGTCCAAGCAGCATATGGACACCTCCAGTCGGTTGGTTGGGCCACCAATCAATTGGTTTGTCCTCCTGTCATCTAGCCTCCTCGGTCCTCTAGTCGATCGGGTCGTCTCACGAGCTGATTGTTTTGTCTTTATGCATATCATCATCTCACGTTAAAACATAAATTAAAACTATCCTATTTCTTATTACATTGTATATGAGAAAACCTCAAGTTACATATTCGAGGGGAAATAGGAAAAAGAGCATTAATTTATATGTGGAAAGGGGAGAGAGAGGCTCAGTACGTAGACCAATTAACAACATGAATAAAAGCCACAACCATGCACACACAGATCAGGGGTTTTGGCCATAACCATGCTTTACATCCACAATCAAAATTGATTTTATGGCGACGCGTGTAGTGGGAGATCGACTATTCCATTTGGACTAGTACATATTGATGTACATAGACCTTTTTGGATGAATGCTAAAGGTGGTTGCAAGTACCTCATTATATTTTCTGATACGATCAGTAGATATTAAAATTTGTATTTAATGAAATACAAGTTTGGATCGCTTGAAGTACTCAAGGAGATCATAAATGAAGTACGTAACTAAATTGGTAAAAATATTAATCCCTCGATATGATCGATGTTGAAATACATAAACCAAAAGTTTGAGGACCTTCGAGGAGATCATGATAGTGCATCATAATGAACTCCACCTAAAACATATTGATGTGTCAGAAAGAAGGTATCATACCTTGTTAAGTCATGGTGATATTATCAATAAAATCTAGCTAATCTTACAATTTCTTTTGGGCACATGCTTAAACACTAAACAATGTATTATCTAAAATGGTTCAAAAGACATCATATGAGATATGGCATGGGAAGTGTCCCGATGAGTCTTTTTTGTGATTGGGATTGAAAGTTTGTATAAGAAATAGTTTCTTAAAAGGCTTTATCCCCAAATTACATGAATGTTATCTTGTTGAATACTACTTATATTCTATCCTGACAACAAAGTGTTCATTGCTAGGATGGTTGAATTCCTAAATGGAAATTAGTTCCAAAGGAATCAGTGGGATTAGAAGTATAACTTGAAATATTCAAAACATACGAGAAAACATTGAACCTAAAGAGATACAATAGGAACAAGGAAAATTGTAAATTGTTGTGGAATCTCAAGTTCCTTATGTAAACACAGAACTCATAGTTCTAGTAGAATATGCCTGGAGTTTGAAATATTATAATATCCTATAACTCAAGAAGGTGGTAAGTTGATCATAGAGATGAGTCAACAACCTACCTAGAAACTATTGAGGGATCAAGATCTGAGAAATGGCTTGAGGCCATAAGATCAATGATGGACTCCATCTAACCAACAAGGTATGACCTTGGTGGATCCACCTGAAAGGGTAAAGCCCATAGGGTGCATTTGGGTCTTTGCAAGAAGACCAACATGGAAGGGTAGATTGGTTGCAAAGAGTTTCAAACTAATTCAAACTATTGAACATTATGAAGACTTTCACCAGTTATCATGGTTAAATCTATCATGCTTGTTGTTGTAGCTTATTATGACTGTGAGATTTGGCATATGGATGTTAAAACTGCATTCCTTAATTGGAATAATTAAGAGGATGTGTACGTGAGATGGCCTCATGGTTTTAGAAATCCATTAAATAAAATAAAGTTTATAAGCTACAAAAGTCAATCTCTAGATTGAAGCAAGCATCTCAAAGATGGAATCTTCTATTTGACAAGACAGTTAAAGGGTTTGACTTGAGTTACAATGAAGATGGAATATGTGATTACAAAAGATTTAGTGGGAGGGTATTTTTTATTCCACATAATGATGGGGAATAATGTCATTGCCCTGTAAATGTTAAAACCTAGCAAGGAAAGTACCTTATATATGAAGGGTTTAGGTGAAGCATCCTATGTGATAGGGATTGAGGTCTATAGAGATAGATCTGGAAAGATTCTTGACCTAAGTAAAAGCAAATACATTGGCAAGATGTTGAAGGGTTCATCATGTAAGACTCAGTGAGAAAAATTGTCCATGTTCCATCATGTTAGTCTCTTAGGAACCTAGTGTCCCAATTCTTGTGAAGACTAGGAACACATGGATAGATGCCATATGCATTCACAATTGGATCTATCATAAATGCAATGTTATGTACTTATCCCATTATCTCATGTGTATTGGACATGACAAGATGATATCTAGTAATCTCATATGTATTGGACATGATGAGAGGATATCTAGTCATCTCATATGTATTGACATGATGAGAGGACACATATATACCTACCTAGCAATCTTGTATGTATTGGACATGACGAGAGGGTATATGTTAAATACTAGTGAGAGTCACTAGAATACCATAATGAACATCCTTATGTGCTTGTTAAGCACTTAAAGGATTGGTTACTTGGTTATGGTGATAAGGAAGAGTTGGGTGTAAAGATTTACACCCACACAAGCTTCCAAACTGACAAATAAAGGATTGCAATGTAAATTAGTGTTTGATGAGAATTGTTAGCTAGAAAGGGTTCTGAGGTAATGATAGTTGTTCAAATCTACAAAAGAAGTTGAGTATCTCTACATTATAAGAACAACATAGGATATTGTATGGATTAAGAAGTTCATATGGGGGAACTTTTGTGAGGTTCCAAACCATTGATGACATGGCAGAAATACTAATGATAGAAATGGAGCTACTAGTTAGGTTGGGAATCTCAGATAGCATACAACGACACTTCCATCTCATATGAGTAGTCATACAGTGAAGAGATGTGAAAATTGCAAAATACCAACTTAAAGCAAACATTGCTAAACCCGCTATAAAAGTACTTGCACAGCAGAAGCATGATAGTCATGTTGGGTCACTGGGGATGAGATCCGTAGGTGATTGGCTCTAAGTGAAAGTGGGCATTTGTTGGTATGTATGCATAGAGAGCCAATCATGTGATGATTGCAATGGCATAACATATACATGATTTGATAATAATAAAGGCAAGCTTCCAATTTATTTTGTATATTCATTTATGAGATAATGAATTACATAATAAATCTCTAGAGAATGATATTACTCAATGACATAAGTCTTCAAGTACGTGACTTGGAAGAATGAGATCATACGGATGTTAAGAGTATATACATTCTCATTATGTCCCTGGTCGGTTGTTATTGTGGATGGTAGATAGACAACAATAACACATAAGATCAGAGTGTGAGTTTATTGATGACTAAATCTCATTAGTCATGATATGGCAATTTCAAACCAAGCACACAGATACGTGTTAGGGAATGGTGTATCAGACAGACCCACTGTGAGACTGACACATGGAAGTCATCATCATGGAAGTCATTGTCATCTCTCACAGTGATGGTGGTGGTTATGGTTCTTAGACCTGAAATCACTACACTCATCACATGTCATTGGGTACACTTTGACATCATCAAATGCAATCCTAAAACATGGGTTGTTATAACGGTGATGATTGGGTGACTTTGATACATGGGGATTGACTGTGAGTGGATATGGGATTTGTCCCTCCTATATGGAGTATGATATCCTAGGCCTCTTGATTAGTGAGACTGAGAAAAGTATGGACATATGCATGTTAGTTGATATATTGAGCTCACATATATCACATGCAGTCGGCTCTGGTTCAAGAAACAAGATCAAATAATAATGAGGATGATTGCTCCATGCCTCTAGTTCAATCTAGATATCAGTGACAAAGGAACTATATATACTAACACTGTAACACCATATACAAATTATAGGTTGAAGTTTCTCCCCAACTTTCCATTTCACTTGGGTAGCAATGACGTGCGACTAGGCACCACTCTTTGCTTGTGATGTTATAAGCTAGTTATGGACATTCACTGCCAACATGATATGGGACCTATAGGATCACACACATAGGATTTCATCTAGAAGAGGAGTATGATCTTGAATGATGATTGAATTGATTACTAAAGGGTTTAGATATTTCAATGCACACAACAGATCAGCTGACTAGACTGTCAAATGATCGGTTCAAGCATTGAGACTGTTGTTTGGAGTGTCAGGTTGTATTGAGCTTTGGTTGGAATTCTACATGACCAGGGTTGCAACACTCCCGTCTCGCTTGTGCGAAATAGACGTATGGCTTGTGTGAAACAGCCGTATGGCTTTTGTGAAACGTCCATTTGGATTGGTGTGAGATGCCTGTGTCAGTTGTACAAAATGGCCATTTGGTTTGGTGTGAGACGCCCGTCTCAGTTGCACCAAATGCCCGTTTCAGGAGTACGTCAAGTTGAGTACTAATTGGAATTGAATTGTCAACATATGTGTAGAATTGGAAGGTGCAAAATAGTTGTTTCTCTTAGCAAAACGACCGTCTTGCACGTGAGACAGTTGTTTTGTTGCACGTAGGTTGTAAAACTTCCAGAAAAGTTGTAAAATTCAAGATCTACTTGTCATTTCCAATCTCACTTTAGTTCTGCATTGTTCAGAGACTGGGGACTCTGACCCTAACCCCTCCTATATATAGAGGGGTACTGGGGGCTTCCCAAAGCACACCTACTACACAGACAATTGAGAATTAGTTGCTCTTACAATTGTTGTCCTCTTTGGTTATGGTAACCACGACAGCCCAGACAAGACCTACCCGACTAGGGAGGGATAGCCATGGGAGAGCAACAACTGAGGATCATTATTGTGGGAGGGCATGTTGGTGACTAGTATACTAACAGGAGGGACAACTCCTTCCTGTCTGTTCCTACAGGATGACAAGAATCTAGTTGGTCTTTGTGGACTACTCTAGAGGTAGGAGTTTGTTGGTTGCTGCTAGGAGAGCAACGTCAACTCGTAGTCTGTGGTGAGATCTGAGGAGTCATTGTTGTAGTTGTCCGAGTTTGATGACTGTGGAAGAGCAATCAGATGAGTTCGAGTGCGACTAGGAGCTGCAAAACCACCGTCTAAGACAGAGTGTGCATCTACATCAATGAGGATTGCCATTGGACTTGATCTAAGACTAGGTATATCTTCGTGAAACTATCATTCCCATTGCATAGTTATTGACGTGATCTGTTGGTTAATGGGAAATCTGTTAGTAAAAATTTTGTTTCCGCTTCCTACTTGATGTCATATTTTCCTACACAAACTACATTAAAATTTCCATCATCAGGATTAATAGAATAGAAAACTTGTTTTGCCTGTTCAAGGATATAAAAGGCTCACCATCAAATGTAAGCTTGGTTGTATCGACAATGATGAAGTTAAGATAATCCCTTGCCACTCCAACTCCATCATTACTATCATACCACAAACACTTAAAAGATAGTATGCATCTAAATGTTGGAACTAAACTTCATATATAGCCAACAAAATTGCATAATATAAGTTGTCATCTGGTCCAACAGTTGCAATACTACTATTTTATGTTATACGACTGTACTCTTACAGTGTTTGATAATGTGATTGGTGTGCCAACGCTCTGGTGCGGTGAGATGGACCACTGCTATATTTTTGTCTGGTGGAAAAAAGTTACAAGTGAGCGCTACTCCACACTAAAAATAATACAAATTCAAAGTGGCGGGTGATCTTGTGTCTGGTAACAATAGTTACGAGCGATTAAAACCTTCCTGACCTTGCCCCATCACTGTTCGGGCAATCACATCGCTTTAACAAATGGAGCATCTATATCTTTCGATTTTAATTTATACCCATTAACATAATAACCATGATAAGAAAATGTTTGAATTGAAGTTCCTTTAGATATATACTTGAGCCTTATTGGAATGCTTTTTTGCTTTCTTAACTCTCTAACCTATTAAAAATAAATATATTTAAGTATCCATATAGTACAATTATATGAAAAAATAAAATAAAAAAATGTTTACATGATCTTTAAAATAGTGGATAAAATTTCTATGTTGTTCTAATTTGATGTCAACATCACACCAAGAAGAATGTTTAGATCTTAAGTTGTATGCATGATGCCTATATAAACAATAAAATACACTTCCTATGACGCTACCATAAAATAAGAAGAAAAAATAATTGAAATAATTCCTCAACTTACTTTATGTAGTCATCAGTAGCATCATCATTGAAAAGGATAAACTGGTGAGCTTGAAGGGTTTCATCCACATAAAGATCAATAATTTAACCAGATCCAATTGGTCCATTTTCATAAAATGGATTTTGTTTTTCTTTAGAATCTGAATCACATAGGTAGTGGGAAAAAAATGTAGCCACTTCATCTCTCAAACAACTCTCAACAATGGAACCTTCTGGATTACTTTTATTTCTCACATACTTCTTTAGAGTAAATATATATCTCTCTATTGAGTACATCCATCTAAATAGATTAGGACCACATATTTTGGCTTGAGTTGCAAGATGCAATGATAGGTGAACCATTACATCAAAAAATATTGGAGGGAATATCTTCTCCTAATTGCATAGAATTAGAGGTATTGCATGATAAAGTTTTTCCATGCTTTGAACATAAATAGATTTAGCACACAATTTCTTAAAGAATTGAGGGAATTCCATCAAAGCTTTCCCTACATGTTTTGAAGTGGTTTTCATTAAGGCTAGGACAAGCAATTGTTGCATTAGAATGTGGTGATCATGACTTTTTAGACCCACAAGCTTCTTCTCATGAAGTTGAAGTAACTAAGAGAAATTGGAAGAATATCCATGTGGCAATCTAAGATCTTTTAAAACTATTAGAAAGACTTCCTTCTCCTCATGAGTCATTCTATAAGATGCAAGGGGGATAATAATTTTTCCATTACCCATTGCCTTCTTTATCCACAAGGATTTTCTAATCTTCAACCTATCCATGTCTAAATGAGAATTGATGTTCTCTTTACTTTTGCCATTCTTATACAACAACCAACTTAATAAATTAGTAGGTATATTTTTCTTGGATGCTTTACATCCAAACTATGGTGAACTAACAATTTACACCACTATGGAAGTTAAAAAAATACTTTTCTTGTTCCAACCAAGAGGAAATTGTTGTCTGACATCTAGTACATTGGAAGTTTCCCTCCCAAATATAACATTATTGTAATCATCCCATAGTTATAAGATTTGTTGACTACAAAGAGAATTTGGTGCAAAATCAAGTTCAATAGTTCCATTGAAGTTTTGTTCACCATATCTTCATGGGTGGTCCATAGGAAGAAATCTCTATGCCTCATGTATGCTAATTTGTGACTAAAAGGTAAGTGAATGGATCTTGTGTCAATTTGATATTTAGGACAGCCATAAGTTCCACTTCTTTTTGACTAAATAACATCTTATATGTAGGGTACTCAATTATGGTGCCTAAAAGAGCAGATTGCATCCTAAAAGTTTCACACTTTTCAGCAACATATTTATCAACACCCACTTTCCACAACAACTTTAATTCATTAACTAGTGGTTGTAAATAGAGATCAATGTTGTTTCCTGGAGATTTTGGCCCATCAATTAGAATAAGCATCATAAAATATGATTTTTTTGTTACTAACAAAGGAGGCATGTTGTAATTCAGGATAATCATTGGACAAATACTATGGCTGGCCCCGTAATGCATATTAAAAGGATTGAACGCATCAATAGATAGTGCTAGTCTAACATTAATAGGTTCACTACTGATTCATGATGATTTTCATCAAAATCCTTTCAGAGTTCTGAATCCTAAGGATGCATCATCTTACTTGCAAGTGGTTTTAGGCTATTATGGTGATATGTCATTAAGTTAGAAGTTTTGGTTGAATTGAACATCCTTTTCAAACTAGGAATAATGGAGAGATAGCGATAAAATTTTGTAGGCATTTTGGAATCTATCTCTTTGTTAGGATTTTTAGGCTTCCATCTCAATGTTTTACACCTTAAACACTCATATAGATTGTCTTGATCACCACTATATAACATGCAATTATTTGGACACACATGTATCACTGTTTTTATTAAACCTAAAGAAGACATCAACTTGTTCATCTCATACCAAGTCTTGGGAAAGTCATTATTCATTGGAAATACCTTACAAAGTAACTGAAGAAGCTCTGACATTGATTTGTTGGTCCAATGATTATCAAAGTTGATATTAAAAATATTAAATACAAAATACAATATTGAATATTCACAACCTTCACACACGGGTGTATTAGCTTGTTTCAAAACTTCTTCAAATTTTTCAGACTCATGATCTGGATATAAAACTAAATCGTGTTCCATTTTATCAACATACCTAATTATTGCATCAGAAATCATTTGATCTAAATCATCATTTGACTCAAGTGGTGAAGTTCTAATAGTATGGTCGTGGTAAGAAACTTCACCATGGTACACTTATAGAGTGTAATGAGGGGAAAAAGCATAGAGGACTAAATGCTCCCTAATTATTATGTGTTCTTTGTGGAACATATTCTCACAATTCATACAAGGACAAAGTATCATAATAGTCTTGACAATATTTGAGGCAAATGGCATAAAGCAATATGTCCCCTAAATTAAATCATTATTTTGGCGATAATAAAATCTTATTTTTGTCTTATACATCTAATTTTTGTCCATAAAATATTGATTGTCCATAGTCAAAGCCTAACATGAAAAGAAAGTCATCTTTTAGGAAGAGGTTGAACTGTATTTTTGTAAATATTACTAATTTCCAAACAAATAAAATTATTACAAAACTCACACAAATGTCTTGTTTGTTTAAACAATATAGTTACCTATATTGATATTAAATACACACATTTTCTTTATATTCTTTGTCAATATTTTTTTGTGATAATAAGTTTTTTGTGTGATAGAAAAGAGTTTCTATTGTTTGAACATTCATAAAACATAACATGCAATGTTGTATGTCGTATGAAAAAAGAAAACCCACAGTCAACTATATAACACAAGTATGAATATAAAGTAATACGTGAAGTATGGGACAAAACTTGTAGGATATCCACAAGTTAGATTGTGTTGGTTTATAAATCAAACCAATAACAAAGACATCATCAATAATTTTTTATCTAACTAATAACAAATTTTACCCATGAAAATACAATATTGAACATATAAAAATTATAAGTACAATAGCATAACTAAGAATATTAAAGTTACATGGTTCTAACTCTTAACAAAATTATATGGGCATATGTGAAGGTCGTACATGAATATTGATCGATAAATATTAGTACATTATAGTAGACATATATGACCGAAGATGGTGAACTTTAAATTGATTATTGTAGTTGACATTAGCTGTATATTGAAAGAAGAAAAAGTCTGACCATTCACAAGAACATGTAGAATGTGTCAGGATGTGTGCGTCGGGATGTGTGGACCTATGACAAGATTCTTCTCAAAAGTAGACAAAGTACATATCTAATTTCCAACTTTTTTATTCCAATCAGTGCCCTATTATGAGTATGCATAATTAATATCTTATCATACTCACAAAAATAAAATTATGAAATATTTAAAATCTAAATTGGAAATAATTGTACACTTATTTGAAATTTTATTTAAATAGAGTCTTATAGTAGTGATGTGTGAAGATATTAACATATCAACAATATAGACAAATTTTATGCTTCCAAACATCATCAACCATAGTAAAAGTAAGTACATTATAATAGAAAATTGATTAGTAGAGGTATGAACTAAAATTGGTTATGCATTTGGTGATTATTTACATATGTAGAGGAGAAAAGTACACCACTCACAAGAAAAGATGTATATTTTCATCCACTAAAGTGTGATATGTATTCTATAGGAATTGGTATGCACTACTTAGCCCTGCAAAAATCTCTTTTGTGAAGTATGTCTTCCTCACTCTTGCCCCCCCTCCCCCATCCCATCTAACAAATTAAACAACAATGTAAAATTTTTGGTAGAAACCCAGCCACTCTGATCTCATAGTTGAACGACTGCAGCAAGCAATCAGATCTCATGAGAATTTCTTCATAAAAATAGTATGTTTAATATCTTTGTGTTTTGGAACAATCATGTCGGATAGTTTTTGATATGGAAACGTCAAATAAAATTGGACTCTACTGGATACTTGACAAAAGAAATCAATAATAAAAGTATCAGTTAACATGTATTCGTGGTAAGAAGATGCTTTGGAAACAACACTTTCTCCTAGAGAGGTTCTTTACGGCAAGTAGAAGTTTGTGATCCATAGATGGATGTACTTACAGATCTCTGCAATCCCTATCCAACCAGAAAACTCCAATGAGAAGAGTCGGGATGGACAATGCATATAGATACAAATCTTTCTCCTACACAACTGAACTTCTTCACGTAGCACCGCCTGGTGTCGAAGGAAATTATGTGCCACACAATTATGGATGCAGGGAGGGCAAAAGTAGGACAGATAAGTCTAATCGGGTTATCATACACTTTCTTTGCGGGAAGTCCAAAACTATCCTAGGAATTAGCGAAGAATTAGTGGGATTGGAAGGGGAATGAATATTAACCGTGGAGTAATTAATACAAACTAAATACAAAACAGAGTCCTCATAATTATGGACTATAGACAGCAAATAACTGTGGTTTATTTTATGATCGTGGACTAAGGAGATTCTTATACCAGTGCTACTTCCTTTCACCGCTGACAACAACTACAACCTAATAAGGTGGATTCATCACATGTTGAGGTTGTTCTATATGTGTTGTGAGCTGGTAGACTCGTATATAGTTGGGTCCTCTACACACGTCATATATTCATATATGAGTCTCCATACATGTTATTGTAAACCCTTTATCTCAACCAATTTTGTTAATCGTCTTTGGGTTGTTCATCTCATCTTTACCAACATGTATCAATGACATATGCAAGATGTTATAATATGTTGATGTGTGAGATGGGTTCGTGATTGTTCTTCATTCTTCCAAACATTGTATGTGTGTCTTCTATCTTGTCATCCAATCTTGATGCAAAGACTACCCTCATGAAGCTTTTGACTGCCCTCACACGGCTGCCATTTTACCTCATCAGTCTGGTTTGGCTCCAATAGACGTGATAGTTAGTCTTCCTACAGCCATCAAACTTGGCTTTCTACTTCCTGCTCCCTACACCCTATCAGGTTGTCATCATACAGAGCCACCACCCTATGGACTACCTCCATCTTTCTCCAGATCTTTTTATTATGTTTTCCACATGGATGTTCCTATAGTAAAGAAAATCCTACTCCAATATCATTTGCCATTTGTTGACCTCCTTCATGGTACCTTGCTTCAAGTTGCTTCTTGCCCCTACTCAATTGATGCTTCAGTTCTCCCTTTTTTACTCTATGTATGTGTCCTATACCACTTCTCTCCTGATTTTGCCCAAGAATACTCTTCTTGGAAGTGCATCCCACTTCAACAGTTTATGATTTTTAAGGCATTGGAAGCTTGGAATTCTAGTTTTGATGGTACTCAGTAGCCGCTCCCTCAAAATTTACCCATCAACATACCTTTTGATTTGTGAACATTCTATTGAAGCCAAAGTTTCTCAAGCTAAGTCTTATGTGAAAATTGGCTACTTTTTAGCTAGCATCCAAATTCTCTACTCTAGTGTTGCTTCCCTCATCAATGTTGCTACTAGTTTGGATCTTGAAGCTAGGAACCCTCAACCTCCATTGTCATTTTTGCAACCTACTTCTAACATCTCTTGCTTTCCCTTTATTGCTTCTTGTGTCATGGTTTAAGATTCCATTTTATCCTTCAAGAAAGTGACAGCTTTGTAGGTGATGACTTTCACACACAACATATTATTGATGTCATGAACAGGGAAACCTCCACAGTGAAAGATGAAATTTTAAATGTTGTCACAACTATGGTCAATGTTTGTCTTATTAGTCATTGTTCTGCCTCTATATCACCCTATGTCTCCAATGCTCTTTTCACTCCTTTACTCTTAGTTGTTTGACTAGTAAACCTCCCCATTGCCCCTCTCTCAAAGATTTTGACCACTTTTGATATGTTATGGGCCCTCTATTGATGTGGACCTCCCACAAGCTCCATCCTTCCCCCACTTCCTCTTGATCTAGAGTGTTCAATCCTGGCTGGGTCTCTCTAGTAATCCACCTCATTCTCTTGGCCAAATATTGTAGATTGATAAAACCAAAAAATGGTATTTGACCTACCGTAGTGGGCAAGGTTTGGTGTCTCCTTGTCTCCAAGATTTTGATGAAGAGTCTCTTGTAAGGCACAGTCCTTTATATTAAGGATCATCCGTTGGTGTTGTTATTTCTAACGGTGCTGAGTCCCTTTTGCACATTTTTATCACCTTGCTTAGGACCAACAACATTGTACCACTGTGACAATGGCACTTTTTGAATTGGGTAATTCCTTAACCATGGTGGAAATATCCACCAAACTCTGAGAAGTTCATTTTCACTATCTTGCTACTACACATTAGGTTGAGTTCTACTATAGATTACTAGATCCCCTCTAGACTGAGCAGAGTGAGCCTCTTTACTGCAACTTATGTCCAACAAGGCAGTCTGCAAGGACCCCTCTTTTTCTCATCAACTCTTCATTCTCTTATTTTACACGAGAAGGATGAATGTCACCTCAACCTCCTTCCAATTTATCTTCATTATGGAACCCTTATTGTAGAAATTGAGGATGTTTCTAGGGCTTTATTACTTATGCAAGCTCTAGGCATATTTTTTGGTATTCGTACCAATATTACAAACATGGATATATTTTGGACTTCCATTGGCTGCAGACGATACTCAGATTTAGGTTTGTTTCATGCTATCATTTCTCACCAACAACAGGGAGTGAATATTTGAGGAGATCAAGTTTCCACAAATCACTATTTTTCCAAGGATGTTCTTAGAAAACGGGTTGCTAAAAATCTTGGCATGATGGATCGTTGGGTATTACTTCAGGAACCAAAGTGTGATCATCTTCTGCTTCAAATTTTGTTGGGATGACCAAGTTGTTTTTTGGTCTCCAAACAACACTCCCTACTTCTATAACATCCATGTTGTATAATTTTGATTATGTCCTTCATCATTGTCTGAAACACATTGTGGTTGGTGACTACTTGAGTATTGGTGATTTACAATGGTGATTAGCCACACTTCCTATACATATGGGGGTTTGGGCATCAAGTCTTCCCATGTTGTAAGAAAATTTGCCTTTGTGGCCTCTCAAATCCACACTGAATAACTCCAAAGACCATATTTTGAGAGAGGTTCTCTCTTTTCATATAGGAATTTCCTTTATCAATGCACATGATGTCATATATAATATATTTCCATGTTTTTTCTATTCCAAGTTGTCGTGTATGCTTTCTATTACTTCAAAGACCTGTTCTACTTTGACATACACTTACTATAGTACAATCAACTAGAAATTCACTATAAGAGGCATATACATGCTACAACAAGCTATTTTCTCTTCTCTACAATCTTACCATGCACAATATTCCCTACTTGGCATTTCTATTGATTGTCTTGGCTTGTCCATATCTCCTATTGAATATTGAGCTACCGTTTGGTATTGCTCATGACCTTTATATCCTAGTGATGGACATTTCTCTCTCTACAACATTATAGACCTTGATGCCTTTGGTGATCATGATGTGCATTGCCACTCACGACCTGGTTATAAATTTTGTTATGATTTCATATATGGCATATCATGAATGTGCTTCTCATGTTAGGTTAAAGGTAATGAAGGAAGCCCTTGTGACCTTCCTTGGAACATCATTTAACAATCTTCACTCTCAATGACATATTGATATCTTGTTACATGATTGAAAAGATGTCAAGCACACATGAATGGACCCTACTAGTCTTTCCACCTCATCCTTTCAAACAACTTTAAAGATTTCCATGCAACCAATAACACTATATTACAAACGTTTCATAATCACAGAGCATCTTATGAGGCAAATCATCATCATTTTTTGTCTTTTGCATTTCATGCTCTTAGGGTGCTTGCATATGACAAAATTCATCGTATTTGATGCTTTAAACATATAAAAAGTAGTAACCTTATGGTGTCATCATCTACATCCAGTAATTTTGTATTTATACATGTTTACTGTCTAGAACGGGTTGGCATCCCGATTTTTTACTTTTCTTCTATCAAGGCATTTATATATTTTCCTTGATTGATTCTTAATTATATATATCCTATATTAGAAGTTTTTCTAACAGTCATAAATCATCATGTTTAAGGTTATGTCTTCTACTCTTTATGTTTAACTTCTATGATTTCACGTTCTACTTCAAAGAACAAGCTCTCAATACTCAAACATATATAAGAAACCATATATTATAAGCTTGTAATCATAACTAGAATGGTAGAGAGTCTATTTAGTTAAGATGTTTAGTCTATTTATAACATGAGCATAGAGTGTCTTGGCCCATTAGGGTTTGTCTTGTGTCTATATGCTTTTTCCTTATCTTATTTATAAGAAATGAGGTTGCCCTTATATCAATAAGAAAACCCTACATGTAAGGGAATTTGCCCACTCATCATTTTCCATATGGTATTAGAGCAGGCTTTCTTGAGCCGCCCCAAAACCTAAGAGAGAGAGAGAGCGAGAGAGAGAGAGAGTAAAGGAGAGTTTCCTCCCCTTGTAGGTGGCCGCTGCCACTAGGTGCTACTTCTGGCTGCCCCTAGGGATCTCCCATCCTTTCTTCTTCTTGGAGCCTTCTCCTTCAAGCCATCTCCCACTTCAACAAAAATTATCATTTGAAGTTTCTGCTACTAGATCTACGTGGGCCGCCATGCCACCGCTATGATTTTTTGCCTTTAAAGCTGGCATATCTACCCTACTTGCCACCTTCACCTACACCACCTCTGATCTACATCGTCTTTGTCTACATTTCTATAGATCTACATTGCCACTTCTATTCTACCCGCCACTTCTATTCTACCCGCCTTTAGCATCCGTGCCTCTAATGAGCTCTAATATGAAATATTAGATATAGATATCCCTTTTTTGTTGATATTAGGGAAATATCATCCCTATATTGTTATGAAGGAGATCTGAAAGGAAAAATCAATCAGTTGCTACTAAATAGGGGGCTTTTTTGCTATTGTTACCTCTACCATGGTGTTTAGTTTCTTGGTACAATGTGTTGACGGAGATCTGCTTTGTTTATTATCAGGGGTGGTGCGTCAAGCCATAGGTGCACACACTAGCCAACAAGAGGTGACTAGATGCACTCCATGGAACTCAAACACATAGGATCTCTCGAAATTTAGAAAAGCCCTAACAAGACTCGATCACAACACTAAATAGTTCACCCGCAAGCGCACCAGGTACTATTGTAGTATAGGTGATAGGAAAGAATAGGGGTCAATCCTAAGGGACATAGGGGGCACTAGAGCTAAGTTAGTGTTTTCTGCATTCCTAGAGCGGAGACTAGGGTTGAAGGGTTTAAAATGGGTTGTTTTGATTGTTAAACTAAGTGAACAGGCAAGTAAAGGCAATATGAAATCTAAGTTATCGCAAACCTTAAATTATCCTATGCAAGAAAATCTAAGGAACTAGATTAAGCAATTATCTAAATAGGATCAAAGGTTAGCTACACTACACTAGTAGAGAAATTAACAAATAAGAGCTAAGTTCACCACTAAAGCAAGAAAAGATCTAGATTAGCCCTAACTAGCAATACTAATCAATTAACTAGAAGAAACAAAGACAATTAAACTACACTAGCATTAACAAGAAAGAATATTGAGATGGGTTTTAAGCAATGACATTAGGTAGGTGGGCCATTTGGGAATGTGATTTGATATTAGTTGGGTGATGTCAACATGGCATGCAATTATCACACTTCAATCTAGATTACCAAACCAAACAACAAGGCAAGTTCTATTAGAATGTACCCTATACTACTAGTTAGAGAACTGGGCTTAGGTGTAATTCTGGTATGACTTGTCAAGTCTAGGTCTCAAGGGTAAGTGGTATTAGGGGAATCGAGAGCCAAGAGTAGGAATGGGATTAGATATGAGGGTTTTTCATTTCATGCCACGAGCCATCTAGCCTTTAGAAAGCTTTAGGCAATTGCACTAATCACACTTACACTAGTCACTTAGATATCACACTTACTCATAGAAGGAGGGATATGTAGGTAGGAACAAAGGGGGCTAGCTAGGGATCCACTAATTGGACCTAGGAGCCATGTCTAAGATTGCTACATACACTCCAATTCCTCCTAGAAGCTAAGTGTCATCAAACACCACAAAGCAAGCAAAATAAGTTTATGAGCAAAAATCACATGCAAGATAATGGGAAATGAGATAGAATCAAAGGAAATCATCATAGAATGAAATTATATTCATTACAAATTATTCTCCCCCAACATGGTTTCAAAGTCACATTTTTACCCCAAAAAGCACATCGCTAGGGGCTTAGCTAGACATAATCAAAGAAAAGACAAAAGAAAGGGGAAGAAGGGGATAGGACTCCATGGAGCTCGAAGTAGATCTTCCTTCTTCACCTCCTAGCTTCTTGGGGATGACCTCCTTCCTCCAAGGTAGATGATGGGAATGAAAATGGAGGGGGTTATGGTAGAAAACCTAGAAATCTAGGTTTCTATGGTACAAATGAGGTGGAAATGGTGGGTGGAGAGCATAAATACGAGGGAAGTGCAATGAATGCTCAAGGAGTGGGTGGAGAGGAGTAATGGGAGATAACCTAGTGTTGTGGCTGCCACCCATTTATATATAGGTTGTGGTGGAATCACTTGGGTAAGTAGGGGCATTGTTGGAAAAATGGTGTAGAAAATGGTAGGGTTTAGGTGGTAGCATGGTTGTGTTGGGTAGCACAGCCATGGTGGGTAGAGGTGGGAATGGCCGTGGTGGTGGGGAATGGTCTTTCCAAGAAAGTGGCAAAATCACAGGTTGAAGTGGTGAAATGGAGGATGGGAGCATGGTCGTGTTGGGCAGCACGGCCGTAGTGAGGGATAGGTGGAACGGTCATGCTGGGTAGCACAGCCGTGGTGGTGGAGTTGGAGTGGAGGTCATTCCCTCTAGCACACCCATTCTATCTTCAGCTAGCATGTCTGTATTGGGTAGCACGACCATTTTGGGGGGCTTCATGGCACGGCCGTGTTGGGTAGCACGGCCTTGCTAGCTAAGTTGTTGTAGCTTGTAAATCTTGGTAATTTCCCTATAACTTGTGCATTCGCCAGCACGGTCGTTCCTTAGCACCATGGTCGTGCTAGGGTCTTCATTGGCAAAATTTACTTCAATCTTCATCATCAATGGACTTCTTTGCTTGATGTTGAATATTGTCTATTAGGGGTAGGTTGAGGGAGCTTTGGGGCCTTATTTGGACCCCTGCATGAGTGGAAGAACCCTAGAACTCCTTCCTTCTCTTTCATCTATCCAAGGCATGGTCCAAGTACCTGAAAATAATGCAAAGAGCGTTCGTAAGTGTATTTGATAATAATACTCATTGGAGAATTTAACTTGCATTCTACTATGTTTGCATGTGAATAAAGTATAAAATAACACAAGATGGAGCCCTAAAATAGGGTTGCATCACCACCCCAAACTTAAAACATACTTGTCATCAAGTATGCTCCAACTTAATCTCTCTTTTCAGTTTTCTTTTAATAAATAAGGATGACAAAAGCATAGCAACTAATGATTATTGACTAAGTGGTCTTGGAAGTGACTAAGTGCATGTGTTCCACCTCTCTCCTCTCCTCTTTCACATACCAATCATGAAATTAGCATTGAGCATACAAACTTCAAATATAAAGCATAGAATACACAAGCTTTCCATATGTCCTTTATATCATTCGGGGTAAACCGTTTCATGTTGGCATTAGTCAAATATGACTAGGAGCGTTGTTTCAGTTTCATGCATTCAATCTTATGCCTCCAACCACACCATATGACCCATGTGGTCGTAGAAAGGGTGAAGTGATCTAGATTTGATGTTTTCTAGCTCAATGGGTATGAAAATAGAAGAGAAGGTTGTGGAAATATTTTTGGAGTGCTATTACATAGAGCACTCATCTTTTCTTTATTTGAATGCTCTTAAATAGGAGCATCCTTTTATTTTATTTTTTCTTTCTTTTTCTTTTGTTTTGTTTTCTTTTCCCTTGGTGTAGATAGGGCATATGGTGGATAGAGTGAAGTGGGGAGATGTAGGTATGGCCACCCCAAACTTTTGGAGGTGGCCAAGGCTGATTATGTGCACTAGGGCATCCTTTGATGAAGCAGAGAGGTATGAAGAACTGTTTGATCATCTTGCAAAAATTTAGCACAAGCTACATGGATAAAAATGATGTGAAAGAAGCGCTTACCACCCTACCACCTCAAACTTTTAAATCATGTTGTCCTCAGCATGAAATATAAGTTTGGAATAGTCGGGTAAAGGGCATGGAGTCATGGGAGACAACCACCAAGAGATGGAGTGATTATTGTAGCACTAGGTGAGCAGGGTAGGACCACCACGACCATGCTAAGAAGTATGGCCATTTGTCTTTCCGGTCACACGGTCGTGCTGTGTGGCACAGCCGTTATGGTCTCCTTCTTGTAGCTTTTCTACTATTTTGCAATGTTTTCTCCAACTTTGATCTTCTCCTTGGCTAGACTCTTTTTGCATCACTTTTTCTTTCTTGTACCTATACTAACATGATTCAAAAATACAAAACTATCAAGTATAGTGTGTGTGTGTGTTTTTGAAAATAAATGAAAGTGTAATAAAAACAACAAGGTTTGAGAATCTCAAACCATGTGGGTTGCCTCCCACTAATGCTAAATGTATAGCCTTCAGGTAGGCTTTTTGCTTTCTTCACTAAGTGTTGACACCCATGGTGTCCTCTTTTTCTTCTATAGTGATTCTTTCTAGAGTTTTGATGACATGGGATTCGTCCCAAGGAGTGTACATCGAACGGAAGTACGGACATGATTTCCACTATTCTAGGGGATCATAGTAGCCTAGACTATCATTGAAATCTTCTTCACCCAACATGTGCCTCTCTTCCTTAGTGAATATAAAGAAATCAAACTTTCTTCTTTTATAAGTGACCGGCAGATACCCGTACGCACATTGATCTCCGCACCCATGGTGGACAAGAAGGGTCTCCCCAATATGAGGTATTCTTTTCCATCAATGGGTCTAGAATCCACAATCAGAAAATCGGTCAGGTATATAATGTTATCCTTTGATACATTGCTACTATTACATTTAGTAATATCCCCAAGGGATTCCTCTTAGTTCCATCACCCAAGATGAGAACACAATCCACTGGTTCCATTTTTTTGAGGCTGAGTCGTAGGTACATGCTCGATGGCAAAATGCTTGTCCCGGCACCTAGATCAAGGAGAGCGTTCTCAACAGGTTGTGCACCGATGTAGCATGTGATAAGAGGGACTCCTGAATAATCCCTTTTTTCTGGAAAACCAATGTCCAAGATGAAATTCACCAATTTTTTTGCAACGATTTCCTTGGGTGGCAATAACAGTATTTTTCTCTTACCCATGCAAACATCCTTCACCAAGGAAAAGAATGGTTTGATGTCTGCCATTCCTTACTTCAAGGATACTAGGAGATTCATGATACTGCTATTCTTTTCTTGGAGAAAGGGGCCTTCTAAAGCCTCATGGAATTGCTCCCCAATTTCATCAAACGTTTCTACAGCAATTTTTTAGCCTTGAGGAGGTATGATGGTGATTCTTGTCTCATGGGGAGGTTTTAGCTCCCAAGAAGGCATTGCATCAAGAGTTTCTATGTCAATGGCATGTGGGCCAGCAAACATGATCTTGTCACAAAAGGACAGAGAACTAAATCTCTTGCACTTTCATCATTTCCAAGAACGGGTGGGATAGTTGAGGATGCTTCTACATACACAACGGGAGAAGCTGAAACTTGGGTGAACTCGGTATTCTCAAGCAGTAATTGAGCAGCAAATTCTTTGGCACTTTTGTGATCTCTACTAGACTCTTCTAGCATGGAGTCATCATCACCAACCTTAATTATTTCTTCTACCCTTTTTTCAAGCTTTTGAGTAACTTCCCTTCCCCATATTATAGACACCATATTCACTTGTTCATGGGAAGAAGGAGGGGCTTGTGAAGATGAAGGTGGTGGCGGTCTTTGATGAGGCAAGTTAGGGATTTTGGAGTATGCAAGTTGTTTTTTGGGGAGGTTGTTGTGGAGGTGGTGGTTGATAGGTGTGTGATGGCAGTGGGGGATATTGATAGTTAAATGGGGGTTGGTGAGGTGGCAGAGCATATGGATGTGGTGGTCCTTGGTACTGTAGGAGTGGGGATTCTTGGTCTTACGGTGGGACATATGCACCTTGAGTAGTGCTCACATAATCACCATCGTTATTCGGATTGGCCATGCGTTGAGACGGGATCCTTCCCTCTTCATAGAGATAAAGTGAGATTGATATTTGGTCAAGCCTTTTCTCAAGGTGATGAATATTTTTCCCTTGAGAGGACACCTCTTTCTTTACATCATCCAAATTTCTCAATCTCCCAAGCACTTCATCTTCAAATTTGGAGTTATACCTTGGCCTTGGTTGCCATTTTCCTTGACCATCTTCATTGTGTTGTTTCCATGAAAAGTTAGGATGATTCCTCCACTCGGAAGTGTAAGTGTTGGACATAGGACCTTGGTTGTTTCAATTGCTATAAGAGTGTAAAGAATGAACTTCTTCATCTATAGAATCAATCGCCTCGGTGGATTGACTAGAAGAACCACCAGCTTGGCTCTTCATCATATTCATCATGTATGCCATCATCTTCATCATATCCGGGGTGGAAACCGTGTGGTCTGGATCTACAGGAGGAGGTGGAGGGATGTAGTTTTGGCTGCAATGTTCCCCTTTTGTAGAAACTTGATAGTAGGAATTTTCAGCAAGGCGTTAAAACAATGGCCATGACTCCTCAGGTGGCTTCACCATGAATGTGCCTCCACGTGATGACTCCACATTGTTCTGGCTTACCTCTTCAAGCTCGGTGTAGAAGGCTTGGACTAGATGCCACAATGGTACCTCAGGATGGGGGCAGTCACGAAGGAGCTTTTGGAACCTTTCCCATGCCTCGTTGAAAGGTTCATTTTCCTTTTGGGAAAAGGTGGTGATACATCTTCTCATGTGAGTCAGATTGGCAATTGGAAAGAACTTTTTGAGAAACTTGATTTTAACCTCATTCCAAGTCACCAACTCCAGCTTCAAAATGTACCATTCTTATCTTTTTCCTTTAAAGAGAAAGGGAAGAGAGTCCTCCAAATGGATTCATCGGTAGCAGTGGGGGTACGGAAGGTGGAACAAGTCTCAAGTAAGGCGTTGATATGATGGTAGGGATTTTCATTCTCCATCCCATAGTAGGTAGGGAGGAGTCCAAGGAGTGTGGGTGGAATGGAGAACTGTTGACCCGACATTTGGTCAACAAGGGTGGCAATGGGAGAATTATAGTTCCATGGGGTGAAATACTCATGGAGGGGGAAATTGGGCTACGGTGGATGTTGTTGAGCATTCCCATGAGGGTTGTTGCCTTCCATGTGGTCACCCATCTCAGTTTCTTGGTGTTGGTTGCGGAAGTTTTGGCATCTCCTCCTGCCTATATCAAGGTCGTACAACACCAAGTTAGTACAAGTAGAATGCGTATGGCACATGCACAACTGTCACATGTACAATATACAAACAAATAACAAGAAACCAAGTTAGAATGGTAATATACAAAAGTGAACAAAGAATAAAGAATAGCAATGATGAGGGAAATAAGAAAGGCTAAGATACACTAACTATCTAGGTCGAGCACCTCTATCCCCGGCAATGGTGCCAGAAAGCTTGATGCGTCAAGCCAAAGGTGCACACACTATCCAATAAGAGGTGACTAGATGCACTCCATGGAACTCAAACACATGTGATCTCTCGAAATTTATAAAATCCCTAACAAGACTCGATCACAACACTAAATAGGTCACCCGCAAGCGCACCAGATACTATTGTAGTATAGGTGATAGGCAAGAATAGGGGTCGATCCTCAGGGATAGAGGGGGTACTAGAGCTAAGTTAGTGTTGGCTACATTCCTAGAGCAGAGACTATGGTTGAAGGGTTTAAAAGGGGTTGTTTTGATTGTTAAACTAGGTGAATAGGCAAGCAAAGGCAATATGAAATCTAAGTTATTGCAAACCTTAAATTATCCTATGAAATCAAATCTAAGGAACTAGATTAAGCAATTATCTAAATAGGATCAAAGGTTAACTACACTACACTAGTAGAGAAATTAGAAACTAAGAGCTAAGTTAACCACTAAATCAAGCAAATATCTATATTAGCCCTAACTAGCAAGACTAAGCAATTAACTAGAAAAAACAAAGACAATTAAACTACACTAGCATTAACAAGCAAGAATATTGAGATGGATTTTAAGCAATGAGATTAGGTAGGTGGGCCGTTTGGGAATGTGATTTGATATTAGTTGGGGGATGTCAACATGGCATGCAATTATCACACTTCAATCTAGATTACCAAACCAAACAACAAGGCAAGTGCTATTAGAATGTACCCTATACTACTAGTTAGAGAACTAAGGTTAGGTGTAATTCAGGTAGGACTTGTCAAGTCTAGGTCTCTAGGATAAGTGGTATTTGGGGAATTGAGAGAAAAGGGTAGGAATGGGAGTATATATCAGGGTTTTTCACCTCATGCCACTAGCCATCTAGCCTTTAGAAAGCTCTAGGCAATTTCATTAATCACACTTACACTAGTCACTTAGATCTCACACTTACTTGTATAAGGAGGGATATGCATGTAGGAATAAAGGGAGCTAGCTAGGGATCCACTAATTGGACCTAGGAGCCATTCCTAAGATTGCTACATACACTCCAATTCCTCCTAGATGCTAAGTGTCATCAAACACCACAAAGCAAGTAATTTAAGTTTAAGAGAAAAAACCACATGCAAGATAATAGGAAATGAGATAGAAGCAAAGGCAATCATCATAGAATGAAATTATGTTCATTACAAATTATTCTCTACCAACATGGTTTCAAAGCCACATTTTTACCCCCAAGAAGCCCACCACTAGGGGCTTAGCTAGACATAATCAAAGAAAAGGCAAAAGAAAGGGGAAGAAGGGGATAGGACTCCATGGGGCTCAAAGTAGATCTTCCTTCTTCACCCTCCTAGATGCTTGGGGACGACCTTCTTCCTCCAAGGTAGATGATGTGTATGAAAATGGAGGGGGTTATGGTAGAAAACCTAGAAATCTAGGTTTCTATGGTGGAAATGATGTGGAAATGGTGGGTGGAGAGCATAAATGCAAGGGAAGTGCAATGAATGCTCAAGGAGTGGGTGGAGAGGAGTAATGGCAGCTAACCTAGTGTTGTGGCCGCCACCCATGTATATATAGGTGGTGGTGGAAGAACTAGCGTAAGTAGGGGCATTGTTGGAAAAATAGTGTAGAAAATGGTAGGGTTTAGGTGGTAGCACGGTCATGCTGGGCAGCACAGCCGTGGTGGGTAGAGGTGGGAACAGCCGTGGTGGGTAGAGGTGGGAACGGCCGTGTTGGGTAGCATGGTCATTTTGGGGGCTTCATGACATGGCCGTGCTGGGTATCACGGCCATGGTAGCTAAGTTGATGTAGCTTGCAAATCTTGGGAATTTCCCTGTAAATTGTGCATTCGCCATCATGGCCGTTCCTTAGCACTACAGTTGTGTTAAGGTCTTCAGTGGCAAAATTTACTTGAATCTTCATCATCAATGGACTTCTTTTCTTGATGTCTAATCTTGGCCATTAGGGATAGGTTGAGGGAGATTTGGGGCCTTCTTTGGACCCCTCCATGAGTAGAGGAACCCTAAAGCTCCTTCCTTTTCTCTCATCCATCCAAAGCATGGTCCAAGTACCTAAAAATAATACAAAGAATGTTCATAAGTGCATTTGATAACAATACTGACATTGGGGAATTTAACTTGTGTTTTACTATGTTTAGATGTGAATAAAGTAAAAAATGGCACAAGATGGAGCCCTAAAATAGGATTGCATCACCGTGTTCACAAAATATGCCCGACAACACAAATTTTCATCTTATAGACATAGTGTGTCATCTTAATTATGTCTTAACTTTTTCCTAAGTTTTGTCAACTGACATGACATGTTGTTTGCTTCTTGTCGGGCCTGACTTTTGTTGTTGTGGTATCAGACATGGAGTGTCTCCTTACTGACACGGTGTGTCACATCCTACTGCTAAATATTGTCTCGAGTTCTATCAATTGACACGACGTGTTGCTCTACAACATGGTCGCATGCTTCTTGATGGTGCTAACTACTGTTGATGCATCCACTGATGCACAAACTTTTGTGTCTCTTCACTGACATGTCATGTCAATTGCTACTACTACTATAACTTGGCGTGCTTCACCATCTATAATGATTCTATTACATGGTGAAGGTATCTATACATGGTGAATCCCATTTTTATCCATACCAGTAACAATTATCTTTCTTTTTATCACTTTTATTTGTCTTTTTCTCTTTAAACCCCTACCCTTCCCAGTCCTATATACCTTTTTCTACCTCCTCAATACTTTCTCTACCCTCCCATATACATTTTGAACCTAATGATAATCATATCATACAATTTTTTTGACCTTGTTAAAAAAAATTTGTGTCGGTTCCGCTGCTGCACTCCCAGATTTTTTGTCCTAAGGGTCAAATATATCTCCTTTCTGGGTTGTAAAAATATTTATTTATTTTTATATATAGATCTCTGTAATCAGGTTATGTTACAGATTGACTCGAGTTGTTGGCTACCTCTTTCATATATTTTCCTACATACACCTACCTCTACTATTATTTTTAACTCTCTACCCCAACCACTCTCTTGACTCCTATCATGGTTGGCATGAGGGGGAGAGTAGAGTAATGAGTAGAGGGAAGAGATGAGATGGAGGAGAAATAAAGAAGATGTTAGTTTTGTTGTTATATGGATCTTCGTGTTACTTTTACTACTTCTATGAGGTGTTATTGTTTTTGCTATATTGCTTTAGAAGCTTATTCATCGTCATTAATTGTTGCTATGAATCTATCTACTTCACTTGTTTGATTTGTTGTTGATTTCTATACTGAGATGTTATTCATGCTACTTGTGCTATGATTAGCAAATTTTACTTTATGCTTAGTGAGCTTGCACTACTAATGTTTGTGCTCTTTTGCATTTTGACCCTTTGTATGTGCCTTGCACATGTCTACTACTATTGTTGTTGTGACTTAATACTCTCTGGGAACCATGAGCTTTTTAGACTGTGACGTCTGTGACTATGATTAAAATTATATGATGAGATGATGATGGTACCTTTGGTAACTTACATGTGTATGATGGAATTTTATGCTTTTCTGCTACTATTGTTCATCTTGGAGTCCTTTTATTTCTTTCTACTTTAGGCACAATGGACTTTTATCTGGCTACGTCATCTATTTTCTACTATTGTATTCCAGCACTCTCTTTCTTGTTCGTGTCTTATGCACGTTGATTCCTTTGTTGTCCATACCTTATATACACATTATCTTCCACTTCTTCATACCAGCACTCTCTGGTCTATTTAATGATGATAGTGACTGCGATGAAGATAATGATGCCTACTTGTTGATGTTTAATTTTCTCTAGAAGCTACTTCACACTAATCAAGAAGCTCATGTTACCTGCCTTCACACCCGCTTTTGGATTATCTACTTGAGGGGGAGTATTTGAGTGCTTGAGTGATTTATTGTAACATTAAGAGAGAGATATATGTGTATGCACTTGTTTATCATTTTAATATGTTTAGTTTGTATTCTTATTTACAAGCTAACTTGGGATTCTCCTAAGCTCCATCTTAAGGAGTGTTAAAGAGTATATTTACTTAACTTGTTTAGTATATTTGTAACATGGTCCTAGAGTGTCTTAGCCCATTGGGGTTTGTCTTGTATGTATATGCTTCCCTCTTATCCTATTTATAGGAAGGGTGGCCGCCCTTCTATCAATAAGAAAACTCTAAAAGTAAGGATATTTCCCCACTCATATCATTTTCCACAGAAATAATTCAATAGTTTTATAATTGAATTCAATAACTACAGAATTAGTAACTACTAGTCACACACCTAAGTCAATCATATAAGGTAAAAATATGCTATCAAACGTGACCACTTAGACAAACTTAAACCCTAGTACATGTACAAACATTATATTTTAAGAGTTTTACACTCAATTTACAATTTGTTCAAATAGTTGAATTCAATTCAAATTAATACCTTACTCAAATTAGGATTTTATGTTCATTTGCTTTATACTTGATCTCAACATAAACATTAAACATCTATATTTACTCAACCAATATTCAAGTAAAGTGAGATATAATTTTCTAATACCGTCACATATTGAGATCACTCCAAGACTAAATTTTATTTTTGGCATAAAGAAGCCACCAAGTCGTTACATTATTTATTAACCAGGAAAAAACATGTAAACCATTTGATCACACTAAAACTAATGTTAGGTTTCCTCTAACCCTAAGCTTACTAGTTGAGAAAGAATTAGGTAGTGAAAAGGATTGTGATCCTTCTAGAGATTGGGTTTTGACCTGATCTGGGTGTCATTAGCTATGTATTTTATTAATATCAAGATGTAAAGTCAATGGTACTTGATTTTAAGGCTTGTTTGAAGTATTTCATCTCCTAGTTGAATGCTATTTCAATTTCACTGTGTATTTTTTCCATTCCACCATGAATGTTCTCACCTATTTCTATTTATGAACATCACTTTGTGGTTTAGTTACGTAGTGTGCCATATTTCAATGATGTTATTTTAATTAATTTTGTATTTTCCATTAACCTTTGTTTTCATATATTTTTCCCATATACACGTCCTTTGTGGTTTCTCTTATACTCCCACAAATCTTTTTAATTTGACAATGTGGATAGGACATGGGATTTGTTAGAGATTAAATAGAATACTATTTTTATTTGTTGGTTTTATGCCTTAAGATCCATCATGTGATGATTGGTATAATGAAACATTGTATATGATTTGATTATTCATGAATGGAAATTCACTTATTTTTTACTTCAATAGTGAGATAATGAATATATATAATAATGTCCTAAGAATTATTGAATTTTATTACATATGGCTTGGGTTGAAGACATGATCATGACATCACATGCATGCTTGATATTATGCGTTCTTGTTATGTCCATGGTCAGTTATTATTGCAAATATTATAGGAAAACCATAATACATAAGACTAACATGTATGATGAATGATGACTATGTCTCTTTACTCATGATATTGTATAATAATTCATATACATGAGTACTTTCTAGAAAACAAGTTGTACCGAGAAAACCCACTTTGAGAATAATGCATGGCAGCCATGTGATGGAATGAATATACATATCTCAATGTGATAGTGGTGACTCTGATCCTTAGACCTGAAGTCACTATAATGATCACACCTAGTTGCATGCACTCCGATACAACCCAATATGACTCTAAATAAATGTTCCCATGCATGTAGTGATTGGGTGCATTTTGGCACTTGTCTATTATTGTGAGTGATGTATATGGAATTTATTCCTTCTGTTTGGAGTGATATCTTGTCCACTTGATATCTAGACTATGAAGTGCATGTCCATCCTCATATGTATCAATATATGATATTGAGCTTACACAATATCAACAGTCTGCTTTGTCTCAAGAAACATAGATTGATTATTAAGAGGATGACTACTCCATGCCTCTGATTCAATCTTGATAACTATGATAAAGATATTATACAATCATGATAACATTGGTCACTTCCAAGTTATAGTTTTTCTCGATTTATTCCAATTACTTGAGTAGCAATGACATATTTCCAAATACTACCCTTTTCTTGTGACATGTATGACATCACTGCTAATGTAATGTAAAATCTATGAGGTCACACACATAAGGATGCTTGAAGGAATTGAAGTTCACAATCATACACATGATTAGAATGGTTCTAGATTATGTAAATAGTTGATTGGGTTAACCAGTCAGTCGACTAGATGGTTCTAAACAATCAGTCGACTAATCTGGATTGATTATCACTTGGGAAAGTCAACTATATAACCCAACAGGCCGATTGGACACAAGTCCTATAAAAAGAAGTATAAGGATACTTATTCGATTTGGATTCAAATTGATCAATTCAATCAAACCAAGACTGCCCAAACAATCAATTGGATGTACCAACCAATCGACTATGTGATTTCACCAGTCGACTAGATAACCAACCTTTCAATTGGGATGTTTGTCTGAGGTTTATTAATTTTATTCTATTTTTAGTTGTGAAGAAATGGGATTGAATTATGTAAATCCAATCCCATGATTGTCTCATATAAAGGGGTGGATTTCTAAAGGGAGACACTATATTTTGAGATACAAGTTGTCTAAGGGTTATTTCTCTTACAAAGAGAAAAACTATTTCAAGGATGATAACCCACAATAGGATGAGAAGGAGACCAAAAAATACTAGTATTTTAATGAATCAAAGTTACTCTCCCTCTTAGCGACCAAGGTAATTGTTTCATGATTTAATCAAACAACAAATATTCTAGGGATGAAATCCCAATATTTTATATGAATTAAATGTGCAACAATACCACTCACAAGTAGATGGATCTTATTGTATTGTAATTTAGGATTTAATCTAAAGGAGAAGGTTTCAATGGATTGACTAATCAAGGTAACCATGAAAAAACTAGTATTTAGCACAAAGTTGAATTTGGTTTGATAAAACTAAGTTTGCAAATAATAAAAAGGTTGGATTAAGTTAATTATCAACGGATAGAAACACCATGGTTAGTGCATTTCATCAGCATTGACTATTGTTACTCTCTAATATATCATAAGTAGCATATACATGCATATGTTGAGGCAGGGTATGTCCTCCTTTTGGCTCTAGGATTAAATAGGATAGATATTTCTCTAAGCTCATTGCAATGTTACCTAGAGGTCATTTACATATCACCTTAGAAAACACACATATCAAGTTACTGTCAAGACTTTAACATGAAACAAACAATACCCTAGATCTTATCTCAAATTTCTCTACATCAAAGATCTAATAAATATGTTGGCCAAATAATATTTCCAAGAATAAAACTGTGTTCCATAAAATAGAATGGTTAATACAAAAGTGGAAGAAGTAAAGAGAACAAAAAATGTATCATGGATACTCCCCACTTCCTAGAAATAGGACTACTCGCACAAGAAAATAGTAATAAGTCCAATAAGGAAAAGAAGGAGATAACCATTATTACATTAGAAGAAGGAGACACAATAGTTGTGTGTGGAAGTGTTTCTTTCAATATTGAATATGAGGGCATCAAACAAGCAGTAAGAATACCCCTTAACCTTTTTCAGAGGTGAATGAGAAGTCATTCATCTCCTTATGTGCGGCTTCAATTGGTCACAGTGCTGGAAGATTAGGTGGATGGTTGTCATCGATTGATGTGGTGGTCAACTTATAAAAATGGCCAATGGAAGTTGGAGATGAATGCTTGGAATGGATTTTGGCAGCCTGGTGGCATCAAGATGGGATGTTTTTCTTAAAATCCATGAATTGCATTTATATACGGTTGTTGGGGTTTGGAACTCTTACAGACGTCATTTTTTCAAATCATTGGCTGCCATGGATGTGAAGAGGTAGTTTCATGAGGAATACAAGGGGTTTTGTGATGTTCAGAGTTACTATCGATGTGTGAAGTCCATCAGTTGATGAGTGCCTAAAAATTCATTGGTTGGTGATCATCTATGACACCATCAATAGACAGGAGTTCAAAACTTTCTTTGATTGGAAACATCAGAGTTTCATCGATAGATGGATGCACATGTGTTTCATTGGTGACAACCAATGGATTCTCATTGATGGAGAGAGCCAAAAATCATCAATTGAGGAATAGTACTTCCATTAGTTGGTGAGAGGCATAGATATTTCATCAGTTAGAATAGTGTAGACCTTTTGTTGGTTGGTGGGAGGGGGATCCATCAGTGGATGGAGTATGCATAGAAGTATTTCCATCCATTGTCAACCATGACGTGAGGGATAGATAGCAATGTCGTACTCTCATTGATCAATGAGAATTCATACCAATGAGAATGTTGGTGGATATGGAGTCGAGGGTGGTATTGGCATATGTCAATGGGCTTGCATCGATGGAGTACTAAAAAAGGATGAAATCGTCAAAGTGTAAAGGAACGTATCAATGAATATCATATCCAAATAAAGTTGGATCAGAATATTATTATGAATATGATGAAGTGGTAGACCAATAAATATGAATGATCAAATTGATGGGGTGATATTGGCGTAGGTTGACGAGACCACCACTCATACACAGGTGTGTCAAGGATGAAGCTCAAACCTACCATGAAAACCCAAAGAATTACCTCAGAACCTAATAAATTAACATAAAACTAAATAAAACTAAATGACATATAATTCTAAATTAAAATGAGGAATATGAATGCAAAAATAACATAAACACGTAACTAAAACTATGAATATGCATTCACTTCTAATGCATTGATTTCTGCACATCCACGTAGACAACATCGAGACCGATGACCTTGTGTGGCAGCTTGAGGATAAGAAACTTCTCCAAGGAGATGACAAGGTGGTTCTGCAAGGATGAGGCACAAAAACAACAAGATAAACAACCAATTTAGATTTGGATCCAAAAGTGTCATTTCTACATCGACATAAGATGTGTTTAATTGTTAAACAACTGTTGTGCACCAATTTATATTTGATATTCCTTCTATGTATTTAATATATTGATGTTTTATGGCTACAAAGGGTTTATTGGTTAAGATTTTTATTGTAATTTTTTGTTATTTTTGTTGTTCTCCCTTAACAAAAACCCTACATTATTATGTTGTATGTGTGCTAAACACATTGCTTCCAAGATTTGTGTTATAATGCTGAAAATGGGCAATACTAACTTAAGTGGGATTTATTTAATTCATATATTAAATCTTAGATCAATTTCAAGGTATGAAGTTTCGAATTCCCATTTTTAATACCTTAGAAAAAAATTTGTCTTCAACAAGAGTGAAAATGTTGACCCTAAGGCGACACTGTAGAATCTCGTATTTTGATGATGATGTAACCATTCCTTTTATTATGTGTGGTGAACCTATTGAGTGTGTTTCATATGTTTGGACACACTCCATTTCCCCAAAACTGTAAAACTCTTAATTGGAGTTTAAGTGAAGGCATACTGAAAGATAAATTTAGTTGAAGATTGTAAAGTTTTCTCTTTATATATTCCATGTAACCACAGTCATTTCTTTTATGTAATGAACTTAAGTTAAAAAAGTGTAATGACTCAATTTTCAATTAAAAAATCAATGCTCTAAAGTACTCATAAAAATCCTAACTTTCTATATGAGTCGGTTGAATATTTCTAAAGGAAATTCAACCAACCATACAATGGTTTTTGTGAAGTTTCTTTTATCATCTGAAAGTTTTTTGTATAACATTGACCAACTAAAAAATTGAGCGAGACGTAAAAGCTGCATCGAACGAAGATCCTAAGAAAACTTACAGTTGATGGTTTGTTATGTTTTACACATTATTGTGCCTCCAATAAGGATATCATCAAATCTTCAGCCAATAACTTCATTTGTTCAAGATATTACTATATATCTTCTGAAGTTTCCTAGTAGATTTTAGCCTATTCACATGATACTTGAGTCTAACAACTACACACCAATTAAATATATTGTGGAATATTCAAATGACCATGCTTAAGCTAAGTCTTTTTCAATATGTTCAACTATCTATTTAGAGATGTCAAAATGCCAATGTGTCCACTGGGACCCTACCCACTCCCTTTACAATGTCTAGAAATTTTTTCAATCAAATCAATGGCTAGTTGGTACCTTCATATATTCATATAAAATATTTGGAAATATTCCACATTACAAAATGAGTTGTATGCTATCGATATGTAAGTATTCCAAGAAACATTCCTAAACACTTCCTAGATCTTAATCATATGTGTGCTTCAATTGAGTAAATAAGATAGTTGTATAGGGACAACCCTAAGTGTTTGTTCATGGGGCCCTCATTCTCTCACCCAATTTATTTCTCTCAAAGTTTATTGAGGTCTATTCTTTGACGAAGGAAGGTAATAAGTGTTGGGTTTTATGCATGATGACAGACACAATATAAGTAACAAAATTTTATCAAAAATCAACAACCATATCTCATCAAAAAAAATGTATAAGAAAAAATGAATGTGAGATATACCTTGTTGTAAAGAAAATATGACGTAGTTACTTGCACGGTGACATGCTTCACTTGCAGTGCATGCACATTGTGCTCCTAACACTGACGCATGTCAGCTATCTACATAGTCCATGTGGAATTCAGGAAAGTCCATGTCACATTTCTTGAGTTGGTGAGGAGGAGAAATCTCTCTTATCAATGCCCTATCACATTCATATCTCTCTCCCTTTCTAGTCAATGACAGCTAGGGATTCTCATGTGTTAAACATGTGTTAAGAACCTTGTCTGTCATTTCCCATTAAATAAGGGAGGTTGAAGATAGTATTTACAAAGAAAATCCAAGAAATTAAAAGCCACAGGAAAATTTTCCATAGGCATTCAGAGACTCTTGTACATTAGTTGGTTGGTGTAGAATGTTCAACAAACCATATCATTAAATAGTCAATTGAATAATCACATTAGTCAACCAACTACTATCTAGTTGGTTGGCTGGTGACTCCATTTGACCATGTGTTTGTACTAACCCTAAAATTTAGTTAGTGGGTTGGCTAATCACAATTATGAGTTGTATAAAATACTGACAATCATCTAGATCCTCTAGTTGATAGTCTAGGGTTCCAAACAATCCAATACAATTCTACACATAAATATTTTGATAACCAATCTAATTTAGATATTTATCAATTAAAATATTTCCAATATTCTCTATAATTATACTCCTCCTCTATATAAAACTAAGTATGTAACCCTATAGGTATCATATTATGTTTATAGTCATAACTATAACCGTGTTACAACTTCTTGAGAAAATGAGAGGAATCTAGAAACACATTATTACCTCTAAATCAATTGCATAAGTTGGATAACAACCTCAACCTTTATGTGACAAATATTATTGTGACTGTATATTTCCTTTTACTTTGATATCCATGTTGAATCTCAGGTATGGAATCATCATTCTCTTCACAATGGATCTATATTTAATCTAAAATAGACTCTTGAGATACATGTGAGATCAATATAAAATATTGACTCACATGATCATGGCCATTCATTTCATAGTCTCCATCACCAAGTGTCTAAGATATCACTCCAATAGGAGGGGTAAATTTTATCTATGTCACTAACAGTCATCCACCTATCACAATGTACCCAATCTCTACTTGTATAGGAATTCTTATTCAAGGTCAATTTGAGTAGTGTAAAAGTAAACCAAACAGCATATGATCATTACAGTGACTTAAGTTGACAAATCACAATTATGAGTTTCACATTGAGATATAATTATGACTACGTTCCATGGCTCCCGTGTATCATTCTCAAAGTGGATCTATATGGTGCACTTATTCACTAACAAGTACTACTTCTGGGTAGAAATCACATATCATGACTAACGAGACACAGTCATTAATCACCACACTCATATTAGTCTTAGTGTATTAGTTTTCCTAATTTCTAAAACAATATCTAACTGGAGACTACACAAGAATGAATACACATGATCTCATATTCAAGTTCTCAACCTAAAATCACATGGAATTGAGTCATACATTCTTATGAATTATTATGTTTATGCATTGTCTTATATTGAAACAAACATAATAGCAAGATTTTCCATTATTTGTAACCAAATTGAGCACAAAGTATCACAATCATCATATGGCTATCTCTTAGGTCATACATACAAATAACAAGGGAATATGAACTTGGTAAGGTTAGGCTAACCCTTAAATAGGTCCAAGGCTTTTGTCTTGAAATAGAGACGGGATGGAAGTGAAGCTTGATGTATGCACTTGATGAATTTAACATAAGATGCATCTTAATGATTAAGAAATCCAAGTATATGAGACTAATTGGTATTGAACCTACGACATTGTAAGACACATCACTATACGTTTTGCTCATTTGTAGTCAATTCAATCGCTCTCTATATCTTATTTTAACTATTTTCTATATAATTTTAAGGTCTAACAAGTTTGTTTAAGTTGCTATTATCTAAAATCAGCCACTTGTGCATTTACATGTTACATAGATAAATGCATTTTTTCCTCTAGTTATGTGGAGCAGGAGGCAAGTTCACTATGTTCAAAAACCATGAACTAGTTTGAGGTATAATATGTTGTCTGGATCTGTTAATGATGCTCATGCAACCTATAATTAATATGTATTGGGTAGTGATCAGCATGATCAGTATAAATCCACTGAGTCCTTTAATAGATACCAAACAATGAGAATAATTGGTGGTTTTGTAATTCATGGAAATTATATGGATTTTAAAGGTATTTTATTTATTTAAAAACAAATATTTCTTTTTGTAAATCAAAATTTTGCCAAATTTAAGATATAATCTCCAGATTTTTGACATAACATAAAAGCATATCAAGCCTATTTGATGTACGTTTTTATCTATTTTAATGACAAAGTCTCTTACCTGGAAAAGTTATGACTATTATTTCTATGATATTTGGGTGGCATAGTTTGGGTTTCATTCATGTCTGTTTTACAAATATGCATATTTTTGTATTATTTTGTTGAAGCCCTTTGATAAAAATATATATATCAGAATAATAATGACTACAATTTATTCTAGTCATTTATATTATTAAAAATGTATCTTATCACAATGTCCTTTCCTTAAAAGGAGTTTACCCCCTGAATTCCATCACCCTTCCAAAAGATTGTGTAATAAGTTCTCATATCCTCTTTGAGTTCTCTAGTAGCCTCATCAATTGTATGTTGTCTCTATAGGAATTTGATCATTTGTATCTTCTCATTTTAGAGCTCCTTTGTAATTCTTGTATAAAAATTTGACTAAGAATATACATGTGAATCCTTGAGTCCATGAGGTTCATGTTTTATGATGTGCCTGTGGCCCATCACATTCTAGTTCATATTAGAGACATGAAACACATTATGCATCATGTTTTGTTATGGAGGACGTAAAGAAAGTCAGTAGGTGCATTTAACACTATTTTTTAAAACGTTGAAGTAAGTAATATGACGATAGATTCCTTTTTTGTTATGGCTTGTGGAGGCCTACTATGATAAAAACACATAATAACCAAACCAAATTTGGTTATCTCGATATGATATTTTTATTGTATTTTCAAAAGTCTTAATATCTTTTTAACCTTGTTTGTGTAAGATAATTTATTATTATATACTTGTAATTCCTCATAATCACATTTGTGCTTCTTCCACTTTAATCCAATAAAGAGGAGATATGCATGGCTTTCTACATATGGATTCATATTGGGGAATACTAATACTTTATTTGTAGTTTTGGTTGTATAACTCAGATAGTCTAAGGTTGTGACCACAAGATCCTCCTAGTCTAGGTTGTAGGTTGTCAAGAGGTCTAACAAAATCTGTCATTTGTTAAGGTTTTCCATCAATTGGTAAAGTGATAGGAAATATTGATGTTTAGTTGTTCTCATGGTCCATCTTGTAACTTATTCTAGAGGTGGGAGGTAAATTTTGGGTTTTGTTTAAAAAAATTGAGGTGGGCACTCCACATTATGTGTTCTATCAAATTTATAGTTCATCTAGTTTTATGTTGGATTCCTATTTGGGGCGTTCATTTATCTTAATCAACTGACTCACTCATTTAATAGATGGTATAATACTAGAATGCATGTCAATTCCCATTAAACCCTAATTGCATTCAAGTACACTTAATTGTATTCTTTTCATGTTTTAATAGGTTATACATTATAATTGATACACTGGGTCATTTTGAAGTTCTAAAGCCTTCTTTGTAACTTTTAGGAAGCTAGGTTGACTAAATACAACCCCAAAGAGAACTCAAAATCATGTCGAGACCTGAGGAGGAAAAGTATATAAAAGGTTGGAGTTCAATATGAAGATGGAGCCATTCAAAAAGTGCTATGAAAAAAATTCTCCGCCATGTGCATGGTGTTGTAGGGCTACACTCCATAAATAAAATGACATAAAACCCAGACAGAGCTTCCATTTCTGTGTAAAGTGGTAATTTTTTCATACCCCCTCCATGGTTACATGCCCATAGTTGTTGGTTTATGCTACCAAAAATCAAAACAACCCAATGAATCCACCCTATTTTACAACACATACTTTTACATAGCAGAATTCTGGTTCACCTAGGCTAGAGAAGTCATCTTAAGGTGACACTAATGATGTCCATACCATTCTCCACCCAAATACCTTGACATAAACCCCCTTTTCTCATGAATCTAGGCCCCTCTTAAAGCATTTTTAACTCCATCATAGCCACAGTGAAGCCTCCACTGGTTAGATTTTCACCCAACTTTCCAAAATGCATCCCCTTATTAGGATTATATTATCATGCCTAACCCTAGTATATACACACAAATGTTGGCCACATCCATGTGACCTCACAACTCCACTACTAATGACCTTTTCTTGTCTCATCACTCCTTCCACTCAACCACTCCCACCAAATCCTAAACCTAACCTCCATATGTCACCATTTCCATCTTACCCAAGGTGGAGAAATTTGGATCTAGTATAAGTAGAAGCCAATAAAAAGAAGTAAAACCGTCCATGTACAAAAATATTATCTTTATCATAGCTTCTTCCTTCTCCTTATTCTCCCTTGTTTTTCTTTTTGCATTTATGATCAGCTACACTTATTAGTATCATGTTTGGGTTAAAGGGTTTATGATGCCATGCAATTTGGGGTCGACATGATTGTTTTGATGTTTCTATCCTATATTTATATTTCTATACATCTCACTATTACTTGTATTCTTTTTTTTTCATCTAGAGTATATATATAACATGTATATTGGGGAAGTAGTAGAGATATACTAAGTGTCCTGATATGGACTTGGTTTCTCTCTATACCAACTTTCTATCCAGCTCCTCCACAAATATTATATTTAACATCTCTTTTGGGAAGTAGGATTAACCACACCAACTTGTCAAGGAGCATGAAAAGGTAGTATAGATAGTGAAAAGGGTCAAAATATTCCTCATAATCCCTATACCACCCATTGCCATCAATTTTGGAGATAAAATTCTACTTGAAAACCTATGACTCCATATATATTTGGGTGGTTTTGTTATTTTCTTTAAGATTTGAGAACTATAATGATGGATAAGTAGTGATACAATATGTGTACTCTTAATTTTCTTCAAGTAGAGGGTGAAAGTGACTTAGGTCTTGTGTTGATTGTTGGTTTATAGAGTATGTTTGAGTTTTTGTTTTGATGTTTAGTCTGAGAAGCATGTGTAGATCAACCATAATCCTACAAACACCCACTACTTCCAATAATTGATTAAAACCAAATTTCTACTTGCTAAGCGTTTGTGATATTGCTTGTCTAAATAAGCTACTTGATTTTAGTTAAGAGATAAGATTGTTAGTTCATTGTTAAGCTTGTCTAGTAGTGTATTTAATGTTAGTTAGTAGTAGTTAAAGTCAGTTACAGTTTAGCTTGATTATTTTGTTTCTTGCCCCTTAGGGTAACTCAAACCAAAGCAAGATTATACCCTAAGAACCACATCTTTTTTAATTATAACTAAGGATCTAGATAGTATCCATGATCTAAATGATATTTGTGGATTCAGAACTAACTTACAACTTTCATAGTCTTCAAGCTCGTTCGCTTAAAATTCTAGTACAAGAATGTTTACAACTAGGTAACATTCTTTAGCTTGGTGTGTGCACATCATTTAGTAACTTACTTGTTGTCCAGATTCATAAAATTGGGAATATAAATGTGTGATAATCTTTTAATAATTGGATTTACACCAAAAATGGACGCAACAACTTTGTGTGAGTTGTTGAAGAAAAAAGAGAAACACTAGTGACCTAGAGCCACTTATGTGAACCTCATGTCATGTTGGTTGTTGATCTAATATAGAACAAAAATCTTTCCATGTAGGTTCTTTAGTTACAAATTAACAATGGAAATCATTTTGTAACTCCCAAACCCTTCCTTCAATTTTATTCATTCCCGTCCTTGCTATGATTTCCATCTCTCACAGTCATATATTCCACCCCAACTGTCACATCATCACAAATGAAAAACAACAAATGCCATGTAAGTTGTTATAGACGTGAAACTAGAAGCATTAAGAAATAGAAACAACAAATGTTTTTACACAGCAACAACACTAAAGCATAAAAAAGAACTACATCAACACATAGCAAGACACTTCTTCTTAGTTTTAAGTTTTTTTCATGAATTGTGGGTTTTTGTTGTCTTTGTGAATCAATTTTAATTAATTTGATATAATTGTGGCCTAAATTGCCTTTAATTGATTAATTTTACCTACTTGGACCTACATCATACCTGATTTATCCAATTGACCTATATATACCTATCTTGTATATACTCACAATAATTTCATATCTAATTTTTCCCAAATTGGAATTGCTCATGAGCATGATGACTTAATTTTGACATGAGAGTATAGTTAGTTGTTTCATTTTTGGGAACTTTGTAGTGTTTTTATATTGTTCTTTTTTCACATATGCAAGAGAGAACACACGTTTTTCTCCCATATATCCTTGTATCAAGAGGAGGAATCATTGATAAGATTTAGTTTAAATCATAACAAATTGTGTCTTATCTAGTTTATGATAAATAATTGTATAAATAATTGACATGTATACTATTCATAGTTAACTTTTTTTTCTTGTTTCTTAATAGTTTAGTCAATACATAAGTATATGTATTCACTGTAACAAACCCAATATTAAGTATTCAAATCCTCCCTTAGCGTATGTTTTTTTATCAATTTTGGCCTTAATATTTAGTTTCCTAATTTTAGATTGTACAAGGAGGAATAGAACTATAGATACATTGTGATTTAACTAATAAACATCTTATTTGAGGCTCAATTGTAGTTGATTAGTATAATTTTACAATTAGGGGCTAGTTCATTAATTTTACCATCATAATATATTTTGTTCTCTAGAATTTTCCTATGACTAGATGAGGGATATGAAGAGTCAAAATGAAAACTAGGAATAATTTGATTGTAGGAAGGGATAATAGTTTTAAAAGATTACTTCACCTAGAACTCATGGTTTTATATACTTAGAAATTTCAAAAGTGAAAACTAATATAAAAGTTAGTTTCCTCATTCCTCAATCATTTTACATGTCAAATTTCAAGTTTATTTAAAATTAAATGCTCATACAATTGAACAAGGAAAGGAAAATAGCGAGTGCTTTAGTCAAACTATATTTCTTTTAATGACTTAGATGGATAAAGTTTAGTTTTAATCTTTATGTCATGTATTTTTTTGTGAAACTTAGATTATGTTCATGAGGGGTTTTCATGGTTTTTGAATTTGGATTGGAGGGCGCAGAGCATGACTCCTACCTCTAGCCACTTTCCTTCCCCCACAAACTAGAATGTGATCGTTCCTTCCCAATTTTTCTTTAGATATATCCCTCATCTCTATTCCTTTCCCCATGATCTCTTTTCCTCTTATTCCTTATTCAACTCCACATACATTAATCTCTTCTTCAAACCCTAATTTCCAAATCAACAAAATTCCCAAAACATATCATGATGTCTTCTTTTCCCCATCCTAAATACACTTTTAAAATTATCTTTATATAGATATATACAAGTGAGAACCACAAACACACATCCAATAACTCTACCCCACCCTCAATTGAACCCAAATTCCTCTTCACTGCTGCTTCATATACCATTTGTTCCATTGATCACCTTTCCATCACCTCCATAGAATCACAAACCAATGCAATCAATTAGGCCCATAGTCAGCACCCACACACATCTTTCCTTCTTCATCTGCCTCCAATTTATAATCGCTTGATTGTTTTCTTTGCCTTAAAACTTTGACAACCAGACAGCTTGACTTGGACACCAACATTGGCCTTCATTGACTCTCGAGACATTAAAATCTTATAGATAGAATCATTGGACCTTGAGGACGCCTTGTTCCCATTCGTTGTTCCAATACAAGCTTAATTCTGTGGATTTTGGATGTGTGGGTGTTTCGCATAGGGATTCTTCTCTACAAAGCTATCTTTCTATAAACAACAATTGTTATTTCTATGCTTTGATCTAAGATATTTGCTAGACTTTATCCTACGTGACTCGATGATTGTTTCATCGTGTGTTGCGGTTTTGTATTTCTTAAGATAGTTGTCCTCTTATGTGGACATGGAAGATCTTCTACACCTAGAAATAATGGGCCCAGAGCCTGAGTGATGGATCATTGTGCTTGGTTCCAGCTTGAGAACTTGTTGGGAGAACCTCCCATGATCAAGGAGGACTGGGTCGAAGGTTGGTCTCAACATCTTGCTAAACTCCAATGCTTTTCCACAATGGAATGAAGAGGAACAACATTCTGCCACCCCCATGATCTCTCGACCATGCCCTCTGACACGTCAAAACTACAGATGCAAACACACATATATAGTCATCAAGTAATATAGAGATGTGAGTCTCGAGTTGTCAAACCTTAGGGAGTTGGGCCACTAGAAATTTCTAATAAATAAAATAGATTAGCTAAGTTGATGAAAAGGGTTGATTTGATTTGATAATTAACTATCAATTAAATTAAGAAAGTATGAATGGAATACTTAGCATTTATTGCTTTCATCATAGTAAAAAATTACAGACTTGTAGAAAATTTATGAAATAATTATCTTGAATTAATGATTTTTAGCTTGCATTACCCACTTTTGTAGCATAATACATTATCCAATATAGACAAAATGTCACTTTCATAATAGTTAAATAGTAGATTTAATTATTATGAACTATCTCTAGTTTCTCACCCTCATTGTTGTAATCTCAATTATAGGGCACATTCTTAACTATCTTTGTGTAAATTCATCCAATAAACTAATCCCTCTTTTATAGTAATTAATTATCTAAAATTCTAAACATGGTAATTAATTTACGAATAGCAGTCATCCCAAATTTATATGACAACTCAAGCACTGAATTTTCATTCACAATAAAATCAAGTCAAGCATAATAATTGCACAGCACCACTCTCAGTCATAAATATTAGAAAGTTAGACAAACATATACGATATGATATCTAGAAAATATTTTAGAGAGAAAACATGATACTGATTCCTGAAGAAAGAATTTGTGGAGTGATCTGCATAACAAGGTCACATTTGGTTGTCTTCTCCTCTATAAAAATGCAATGTGTATCCACTGATAGGGTTTTACCTATATTTCTCCTTCTTGTCTCCTCCTTGTGCTAGCTTATGGGTGTACAAATAATGAGATCATCGGGATGTCTATAAGATGTCTCCTTTATATATGAACCTAAAAATCACAACGTATAATGATAACAATTCAATTTTACACTTGTAACATTGTCCAAAAAAATGTGTGAAAGTTAGTAGCATCAACTTGGAGTCTATAGCATCAATATTCCTTTATTCCTTATCCTTATCAAATTGTAAACAATGTGAAATAACTCTAATACCATGTTGGTACAACCAACTTAACATTGGTGTTATTGTCTTTTCTCTAGAAATACTTGCATTGTAAATATGCCATAAAAGGTCAAATGATATTATGATAAAATAATATAAAATACATGAGAACAGAGAACAGTTGATACAAAAATGATTGTACAATAGGATAGAAAGGTATTCAATTAAGAGCAATATCCATGAAATAACCCAATCAAAACATCAAAATAATGAAAATTGTGTGTGCATCGCCCTTGTAGGCTCTTGAGCTTATTTTTTCCTTTGGGAAAATTATTGCATTTATCCATTCATTTCTTATTAATCCACTAGTTTCCCCTAGTAGTCATCAATGATGGATGTGTCCCTTTACAGTTGGTTAGTTAATAATTAGGTGCATGGTCATATTGGTCATTTGACATCCTTTTCTATTTTCCTAGAATTTTTTAAATGTTTAAAACTTATAAAAATAATAGTAAACAACTGGTATGCTAAACAACTATAAATAGATAAGTTTTTGAAATCAAAAGAACACGATAGATCAATTGTACAGTTTTCACAACCTAATTCATAAGTTTTTGTTAAATATATTTTAATGTTTTGTTAATTGAGAAAAATGATGACAACCCTAACACGTGTTTAATGTGATTAGGTTTTGCAGAGGCTCTGACCCTTGAACTTAGAGATCATTTGAATAACTAGGAATTATTTATAGATATGTCCATCTGCCTTATTATTGTTTGGGTATTATGTTGTCTCAAACCCTAAAACTGGGGCTCAAGAAAGGACCCTTTCACTGAGGTGGCTCAAGCATGCTACCACTCCCTGTAAATATGAACCCAAGACTTTGAAACAAGGCATCTCATCTTCTCCATGAAGTGTTGTCGATTTTGAGCCAGATCATAGATTTCCATTGGTAGACAATGGTGAAGGCCCTAGTCTCCATCGACTTGCATCATTATGATGCATCTGTTGCCCACCTTTTAGACAAGGAAGGTAGAAAAAGTCTTACCCGCCCTCATCCTCTCCATTGACCACTGAAGATTAGGTTTTCATTGACATTCAGTAACCAAACAGATTCTTGCCTTATTGTATCTCGTTCTCCCCCACTCTATTCCACATACATTCATTGTTGTCTGTGGGTGATGGCCCTTGTTTCATGAAAATCATGCATTTCCCTCAACAACATGAGTTGCTAAAATCATCAACTTGGGTTGGGAGTAACCATGAAGGCCTCTCAACCATGTCAATATTAATATTCCAATGAATGTATATAAATGTGTTTATGTTATCTCCTAACTCTTGTTCATGAATGAATCACTTGCATGCATAGCTACCATATTGTGATTCTTGAATCCTAAAACCTCTAAGAGTAGTATTATATTATATCTAGAGTTAAGGAGTAGTGTGATTGCATAAAAGTGTTGGATCACTAGATATAAGGATCGTATGTTTGTTTCTTTTGATTGTTTGTTTGTCATCTTTAGAGAGAGACATGGTTATATCAAAAATTAACCCAATACTGAGAGAGGAGGAATACACATAAATGATGATTGCTCAAAAACAATTCTAAGTGTATACAATGGGTATGTGTGCTTTCATGTTGATGAGTGTGCTTGGTTGGTGAAACCCAATTCAAGTTCTATTCAAAATATAAAAACCAACAAAACAAAACTACAACTTATTTTTATATTATAGTTTGTTTTTTTGCTTACTCTTAGTATGCTTTTTACTTAATTCCCTGAAGAACACCTATTTTAAATATCAAATTAACTTATCTAAGCTAGGATCTAAGGTCCTGACAATTTACCATTTCTTTTCCATGTGTTCGACCCCATTTTACTACTTTCGACATTGTATTCCATTGTGGGTTGTCATAAGGGTTAGGGATATAAATTTAAAGTATGATCCTTAACAACCATTTTCAATATTCTCATATTTGGGATACACATTTAGAGACGATCAAATTTTGGCACTATTAGAGGGATGAGACAACCATCTATTACGGACCCCAGGTCTACTTAAACGTTGTTAATGTTTTATTTCTATCAATTAGATTCAATCGCACATAATTTGAAAATATATGCACTTATTCTCAAAATTCATTTTTGTGTCTGATGTTTTACCCTTGTCAATTTTTTAGGTAGTAGGCTCAAACTACTTTTCATATAAGGAAAGTAGGGCTGAAGTTGGAAATGGAGCCAGAAATGGAGAAGGAAATGAAGTAGGAGTTGGACATGGGCCACCTGTTGTTATTTCATCCCTCTATTGCATCATTGTAGTGAGAGCCAATGAAACAGGAAACTAGTTGTAACCCAATGGATGAATTTATCTAACTTCAAACTCAAATAGAATTCATTTCTGTCATACATCAACCAAAAAAATTAGGGGGTCTCTTGAATTTAACCTTTATCACCAAATTGATGCCATTAAGAATGTTTGTGATACCTTGGAGATAAATAGGGTTGCTCAAGATTTATCTATTGTAAGTCTTTCTCATTCTATCTACAAGAGAAGGCTCTCATGTGCCATCACACACTAAAGCATGGGAGTATATAAAACTGAGAGGAATTAGTTAATGCATTTGTTGGTAAATTCTTTCGAGTTGAGAATAAAATCAAGTGCAAAACAATATTACTGGAATTAACCATACGTCTTTAGAATATGTGATGCCTGGGAGAGATATCATAACTCTCAGATAAATTATCTTTTCCATAGTTTTGAAGATGGATACCACATTACTACCTTCTATAATGGCCTACCTTGGGGTGAAAGAAAAACTATAAATGCAGTCATCGGGATTGATTTCATGCAACCAAACTATGGAATTCCAAATAAATAATAGAAAACATGGCATTCCTTCAATTTGGATGGGACTTTGAGAGGGGGCCTACTAGCAAAATTTCTACCATGGGAACTTCCAACAATGCAAAATATATGGAAGCCCTAACAGTGAAGTTGGACAACATTGCTATCGATGTTTGCACCCTGAAGGAGCACCATGTAAAGGGAACGAATAGTATGGAAGCGGTCATGAACTGTATTACATGAGGAGAAAGTGTACATAGTTGGGTCATTGCATTTAGATACACAAAGAAGAAGCAAGTAATCAATAAGAGTAGTTGGAAATGTGTCTTTTTCAAATAATAAGAGTCCAGATCATGTTGTTTTATCCAATGGAAACACGTAGGAAGCAAAAAACTCTCAATTCCTTAATCAACCTCAAAAACCATTTGGGTTTGGAAGAGGCAATAGACAACCTAGTTTTTAACGCACTGCCAATTTCCAACTGAACAAAACTCTCAAAATCACCTAAAGTCCAATATGATGAATGAGATGTTTGCCTTCACCAAAAGGTAAGACGAGACCAATGGCAAGCTAAAATTAAAGAATAATAAATGCAAACAACATGTAAAGAACATGCAAGGTCAAATGGGGTGTTATTGATCAAATTCTAATCTTTAATAGCATAACAAAATGATACATCATCAATAGACACATCTAGGAAACCTGATTAAGAACCCAGGTGAAAAAATTGTGTCCAACACCAAGCAAAATCTTAGGGGCATGAATAAACCATGATGGATACTCTTAGGTCTGGGATATTCCTCAACTTTTATACTACCAATAGCCAGTAGGAAATGACTCCTTCGCCTACATATAACATTCACCAAGTAACTATAGAGGTCAAACAAGAGAATATCCTCACACCTTTTCTTAAGAAAACAACAACTAAGGAAAGGGGTAAGGGGAAGAAGTCTATCAAAGATAAGGAACACAAATCAGTTGAAGAAGCGTTTGACAATAAGGACCCATATGCACTTGGAACTCCTTTTCTTTATGAGTTGATCAAAACTCGTCAAGTTCACTAAAGTCGTTAAAAGGTTACACCTTGATATCCTATTTTTGAATGTTATTGAGGAAGTGCACACTTATGCTAAAAAAATAGAAAATTGATTACAAAAAGGAGATATGGAGAAGAGGTGGAATACGTTAAGATCACAAGATGTCAAGCACATTTTCAAGAAAATATGCCTACAAAAAGTGAACCCAGAGCATTCACAATTCCTTTCAATGTAGGAGATAATGAAGAAGGGAAGATATCAGTTGATATGGATGTTATTATAAGTATTATGTCGTTAATGCTAGCAAAGAGACTTGGTCTGACATACATGGTGAAGATAGGAATGAAAATCCAACCGATTGATTACACTTTTATAAGTCCACTAGGGATTGTTGAAGATGTGTCAATGAGGGTAAAATTATTCTTTATTCCTTGCAATAGCAATGTGATCAACACAATTGAAGACTTACATTGCCCCATAATTTTTTGGGAGACCCTTCATGTCCATAGGAAGATCCCTTTATGTTTAATACCCACAACATAGGGTTTACAATAGGTTTTTTACTTGAATATCAGTGTATAGATGGTTATCGCTATTGACAAAACACACAAATTAGAACAAGGAAGTGCCCCTTTTAGAGTCGTGTACTCTAAAGGTAATATGGTCGTTTCTATTTTGAATTGTGATGATACATGCTTCATCAAAAACCATGAGATTGAAGAGTTGTAACAATATCTTGACATTGAAGAAGATAATGTTATTATCATGCAAGACTTGAAAGTCATTGAACTTGAAACAACTAATTATGTTTCTTTGAAAAGAACACTTGTTGATGAAGAAACTCTTAAACCTTTATTTGAGTTGAAATAGCTCCCAAAGGGACTTTGGTACAAGTTCCTGCATGAAGAAGGAAGAAACACAGACATAAACAATTAATCCCTATTTGAGGAGCAAAAAGAATGATTACTTTGAGAACTAAAATTGAGAAAGAAAAACATTGGATATTTAGTAGGTGATATCAAATGTTATAGCCACACATATTGTATACATACAATTCATATGTAAGAAACCACTAAACCTCTATCTCAAGGGTAGAGATTTTTGAGTCAAAACCTATGTGAGGTTTTCAAGAAAGAAGTGATCAAATTGTGTCTTGTCCAAATCATATATGTCATTAGCGACAACCAATAGGTTATTCTTGTCCATCTTATGCCCCAAAAATGAGGTTGGTAATATTTAGGGTGATAACAAAGTTAAAATCGCAACAAGGACAGTGACTTGGTGGATAGTGTGCATTAACTATATAAAGATAAATGCAACTATAAATAAATATCCTTCATGTTACCTCTCATTGATCAAGTTATTCGATGTCTTGTGCACCACTCTTGTTTTGTCATCTTAATGGATATTTAGGATTATCAAGTACTAATTCTACCAAGACAATCAAAAAAACAACATTCACATGTTTCTATGGCATGCACTATTTTCTCAAAATGTCATTTGTCTTATACAATTCACCTACTACATTTCGGAGGTGTATGATGTCAATTTTCACCAAATTTCTTAAAGATATCATGAAATATTTTATGGATGACCTTTTGTGCATCAATCCATATTTGAGGATTTTTGGAGAAACCTGTATTCATGCAGTAAAGATGTGAAGACAAACACTTTATGCTTAATTGGGAGAAATGTCACTATATGATCCAGGAAGTAGTCATTGGACATAAGGTATTAGCAAGTGGTATAGAAGTAGACCTAGAAGAGAAAACAATGGTATAAGCCATATCTAAACTTCCCCCTCCTAAGTCAGTGACAAATGTGAGAAGTTTATAGGGCATGCAGGTTACTAGAACCACTTTGTTAAAAAAATCAAAGATTTCTAAACCTTTGTCAAGATTACTTGTGAGAGAATATACCCTCAACCTCAATAATGATTTCTTAAAAGCCTTCAGCACTTAACATGCACTCACTACAACACCAATCATCAAAGATCCTGACTAGGATTGACTATTTGAGTGTATGTGCAAGGAGAATGATTTGCATACGGTGTAGTTACTGGGTAGAGAAAATACAAGAAATGTCATGTCATTTACTATGCAAGAAAAACACTTGATGAATCCCTTGTCAACTATAAAACTATAGATAAAAGAATGATCATGACAATCTACGTATTTTATGCATACTTGTTAGGAGCTAAAGTCATATTGTATATTGATCATGGAAGTATCAAGTATAATATGACCAAGAAGGATGCAAAACCTAGACTTTTGAGAAGGGCACCCCTATAGGAGCTTGATCATGAGATCATCATTAAAAGGCAACCACAACTATGGTGGATGACCACTTATCAAAGATACATTTGGAGGAAGACAATACCCTACCTATGAATGATATCTAATCATACAAATCCCTAATTCTAGCTAAATCTATTGATCATGTGACCCCATGGTATGTCGACATATGCAACTATTTGGCTTTCCAACAAATCCCTCATTAGATAACTTATAATGAGAAAGATTAACTCTTTTCTTAAAATTTTCTATTGTGATGATCCTCTTCCATTCTATAAATGTGTGGAAAATCTCTATTGAAGATGCATACCTAAAGAGGAAGCATCAAAAATCATCTATGAGTGTCATTCTTCATCATATGGTGGACACTTGGGTCAGATCAATCAATGAAAAAAGTAACACAATAAGGTTTTTACTGACCTACTCTGGTTAAGGATAAATGATGTTATGTAAGAGCATGAAATGAATGTCAAAGAATAGGATATATTTCTAGGTGCAACTGGATGTCTTTGTCTTACTGGATAGAAGTTGAGATCTTTGACGTATGTTGTATAACTACATGGGCCCTTCTCTTTCATCCTATGGTGATCAATGTATTTTGGTTGAAGTTGATTAAGTATAGAAATGGGTATAGGTTGCAGAAACCCCTACTTTTGATCAAAATGATGTGATGAAGATGTTCAACAAAATAATATTCCCTAGATATGGTGTCCCCGGGACTGTTACAACTGATGGGGGCTCTCGATGCACAAAGTGAATATGGAGTAAAATTTAAGTTTACAATGTTGTATCATCCCTAGACATTAGGATAAGTCAAAGTATCCAATAGATAAATAAAGCAAATCATAAACAAGATAGTTGGGAAATGTAAGAAAGAGTGGGATACTAAATGAGATGATGCCCTATGGGAATACATAACATCTTTCAAGACACCAATATAGACAACACCCTATAGGCTGATTTATGGAAAGACATGCTCTTAGAGCTAGAATATAAGGTTTTCTAGGTGATAGATATTTAAATGTGGACCTTGACTTTAAAGGTAAGAAAACATTCCTACAACTCCATGAAACTAAGGCTTCATGTCTATGAAAGTGTCAGAATCTATAAGGAAAGAACCATGGTGTTGCATGATGCACACTTAAAAAGAAAAATGTAAAGGAAGGAGACAATGTCCTACTGTTAAATTCATCTATAAGTTTATTTCCATGGAAATTTAGATCATGATGGTTTGTGCCTGTCACAATTACAAAAACCTATCGATCTAAGGTGATGAATTTATTCAGTGATAAGTCAAGAGTATCCAAAGTAAATGGTCAAAGAGTTAAAGGATTAATGAAGATGAATATTTCACAAATAGGTATGATCTACAGCTCTATGATCCATAGATGTAGAGCTAGGGAACACTAAAATTCAAGCTATTGACTTAAAATTAGCACTCCTTGGGAGGCATCCCAAGATCTTCCTTGCCTTGTATTTTCCAATTTTTTCTTTTTGTTGAATTTTGCTAATTAGTCCTAGGTTTTCAATTAGAAATTTTTTCATTTTCCATTTTTATTTGTGAAATTCTATAAAATTAATGTTGTGTGAATAGAATAAAATATGGTGAATGACATGAGTTTAATTGAATCAATGCAGGACACCCCGATAGACACAAGAGTTGTTTTCAAAGAAGGGGATTCCCAAACCAATAAAAAACCCTAAAGGTCTAGATTCTTGCTTGGTGTATGAATACCAGAGGATTCATCAGTCTCCAAAACAAGGATTTTATCAATGGATGAATTCCACACTTCCATTCATGAACATAGAGTTTTCATCGACTAAGTAAGGGTTTGTACCCCAATAAATTTTCAAACCCAGAATCCCATAAGTAGAGGATTAATGATCCTTCATTGGTAAGTGAATGAAGGAGTGTCATTAGAAGACATCCACTACCTTCTCATTGGTTGATGAAGATGGAAGTGTTTTTGGTTAACGTAGTAGAATTTTCATCAGCTTGGTGTTTGCAATATCCTTGCCGATAGATGAAGATCATAGCTTTGTTGATTAATGGACTTGTATTTTTGTTGGTCCTTTGCCTACCTATGATAATAGCACCAACAACTACTTATGAGCGTCAGTAAAAGCCACTGAGTGGTTTTAGGGTAAAACTCTCCCAAACCCTAGATGCCTCATGCACACTAAGCCCTACCTAACCACTCTAGAGCTTTGATCATCATCTATGGATATTACCATTTGTAGCCAACTTTAGCTTGATTTTCATCTATGGACATCATTATTGACCAAGCTCCATGCTTCTCTAATGAAAAGCCCACCATCATCCTCCTCCTCATAATGGAAGAAGAAGTCACCAGAAGGATACCCATTCTAGAATTGTGATGTCACGCCATCACTGGTGATGATGAGCTCCACTCCCTTATCATCTCACTCCTCTAAAGGTGAGGATACCATCTTAATCTCTATAAATGATGATCACCTACATCGAAGTTGAAGCTTACCACCAGAACTGTTGCAAAAAGGTCATTGTTGTTGACACCATTGTCCTGCAAAATCATTATCTAACTTTGACCATGATTAGTAAGAAGCTATAATTCATCCTTTTTCACCAATTTCCAATAGTCATCGGTCTTGGCTTTTCATCAATTTTCACCTTGCTTTGACTATTAATGCATATTTTGCATCATATTTTCATCGACCTCTAACCTCGTCGAACTCAGAGATCATTTGCGTTGGTTTTCATTGGATTTTCAATAACCTTTCATCAGTTGGCATGTCAAGTACCCTTCTCATTGGTTTATATTCTAGTTGGTTTATATACATTTGGTCTCTAAATAGTTGGCCAACCATTAAAATTTTATCAGTTTTGTGTCACCAATCTTTTTCATTGGTTGACTACTTCAACTTGTAAAATGATGAAAAATCATTGGAGGACAATCTCATAGGTTGTCACGTACATATTATTCTCATCGGTTGTTGAATATCATTTAGTACCCAATTGAGTTATCCTTGGTTGATTCCATCAACCGCTTGTCAAACTAACATCCTTAAACTATTTTGCACATCCATCTTAACACAAATTGTTGGATCATCAAGAAAAAAAGGAATATCAAGAAGGAACGTCAAGGGGATGCTATAAATAGAAATTGAGTTCCTTGAAGAATGCCACACTCATCCTACACCAAAAAGCATCAATAAAATTCTTAAGGATCATCTTCAAAACATCATGTCCCTTGACCCTAAGGAATCTGTTTTGAGTTAAGGAGAAACAACTCCAAATTTATCTTACTATACACCTTCTGAAGAGGGTGAGAATACAAAGAAGACAAAAACATCCATCCCAACTCCTAGAAGTCTTGTACAGAAGAAGACCTAGGCACGGAAAGAGCAGAGTCAGAAATAGAGGCAAGAAAACAAACAATTGGTTAGACAAAACATGCAATGAAGGTAGTTTAGCATAGATGGCCCCTACAAAACATGTAATAAAAACATCTATAATTGTAACCACAACTATAGATCCAACAATAATGTAGTCATATAGACAACCTGGTAATCATTTTATCCCAAGGGATGATGTGCACCAAGAAAATTATAATACAACAGTGCAGAAAAGGTGCTATAAGGAGGTGGGATATGGTTGCAACAAAACCTTAAAGGAGATGAGGATATACAATAGATTCAAGGCACTCCTAAACCCTGCCAAGATCTTCATATAATGCTTCTATCATCAAAGATTATATGATGACTAACTTTGGATATCATGTCCCCGCTAAAGAAGCTCCCAATTGAGAAAGAAGTGGTAGAGCACTATGAAGGGGCTTAAAATTTTGGGATTAGGACATTAAAAAGGGACTTCATACTAATATAAAGTATGTCAAACAAAATAGTCTACAATACAGATGAAGAAGTTGTGCTATAAACAAAGCTAAATCTGATAGAGAAGTCAGAGAGCTTAGCACAGACAAGACTTGGGAAAGGCTCACATGTGAAGAACTGCATGGTACTGGTCAATTAAAGGCATCTCAGATGCACTCTAGGATAATACGAGTCATTCATAGGATTTTTACATTCACAATCTTTATCGAAGCCAACAAATGTAATGTGACCAAAGCATATTTGCACATACTTTTGAGCATAATGGAATTAAGCATGTTAACATAGGATGATTGTTGATAGACAGGTTGACTGAAGCAAGTGGTCCAAAGGGGTTGAAAGAGCTTTGCACAAGAATTCTAATCACTTTGATCAGATATCAACTAGGTTATCCCTAAGGTTTTGTGAAATTTTACTAAAATTAAAGGGGACTACTTTGTAAACCTAAAATACTTAATTTCTATCGAGGTGCTTACAAGGAACAAGGAAATACATTTCTAATGGTTTAGAAAGTCAAATGACTTGTTACCTCTTTCATAGATGAGCATTTATGGTTGTGACATAGTCATTTTCTCATTAGACAACTTGCTAAAAATGGTTTTTGGAGAAACCACCTAGAATAGCAAGCCTAAGGCAATCACAACATCTAGGGGGGAATAACAAATCTAGCGTGAATAAAAGTGGAGAAATAACACAACTTCCAAACCCTTCTCAGATGAATAGATCAACCATAAAACCCCAAACGGAGGCAACTAGAGTGAAAAAAAAGAAGGAGACTCCCAAGTATTAAGCAACGACCCCCATGACCTAAAAAAGATCAATTGAAAAGAGGAAGTAGCCAGAATTAGGGGGTGTAAATGAAGAAGTGCAGACTATGGAGTCTGTCTAGCTTTCCAAGGGTGGCAAAGATAAACACATCAAGAATGTGACACTGCAATTCCTACTAAAGGAAACAACAAAGGTGTTATCATAGTTACCGCTCCATGATATGTCATATTCCCACTCTCCAGAAAAGGAAGCATCTATTATACAACTAAATTCCCCCACCCCCACCCTGAGTCATTAATGCCTCCATGCTTGGGGTCTGGATTTGTACATCAATATGACATCATGTGTGAGGAAATCTTTAACTCTTCTATTAATTTGTCTTCTTTATCTTCTAGACTACAGTCACTAACAAGGCATGTAGGATGAATAGAAGCTCAGAATTATCCACTAGAGGTCCTTCTATCCAGACCATCATGTAGCTTGTCAATATCAAATTGCAGAAACCATGACCACCGTGGCAACAGAGTTGGTTTAGCTATGGAGGGAGCGCAATGAAATGAAGAGGAAAAGAGAATAACAAATGAATCACCACAAAGATAATCATGAGAAGATGAGGCTAAGATGAAAGGAACAACCATCTTCATTGTGCTCCTCATCAAGATCGTCCTTTTCCTTATCTGATGAAAAAAATAGAAAATCAATGTCAAGTGAAGAGTTTGCCTCTCCACTAAACATAGACTCAAATTTATCACCCTCATTGATGAGTAACATGATGCATATTCAACATAAAAGGGGGAAACTATAGCATAAACAAAAGAAACTCTCCCTCATCCGATCCTTGAAGTGCAACCTATACAAGGGACCAACAATGTCATGGTTGAAGAAACATAATCTGAGCTGGTGGGAGTAATGGTTGATACATATGAGAAAGACAACATTCAATAACAACAACATATGAAGGTGAAGAGACTACAGAACATTTATGGAAAAAATTGATAGATATCTTTAATTTTGAAGCCATACCACATAGCATATGCAATGAATATTTATAATATCATCTGAAAGAAGAGCATATACAAGAAAGTTTGATGAAACTAGTACAACTATTAAAAAGTTTGATGACTCATTAGAAGATGATGAGAAAGTAATGTGGGCTTTCTTTGACAATTCCCCTATAAGAATGCCCAACCCATGCTATCCTGAGCTGAAAATCCCAAGAAACACCAAAATTCCCGAACCTCTATGGCTCTTTAGGTAAGATGGAGGGCATGGACATGACACTTATCATAATAATATCCTATAGGGACACATATGTCCTTGATGATATCCTATATGAAACACTATCGAGAGATGATATAATTTTGTAAACCAGAGGCACACTTCAAAAGGGGAAGATTTATGTGCAATGTTCAGAACAAAATCACACATGAGCATGTGACTATTTAAGTTTCTTTGTGAAATAATAGATAAAATATTATTAGACCCTGAGACAGAAGTGTGTGTATTCAATAGCACTCCAGCCCTCTCCAAATACCTTTATGAAAATAGTTTTAACACAGCCTCTATCCATGAGATGGATGTGGCAGTAAATAGAAAGTTGACCATACAAGGCTAGTGATCATTGTCTCCTTTCTATCTTAGATCAAGAAAAAATACATGGACTAAATATAAAATTGTAGTGAAAATAAGTTGAAATGAAATAATATGATCTTCCAAGATATCAAAACTACATAGATACAAAAAATTCTAATCAGGCTAGATCATCTGATTAAGGAGGCTAATAGTTTCTACATGCAAAACTGGAAAATCCTCATAATCAACTTCAAGGTTCTTAAACAATAAGGTAGGCTTAGGGGATAGTGAATTCAATGTTAATAGACTAATGGAGGCAATAATGAAATGGATCCGCTGTGAGGACCTAATTGGTGAGGATGTTTATGAGTTATGCATAAAACATGTCATGGATTATATATGTGATAGGCTCTTCTTCTAAGATACGTCATACCTAATATACACATACAGATGTACACAAGTGTGCCACTCCTATAAAAATATTTAACAAGGGTTCAACTTAAAGATATGTGGACAAACACTGAACAAGAGTGGGTTCTCTCATGGAAAAAGGGCTAGAGCAACTCCGAAGGGCATAAACATGAATCCAAAAACAAACCCAAGAATAATAGTCGATATATGAACAATATAAGTAGTGGAAAGTATCCCCTCTAATAAGGATATTGTATCCTATGAAAATCCACAACACGCATATACAAAACATTAAGAAGAGTCAAAAAATAATTCATCATCAGAATAACCTACAAAACACTCATCTAGAGAAGGGAGAATTCAAAGAAGATGAAAACATAGATGTCAACCCAAAGCAGTCTAGGGATATTGATGTCCCAGAAAATAGAGAAAATGTATCTAATGAGCCAGCAGGGACTGTAAAAGCAATGTTCAGAAGAAAAAACAGATGAGCATGAGATAGTCTCAATCAAGAAGATCTAGATTTTCTCATGGAAAAATTGAAAGAATATTGCAGTGATGGCAGTGTTATTTTCCACTATAGAAGCATTTACATGATTATAAAAGACCTTTGTGGTATCATGAAACTCAATGCTTATATGGTTGTAAATGTTATGACTACTTACCAATCCCTACTCTGGAATGAGCTCCCTAATCTCCATATGGTAGTTTTTGTACTACAAAGGGACCTAATGTATAACAAGAACTCAAAAGGAAAGGAAAAATTTATAGTGTGGTTACAACAATTCATTCCAAAATATATCTTCCTACCACGATTACATGATAACCATTGGACTCTATTGGTCATAACACTAAACCAAAAACTAAGATCTTGTACAATAGTCCACATGCTCAGTATGGCATGAATTAATAAGCAAATAAACCAGAGGATAGAGTGTCACAAAATAGAAGACAAAACATGTGCCACAAAAATCACTCTACTTATAAAGAATCATGGTGAGGGATACAAATATATACCAGGATAGGACTTCAAGAAGACATAATTCTATCATAGAAGCCCTCAAAATATGACTCAGTCTAATGATTATAGCTTCCATGTTATCTTCTTGGTTCATGCCCTAGGCAATTTGGGTGCATGAATAGAAAATATGATATCTGAAGACTACCATCCTCTATTCAATGCCTATGATGTCCAGAAGATGTGCTCCACTAAGAAATTGAAGATTACATGACTAGCTCTAAACCTCATTGCACTCAACCTCTTCCTTTAACCCTCCAAGGATAGAGTGAAGGATAAGTATGGGGAGTGTAAATATGAGATTTTGGCATTTCTCATGCCTTATGCTCTTTTACTATTGGCATTGCTTGTACACTATGTTTATAAAATTTTGAACAATTTGGATATATTTTTATAAATTTTGAAATCATAAAGTAGTTTTCAACCAGTTGAGGATTTTGTTAGACTAATGGACGTTAAATTTTGAAACCAGGAAAATTTGACCCATTTTAGGGTGTTCTATTCACCCCTAAAATTTGGCTGACTTTCACCAAGTGATCATTTACAAATCTTACTATATCAAGTAATTTGAAGATTATATCTCTATCACATGTTAAATGGTTGTGGCTTTTTAAACCCAGTTTGTCTCTAGATGTTGTGGGCTATTAATAAAATACCATAACCACTAGAAATTTACTTGAGAATAAGGTGAATCGTAGTTTGATTACACTCCCAGGTGATCATCTGATACTTCAAGTATCATTTGGAAATTCACATCTCTCTAATTGAGAAAAATTCTATCTTGTCCTCTCATTGAATTGTAAAAAGGATAAAAAGGACTTGGTCTCCCACAAAACCCTAGAAATCACAAAAAAAAATCCAAATAGAGAGAGATTAAAAACCTACATTTGTATAAAAGAATGAGATTTGTTCCATGCTAGGAGTCAAGGGCACTACTCAGCATTTTTATTGCTACACTCAAGAACATAGATATAACATGAATGACATTGGTTCTTGAAAACTTAATAGAATAAGACCTTAGATATCAATAATGTTTATCAAAGCCAAAGCAATTTGGGGAAATGGTACCTATGATGTGAAATCACTGCTCCAAAGCTAACTGTCTTGGACTGTAGGAACCACCAATCATCTAACAAGCCATTATATGAGCAACCCCAAGAAGCAAAAGTTACGCCTCAGCCTTATCCTACCCAAATTTTGTAGGGAAATATGGCATCATATCGGCAGAGGAAATAAAAAAAATCATTTGTCATATTCTCCTTTATAGATGATCGTGTCAACAACTATGTAATGAGAAGGGATATTTTATGAGGTCATACCTGGTCCTAGAGCAAGCATAGTGACCATTCCTCATTACAATATGCATCTTTATTCAAGTCACACTTAGACGGTGTTAGCAGCAGCTCCTCATGGACAGTAGCTTGATGTTGTCCTCCTAGCGAGAAAAGCTCCACAGCTCTATATATATGGTAGTTCACACAGAAAACCAGGAACTCTTATTGTTCCAGTAGAACAACTAGGAAGTAGTTGTCCCTCTCTATTGTTGTACTAGCACCAACTTGCTCTCCCACAATTGTTCTCCTCGTTATCCCTGCCTTTGTCAGGTAGGACTTGCTCGAGTTCTCTCGGTTACCACAACCAGAGAAGACAAACAATTTTTAGAGACAACTGAGTTGCATCTGAGAATCCCCTAATACCCCTCTATTTATTGGAGGGTTAGGGTCAGGGTTCCCATTTTCACAAATTTTCACAAACTGCAAGTGGTGAAATGGTCGGTTCACAAGTGAACTGATCGTTTGCATGCGAGCTGATTGATTTAACCCTTGAACTAGTCATTTCATCATGTTTCCCAATCTCAATTGTATTGGCAATTATAATCTGATTTTATGCTCAACATGACGTTAGCAAAAATCCTTGAATCAATCAAATTGATCCACCAACCACTCAGTTCACAACCTGAGATGGTTGGTTCGTGCACCTGAGCTGATCAGTTCACTTCTTGAACCGAGCAGTTGGTGTACTAGCACCAACTTGCTCTCCCACCATTGTTCTCCTTGATATCCCAGCCTTTTTCAGGTAGGACTTGCTCGAGTTCTCTCAGTTACCACAACCAGAGAAGACAAAAAAAATCAGAGACAATTGAGTTATGTCTGAGAAGCCCCCAATACCCCTCTATTTATAAGAGGGTCGGGGTCGGGGTTCCCAATTTCATGAATTTTTGCAAACTAAAAGTGGTGAAACGGTCGGTTCACAGGTGAAACAGATTGGTTGGCATGGGAGTTAATCGATTCCATCCTTGACCCTATCATTTCATCATGTTTCCCAGTCTCAATTGTATTGGAAATTATAATTTGATTTTATGCTCAACATGACGTTGGCACAAATCCTTGAATCAATCGAATTGATCCACCAACTTCTCGTTCACAACTTGAGATGGTCGGTTCGTTCACCTAAGCTGATCGGTTCACTTCTTGAATCGGTTTGTTCGTGGTCCAGAAGTGTCAAATTTATTTTAATTGACCTGACACATTGAAATAATCAGTTCACTTATTGAGCAGGTTGGTTCACAGTTCAGTCAGTCAATTTTCAACCAATCTTGTTTAAATTGAATACCTAACTATTTAGTAATTGAGTTTAAACCAAATTCATGAATGAACTCTCATTCCAAGTATATCTTATGTGTGTGACCATATAGGTTCCAAGTTACGTTGGCGGTATGTCCATAACTAATTTATGACATCACAAGAAAAGAGCGGTGTCTAGAAACACATCATTTCTACCCAAGTAAATGTAAAGTTGGAGAACAACTTCAACCTACAATCTGTCACTGGTGTTATAATGATTATCTAATTCCTTTGTCTCTGATATCCAAATTGAACTTGAGGCATGGAATCATCATCCTCTCAATGTTCAATCCATGTTTCTTGATCCTAGAGTAGGAAGTCTGATATGTATGTGACCTCAATATCTTATATTGATTCACATATGCATGTGCATGATTTTCTCAGTCTGATATGTATGTGACCTCAGTATCAAACTCATGTAGGAGGGAAAAATCCCATCTACATCAGTCACATTCATCCCCATGTGTGACAGTGCATTTGATCATTACCTTTATGGCAACCCTTATTCAAGGTCAGATGGATGATGTCAAAGTACACTGAACCACATGTGATGAGTGTCATGATTTTAGATCTAAGAACCACAATCACCACCTTCACTTTGAGAGATGACTCTATGACCACCAAGTATGGTTTCCGTGTGTCACTCTCAAGGTGGGTCTGTCTGATACACTATTCTCCAACAAGTATCTATGTGTTTGGTTTGATATCACATATACCATGATTGATGAGATTCTTTCATCAACCAACCCACACTCTAGTCTTAAGTGTCATTATTGTATATCATCCTTCCATTATGACATTTGAATAGGTACATAAAAAAAATTTACATACTCTTAGCATTTGTATGATCTCATTATTCAGGTCGTCAAACCGAAGACATATGTCATTGAGTGATGTCATTCTTTAGACATTTATTAAGTTTTAGCATTATCTCATAACTTATTCAAACAGAATAAATTGGAATCTTGCCTTTATTATTAATAAAATCATTTATATATATGCCATCTTAATCATCATATGATTGGATCTTTGGACATACATACCAACAAATTCCCACTTTCACTTAGATCCAATCACCTATGAATTTTATTCTTAGCGATCTAAACATGTCCATCATGTTTGTTTTGTGCAAGTGTTAATCCAGTGGGTTAGCAACATTTTGCACTTAGTCGTCATATTGCATGTTTCTCATCTCTTCATTGTACAACATCTTGTATAAGATGGAACTGTCGTAGTATGTTATCAAATATTCCTTCCCTAACCAGTAGCTCCATCATAGTCACAGTATCTATGTTGTGTCATCAATGGTTGGAACATCTATAACTTCATCCATATGAAGTTCTAAATCCATATAGTATCCACTCCTATGTTCACAACACCATGATACTCAGCTTCTATTGAAGAATTTAAAAAATGGTCATTAGTTCAGAACCTTTCCAAGTTTCAACTCTTCTTTTAAGATTAAACACAACTCTTATAGTGAGATCACATTTTGTCATTTTGGAAGCTTAAATTGGTGTAACCCCCTTACACCCAACTCTTCCTTGTTGCCATAATCTAGAAACTTATCATTTAGTGCTTCAAAAGTACTAATGGATATTCTCAATGGTATTCCTATGACCTTCATTGGAATCTGACTAAAACATCTCATTATGTCCAATATATACAAGATAATGGGATGAGTACCTCATAGGATACATGATTGACCCAACTACTAATTCACATGGAATCTGACTCGTGTTTTTCCATTCTTTACAACAATCAAAACACATGGTTCTTGAGAAACTAATCCCATATACTATGGATAGATTCTCCCTCATTGAATCCTTCATGTTGAACCCTTTCAGCATCTTACCAATATATGTGCTCATATTTAGGTCAAGAAACTTGACAAAACTATATGCATAGATCTCAATTCCTATCACATGGGATGTTTCATCTAATCCTTCATGATTTCCATGCCAGGTTTCAATACTTACAATATTGAGATGTTATTCACCATCAATATGTGGAATATACATATATGCTCGCACTTAATTTTTTGTAATCACATATTTCATCTTTTATCTTGACTAAAGTCAAACTCTTTGACTATCTTGTCAAAATAAAGTCCCATCTCTGAGATGCTTGTTTCAATCTCTGGATTGATCTTTGTAACTTATAGACTTTATTTTCATTAATGAAGTTATAAAACCTTCTGGTTGTGTCACATACACATCCTCTCAAATATTCCTATTAAGGAATGCAATTTATTCTTTATGTGACAAATCTCATAGTTTCAAAAAATTGCAATGGCAATCAAGTGATTTGGTGAAAAGGATTTCATCGTGTTCAAAACTTTAAATTGGTTTTAAAATCTTTACAACCAATATTTCCTCATATGTTATCCATGTTAGTTTTCCTATTCAAAACCCAACTGCATCCTCTGGCTTTTACCCCTTTCAAGTGGTACTCCCAAGGTCATACCTTGCTCGTGTATATGGACTCCATGATGTCCTTAAGCCACTTCTCAGATTCTGGTCCCTCAAATAGCTTCTAGTTGATTATTGGCTCATCATCCTGTGACCAACTCACAACCTATCTGAGTTATAGGATTCACAATCTTTTAATCTCAGACGTGTTCTACTAGAACTACGAGTCTTGTGTTACATAAGGAACTTGAGATTCCACAACAATTTGTGATTCTACTTGTTCCCATTGTACCTCCTTGTTAACCTTGAACTATTCAACTTATACTTTTACTCCCACTGATTCTTTTGGAATTCGGCTATCCTAGTAACAGGCAATTTTGTTATTGGATTGGGATTAAAGGTAATATTAACATTTATATGGTCTTGTGGATAAATCTTTTAATGAAACTCTTTTCTTGTACAAGTTTTGATCCTTATGGAAGACATATTAGGACATTCACATACCATATCTTATATGATGTCTTTCAAACTACTTTAGATGGTACATTGTTTTAATGTGAAGCATGTATGTATGATGAAATTAGAAGATTAGATTAAATGACAATCACATCATGACTCATTAGGATGTGATTCCTTTTTTGATATATCATCATGTTTCAGGTGGAGTTCATCATGACATACTATCATGATCAATCAAAAGGTTCTCAAACTCTTGATGTAAAGTATTTCAATATTGATCATATCAAAGTATCCTAATACTTTTATCACATCCATTTATGTACCTCGTCCATAATATTCTTGAATACTTGAAGAGATTCATGTTTGTATTTCACTGAATACAAATCACCATATCTACTAAGATCATCAGTAAATATAATGAAGTACAAATACCTCTAGCATTTATTCTAGAAAGTCATGTACATCATTATGTACGAGTCCTATAGAATGCTTAATCCTCCACTACATCTAGTGAGAGTTGTTTTCTCATGTAGCACATAAATAAGGCTTATGTGTCTCTTATTGGTTTAATAACCAAAAGAGTCTATATAAACATCATCATGAATTCTAGAAGTGCATTTCATAGATATATATATATATATATAGAGAGAGAGAGAGAGTCAGGCTAGAATACACTCGAGTGTACAGATCACACCGTACACCCCAATGGTGTTTGCCTATCTAGACCATATTTTTTCAAAATCTAATCCATTGATCTTCATGGTTACAATAATAATAGGCCACATATAAAATTTGAACTCATTTGGATGAGTATAAGTCACTAATCTACGGACAACAAAATCGACGCACAAAACTAATTTGAAATGCATGATTTTTGCCTCCTTTAGATGCACGACCTATAAGTGTCCAAATGAGCTAAAATTTATTATATAGTAGGTTCTTAAGATAATTGAGAAGATCAATGGTTTAGATTTATCAAAAAGTTACTCCATCTTTAAAAATGATTGAGGTGTACGGTGCCTCCGGTACACTCGAGTGTCCACTAGCCTGACTCTTTCTCTCTCTCTCTCTCTCTCTCTCTCTCTCTCTCTCTCTCTCTCTCTATATATATATATATATATATATATATATATATATATATAGGGCCCATCTTTATTGCCCGCGCGGGTAGCTACCCGCCCACCCTTCCGACAACTTTTTTTCAAAAAAAAATCGCAATTGTAGAGGACTATTTTGTCTAGCTCTCCAAAAATATTTAGCCAAAAATAATATCATTTGCCCCTCCAAAATCAAAAAACCCATCCTTACATATATCTGCTGTATATTTTGTACAGAGCTACTCTTTTATTCGTGTAGATACTTTCTGTTCACCATAGTTACTTTTTTGACAGCAGAGTAACTTTTTTTGCCAGGAGAGTTACTTTTTTGGCTGCCGGGTAGCAAAAATCCAGGCTACCCACGCGAGCAACGAATGAATGCCCATATATATATATATATATATATATATATATTTATATTTATATTTATATATATATACATATATATATTTATATTTATATTTATATTTATATTTATATTTATATATACATATATAAATACATATATATACATATATATACATATATATGTGTGTGTGTGTCGTGTGTTTGTGTGTGTGTGTGCGCGCTCTAAATGATAATGTTATAGATATTGTTTGATTGAGGTATCAAGATTCAATCCTTTTGGGTGTTTATGTTTTGAACATTTATCTTTGGATCCTTCAAATAAAAATCATAAGACATTTTGGGGCATTTCCATACAAAATCACATCTTTTTTTTTGTCGGCAAACAAATGTTGTTGCTTTTTGTGTATAGTGTATGTACAAAGAAGAGGAGGGAGAAAAGAATATACAGCCATTACAAGAATAAGGAATGGTATACGAATCAAGGATCTACTGGTCAGTAGTAAAAGGAAATCGAAGAGCAACAGCAACTAGCCTTCATCTCGATAAATGTAAATCTTTAGAGCAAAACCTTCAGAGATCCAGAAAGACAGATTGAAAGGAACCTCGCCAGAGCAGATGGAACATCAAACCAACCATAAGGATTCTACCAACTCATGCTCTAAGGAAATAGAGATAATAGAAATTCTTCCAGACAAAGGAGATCACTTCTCTGATAAAAAAGACTAGGTACTAAAAGAACCTCAGAGCCAGCACTTCTAGCAGCAAAACATAGCAACTAATATCATTTCTCATCCAAGATACAGAAGGGAAGGAACCATAGATCTAGAGAAAAGGGTAAAAAGCATCCTCTAGACAAAACAGCAGCCTCATTACGCAGATCAAAGTCTGAAACAACAGACAAGAAAAGCATAGGAAATAAGAACTTCTGATTGAGGATTAAATAAGAGATTCAATCACTGATAAAATGCATTCAGAAGATCTTCAGGGCCCCTATTTTTACTTTGAAATAGAACATTAACTATTTTATTCATAATCATCCTTGTCATACAAGATGTAGAAAATAAAATGATTCCATTATTGGCATAATGAAACAGCAGTTCATCTAACTCTATTGCATGTCTTGTAGGCTAAGATAAATTCTAAATGTAGACTGAAGTTGTAGCAGCTCTTGCTTCATCAAAGTCCATCCTTTCCCTTTTGTAAAGGCTTACTTCTTATCATATCTTGCATATTCAAACAAATGTCAAATCTAGATCAGGTATCACATACCCAAGATGAAGAAGTAATTAGATTTATCTTATAATGTATATACCTGAGGTGGAGATCTCTATCCCCTCCTTATTCTTCTTTATTCCTCCAGATAGAGAGGGAAATTCTTATTCCCATGTCTAGGTTGGTGACAGTGGTGACAACTACCTCCCTTATTCACTCCTCCCTTTGCCATGAGTGTTGAAGAATTGGGCTTCTAGCCATCTTTAGAACTCTTCTTAACTTTGTCATTTCCTTTAGACTTCCATTTTAGTTTTTTTATCATCATCACAGACTTGGTCTTGTCTTTATTCATTTTTCCCTCAACTGTTATCAACTAACCAAGTAACTCTGTCAACATCTTGTCAAAGTCATTCATGTTGTAGTTCATGACAAACTGACTATATGACTTTGGAAGAGACTGTAGAATCGTAGAAGTGGCCAACTCTTGACCCAAGGGGAATCCCAGTCTAGCAAGGTTCTCCACATATCCAATGAGCTTGAGCACATGAGGACCTATTGGATCTCCTTCTGTCATGTTACATTTGAACAACGCCTTGGAGACATCATATCACTCGTGTCATTCCTGATTTTGGAACATGTTTTTAAGATGTATGACCATCTCAATAACATCCATGTTCTCATGTTGTCTCTTCAACTTAAAGTTCATTGATCATAGCATTAGGCACTTGAAATTAACGGAGTCTTCAGTATGCTTCTTGTAAGCATCCATGTCAGCCTTAGGTGCATTGGGAAGAGGTTCATCTAGCTATGGTTCCTCTAGTCAATAGATTTGGCGCTCTTATGTGAGAACAATTCTCAGCGTTCTGAATCATTTGTGGATGTTGTTTCCATTTAAATTGTCCTTCTCAAGGACTAATCACAGAGAAAAATTGTTGTTGTGTGTTGCCATTTGATTCTACAAAAGAAATTTGCAATTTTGTTAAAAACCATTTTTATTTGATTTGATTTGATTTGTGTAACACTTGATGATTTTCAATTAGGCCTTTAAATAACTATGGATTTCATTATTTTGTTTAAATTGATAACCCTCAATTATCAATTTGGAAGAATACAATGCACAAACTTCTAATGAGCCAAGATCTAAAACAATTCAACGATTACCCAGCCAGCGGCAGCGTCCATAATCAATTATTAAGGTCAGAAATGTTTTCCAATTGCATCTTATGCAATTCTTGGATAGATGGTATGCGCAACTCTTTTCCATAGTCATCTGCATGACTCTAGGTGCTTAATCTCATTATGGACACCTGGCTAAAACTGACCCAAAAGCCAACACGATAGAAATATACCTTGCTTGGCAGGCCCACATAACTACCATCACACTTCCACGAGATGGATAGCACACCATGCTTGGTGTGCCCACACATAATCGATCAATATTTTCAAGTATGTTTCTAATGGAAAGAATCTTAGACTTAATATGTTTGATTGAGGGATTCATATATATCATAAATATATATATACATATACACATACATATCCAATCACCACATATTATAGTACATATCATATGCATGCTATATCCCACAATGTAAACATGCAATATAAAACATTAGTGATGGTTATGGACATTCTATTGTAATTCCTTAGAGCCACAAGGAATTACTACCACCTAGGTTTACATTACATGCATGAACATGTTGTTGGTGTTGGCCTATGCTTGAACCAATCTGAGTTGATGAACACGTTGGTTCGCCTTTTGGTCTGTCTATTGGTCTGTTAGAAAGATCATCTAGTCTCTGGTCCAAATGAAGTACAGAGACCTCCAAATGTTCGTTTGGGCATCCAGTCGGTCGATTTGTCTCCTACTATCGATCCTCCTCGGTCCTCTAGTCAGTTGGATTGTCTGTGAGATGATTGGTTTGTCTGGTGTTGATTTTCATCTTCTTCATAACAGTAAAAGAAACTATCCTATTGCTATTAAACTTATTACATTGTAATGAGAAACCTTGAGTTACATTCAAGGGGAGCAAAGGAGGAAAAGAATAATACTTTTACATTTGGGAAGAAAAAGTAGAGGCTCAGTATGCAAACTGGGATAAAACATGAATAAAACAAACCATTCAGCCATACACAAAAATTAGGGTTATTGGCCATAACCATGCACACATCCACCATCAAAACCAATTTTAGGGTGACGCATGTGAATTGCATATATATTGTATCATATATATCTATTAGTTTGGGATCGTATGTGGTCTTTAATTGGATATGCACATTAGTCATTTTAAATATTTGCATCGTATGCAATAAATAAAAGGCAAAAATCAAAATCTGATCATATCGATTAAATCTCAAAACACAGTATATTTACGTGGCTCTGATACCACTATTGGGAAATATGACTTCAGATAGGCAGTGGAAAAAACATTATCTGTCATATTCCCCTTTACATATGATCGTGTCAACAACTATGTAATGGGAAGGGATGGTTTACGAGGTCATACCTTATCCTGGAGCAACTCCAGTGACTATTCCTTGTTGTAGTTTGCATTTTCTTCAAGTTGCACTTGGTCGGCATCAGTAGCAACTCCTCACGGATAACAGCTTGATGTTGTCCTCCTAGCAAGAAAATATCCACGTCTCTATGGTAGTCTATAGGGACAACCACAAATTCATGTTGTTCCTATAGAACAATCACGAAGGAATTGTCCCTCTCTGTTGGGGTACTAGCACCAACTTGCTCTCCCACAATTTTTCTCCCTTGCCATCCCTTCCTTTGTCGAGTAGGACTTGCTTGGATTCTCTCGATTAATACAACTAGAGAAAACAAACAATTGTCAGAGGCAATTGAGTTGTGTTTGAGAAGCCCCCAATACCCCACTATTTGTAGGAGGGTTAGAGTCATAGCTCCTAGTCTGAGTGAGAGTGGAAGGGATCGGAATTTCACAAATTTTTGCAACCTACAAGTGGCAAAAAAGTCGGTTCGTAGGTGAACCAATCGTTTGGCATGTGAGTCAATCAGTTCAAACCTTAAACTAGCCATTTGATCATGTTTTCCAATCGCAATTGTATTGGAAATTATAGTCCAATTTATGTTCAACATGATGTCAGCACAAACCCTTGAATCAATCGAATTCATCCACCAAATGCTCGGTTCACAACTTGAGACTGTCAGTTTAAGCACCTGAGCCGATTGGTTCACTTCCTGAACCGGTCAGTTCATGGTCCAGAATTTCCAAAGTTAGTTCAATTTACCTAACGCATTGAAATGATCGGTTCACTTCTTGAACCAGTTGGTTCACATTTCAGTCAACCAAATTTTCAACCAATCTTGTTTAAATAGAATTTCTAACTCTTTGGTAATCAAGTTTAAACCAAATTCATGAATGAACTCCTATTCCAAGTATATCCTATGTGTGTGACCCTATAGGTTCTAAGTTACGTTGGTGGTGAATGTCCATAACTGATTTATGACATCACAAGCAAAGAGTGTTGTCTAGAAACACATCATTGCTGCCCAAGTAAATGGAAAGTTGGAGAACAACTTCAACCTACAATATATGACTGGTGTTACATTGATTGTCTAATTTGTTTATCTCTAGTATCTAAATTGAACTCGAGGCATGGAATTGTCATCCTCTCAATGTTCAATCCATGTTTCTTGATCCTAGAGCAGACTGTATGGTATATATGTGACCTCAATATCATATATTGATTTACATATGCATGTGCATGCTTTTCTCAGTTTCTCTTATCAAGTGCCATGTATATCAAACTCATTTAGGAAGTGAAAATCCCATATACATCAGTTATAGTCATCCCCATGTGTCACAGTGCATTTGATCATCATCTTTATGGCAACCTTTATTCAAGGTCATGGTGGATAATATCAAAGTACATTGAACTACATGTGATGAGTGTAGTGATTTCAAGTTTAAGAACCACAATCAACACCTTCACTATGAGAGATGATTATGACCATCAATTATGGTTTCCATGTGTCACTCCCAAGGTGGGTCTGTCTGATACACTATTCTCCAACAAGTATCTATGTATTTGGTTTGATATCACATATATCATGATTGATGAGATTCTATCATCAACCAACCCACACTCTAGTCTTAAGTGTCATTGTTGTTTATCAGTCTTCCACAATGACAACCTACTAGGGACATAACAAAAACGTACATACTCTTAGCATATGTATGATCTCATTGTTCAGGTCATAAACCCAAAGACATACGTCATTGAGTAATGTCATTTTGTAGACATTTAATAAGTTTCATCATTATCTCATAACTAATTGAAACAGAATAAATTGTAAGCTTGCCTTTATTATTAGTCAAATCATTTATATTATATGCCATATCAATCATCATATGATTGGCTCTCTGGGAATAACTATCAACAAAATTACCTTTAAAAATCCAAGGAAAATTAAGTACTGGAGTGAAAGCTACCTTTATGAGGAATGAGCATTATATAACCACAAAAAGGGACTTAGAGTGGACATCCCAGAGGGAAGTCCCTAATTAAAAAGTAAGAGATGAAAGATCAATGTACACCAAATTCTTAGATAAAACCTAGGGGATATCACTTGCACCAGATACAGTTGTGTAATTATTTTGGTAAAAAGTTGACATAAAAAACATGAGCATAATAACCTCGATTTATCTAGCTAGAACCCCTGGTTCGTTGACTTGTACCTTTATTACATTTATTATTTGTAGGATGAGATAGCTTTTAAGTTTGAGGGGTTGATAACATCAAACTTCTAGGATGTTATATGCCTAATTTACCCTCCATTCCTCCACTATTTCTAGTTTTAGCATATAAAATCTCAACTTTACTTACATTATTTTTTATCCCCTAGTCATAATTACTATGCACATTTTAAAAAAATCCAAAAAATTGGTGTCCAACATATTCCATCATTTGGCAACCAATGATGACAAGTCAAACAAGATTATCAATCTTCATCATCCTGGAGGCCCATCATTCAACAACTGATGAAGTCCCCAGGATGATAGGCAACTAATGAAAACTTGGATTGTCGACCATCAATGACACCTCCCGCTCTTCACTAATGGATCACCAGGATCGTCAACTAATGAGCCTTCATCCTTCCATTAATATATGGCAGGGTGATGGATCACCAATCAGTGAAAAGGTAGGACAATTGGTTGTTTCCAATGATGACCCTATTGTCCATCACCAAATGGTGGTGGATCTGCAGGCCACAAACCAATGATCTCACGATCTCCATCACTGATGAAGGCACAATATCATCAACTACTGGGTATACATCATTCACCAACCAAGGATCAACAATGACCCCACTCTATCAACTAAGAGAACCATGGTACTAATGACTAACGGAAGAGCTCCCTTCATGAACTGATGAAGTACATACTACCATAAACTGGTGGAATATTACAACTTCTGTCAATGAAAAAGTTAGTTGAGCACATGCTTAGAGGAAAGTGTCCCAAAACATGGGGTGAAAGAAAGACCCATGCACCCAAGTTCCTCAAGCATGCCAACACTACTTATAAAAATGGATCCAAGCCTTTGAACTAAGTCATCTCATCTTCTCTGTGAAGTGTCGCTAATTTTAGAGCATCAATTTCCATTAGTAGATTAAGGTGAAGGTCCTTATTTCCATTGGATTTGTATCATCCAGAGGCATCTAATGTCCAACTTATAGACAAGGAAGATATAAGAAGTCTTCTTTTCCATAATCATTACCATCAACCACTGAAGAGAAGGTATGCATCGACATTCAGTAACCCAACAGATATTTCCTTGTTCTTGTTATCTCCTTCTCCTCCACTGTATTTCACATTCATTTATAGTTGTTTGTGGTCGATGGTTTTTGTTTAATGTAAATAAAGCATGTCACTCCCCAACATGAGTGGATAAACTCATCAATTTGGGATGGGAGTAGTGACTAAGGCCTCCCAACCATGTAAACATTCATATTCCATTGAATTTATATAAACTTGGTTGTGTTTATCTCCTTACTCTTGTTCATGAATTAATCACTTGCATGCTTAGCTACCATCTTGTGATGTTTGATTTCTAATGCCTTGTGAGAGTAGTATTAGATCATATTATGGATTGAAGGAGTAGTGTGAGTGCACAAAAGTGTTGGATTGCTAGAGATAATGATCATATGGTTGTAGTTTTGATTTTTTTTCTTATTATCTTGAGAGAGAGACACTTATAATCTAGATATAATCCAATATCAAGAGAGGATGGAATAGACATAAATGATGATTTCTCATAAACTATGCTGAGAGTATGCAATGGGTATGTGTGTTTTTCATGTTGGTGAGTGCACTTGTTTGGTGAAACTTGATCTAAGTTTTATCCAAAACATCAAAATCTACCAAAAAAGAATTCTTCTTTTTTATTTGATAGTCTAGTTATATTTTGTTTGCATATTTGTGTATGGTTTTTACTTTGTTCCTTTAATAATAGAACTTTTACATCTTGAATCGACTTAGCTAAGATAATATCTAAGGTCATAACATCTTGTGACTCCTTTTCCCTTTGTTCAACGATGTTATACTACTTCTAACTAGACATTGAGTTACGGTGTCTCAAGGGTACTAGCTTATAACTTTAAAGTATGATCCTTAAGAACCAACTCCATTATTATCATATTTTGGACATGTATTTTAAATGGAAGTTATGGTCCTCCAACCTCAAGTTTATGCAATATGTATGTTCTCATCGTCTTTTATTTGAAACGAACATGCTTGACCTTTTATTATTCTTCATGTAGTGACTTACTAGCATAAATTGTTATGTTTTCTTTTATGGATGTGATAAATTCCCACAGCTTATATTTTGTAGAGGTAATCATTCTTGTAAATGAATTCACAAGAGCATATTTGTATTATGTCCTACTTAGAGAAGATGTCCTGCTCACCCCACATTGTAGAATGGATGTGTCTTTTCCTACTCACTACATTTTATATAATGGATGTGTATTTTTCCTACTCACCCCATATTTATGGTAGACATGATATGTCCTACCTAAATGTTTTATAGTTTGTCAAAGGTAAACACATATATGTTTTAGCTCATATTATGTATTTGGCAATCTCTTTTAATGATTTTATTTCATTATAAATTAAAGGACTCGTCTGTGAACATGGGTCTTCTCATGATTGTAGTTTTTCTTGAATTACTTGATGTCTTGAACCCCTCTTGCGTGGGAACTTTCTTCATTATTTTTCCTTTCCCTATTTATTCTCAAATGTTTTCATATTGCACATACTCATTTTTTATGGATTCATACTCTCCTTTGTTTCCTTCTTCTAGGTGTTGTTCCCAACCCACCCAGGAAACGAGTAGTCTTTGGACTGGGAGTTTGGAGAAGTAGCTCAAGTTTAATATCTGAGAAGTTCTCAGATGGCCAGGTTACCTGCTACAACAAATCACTTTATTTTAGACTTCCTTTTTCCTTTTAGTTTTTACTTCATGGATCAGTTGATCAACAATGTTAATTTTGTAATGATTTACTTTAATTTCAGTACTAGGATTCTCTTCGTTCTTTACAATACTTATTGATAAACCAACACGCACTCCCTTATATTTGCAAATTTTGTGTTGAGGTTTTTTGGATGGGGTATGTGTGTGCCCTTGCTCATATGAAAGTAAGGTTTGGATCAATCTCGATCCTACTCCTTACAAGAAGGTATCAAAGCAATGACCAGTTGGTAAACGAACTATATCAAACTTTTCATATAGTTTCCCTTATAGTGAAACCCTTTGGATAAGACACTTATCCTATAATGAACCTATATGTTATGTGTTAGGATAAGCAAAGGATATAAAATATGTTGCAGTGATGGTGATGATGTTGAGTTGTTAACATATATTTGAGAAACCACCATGTACCTTTTTTTCTTATAATATAAGTTGGGTCTCCAGATAACCCTTTTGTTGTTATAAGAAATGACTTTAGGGTAAAAGTAAGTGATGATGATGGTAGCATAGTGGAGTATGGTGATATTGCTAGGATATTTGACTCAGTTCTCATAATGTTTTTGGTACCATATTCTATTTTACATCATACAGTTTCTTATCATCAAAAAAAAGTTTACATCATACTACTACATGTACACAAAAAAGGTTATCAGAATTTTATTGGTGCTTTCTTGAACTAAGTCAATGTGAATAACTACACATAGTAGTGGAAGGGAAACCATATATTCAGTTAGAACAAAGCCCTAAACCCCTAGGATTAATAGTAGAGTGAAGGAGAAGAATTGTTCTATGTATATGGATTTGAGTACCTCCCTACTTTAACCTTTTAAGGTGTGGAGAGTTGTGCCAAGCAAATCTTTAGATGGTTTTGTAAACCCTATGGTTGTTTGTAAAACTAAACTACGTGTTGCATGACCACATCTACTATAGAATTAGCACTAAGTTGGTTATCATGACTTATATACATCTAGACCCACATGAAATCGCCACTCCAAATATTGATATGTAATCACCTTATTCTTCAAGGTGTCTAATTTGACTTGTTAGGTTGATCCTTTTCAAAGTGTGGAGAGTAGTTGGTTAGTAAGTTATGGATGGTTTGATTTCAAGGATGAAATCTTCTTTAATGGGTTGAGTGTTGTAACACACCCGACCTTAAGTATACTGTGTATGCTTTCTTAATAATGCTGGCCTAAATATAAAGATCCATGTCTTAGAGTTTACAAAGAGGATTAGAAATCTAGAAACATAGTTTTTAAATAATTACAATCTTATTTGAGGCTTAAGTATAATTAATCAAGATAGTTTTGCAATTTGGAGTAATTATAGTTTATCATCATAATGTATTTGGTTCTCAAGGAAATTTCCTGTGACTAGATGAGAGATAGGAAGAGTCAAAATGGAAGTTGAGAATAATTTGACTAAAATGAGGGATAATTATATTTAAATATTAGTTTACCAATGTTATAGTTATTATTATAAGTTAATTATTTTATGAGCATCTAATTGTATTGGTCCATTACGATTAAGTGTACTTTTACTTTCCTCCTCTCCTACATATAGGAGGGGAGTTTTCCATCTATCAATAAGAAATCTCTCATAAGTCTTGTATCTTATTTTCTACATTGTATTAGAGCATTGGTCCTAACCCTAAGGAGAAAAGTAAACAACATTCATCCATAGTTGGTTGCTATATGTCCTTGTCTTTCCCACATGTCAGGCATCTCTCAGACTCTACGATTGTCTACATTATTCCTCTTATTGTGTAAAAGTTAAAACCATCACCAACCAGCATCCCTCGTATCCACATATGCCCAGATCACTTTCCATCTACATTGCCTAATCCATCTCATTGGGCTACAACAAAAAAAGCTATATGCATCTTGTATGTTATTTATCAGTTGTTGTCCTTTGCACAGTTGTTGGAATCTATCCTCCATGCTTCAAGGAACCCTTGATATTTCTGCCCATCATCAAGGATATGCACTCTTCTAGACAATAACGAACAATGCGGAATTTATGTGTCTTTGTGCTTGTTCGTGAGGCAAATAGACTGAGAAAAGAAAAGAGATATGTCATGCCCAGAGGCCTTACCATAGTGGCACCTAAAAGTTGTTCACATGCCCAGGGGTGGAACCAAGGTGGGGAGGGCAGGGGCCACACCCCCACCAAATGTTATATATATATATATATATATATATATATATATATATATATATATATATATGTGTGTGTGTGTGTGTGTGTGTGTGTGTGTATATATATATATATATATGTGTGTGTATGTATATATATGTATATATATATATATCTGTGTGTGTATGTATATATATGTATATATATATATATGTGTGTGTGTGTGTGTCGGAATCAGGTAAATATATTCTGACGATCCCCCTAAAAAATATTAGGGGGTCAAAAGTACATGTAGGCCCAACGCCATACACCCAAAACAGCAGTACAACTCACACATCTAATCAATATGTAGTCTATGTCTAATGCATTTATAAATGTTTACAGCAATGCTTATATCATTCATGGACTTTCTATGGTGTTTCCTAGCGTTCCTCTCCTCCCAAATATGGTAGCAAAGGCCCGCAAACAACATATTTTTCTTCACATCAGCTCCGCATCTATCAAGCATCCTTCTCAGTTCAGCAATGAGTTGGATCTGTAATCTAAAGTCTCTACATAAATACTCCCAGATCTCCTTTATGAACTTGCATTTCCCTACAAGATGGTTGTGAATTTCTTCCTTTTCCCCGCAAAGCAAGCATACAGTAGATATATCATAATTCCAACTCTTTACTCTATCTAAGGTGGCAAGGATATTGTGCAGAAATTTATGAACACATTTGCTCCATTTTGGCACGTGCCTATTGGTCCAAATCTGTTCACCCAGTGGGTCCTTTGCGCCTCTTGTCTGGGACACCTCCCATATGTTTATCTTCTTGTCTTTGAGCTGCCATCCTCCAGAATCATTAGCAACAAACAAGTGTTTGATTTGTGGCCATACTTCTCTCATGACATTGATGGACCGTGAGCAACCTTCTCTTGTCTTTGGGATAAAGTCCAGCCCTCTAGGATATCGGTCTCTCATCCACTTTCCCCAAGTAGATGTGCCTTCTTGAAAAGCAACAATCCTCCTCATGGATCCCCATCTAGCTATGTCTCTAGGGGTCTTCAAATCTAGTCCACCTTCATTTGTAGGAAAAGCCAGCCTGGAATACTTTATAGGATGATATTCACTCCCCCACAGAAAGTTAGCCATCTTTATTTCAATTCTATCCAGAACAGAAATGGGAATTTTGCCTTTTTGTGCCCAGAAGATGAGAAGTCCCTCAATGGCAGCTTTTATCAAAGTTTTGCGCCCCACCATGGAAGTCTTTTGTGTAGGCCATCTATTAATCATCTCCTCTACTTTATCAATGCATTTAGTAAAATATTTCACCTGAAGATTGCCACCTGTAAGGGGAAATCCCAAGTATTTTGTTGGGAATTCACCTCTCTCCACGCCCATATCCTGAATGAGTCTGTCCTTCATCTGGTAGCAGTTTTTAGATAAGAAGATATGTGTTTTATTTACATTAACACACAGCCTCGTTTGCTCACCAAATCTCCCCAGAAGACTTTTAAGGTTCTCCATACATTGTTGCTTAGCTTCTAAAAAAATCAGAACGTCATCTACAAAAATCAGATGTGTCATTACCTTTGTGTCGTGGACTGTGTAAGGCTTTATTTCCTATCGTTCTTCAGCTTGCTGTATTTTTCTTGAAAAGTACTCCATCACAATTACAAACAGAAGGGGGGATAAAGGGTCACCTTGGCGTAGCCCGTTACCACCCCTAAAGAGACCAGTAGATGTGCCATTAACCAAGACAGAGTAGCTAGTAGTCGTAACACATTGTTTCATCCAGTCAATCCATTATTCATTAAATCCCATTTGTTGCATGATCCACCACAATTTTCCCCATCTCACATTGTCATAAGCTTTAGAAATATCAAGTTTAAGGCAGGCGTTTCTACTACCTCTCATGACATTAAAATCCAGAAGAAATTCTCCAGCCAACAGAGCATAGTCGTTGATGCTCCTACCTGTGACAAAGGTGCCTTGATTTACAAAAATAAAGTAGGCGGACCATTTTCAACCGGGAAGCCAGAATCTTTGCAATAATTTTGTATTGAACCAAGCAGCACGCAATAGGATGGAAGTCAGCAAGAGAAGAAGTGACTTTCTTTTTCAGAATAAGAACCAAAAAGGAGTGATTGACCTGTCTCACCATGTTTCCACCTTCCATAAACCAATCTACATAAGCAAGAAAATAATCTTTAATGATATCCCAACTTCTCTTGTAGAAGAAAGCATTGAAACCATCTGACCCAGGTGATTTGTTGCTTCCAATACTCCACACTGCATCCTTAACCTCCTGTTCATTGGCTTTCCTATTGAGAATATTGTTGTGGGTGCTTGTGAGTCTGAACTTCCAATCGACCTCTTCATTATCATCAATATCATCAGAGAAGTTTTTATTATACAGAGATGAGTAGAAGTTTATAGCATGTTCCTCAAGGTCCTCCTACTTTTTGACCACCATCCCTTTAGCATTTATAAGTTTAGAAATAATATTACCTGCCTCTCTTCTTCTTACTGCAACATGGTAGAGCTTTGTGTTCCTATCTCCATCCTCCATCCATTTTTCTTTGCTTCTTTGCTAGTATAATTTCTACTGTGCCTTTTTTAAGTCCTCAAGCATCATTTTTACCTCCCTTTCTCTCTCAATTAGATTTGGATTTAATGGATCAGCCAACCATTTTTCTTTGATATCCTTGCACTCCCTTTTGGTTTCCTTCAGTAGATTTGGGATGTTAACCTCTTCTTTCACCCATTTCTTGAGAGCCATCTTGGTGTTCTTCAACTTCATAGCAAACACATACATAGGATTTCCTATCACCTGAATATTCCAACTATGCTTAACGACATCCGCAAAACCTTTCCAGTCCACCCAGTAGTTTAGAAATCTGAAAGGTCTCCTTTTCTGCTTCTTCTCTGCTAACTGGACTGAGATAGGTGCATGATCACTAATATCAGATCCTTCAGCTTTAACCTGCACATTTAGAAGAATTTTCAGCCATTCATCATTCACCTGTGCCCTGTCAAGTTTTCTTGCTATCCCGTCCTTCGGACCTCTTTCATTATTCCAGGTGAAAATGCCCCCCTACCATTGGTAATTCAAACAAACATTCTTTGTCAATGGCCCAGTTGAAAGTGTCCACCTCAGCAGTAATAGATAATCTTCTGCCTCTTTTCTCAGCTTGTAAATGTACTGTATTAAAGTCACCAATTACCATCCATGGAATATGAACCTGCTTTGATAAAGAAACCATATCATCCCATAAATTCAATCTCGCCTTTCCGTCATTATGGTCGTAAACAGCTATCAACCACATATGCAGACCTCCACTGTTGACACAGCCCACTATCACCTACTGGTCTGACATATGTACCATAGAAACCTGCCATGCATTGGGCTTTCAAGCCACACATACTCTAGCAACCTCAGCACAATCTATGTTGGATATGTGTTCCCAACCTTGAGGAAATTGATATTTGACACTATTTTTATTTTGTACCTTTATCTTCATTTCCACCAAAGCAACCATCGAATGACCACTGGCAGTGATCCATTCTCTGATTTCTTTCTTCTTGTTCCTGTCACACCCTCGCTTGATATTCCATATGAGCATGGACATATCAGAGATTTTTGTTTGACTTGGTACGCCTAGAAGGCCCCTTCCCATCATTCTTCCCTTTCCTTGTCTATTCTTGTTGCTTGGTTGCATTCTCCTCCTCAGCATCTGACTCAGATAACACCTCAAAGCTATTTGTTGTGTCAAGGATGACACTCACCCCTTGGGTTCTAGGGATACATGTCTTCTTTACCCCTTTCCACCGAGCACTGGACACAAATTCCCCGTCCTCTCAATCTCCTTGAGGTGAGTACTCAGTCAGTTGCCCTCCATTCTCATTGTTGTTGCTCAGTGCTGCTTCTGTGGATTTGCTTGTCGCCCCCTGCAACTCTTCCTCTGATGTCTTCTTCTCTTCCTATCGAGTGTCAGCCTTCGACGCCCCTGACCCAGTCATAGCTGTGTCCACTTCCTTTGCCTTCCACACTGCCTTGTCCTTCTGTGCCTCCTTCTTCTTCTCAGTCTGGTTGCAGTCCACCGTGTTATGGCCGAAAGCACGACAGTGCTCACAGCTTGCTGGAATATGATCATACGCCACAGACACAGGGATTGGATCATGTCCTTTGACATTGAGCCAAACCGTTATAGGCTTGGGTCCATCGACCTTTAGTTCCATGAGCACCCTCTCCTCCTCACCTTCTAGTGAGCCCTCGTCGATGTGCAGCACGTGTCCCGCACCCACAGCAATCGTCCATGCCACCCTCGTCGTCCATGAGCAGCCAAATGACTTGATCATCCTCCAGGTCGGGATGGTGCTGAAGACATCCTTCTTCAGCTCGTCACCATAGGAGTAGTGCTTTGCCACCACCAATTGGTGGTCGAACCATCGAGGACCCATAGCAAGAACTGCTTCCTTTTCTGCCACCGTCGAGAACCGGACCAGGAAGACTCCATTGTCGCGGGACAGTAACTCGAATGATCCCTTCGACTTCCACATACGCTTGATCCAAGTGAGCAGATGAGGGTAGAATGGTCGCTTCCCCAAGGTGTAGATCATAATCGTGTATTCCCATATATTTCAAAATTGGTCAAACTCCTCAGCATCCAAGTTGACATGGACCTCTCCTTCTTCCTCCCTCGGTTGCAGGAACTCCATGGAATCCTTCCTAGCACCTGCTGGTTTCTTCAAGATTTGATTCCATGTCGTCGCCTTCTTTAATCCTCCTCCTCCGTCCTTGGACGCGTGCGGTGGCAACGGCCCACCTCCTACGTGCTCTACCGTCCGGTCCTTAGGGTTTCTCACGGCCAACATCTCTTTTCCTCCCATCGTCTCAGAGGCCTGGGTATTGGTGGTTGGTGTGGCGCATCGAAGGTGGATGGGGTTGTGTGGGGGTGGACTCCATCAGCTGGGGTGGCTGGTGGCGTGGGCGCCATGGCCCCGAGGGTTCTGACGATCGCCTTCCCAATCGCCCAGATTGCACCCTAGGAGACGTGCCCAAGTTTATGTGTATGTATGTATGTTGCGTTGAACGCCTATATATATATATATATATATATATATATATATATATATATATATATATATATATATATATATATATATATATATATATATGTGTGTGTGTGTGTGTGTGTGTACATATATACACATATGTTTGTAATTTTATATTGATTACATATATTATGTATACCACATACTAGTTGCAAATATATGCTTGGTAGAGTGGTTTGTAGCTGCAAGCATATCCAAGAGGTCTTAGGTTCAAATCTTTGTGTATGCATTATTCATCTTTTACAAAAAGTACATAATGGAATTGTTATATATATTAGCTTTAACATAACAAAACACATATATAGATTGGTATAGTGGTTAATGTGTTTTTTGTTGTAGTTGAGGTCACGAGTTCCAATTCTATATTGAGCATGTAACTTTTTTGCCCCCTCCCCCCACAATCACCAACTCCTCATTCCGCCACTTTAAGTTTTCCATTGAATTTGTATTCAGTATATGACTCTCATAGAAAAGATAGGACACTGCCCAAACTGCTAGTATTGTTGTCCTGGCACCAACCAAGTTCCTTATAGAAATCCACATCCTATTCTCATTGTGTCTTTTCCTATGGAAATCATGATGAACTACATTGATATTATTCTTTCCCATGTGAGTGGAGTGTGACACAAGAGTTTCATGCATCTTGCTCAATGTATGGAGAACCTCCTACTTCCAACTCTTTCCACCCACTTCCACTACCATAATGATAGTACAAAATTATTTTCATTCAATTGCACTAATGGACAACATAGTAACACAAAAACAAAGCGGAAAATCAAATTTCAAAGGGTTATTATAAAAATTCTATAAAGAATCTATCATATGCACCAACTCCTCGATGAGGTCTTTGTCTTTACATCGATATTCCTCTGCATGTTGGTTTCCTTTTACACCGCACATGGAAGGATGCATCAGATTCACATTTGGTGTGTGTCTCTTCAAAAATTGACCATAAGAGTCAAAAAAGAAGGGACAACGCACTAATTTTTCTTCCTCTCCATGTGGTTTCCCTGATCCATATGGATGAGTGTCTTTATTTAAATTAGGGATCTTCTATGTTTTATATTTCATTGGCTATATTTATGTATTTTATTTTTCCTACCGTGTCTAAGTACTGGTAGTACATTTTTTTATTCACCGTGACTTTATACCAGTAGTGCTTTGCTTTCATGTTGTCTTTTACATATCCATTCCTCTTTCAGTGTTTATGACTTTCCATCTTAACCACTCTTATGATCCTCTCCGTGGTTAGCATGAAGGGGAGAATAGAGGAAGATTCATAGTGTACATAAATGATATGGAAGAGAGAAGATGAAGATAAGAAGTCATGTCATCTAACATTTAAACTAGTTTTTTATATTCATCTATGTTGTTGACATCTACCTACTATAGTACATATATCTATAGTAGCGCCTCTCAAACACGTGTTCACCTGCTATGGCACAAAATTTCTATAGTATTACATGTATACCAACTACCGTGCATTATTTCAGCGTGGGTGCTTCTTTAGTAGAACTACTTTGACAATAGTGGTGAATCAAATGACTACTACACATGTTCTCTACCATTACTATTTTGGATGCTCACTCAAGATTCTGATGTCATTAATGATCGCTCTCATTGGTCCTGAAATTAATAATTTTCAAGGGGAGTCTATTTTCTATTATTTCTTATGTGTATTGTTACCTTCATCAAGAGGATAAAACTTCCTACTACCTGCTACATACTATGTTCTTTGGGGGGGGGGTATTAGAGTGATTCAATTCTTGTATTGCAAGATTTAGGGGGAGATAATTTCTTTTCGATGGAGATCAAATTTTGTATGGAATATTTGTATTTTTGTGTATTGGCAAACTATACATGTATTTCACCAATGCTCTAGCTTGAGGGGGGTATTAGGGTTATTGTTATTTGGTTTATTATGTTATATGGGTCTAATTATATTGGCGCATTAGGGTTAACTTTACTTCCATGTACCTTCCTCCTCCCATATATAGGAGGGGAGTTCTTCGTCTATCAATAACAAATATATCATTAACCTCCCATCATATTTTACAGAACCTACAAGCCATGGTTTTATATTTTTTAAATTTTAAAAGTAGAAACTAACTTTGAGATCAGCTTCCTCACCCCTCAATCATATTACATATCAAATTTTTCAAGTTTATTACATATTAAATTGTCATCCAATTTAAAAAGGAAAGAAAATTAGTAAGTACAAATCAAAATGTATGAATTTTATAATGACTTGGTCGGATACAATTCAATTTCAATCTTGACGTCACATATTCTTTTTGGGAAAACCTTAGATTGTGTTGATGCAAGATCTTTTGATGGTTGTTGGGTTTGAATCAGAAGTCTTAGAGTCTATATCCTACATTTACCCACTTTCCTTCCCTTGCAAATAGAAATGGTGTTTTCCTTCCCAAATTTCTCTATGTGATTTCTCTATCATCTATAATCATTTCTCCATGATTTATTCTCCTCTTACTTTCTATTTCAATTGTGCATCTACTCATCTCTTGTTAAAGAAACTCCCAAAACCCTCTCACAATTTCTTCTTTCCATCGTCCCACAAACACCTGTAAACCAACCCCTACATAAATCTATCCACTCGACAACCACAAACACACCTCTTGTAACTCTACCACATTGTCAATTGAACCCAAGTTCATATGTAGCACTGATTTGAACCCCACTTGTGTTGTTGGTCACCTTGTCATCTCTAGAGCAGCACATATCACTACAACCCAATTAAGCCCACAGTAAGCACCCACACACATCCTTCCTTATTCATGTGATACCAATTTCTTATAGCTCAATTGTTTTCTTTGCCTCCAAACTTTTATTCCCTAAGGAATTGATCAAGACACCAGCATTGGCCTTCGGTGTCCCCCCATCCACAAAAATCTTACAGACAAGATTGTTGGACCTTGAGGAGCCTTTTTTCTGTTGGTTTTCTAGTGTAGGGTCATTTCTTTGGCTTTCAAATTTATAGGTGTTTTGCACAAGGAATCTTTGATGTGGAGTTATCTTGATATCGACATCCATTATTCTTGTTGGGTTTTTCTTCAAGATCTTTTCCAAGATTTATTGTACTTGATCAGACAATTGTCTTTTTGGTGTTGTGGTTTGGTGGTGTTTTCAATCGACATCCTCTTGTGCAGACGTGGAGGAGCTTCTACATATAGAACCAATGTCCTGTGAGCATGGTAATGGGTCATCTCCTCTAGTATATGGCCATGGAAGGAGAAAGAGACATTCTTCCATGTTGTCTCCTGACCTTGCACTTGCATGCTCTTGAGTTTTCTTTGGCCCTTCAATGGTATAATTTCCTTTCACAATCATTTTTTATCAAGATGTGAGTTTTTAATTAGTGGTCAGCAATGATGGATACAGCTCTTCACTACTAGTTAGGTAATAACCAGGTGAGAAGGCATGTTGGTCATTCTACACCCTTTTCCATTTTCCTAGAATTTTATAAATGATTTTCACTTCTAAAATTTAAATAAAAATATTTGTTTGTTGAAAATATAAATAAATAGGTTCTCCAAATCAGAAAAATAAGACAAATCTTTTGGTATGGCTTTTAGGGTTTAATAACATAAGTTTTTGGTAAAGCTACTTTATGTTTTGGTTAATTAACTGAAATGATGAGAACCCTAACACATGTTTAATGTGTTTAGGTTTGGAGAAGCTTTGAAACCTAAATTCATAGATGGTTTGGATAACTAGGATTTCTTTATAGGTATGCGTGTCTATCCTATTAGCATTTGTCCATTATATTAATTAAAACCCTACACTTTCTATATGAGGTGTATCTTTTGAAAATGTATCTCTTTTAATTATGTCTTAAAATATTTTTAACAATCTATTGTTATTATATTTACTCTCTCTTATATTGTTGAAGATGTTGGAATTATTATATGTATGTCTACCATGTTTGAGTACATGGGGATGGTGTTAGGCAGACTAATCCAAGTCAGCATGCACACAGCCAGCAAATCACAAAGTATCACCAAAAAAGTCGTAAAAAGTGACGCCACCCACCCTATGTTTACTCCACTTAATATGAATGGGATCAAATTTGAACTAGAGTATGAATCCATTCACATTGGGTGTGCAAAATGTGGAAAAATGTGACATGCCTACTCCCAGTTCCATGAACAACCTTCCACTGAGGACATAAAGAGGTGCATTAGAGAAGAGATGGGAACGTTGGTTGACATGAGGTTAACAAAGAGAGTAGTATGTGGAAACAACCTAAAAGAAGAATCTACCCAAAAAGAATCCAATCTCAGTCGACTAAAAAGGAAACTACTACACAACCACATGTTGATAGGAAAAGGTTTGTAGATTTGGGAGATGAAGAAACATAGGAAGGGGAACATTCACCTAGACGAGAATGTGTCACCAATAATATTGGAGGAAAAATGTTATAGGCCCATGAAAGTATGGAAAGAGAAGAAACATGTGGAAAGGATAGAGACAACTGACCAAAAAAATAAAGTACTTAAAGATATATCAAACACTGCCAGCACTAGACAAAGCATTGACAATGCAAAACCTAACACATTGAAGAATTCAAAAGAGGATCACAGAGTTTGTCAACCCTATGGTGGGTGAGGTTATTTGAAGTTTAACTTAGCCACTACCATTGAAATGAGAGTATGTAGATTCTGATGCTAATGAAGCCAACCTTGAGGCTCTCTCCAGATAGAGCATGTGCATCCCAATACTAAGCTCGGTGGGTAGGAAAATTAAAGAAAGTGAGGTAAAATGAAGAAACCGTGAAAGGAGAAAGCATCATCAGAGAAGAAGAGGAAGAGTCTATGTCTATCTCAAAGTCTTGAAGTTAATGGTAACAAATAAAATAGAAGGTAACAACCTCCTATCAAGGAGAACGAGACTCTGGGACTTGAAACTGTCTAAGATATGTAGCACCATTCAAATATCCTCTCAAACTAGTGTTCATTATTGATTTATGTGTCACACAATTAGGGGAATCAGAAAATCGGATACGTGTTGTGTCCTCATAGAATTTATGATGTCCTTTAAGCCTAAACTTCTAGCCATTTTGGGACCATAGATAAGCTATTCCAAATATAATGATACCATAAACAAATTGGGTTTCATGAACTCATTTAGAGTGGAAGCAAGAGTCTTTGTTGGAGGGATACATGTGTGCTAGAATCAATGTGGCAATAAAATTGAGATCATCAACAGCCATAGGAAATTCATCACATGTTGCATTAACAACACTACAATGTTGACCTTCATTCACGCAAGCCCGCACATAACCATCAAAAAATTACTCAACCTTGGATCATGTTGGGGGACTTTAATACCACAGTCAACCTAAGTGAGAAAAGCGGTAGCAGACTTTATCACTACATAGAATCAAATATCTACCACAATTCTCTGCTTGAAGCTAGCCTAACTAATATCAGCTTCTTGGGTGCTAAACTCATGTTTAAAAGAGGAAGTATGCAACAGAGATTTGATTGTTCCATGGCCGACGCGATTTTATTCAAACATTTCCCTACTTCTATATTTGATCATTTTCCTTAGTTGCAATCCGATCACAACCCCATTCTTCTTCACTCGACTAAGAAATCTACCCACACAAACATGTTTAGTTCCAAAGCATCCTGGCTTAGGATAAAAAAATTAAGTGCCTTTTATAGGAGAAGCAAAATACTACCATGGATTTCAACACTACCATGCATATGGAAATGTGTGACATTATTAAATGGGATAAGATTGAATGTATAAGAGTAAAGCAAGAAGAAGAAACGAATTATGTGGAATATTACCAACTTTTAATATGAATTGGCACTTTGTTATAACAAAATGACACTGACATTATTTACATTGATATGCAGATTGAGCTTGACAAAGTCCTAAAGGAAGAAGAAGAGGAGTGTAAGCAAAAAAGTTAAATTAATTGGCTTATAAATAGAATCAATAACACAAATTTCCACAATGTTTGTGTGAAACAACCCAGGAAACATAACACTATCTCAATATTAAATAATAGAGATGGTCAATGGGTCACTTATGAGGCCAAGTTACAAAATAGTGATCATTGCACCTCCAAATGCTCATCACTACTCCCATGCTAGGAGTTAACACCACAATAACTTCTATACCATGAGAGTTTAAAAGATTAATCTTGGATTAGGATAAATATTGAATTTGAACCTTTAAAGTATGAAATCCTTGTCATCCTGAAGTCGACAAACACATACAAGGCAAGTGGGGCCTGACAATGTAAATGGCATGTTCATGATAAATAGTTGGGATAGTCTCCAACTTGCACTTATTCAAACTATGAGGATGGTGTTGATAAGTGAGATATTAAGTAACAAGCTATGTAACTCCACTATTGTGCTTATAGTGAAGGTAATGAAACCAAAGACTTGTGGGGAATTATGCCCTATATCTCTATGTAACATTTCTATGAAGCTCGCCTCAAAGATTGTAGTGTAGAGACATATGAAGTTCCTTTTGGAGTGAGTTTCCCTGGTATAAAGTAGCTTTGTACCAGGTCAGAAGATCATGGACAAGATTGTCCTCATCCAAGAGATTATCCATACAATGAAGAATAGAAAAGGGGCTAAGGTAATGTTATAAAGGTAGATATCTCCAAGTCTTATGACAAAATGTTGTGGCAATTCATCCTAAATGCATTGAATAAATTTGGAGTCCCCCTCATATGATCATGTATCTATAAACTCAATTACCATTGGATATTGTTCATTCTTGTGGAACGTTAAAGTAGTGGGATCATTTAATGATAGCAAAGGGATTTAACTGGGATATTCCTTATCCCATTACTTGTTTGTTTTTTGCATTGAGTTTCTAAGTTAGATGATTAAAGATTTGGTGTCTATGGGAGAGAGAAAGTTTACAACTGGGATAGAATGGGCCAAATATCTCTCACTTGTGATTTGTGAAAGACCTAATATTACTTGTACATGCTACAAAGAAGCAAATGTAGGTCACAAATTTGAATTTCAACATGTATGCAAGAGCCTCAGGGCAGGCCATCTCGGTGGAGAAACCACGGCTCTTCTTTGCATCTAGTGTGTCACAAACTGTCATACGGGAAATATGTAGTGTTTATAACTTCAAGAAAATTAATGGCATAGGTAAATACCTATAAGATTCCATTAGTTCATGCCAAAGTTACTAAGGAAACCTACATGAAAATTATAAAGAATATGAACTCTAGGATCAATGTGTTGGATGCTAAATATATTGTACTTGCAAGGATATGTTGGCTAGAAAAATCAACACTCACTGCAATTCCAACATACACTATGCAAACTATCCTTTTGCCTCTTCGACAATATCATTGGATTGGCAGCTCAAATAGATATTCCATGTGGGGAGGTAATAATAAAACACACCCAATTTCATTGGTGGCATGTGCAAAGATACTGGTTAAAAGGAAAGTTGGGGCATTTGAATCAAGACCATGAGAGAGTGGAATCATGATCTCCTCCTCAAGCATGCTTGGGTGCACCCAGAGGGATTTTCTTATTGCAAGTTTATGTAAATGAAGTACAATGAACATAGACATGAAAAGACTACAAATATATCTACTTTGAGGATAGACACTCATAAATATAACAACTTCATCTAATACAACTTGTATGTTGTGTTGATGAATGGAGGGTACACCAATTCTAGAAAGAAAATTGGTGGCACAAGGATTTTACTCTCGAGCTACTAGCTACAAAACAAATACTAGAGGAGTTGATGGATCTACATCTATCTAGTGTCTTAAATACTAATTGGTAATGGGACGAAGTGTTTTTGAGAGAGTATCTTTCAGGGTACATAGAGCTAATGTTATCTAGAAAATTGACCCACATGTTAGCTGCAGTATCAAAGATATCAAGGTGTTAATGGAGACTGATGCTGGGAACTTTTCCACTAGTTTATCCTACTCCTTGTTTTGCAAGCATAAAGACATCAAGGTAAAAGGAAGATGAATGAGCATTTGGAAGGTAAAAGTTTCCTCAAAGCTATAGTTCTTCATGTGGGAATTGACCCATGAGGCAATTCTTAGAAATAGTAGGTGGGTGAGGAAACATATTGCTACCAATGCTCAATGTAAACGATTTAACAAGGCTAAGGAGACCATCCTACATGCCATCCATGACTTCATATTTGTTAGAGACATCTAGAAATGCATGCTTCATGTTGCCTTTTCATTGGATTTCTTCAGCATGAACCTCACCAGTTGGCTAAAACACAACATAATAGGAGGGAACTCTGAATATAGTTTGTTCATTATAGGATTTTGGTATATCTAGAAATGCAAGAACAACCACGTCTTCAAAAAAAGTAACATGACTATTACCCACCAAATCCAGTTCATTATCAAAGAAATAAGCTATACCATGGGGACTAGAAAGAAGAGAAGGTAGTTGAGAGCACAAAGCAATACCAAACATGGAGGAAGTCGGATGGAAAAGGCATCAAGATTCATTTTGATGTTGTGTAAGGGGAATAAAGTTGATATGGAAGTTGTGATCAGAGATGAAGAGGGATCACGATTGGAAGGATTCGACAAGAGCATCCAAGCCTCAACAACCATTCATGAAGAGCTTATGGCCATTGATATGGAGGTAGATATACCCAAAGTTGAATCGTGTGACTGTGTTGAAGTTGAAATTGATTGCAAAATGGTAAGTGGCATGCTTCTTGAAAAACCAATTGCATATCCTAGATATGCCAAATAGATATACAAGATACAGAGAAAGATTAGAGAAAAGAATTAGTGTAAATCTCATTTGTAGGAAGAGAATGCAACATTGTTGTTGATTACTTATAAAAAATTAATCCAAAAAAACTTGGTTTCTTTGAATGCAATAGGTCACCGGATCTTGTGACTAATGATAAATATAAATATAATTGTAATGGTAGTTAGTAGTACCATGTTCCCTCTTAGTTTTTATTATGTTTGTTGTAACCTTAATTTGAGTTTTCTTGCCACAAGGAGGCGAGATGAATAAAAAAGCCTCTTGGCTTTCCTAAAAAAGAAGATTTTGGTAACATTATTTAAGGGTCCTTTAACCTAAACTTGACACAATATGGATGTTCTCACCCCTTTTATTTGAAATGAACATGCTTGAAATTTTATTATGCATTGTGGTAACTTACTAGCATAAATTTATTTGTGTGCTTTTGTGTGGTGTGATAAATTCCCATAGCTTTTCAATTATGCAAAGGTAGTGATACCTATAAATGAATTTAAAAGATAAGTGTGACTTTATCATGCTCAGAGCATACATGTATCTTTTCCTACTCATCGCACATTATAAAGTGGATGAGTATTTTCATTGCTCACTCCATATTATGGAGAAGATGTGTATTTTTTAAAAAAAAGATGTGTATTTTTACTAGTTATCTATGTTTATGATATATATTATATATCCTATCCACGTGCTACGTAGTTTGTCATATGTAAATACATAGGATCTTTTAACTCAAATTCATGCAATCAGAAAGATATATTTATGGATGTTATATCCTATTAAACAAATAACTCATATCTTGACATGGATAATATCTTGCATGTACCTTTTTTCTAAATTACTTACATGTTTAGAACCCTCTTGTCTAGGAACTTTCTTCATTGTTTTTCCTTTTCCTTTTTAATACCCAAATGTTTCCATATCACACATACTCAGTTTTTACTAATTCATACTCACTTTTATTTCCTTTCTCTGGGTGTTGTTCCCAACCCATTCAGGAGGCAAGCAGTCTATGGATTGGGAGTTTGGAGAAGATGGTTAAGAAGTTTTGAGATGACTAAGTTGTCATGAAGTTTTGAGATGACTAAGTTGTCGTGAAGTTCTGAGATGACTAAGGTGCCCATTGTAGTCGATTGCTTTAGTTTATATTTCCTATTTTCTTTTACTTTAACCATCATGAATATTTTAAGACAATGTTTAAATCGTGTACTGGTCTAGTTTAATTCTATTGCTATAATGTTTTTTCTTCTTTACCATATTTATTGAGAAATTGTCATGCACTCCCTTTATATCTACAAATTTTTTATGATGCAATTGTTTGTATGGGTCTTTTTGTGCCCTCCCACAGGTAGTAAGGATGTATCCCCTTTCCACTCGCCCTCCTCACACCATACATATTAATTATTTAAAAATTATATAAATTGATATTTAATACTTTGTCATCGGTTTTCTAGAAATGAAACAAGCTTGGATGTATTCTTAAAGTTGCAACATAGAGGAGTTCCAAGGTAGATTCAAAGAGTTCATTACTTTTACAATTGAGGGTAGGATTTCACTTGCATATAGTTTTTAATACCCATATAGATAGTTTGCTAATAACATAAAAGTAAATACTTTCTAGAAACTTCAACACCACACCATGTGTGGTTGGATTTCAAGAAAGTATAATAAATTGTGTTGGCATGGGGAGGAACCAAATGAGGTTCCTATATGTAAATATGTTGACAATCATAAGGTAGGATGAAACACATGAAAGAGTAAAAATATTAATGATATTATCAAGGATGTCTTAGATAATCTTAGGGATAAATTAATAAAGGCACCTCTTATATTGAAATGTTGGTACATGATGCAATGAAAGCCTTATATATATGTACACATTTTTAGTGGTTGAGTGCAATTCGAGACTGTATATATAGTCTAAAATAAATAAATAGGTGAGTGATAAGAGCTCAATGTCACCTTTGATTTGATTGAAGGAAATTCTTACGATAATTATTGAAATTCTAAGTTTGAATTACAAATCCAATTTGATATTGCAATGGGTACGGAGTTTTTAAAGATTCATGCTTCCCTAATGAATGTGTGCTATTCGAAATGAATAAGTCAACTCAAAAGAATATTCAAATTATTGCATTGTGTCTGAAGCTACAATTTATTATACAGGGAGAAATCTCAGCCATGGGTGGCCATGGGCCCTTGTTTTGTACATGTCTTGGTACACTTGTACAAAAAATGGATATGACATATGCCCACCCCCACTGCTATATCTAAGATGAAGATTGTCCATGGCACAGTCAACAATGTCCTTGGGTGGTCACAGTAGTCATATGTGGGGAGCTAAACACATACACTGGGCACATTAAACTTTCACTGCTTTGCAAGGGGCAGATTCAGGGGGAGGGGTGTGCCACCTAAGAAAACTAACATTGTGTGTGTGTGTATGAAGTATATATTTATGTTTGTATATTATATAAACTTTTCAAATATTCAGGAGAAAATAGGTAGTGGTTAGCTTTGAGTTCTCAAATGCATCTATCTGTCTTGTTGTATTTCTTTTTCATAAACCACCTTCAAATTTGTAGTGTCAATTGTTTTCACAATTGCTCCTACATCCCAATAAAAACATTTGAAATGTTTTTATGATTGGTAAAAATAATAAGAATATACTACTAGATCATTGGATATGTGATTATGTTATCCACGACAATAAAAAATTGATAATACCATCCCATATTTTTAAGACTATTTCATAAAGAATATGGTAATATAAACAAAGGTTCATTAAAAAAAATTCAAACACAATCATGGTAATGAGGGATCATGTGGTCATTTCTTTTCAAAATTCCCAACATTCTTACTTACAGAAAAATCACTATTTTGATCATCATATGTCCAATTGTTACAAGAAGAAAAATAATTGAGCACAAACCTTATGTTTATGGGTAATTTAAATGTGGTTGCAAACAAATCCAAGAAACCTCCAAATATGCACAAAAGGGTCCCAAAAACTATGACAAATACTCAGTCAAGAGATAGATTCTTTTCTTAATAATCTATAGAAAATGGTATATGAGAAAGAAAGTCATAATATGGGGGTCGAGGGAATGGTTATATTATATTATTATATTATAATTGCCTTTTTTAGTATTTTGACTGATGAGTTGTTGAATATCCAACACTCTATGATGCAATGTCTATACTAACAGCCGAAATCAATATAGTTTTTGATATATTTTTAGCCATAATGTCATACAAATATAATGGAATTTTGATCCATTTTAATTTCATCAAATATTGGTCATAAAACCATGCAAATGTTTATTGCCTTTATTATATATACTTTTTATTATATTTTCTTTATAATTTAAAATGTAATATTAACACTTTCTTCACAAAAATATATGATAAAAGTCTTTTTAACTTAATACACAATTCCTTTCTGTGTGGAGTTGTTTGCAATTCAAAAAATGTACGCTGCTCGATTTGAGATTTATATATTTTTGAAAGATGTATGAAAAAATCATGTTTTTGTTACCTTGGTCCTATTTTGTAGGGTGTAATTAAATTTCAATCCATTTCAAGGTCACTTTTTTGTTTGAATTTTACTTGGAATGGTGTAAATATAAGAAAAATCTTTGATTTACAACTACTCCCCATTGCACATTTTTTCTGAATTTTCATATTTTGTACCATGTTGGAATCAAACTTGGTTGGTCACTCTATGGAAGCTTTTGGTTGCGTCTTTGTCCAGCTCGACTATGTATGTTGTTTGAATGTATTGCTTGTGTCGCTAAACAAGCCATTATATTTTTAAAAAATAAATATTTTAAGGGAGAGAGGTCCAGCCACATCACAACCGTGAAAGATATCCTTGGATTATTGCTATATATGTTTCCTCCAGATACTCCAACTAGGTATTGAATCCTCAACCAGCTAACAAAATAATTAAATTTATCAGTTGAACCAATTGACAAATGCTTATACAAATAGTTGAAATTGAATTCAAAATATTTATATATCAGTTTCAGAAACAAAATTTATGTAAGTCAAACCTATATTTTAGACATCTATACTTTGGATTATTACTTTTCGTCCCAACTACACCCTACCACATATGGCTCTTTTGGAATTTAATATAGCTAGATAAAGTAGATATATTCTTTAATCATAGTTTATATTCAATTTTATAAGAAAATATACACAATTGTTGTTTTCTCATATAATGTATGTATATATATATATATATATATATATATATATATATATATATATATCTGCATATAATGTATATATATATAAATATATATATATGTGTGTGTGTGCGCGTATATATATATATATATATATATATATATATATATATATATATATATATATATATTCGTGCAATATGTACACTTGAGTGTATTCGAGCCTGACTCTCTCTCTCTCTCTCTCTCTCTCTCTCTCTCTATATATATATATATATATATATATATATATATATATATAGAGAGAGAGAGAGAGAGAGAGAGAGAGTGTGTGTATCAGGCTAGAATACACTCAAGTGTACAGATTGCACGGATACACTCAAGTGTGTTTACCTATCAAGACTATTTTTTGCAAGATGTAAACCATTTATCTTTATTGGCATACTATAATTAAGCTACACACAAATTTTGAGCCCATTTGGATGAGTGTAAGTCACTCATCCGAGGGCAATAAAATCGACGCACAGAACTAATTTGAAATGCATAATTTTTGCGGTCTTTATAACATGACCTATAAATGTCCAAATGTGCTCAAATTTTTTATATGAGTTATTCACAAAATGATTAAGAAGATCGATGGATTAGATTTAAAAAAAAATATTGCATCATGAAAAACTACTTGAGTGTATTCTAGCATGACTCTATATATATATATATATATATATATATATATATATATATATATATATATATATATATGTGTGTGTATATACACTTATATATATACACATATGTGTGTATGTGTATATGTATATATGTATACATATGTATATATACGCACATACACCTACATATATACCTATATATAAGTATGTGGTCGGCAAGGGAATAGCCCGGTTGGCGAATTCTGCTGGTCCCCAATGGAGGGACCCGGGTTCGAAACTACACGGAGAAGCATCTCTTGATTTATCACCCTCCCGGGCGTCCGGCCTCCGCCACGGGTTATGGGAGAGGGGGGGAGAAATCTTTCTCTCTTAATCCCATATAAGTATGTGTATATATACTTAAAAATATAAAGTTTGCATATTTTTTGTGTGATTTGTTAAAAGAAATGTGCATGTTTTATGATCCACATGTATGTATAACTTCATAAAATTTGAAAGATGTAAGATAGTATATTTTGTATTTGTCATGTAACTATGACATATCATACGTGGGTTTGTCATGTAGTTGACCATATATAGACCTAAAATGCAGTGTGAGCTATGACTTGATGTGATTTTGATGCTAAATTTAACACACTCTAAAGTCACATTGGCCTCCCAACTATAAATCCTTACTCTTAACATTGACTTTACATAGAACATGTCCAGAACACCATCTCCACCAATATTTACACCCCTACATCGGGAACATGCAAAACATATACTATATATACCTTTTAGCATTGTATGACACGATCTTATAGATGAAAGAATTATTAGTGCTCTGCACCACTTTGCATGCATGCAGTCACTGCACTAAAATAGTCATGATAAAGCAGCTACAGTCAACTGCTAGCACTTATTACTCATACAAACAAAATAATAGATTTAAAAATTCAAAATATTCTTTTTTTAATGTCATCCACTTCTTAACAGCAGATCCGACCAGGTGTACGTTTGTACATATTTTATGGCTAAGTCCAGAATTAGTACTTGAAAATATTCAATGTAACGCCAAAAGTCATCAACAAAAGTACTAAATACAAACTGGCACAATGTGTACTAAATACAAAGTTAGTTGTTGATTATATTTATGTATTTTTATAATTCATTGTACATATGTACAAATAGAACTCAGAGTAAACTAGCACAATGCGTCCTATTCCAGAAAAAATTATGGAAACATTTTTCATCCATTTTACAACTGTATAAAATTTTTGATTTGACCAAACTTATATTTTTGACATTTTGATGATAAATTAAAAATTAATATTTGAATGTATTGAAAACTGTACTAAAAACATAATTATACAATACTAAAAAATCAATAGAACAGTGTGACACAAATTTCTAGACATAAGTCTGTTGGTGCGGCTGTATGGCTGTATGGCTGCATGCATATCGTTGTTGCAACAAATTAATATTTCCGCCCAGCCATCCACCACCAACTAATTGTATTTAATTCCCCGCCCACAAATCAAAAATAACTCATTTTAAATTTCAAATTTTGTTTCATTTTCCCTCTCTTTTTTCAAACGCCCACGGTCATATTTTTTACATATTTTACGTCTCAGTTCAAAATTCGTACTTAAATCTGTTCAACATAGTATCAAAAATTGTTAATCACGAGACCTAAAATAAACTAGCAAATATATTATATTTTAGAATAATATTGCCCATTTATTTTGTATACATTTTTAAATTTAATAAGTAGAAAAAATATAATAATTGACCATATATGATTAAAAATGCATGTGCTATATGTATCATATTCTGTTGGTAATTTCACATGTCATACTAATTAATATTCATAGTATCACCAGAAAATATCAACAATTATGCTTAGTATAAACTAAAATAGTGCTTACGGTCAGAGAAATTTCATGATTAGAAAAATAGAACATAAAAGATAATGACAATCAAATTATTTCTTCATACTTTTATAATTTTAACATAAGCCAATGTTATTTACAATGACCTATACAAGCTCACATTTCTTAACATGGAAAGGAAAAAAACTCATACAAACCTCAAATTCTGCAATTTTGTTATACATATGACTAATTTTTATACATCAGAGTGAGCAAATATATGCATTACGATCTTGATATCTACAGATTACATGACTAGGCGGCCAACCAATTTCCATGTCCCTCTTCTTCCTCCTCATAGTAGTATTCCAGTAAGCACCATGACGATGTGGGCAGCGATGACGTGGTCGCTGTAGCATTGCGGGTGTGTCGGCGACGGCATGGGCGCAGGTGCGGTTGCGTGGTCGTAGGTGTGACAGCAGCAAGAGCACGAGAATAGTGTGGGGCCGCAGACTGCGTGAGCGCAGCTGCATGGGCTCAACGGCGTGGGTGCGGCGACGGCAGGGTCGGATGTGGCCTGGAAGTGATGGCAGTCATGGTGTAGCAACGAATGGGCACGACTTCAGCCTGGGCGCGACGGCAGACGGGGAGCAGCTTGGGTCTGGTGACGGGCTCAGCATGACGATGGGGTCGACGTGGCTTCAGGCTGACACGGCCGCAAAAGGAGAGATGGCAGCTTGGTCATGGCTTCAACGCATAGCAACGGCCATGGTGTGAAAGCGTCTGGAAGGGGAGAGGGTCACGCTAAAAGGAGGGAGAGAGTGGGAGTGGGTTGACTTTTATAGTTGTAGGTGTCTTTTCGGTGGCTACTCGTACGGTCTTGATTTTTATCCAGCACTCTGCGAGCGTGCCATCTTGGAAGCATGTGCAACCGGCTGGATTTAATGGTTGTTGCATGTCTTGAGGCTGGAGTGGGAGTATTGGTGTTTGTTGTGTGATATATATCATTACTCATTTTAATAATTTTTGCTACATATTATAGATGAAAGTCTAAAAAAAAATAGGTCTTTAGTTGTTCCTAATCTTATAGGATGAGTTTACTGTGGATAAGAAATTCATAGATCAGCTATGGGGAAACTATCAATTTCGCTGGTGACGCTCCTACAGGCCACAAAAAATGAGATTAATTTACTAACATCAATGCATGTACAAGCGACGTGCGGGGAACTGTCTGTCAATTTTGTTTATCTCATTCTGTGTAGATATGTTCACATATAATTGATTGAACACTTAAGTATGAGAAGTGTGAATCTCATATCCGTTCCTATAGACACATGTGCTGCTTATATGTATACCATTATAAAATATGTTTGTAGACATTTGTGTGAACTTTGTTGCATACGTTAGCTGTATAATTTGAGATCTTTTAATCAATTCTTAATTGGCATGGTTGAGACCGTACTTGTCATTCGATTCCATTGATAAGCCTTGTTGTTTTGTTTTCTTTAAAGGAGTTTTCACTCATGCCGACTCCTTTTCAGGCCAACTAGCAAAGGAAGAAAATATCTATCTCCCTAATTATTTGTACATCCAAAAAAAACCATGTACAAAATGTATACTTTATCCCGTATCTATCTATCCAAAAAAGATATATGTCCATGAAAACCTCAAGTATGGAACCCTCTGTCTATCCAGTGCCAAGAAGCCCCTCACCTGCCGTGGTGAATCCCATTGGTCATTTACCACAACAATATTCCTCTCTTGTCTCATCCATCTTCTAAGAGCTCGAGCTGCTGAATTTGCTTCCGTGGAAACACAGAAGCCCAAAATCGATTTGTCCTCCAACTCTCTAAAGTACTGAAAAAATCTCCAAGAGTGTGGTGAATCCTTCCATAGGACCGCCACTAAGGAAGGATTATCTACCTCCATAATCTCAAAGTAGACATCTTCATCCTCACACGCCTTCAGTGCCACGATCATCGCTTGTGCTCTCGCCTCCTCGTGATTTTCTGCACCGAGCCAAGTCCTGAAAGCTAGTATCGTCATACCTGTCCGATAACGAATTATGCTAGCACACCACCATCTCCGTCCCGCCAGTCCATCCTCCTTGCCAATAGTGAAATTTAGTTTGCGGTTTTGAAAGTCCGGGTGCTGCCATCTCTTCCTAATCCTGAGATTAGGTGCTATCAGCCCTTCCTGTAAAGCTCGAAAAAGGAAACCACTCTCCCAAAGCCTTCTAAAGAATTTTCTTTTGATCTGTCAACTAACAAAAAAATCGTTTCCGCCCATATTCTCTCTTCCGGAGATCTTTTGTTCTCATACCTTCTTCTACATCTTTCTTTCCAGATTAGCCAAACAACAATGCTTGGTAGAAAACCTGAAAACCATAGTTGCATCTCTCAGTGATTGGCATTCCCCCAAAAGTTGGCTAATCATTCCTGCACCGAGTCTAGTCGGTCATGTCCGTCCCGCATAAGAATCCTTTCTACTTTGTTCCATAAACCAAAGGCTAAGTCACTATGAATTGCACACTAGTCTCCATCTCCTGGCAGCATAAACACCTTGAAGTTACGGTGACCCTGCATCTCCTAATATTGTCATCCATTGGGATCGCCCTATTCACAATTTTCCACAACGCTGCATTAGCTCTTGGAATGCTATCTTTGTGCCAAAGAAGATTACTGTCTTGTATTGTGGCTGCTCTTACTCCCTGTATAAGGCCTTCCAGACGAATGAATTGAGAACTCCCCTCCATGTGACAGGGACCAAATAGGCTTGTCCTCAATCTCATGATTAATTGATTGTAGGGACACCGACACCAGTCTGCTACCCTCCTCAGTAAGGACCATGGATATAGCATTCCAATCCCATCCTTCACTCTGCTTCTAAAAATCAACCACCCGGAACCTAAGGAGAGTCTCTCTTGGTCTCCTTGCATAAGAGGCAAGCAATTGAGTATACCATTTATCCCACCAAAAGGACACCCTTCCCTGTCCAATTATCCATCTAATCTAGGGCCAAACTGTAGGGAACACCTTCCACAACTTTCTCCAAAAAGGTGATGGTGTCGCTGAAAGTTGCATTGTATATAAAAAATTAGCATGCCTTCGCCACCTACAACAAGAATACTTTGCCAGTTTGCCCGACAGAAGACAACCCATCTAGAGGATCCTTGTATCACTGCCCATGCAGATTTCATCATGAACGCTTTCGCCGTACTCAAAGGTGTGATCCCCAATCCACCTTCTTCAACGGGTTGCGTAATAGGCGACCATGCAACCCAAACTCGTCTGGGTGTACCATCTCTGCTGCTCCACAAAAATCTAGAAAAAAAATAATAATTTCCCTGATTGTTTTAAGAGGAATCTTGCATGTCACTAATGTGTATACTTGCATCGTCGCCAAAGTGTGCTTTATCAAAGAGATGCGTCCAGCAAAGGATAGCAATCTAGACTTCCAGGATGTGACCTTGTTTTGAATCCTATCTTTTAGATAATCAAAGTGAAACCCCTTCAATTGTATCTAGATATCGGACCCCCCCGGGAGAGGAAGAAATTCTCAACACTATCAAGCATATGGACAGATGTAGTATGCCCGGACCGGACGAATCACAGTGCCGTTCTATCTCGCTGTGTGCATGGGATATTATTGAAGATGACTTTGTCAACCTGGCGTGGTTTTTCTTCACCAGTAAGACATGCCATCACAGTCTCAAATGCAGTTGATTATGCTTGATTCCTAAAGTAGCAATATCCAAAGTTTTATGTAATCTGCTCCACACTCTTAGTGTTGGTTCTTCCATCAAAAACCTCGACTTATGTTTGTTGATCCTCTACCTCGAGATACTTTCGTAACTTTCCAAAGTACTTGCAATGGATCGGATAGCAAGACGAGAGGAGGATAAAATCACAATGCCATCCGCATACATGAGGATAGGAGGGGCATCTGTGTATCCCCCATTTTATATAACAGTGAGTGATTAGATATAGACTTCTTCTTAAAGACTCAGCATAGAGTTTCTTAGGCTAGGATGAACAGTGATGGAGACAACGGATTCCCTTGCTTCAACCCTTTCTTCATTTGGAAAAAACCAGAAGACACTCCATTCAGCATAACTGACATCCACGAACCCTCTGAAGAAGGCCATACAAAGATCTATTGTATCATCCAACATTCCAAATCTGTTAAGTACTCGACGAAGGAAAGACCAGTTAATCATATCATATGTTTTTCTAATATCCAATGTAATCACCACATTAGCATCTGAAGTCGCTACATCCAGATCATGGACGGGTTCATTATTCAGTTTGATTTGATGTGCAATATCCCTGCCCTTGACAAAGGCTCCTTGCTCCAAAGATACCATTTTAGGAAGGAGACCCGCAATCCTATTATTCATGATACGAGCCAAAATCCGTATAGATATATTCTCTACTGAAATCGGACGAAAATCCGATGAGAGGGACTGAGCTTTGTCTACTTTAGGAATCAAGCATAATCAACTGCATTTGAGACTGTGATGGCATGTCTTACTGGTGAAGAAAAACCGCGCCAGGTTGACAAAGTCATCTTCAATAATATCCCATGCACACAGCGAGATAGAACGGCACTGTGATTCGTCCGGTCCGGGCATACTACATCTGTCCATATGCTTGATAGTGTTGAGAATTTCTTCCTCTCCCGGGGGGGTCAATAAGCATAATGTTTAGAAAGATTCGAAGTTTCATGCACAGACGGGATAACTTCAAAGAAAGGATCATCCTCCTCCTCTTGGCCCTCTTCGACTGAAGTATAGAAAGATTCGAAGTTTCATGCAGCCTCGTTTAGAATCAAATCTTCAGCCTCCTTTAGAAGTTTAGAAAGATTCGAAGTAGCATGCAGCCTGGTTGTTTTTATTAGTTGCAAGTTGCGGTATGCAGTTGGAACACCTTGTGGGAAGGTTTATAGCAATAATTAAAGACTATCTTTTGTGAGTGTGGTAGAGACCTCCTCCTCACAATGAAAATACTATCAAGGAAATATAACTTACACTCCATGCACAAACAACAAAGCAGCAAACAAAGCAGCACTAAAGGTAGACAATTACTTGGAAGCATGCATTTCAATATTGCAAGTCACTCGAAAAAATATTAACCTCTCTCATAAAGTTACATTAAGTTTAGCGTGCTACAACCTTAGGATGAGGTTCCTACGAATAGTTTGTTTTTAATACATCCAATGTTCACATAATGGAGATAACATTGGTTATTGTTGGTAATTCATCCTCAAGAGCTAACAATTAATATTTTTTATCCTAGTGAAATCTCCCACTGATTGTATAAAATATTATTGTGGAAATATGTATCTTCTCACCATTACTTTTTTATTATAATTATTTTTATAAAGTTAACTAGTATAAATTGCAAATGATCATAATGCTCAAAAAGGAAGAAAAGTAAAGGATATAAGATCAAATTAACTGTATGGGATATTATTATTGTATCATGTGTCATGTTTACGAATCATATGAGAAACACATGTAAAGACGGAGCCAACAGTTTGATGTTGGGACATGGTCAATCAATTGAAGTCATAAAAAATTTATACGCATAATATGTGTATGGTGTCGGTGTGATTGATAATAATATATCAACAATATTTTGCGTCCCAATGAGAAGTAGCAATCTAAAAAAGACAATAACAAAATATATGAAGATACAAATGTATCCTATTAACCGTCTGGAAAACTAAGAACACTTGTTCTCAATATTTTGACAAGACCTTGTTATTTGATCGGTCTATAATTAATAAATATACGAAGGAAGTTATTGATTACATGATATCTATCTAACATAGAGAAATGGGTATGTTATCTTACAAAAACATGAATAATCTTGTATTTAATAGGATGGTCGGATCTATGCCATGATAATATCTAGTAGAATGTTGAATTTTTTAGACATGGCTATGTACTGGAATTAGGAAATCTGAAAACTCTTCGGCGTGGAAGTATACATGCAGTTTTTCTAGTTTTTCCTTTGTTGATGCAAGATGCTCTTTAAGAACTATACAAGATGGCTAACAACAAGTTGTATCTTTCTATTTTTTTATTTCAGATCTTGTGGCATATGATCTTGGACTAGTGGTGGTTTTAATATCATTTTACCAAAGCCACATTCAGTATAGTATGTGGATAAGAGTGAGACTTACAAAGAAAAATATGACAAAGAGATGATGTGTCCTTTAGAGTAAAAGTTCATATTTACGATGTGTGTACACAAAGTAATTAAGGAGATGACTTCTTGTTGACCGCGTGCAAGGAATACTTATGAAATTCTTTACTAGTGAGGAAAATGTGTACAAATCGTACTAGTAATCCAGCAAATATTCCGAACTTGTCAAAAAGTAGACTTTGATTTTCACAAAAAGCAAGTTTCAACTTGTGCATTCAGTGTTGTATTAAGATCTATTCATTTATTTATAGCTGGACTATAACTAATTAAAAGTTTTCCAGATTTTTTTTTGGGGGGGACGTGGCCCCCCTGCCCCCCCCCCCTCCATCCTTGATCACATGCTCATAGTTAAAAAAAATAATGTAGTATTTGATGCAACAAACAAGATGCTCATGTGAATACTTTGCAGTGAAGTAGAAAGCAAAATGACCACCTTGGTATTGCAACAATTGTATACTTCCAATAAGGTGGTAAGATAATCATTTATTTAGCAATAGTGCTAATATATAATTAGTGTTAATGTATACATGTCTATATCTAATTTTTGCATGTACTTAAACATTGATGCATACTCAAGATGCATTAGATAGCATTGAGGAGCTTAGACATTCATATATCATCGAGTACAAAACTACTTTGTAGTATACAACAAGTGTGTCAGAAGTGGTTTTATATATGAAGCTTATAGTTCTAAGGTGTTGTTAGAGATGTGTTAAAGTGACATTCAATTAACCTTTATATACCTTTCTAAGATTTTGTTACCAGAGTAAATTTTGACATTTTTCTTGAACATGAGATCTCACTTAGTGAGTGTACGGTTTATGGTTTTGGCCTTGAGGAATTTTGTTAGTATTTCTCTTCTGTTCACATGGTACACATATAGGTGAGAGCATTTGTTGTTCTTGCATACACTAGCATAATCAAAGAACTATAAGGATATGACGTCAAAAATTTATTACAAACCAGACATCATATATACACTAGTGATATCAAATGTTTAAGAGTGGTCAAGATGTATAAAAAAATATTATAAAGTGTTAGATACATTTAAAAGGAAATAAAGAGTATTAGATTTATTTTTTAGAAGAACAATTTTTTTGTAGGTCTAATGTGTTTTTGGCGATAGGTAGATTCATTGCGAACTATATGGTTTACTTGTTCATCATTTATTGAATGCACGTGTAGATTTTTTTTTTTACGAGGGAACCATTCCCATACGAGCACCAATTTGTGACCCCCGCAGACAGCGTAAACCCTCATAAGCAATCGCGTCCTAAGGGGGGCACCGCAGCACGCTCAGTAACGTGGGGCCTTTAAATGCACCCTGGGGTTTTTGCCGAGGGTCGAACCTGGGTCCCTTCATCTGGGACTTACCGAGCCGCACCACCCGAGCTACTCCCCGCTCCCTGCACGTGTAGATTTACTCATGCCACATCCATACAATCTTTAAAAAATAGTATAGTTTCTATATTTTGTCAACCGGAGTTGGGTGTATTGATACGACCACAACACATCATTCAAGAAACTAGAAAGTTGTTCATTAGACATTTCATGGATAATTCAACCATTAGTCAGTATCTAGCATCTAAATCTATTTATATATTAAGATGGACAACTAACTTAAATAAATATAGTTTAAATACGTGGAATAATAAAGCCATATGTAAACTATGCATCATTATCGTCCAGCTAATTTCAAGTAATTTTTTAGTTTATTTCTTGGTTATTTTTTTCAATTGAAACCTCAAACACACATAAAACTATTGCCTACTAATAAATGAAGTTAAACTGAGTGATTTTATACAATCAATAGATAGTATCAATATTCAAATATGCATAAATTTTATGTATAATTAGCAATAGATATGATTGACAAAGAAAATATAATATGTACGGAAATTCCAACATCTAAAACAATACTAACCTCAAAAAGTAGCCATGTTGTAGATATTTTCATTTCAAAAAATTTATATTGTGACATTACTATATTCTTAATAAAAATAGCATGGTTAAAAGTTGCATGAGAATTGTTTTAGTTCGCTGTGTACAAAGTATTGTAATGACGTCGTTGACTTTATGTGTATATATTAGTGTTGGTTTATTATTTTATACAATGTTACAACATTAATTTTTAATATATTATTCATGCTACAGTACTGTAAACTAAGGTTTTATCTTCCTGTTACTTAAATCATATTTTCTTTGTAAAGTGGTGATGTGTGATTATTTTTTTATAATACTAGCGTATTTTCAATTTTGAAAATACAATGATATGGTGCGGTCACAGTGCATACTATTATACCACAATGCGGATATGGTAGATAATATTTTACCCCAGTGCAGTTATAATTTTTGCAAAAATTATATCTGTACGACAGTCATCTCTAGGCATGAATATTTTACATTTATTGTTTGTAACGAAAATCATATAATTATATAAATATGTTGTTAGTTAGTCCATAACCTAGTTTCTGCTCTTTCTAATAGAGAGCTTAAGAATTGTATTTTGTACGTGAGTTTGAAACTCCATGGAACTTAAGTTCTCCACTTAAAACCATTCATAAAAATTTGTTCGAGTGACAAGTTTTTCAGACCACTTAAGACAATCCAATCGGAGTCTTACCTCATTTGTCCATTAGTTGCATAATGATATATATTCTTGAAGCATTCCGTTATGTTTTACGAACAATTCATTGTGCATTAAAAGTACAATAGAAATGGTTAATTATTTGGTATTTATTGATCCCTACGACTATAAATATAGTTCCAAGTGGAGAAGGGGTCCTCATTTCTCTCATGGAACGAGGACTCCTAGAGTTGCATTGCAAGCCAAACAATGGAATAGAATCCACAAAAGAATTCCAGTGTAAATTTGGTGGATGCATGCAATGCAAACATTAGCGGACATTAGAGGTGGACGGAATGGAAGAAAGGGACGACAAGCAGAGTAGCAAAGTAGGGTTTTTTCTGAACCCCATTCATTGCTGAGGTCAAAGATTGAGTTCCAAGAAGTAATGCAAACAGTATATAAATATAAATCCGGTTTCCATACAAGGCATCCACAATTACACGCTTGACCATACGGACAGTTTCTGTATTGGAGCATGAAGAAACTCTACACAGCAACCACGGGAACCACAAAGTGGAGAGGATGAAGATGCAAAACAGCATTGATAACCTTGTAGATGTGTCAATATAAAAATTGTTCTCATGCTTTATGAACAACACCGAGTTGCAAATCCATCCGGAGCCCTATATATCCACCAGGCCGCTCACAGAAATTAGTGCTTACAATGGAAATGTATTTGAGTAAGCCTATAAGCCCGGGCAGTTTATGGCTCGTTAAAGTTTGGATTTTGCATCACCACTGTTCTCAATCACAATCATCACTTTTCCTATAACTTTCCTTTCTTTGATTGCAGTGAAAGCAAGATTTGCCTGCAAAAAGGCACTTGTTAACAATATTAAGTGAAGTCTGAAGCACCCCAGTAAGTTTAACTGCAAAGGCCGTTCCTAGCCTATATCCCATGCTAATATAAACATTTGTAACAAATAAATGAAATATCCAACAATAAATAGTTGGTTGACACGTGAGAGCTTTTCTTAGTAGTCATTGATATTTTTCAGAAATTCTCTCACTATGCAGACCAATGGACTAGCAGATTCAGAGGTGAGTTGATCCAGCAATGTTTGTTCAAATGCCAAAACTAAGTAGCTCTAAATTTAGAAAGACGTCATTGATGGTATGAAAGCCAACAAAATGAAATGTCAGGTTCTCCGACACTAAGATTGAAAATGCAGATGTCATAAGATCAATTATGTAATCCTTTAATGAACTTTCTAGATGTTTAAAAGGAAACTCAAAAAATCGTGGCAAGTAAATTCTTAAATTAATATGCCTTCATGTAAAAACATCAAAAATCGTACGTCCTTGTATAAAATGAATTGATTTTTTTTTACGAAGTGTAAAATAGATTTATTAGAAATACATGAAAAAGGAATAAATATGATGAAGAACATCAACAAATGCATATGAATGAGGGAGTAAAGAAAGACCAATAATAGTAAATAACCAACCTGGGATAGGCTGTATTTATGAGAAATGTGGATTTTAATCAACCCTTGGGATAGCCACAAAAGCAATTCCTTGAGAGAGTCCTCAAGAACAGTAGGGCAATGAACCTTGTAACTACCCCAGTAAAGACCGTGGACAGTCCAATTCTGCAATAGAAACGTGTGAGCATATCAGCCGATACAAGTTGCAAAAGATGTTCTTAAGTTAATTTATTAATCATACACTCCTGTGTCAAGCAAAGTTTATTGTCACGCCACAAATGACAATCATTACTGAAAATGGCTATAGGATAAGTAATGACTTACAAAAGCTAATTCCCTTAAAATTGGCAACCTCAGGTCATAATGCCCTAATAGACAATCTGTCTGGGTTTTTTTCATGCAGCCACCAGTCCCTGATTAATAAGAAAAGTCAGACTGAATTAACTAGCTAATCTGACAGCTTCCTCTTCGTCCCAGCCTTCAGGCCACAGTGAATTATCAATTTTCAAATTTAACCAATACCAAAGCCCAGCCCAGCCGGCCCCTCAGATACTTTATTGTCTACATCTTTACTAAGCCAATAGGTTAAGTCCATTTAGAAAAGGATTGAATGAAGAGAAAAATATGAAAAATAAGAAATAAAAAGAAGGGCCTCTAAACCCAAGAGAAACTCTGTTTCAATGGTCAAACGCCCACCCTGGATACAAAAGGAAAGCCAGGGTACAAGACCCCCATACCAAATCAGTCTATCCTCAAAAAACTCCTCCCGCTGCAAGATACCAACACCAGCCTTGGTAAATTGTTTGTTGCCTTCTTCACCCCCACCCCGCACCCCGCCTCACACAAACCCAGAGTAAAGCACCTCTGCCTTGTATTATTGAGATATGCCTTAACATTTTTGTCCCCTCAATAAACATTAACCCCAAAGCCTTTTCCACCACCGTGAATTGGTCAAGCACAATGTTTTAAAAAACGTTAAGTGGTAACCGTGCGGCCAGCACCTTGTAACTGGTTAAGCGGTAAGCGGCCTATTTTTGAAAAACGGATTTTATTTTTAGTTTGTTTTTATTTCCTATATAATTTTATACAAAATTACATATATATGTATATAAATACTAATACTCTTTGGAACTTTTATTATATCTAAAGATTCTAAACACTCTACCCAACAATACAAAACACCCAAATAGTTTATAAGATAGCTATAAGACAATAATTATAGCCATAATATAATAAACAATAGATTTGACATGGATAAAACACCCTACATACATGATACAGAAAAAAATTTACATCACGTGTTTACATAGCTAAGCAGTAAACAATAGACTAATTATTGGATACCTTTCTAACTTATTGTTATATATGCATATCATCAATTAGTCATACATTACAGCAGTACATTTAACTAAAGTATGCATTCTAAAATTAGATAATAGTTACATATATTTTACTTGTATAAATTACACTTTACAGCAGTACCCTATTATCCCAACTTGCATACAAAGTATGCATTCTATATTAGAACTAGGCTTATCATAGGATATTTAATGTATATAAGTTTAATAAATTATAGTCAATAATACTTGGGACCATATAGTTTATATAAAGCTACAGGTGTACAGCAAAAAAATTTAAAAAAACGGACAAAAAAGGGCCAAAAAGCGGGAAAAAAAGGGGCAAAAAAGGGGGAAAAGGGCAAAAGCAGGAAAAAAATGGCCGATTAATTACGAAAACGGTTGAACAGCGATTTTGGCAAAATTTAAACGGCCTGGTTGCTGGGCCGATTAATCGGCCGCTCAGGCCGTTTTTCAATTCACTGGTCAAGCATCAATCTCAAGATCAGTATTTTAAAAATCGGTGTATGCGGCCGCATAAGCGGCCGTATACAAGGTGCGGACCTCCAAAAAAACGCATAATCAAAATCGGTCCAAAAAGCGGTCCAAGCCGCATAATCGGTTGTACGGCCGCATACAAGGCCGATTATACCCCGATTTTTAGTTAGAGATATTCTGATTTCTTCTTTTATACATTTACATTCATTTATGTTTGTTTAAATTTAGATTATAGTGCATGTTTGTATTTATTTAAGTTGTGATGATTGCATATTTGCATAATTGCATCCATTATTCTTGTAATTGTACTATTTAGATACACAATTGCACAAATTAAATATGTAAATCATGATTAATATATATATATATAATAATTAATTAAAAAAATCCAAAACCGCATATACTTCCGCATATACTCCCGCATACCGCATATACTCTACAAGGTGACCTCTCCGAACGCATAATGCATACCGCTTTTTGAAACACTGCTCAAGATGGGGCCCCACTGTATCTCCTCAGGGATATCTGCCACCATAACTGCAAGATAGTTTGTCAATTCCAATGACACCAGCTCCCTCACCGGATCATCACCATGAGACATCTTCCAACTCCTAATCTTCGGCGGAGAAGGCGCCTCCTCCAAACGCCATAAATGACAAAGCCCCAACCTTCTAGACCTGACTGACAGGAGAGATATCTGTTCCGCCATAGCACCCCCAAAGACACCAACCACAGCCCAGACTAGAGTTTCCCACATCCAACATCCTATACATCATCTTTCGCAAGGTTGTTGCGACTGAATTGGTAAGCTAACAGTTAGGTTACTGGTTCCTTGTGAACTGACCTAGGAAGCACGGACACTTCAAAACAGGTACCGTATCCGTGTCCGACACTTATTGGACATCCGTACTCCGTGGACACGCCTAAATACGTATTGGACACTTCTCCAGCCGTGTCCAACATTTTTTTTTTGTTTTTTATAGGTGGACAGGGCTTGGACACGGCCTGGGCATGACCAGGCCCATTTACTGCCCAAAACAAGGTTGCCTTTCCACTAATCCTAGTCACATAACTAGGCAGCTAAACATGTCTCTAATAGATCAAATCCATCTCAGTTCGCATGAGGGTGGCAGCTGTATTCTTGCTGTTCTTATCACATATCTAAGTCTAGAGCAGCAACAACTGTCTCCCTATTCTTATTTTTATATAATCTCTCTACTCATTCATCTATTGTTGGGATTGGGGCCTTCCTCTAGTTCTGAAAAACTAATTAACTGAGGGAAACTATCAACCTTTATCCATTGTTTCCTTGTGCTAGCAATGTTTCTATGTTAATCACTTTCTTGAATATCCAGTTGTGTATTTATATAAATTGCTGCTGTGTATCTAAATAAACTCCTTATGAACAGTATCAAAATTTATATGACATCTACATTTACTGAGTAGTGAGTACTGACTTAAAGACTCTTATGTATGATGGGACTCATATGAAATGATGTAAAGAAACCCCAAGAACTGAAGTTGTGTATTTTGAAGTCTAAAAGAATCAAAAGACAAAAAGATTGAGGAAATTTTAATAAAGAGTAAGCATTTTTTGCAATTCCTGTAGCCTAGTCTAAGAATAGACTTCACGGATTCAGTCCAATGATGTACCACGCTGCTGAATTTCGGAATATTGAGGAAATTTTAATAAAGAGTAAGCAATTTTTGCAATTCCTGTAGCCTAGTCTAAGAATAGACTTCACGGGTTCGAACCACGCTGTGGAGCGTTGGATTTATCACCCGCCAGTTATCCGGGCTATGGCTGGAAAAAGGATGCGGGCTCTGCCTAAGGCAGAGAAAAAATCCTTTTTTTTTTTAATCTTGAAATTGAATTCCATTTTGTCATGTTGCAATCTCTCTTATTTGATCTACCGGTCGCTCCTCTTCTTTTTAATTTTTATCTCTCGTCATGTTTGGGTATTAAACATGGAATATGAATAGAAGTCAAATTGTTTTTTTAACTTGTATTTGACATAAAAATGAAAAAGCCTCTTTTATGATATTCTACTTCAATGTTTCAATGTTGTGTTATACAATCACCAATTGGTTTCATTTTTAAGATTTATCTTAAATGAAGTTATATTGTCTAATTATCTATTTTTTTGTTTCTTATGTGTGTGTGTGTGTGTATATATATATTTTAAATTTTTTTCAAATGCCGTGTCCATAGCCGTGTCCGTGTCCTATATTTTCCAAAATCGCCGTGTCCCGTGTCCGTGTCCACAGCCATGTCCGTGTCCGCTTCTGTGCTTCCTTGGAACTGACCCAACCATTGGCAGTGCTAAACGTATGGACATAGAAGGGGGATGTAACAAAAACAGAGGAAATTAGTCTAGATCATCATCATCATTTAAGCCTCAAACCAACTGTTAGCATAAGTGGTTTAATTTTATTTCTTGTTAATTTGGCTAGGGCTCATTCTATCTGTGATGTAAGTAGACTTAACTGAGGGTCCATCTACCCACTTAAGTATACCCATGTATCCCTGAACTCCTATATATAGGAGAATCAGAACATCTTCACAGACTACTGAATATAGACTTATTACTTTCTACATGGTATCATACGCAGGTTCCTAACTGTAATCCCTCCAGTCCCTTCCCCTTCTCTTTTTCTCTCCCCAGCGACCGTCAAGCTCAGAAGACTAATGAATATAGACTTATTACTTTCTACATGGTATCATACTCAGGTTCCTAACCGTAATCCCTTCCCCTTCTCTTTTTCTCTCCCCAGCGGCCGTCAAGCTCAGAGGACAACACCCCATTGTCACCTCCCTGCCCCACCCGCCAACAGCTGAAGGCTAGGCCTCCCACCCGCAACAGCCACCGCTTTCGGGCGTTCATCGCGGCAACCGCAGAAGCCAGCTGCCAGCGGGTTGCTGCTCGGTGTCGGCCTTAGGCCCTCTGCCCTCTTCGTGCCCTACTGGATCTTGTATATGTGATTTCACCCCACATTTCTTTTCTTCTTTTATTTGGGGTTCCTTCCACAGATCTTATTGTAAAACAAAAAACCGAACCAAAAGACCCAGTGCTAATTTATAAAGCGCCAACAAAGTAAAATGGGCAACTTTTCTTTTTCCTTCCTCTCCATGTGGTTTCCCTATCCGACACGGTTGAGCGCCTTTGCTTGAATTAGGAATCTAATCTTATGCACATCACATCGCATCTATTCCTGTGATTTGATTTCTTTCCTACCGCGCTTACTACGATAGTGCTATCTTCCTACCATGCTTATTTTGATAGTGTTTTTTCTACAGTGCTTATTCTGGTAGTGCCTTTCCTACCATGCCTGTTTTGGTAGCGTATTCTTCATGTATCATGCCTTCAATCCGGTACTCTTTTTCCAATAACTGAAAATAAAACTATCATCTATAATGATACACCACATGTCACAGCTATCAAACTCAATGGTAACAATTATTTACTATAGATGAATGTTGGAATCCCATGGCAAACTAAAATTTATCAAAGAAGATGCACCTGCAGCACCTAATGAGGCATGGATCACGGAAAATAGCCAGGTACTCTACTCTCTTGGCTCTGGGGATATACGGAGCCTGATGTGGTTGTTACATAAATGTGGCATAAAAATGCCAAACTCATGGGAAGAAATGAAGTAGTTCTAGATTCAAGAGGACAAATACCTCTGGTTATACAATGCAATGGATAAGATCGTTTCTGAACGCCAGGGAGAAGGTGCCTTATCAGAGTACGATGATTCCATGAAGGCTCTCGCTAATCGACTAAACTTCTTCTCACCCACCACATCTGTAGAAGTTGTTAAAGAACGTGAGACTATTATTATCGAGAGATTTCCTAGTGGTCTTCATCTCCGGTATGTTGTCGTATGTCAGCTTCTTGTCGGGACCACGGTCCCGTTCATGGATCAGGCTTTTGCCCACCTAACCCAGACCGAGATGTCTTCCGCTCTGACTCAATCGCATAAAGTGTTTGAGGCTCAAACTAAAATGGAAGGTACTGCCTGCCAGGGGTCGTGACGCTTACAATGGACCAAGACCATAATTATCAAGGTGGGCGCTCCATGGAGCTCTAATACTAGGCACCTAGAATCTTCATGAGAATTGGGCAGGCTGGGTGTACTATGCGGTCTAGGCGGACACCTAGGCATTGATGGATCAAGTTCTCATTTGTTTTTTCTTCTTGTCGGTTCATCCTTAGTGTTGCTAGTTGCTTATACTGCTGTGTTGGTTCTTCTCCTCCTTTTATCTTCTTCCTCCTATGTCTCCTCTAACACACTTCCTCGTCCATCTCTTTCTACATATTTTTTTCATTTTTCTTCTCCCCTACCACTGCTACAGCCTCCTTTTGCATTTCCTTCTTTTTCTGCAATCTTACTTTAATCTTCTACATCTCCTGCTCCTGCTGCTGCTGCTGTGATTTTTTCTTCTCACTTTTTCATCCTCCATCTCTTCCTCCTGCTGCTGTTAAAATCTCTATTTGACTTCTTTTTAAAATTCTGTTTTCTTCTAATCCTCTTTTACATCACCTATACTTCATAATGTTGCTGATCTTGTTACTTATTATTTTCCTCTTCACATCACATGTTCCTTGTGATGTTGTTGCTGTGGTTAGTATTTCTTTTCTTTTCTTTCCCATTTTCCATTTCCTCTCTACTGAGTGACAATCTCTTCCCGCCCTTTTTTTCTTGTTTTCTTTTATTTCTTTTCTACATCTCCTGCTTCAATCGTCATTGCAGACTTGCTGATATTACTTCCCCTTTTTCTTCTTCCTACTCCCATCTCCTACTGCTGTCATATCCTCATTCTGTCCTCTATTTTTATGTTTCCTTCATGGTATTATATGTAGTATATATGTATAAGAAGCAAATTAACATACTGAAAAAAAAATACAAAAACAAAAAACGCCCAGAACAGCCTAGGCGCCCGCCTAGGCCGGCTAGGCGCCCCTTGGGACTTGCTGACCGCCTATCCACCTTAACAACTATGACCGAGACTAAAATATACTTATTGCGACAAATTAGGCCATGTTGAGGATGTTTGTCATTCCGAACATAGTTATCTTTCTCATTTTGGATGAGGGCGAGGAAGGGGTTTTGTGCATATTGCTCAAACACACACACCCCCTCATGGTCAAGGCCTGCCGAAAACTACTGTGACTCCTACACAGACTGGACAACCAACATCACTTTTACCACCCTTCTCTAAACAAGTTGAAGATCTTAAACAAATCTCTTTCCAGTTGTTTCGTCCATTTTATGTGATGTTTGTCAATTGGAAAACATCAGTGTGTATCTTTCCCTTCATGTATTGTTAAGCAGTCTTTGAAACATGTTGACTTGATACATAGTGATGTCTATGGTCCCTTTCGAACAACTAGTTACAATGAATTTAAATTCTTTCTCACATTTGTAGATGGTTGCTCCCAATGACATAGTTTATCTTATTCAAACACGAGGTGAAGTTTTTTCCCTTATCAGTGTCTTTCATAAAATGATTAACATTCAATTTTCTACATCTACTAAAATCTTACGCACAAATAATGCATTTGAATACACTCAACACACTATTTCTTCTTTTTGTCAGGATATGGGAATCATCCACTGACTTTCTTGTGCCTACTCTCCACAACAAAATGGATTTGCGTTTCCAGAAAAATCATCATTTTCTCGATATTACACACTCACTTACAATTCATGAAAACCTACCTAAAAACATGTAGATTGATGTTGTTCTCACAACATATTTTTTGATAATCGTCAACCATTATCAGTTCTTCACAATTAAACTCCTTTTTCCATTTTGTATCTGCATAAAAAATCGTTTCCCTTACCACCAGTGTGTTTGGATATCCCTTCTCTCAAAAAGGTTACAAATGCCTTGTCTCCGAAATTGGGTGTATCTATGTATCAACTGATGTTACTTTCCATGAGGATGAATTATTTTTCTCCTTCATTACTCTCCCTCTGCACCCACACAGGATTTGGTCTCTCTTCCAGAACCCTTTCTTGCAATTCTATCCACCTTACCTCAAGAAACTGACTGGCGCATGGAAGATGGTCCTCCACCAGTAGCCCTGCAAAGATCATCTCTTCAGTCTAATTTACCATTTGCACTCCCTAAACGTAAACGCTCTTGTACAATTAAACATCCAATTTCTAATACATGTTGCTTATCTCGTCTTTCTCCAATATCTTCTACTTTTACCTCTTTTCAACACCAGCTTTATTCCAAAGTGTCTGAGAGATGCCTCAAAACACCCTGGGTGAAAATCTTCCATGCTTGATGGACCCTGCATGATAATTGTTAGAGTGTCTATTTACTTAAGTGGTTTAGTCTTTTACTTAAGTTCTGTTTAGTCTATTTGTAACATGGGCCCAACTGTCCATTGGCCCATTAAGGTTTGTCTAAGTGTTTGTATGCTTCCCCCTTATCCTATTTATAGGAAAGGGTGGTTGCCTCCTATTTATCAAGCTATAACAAAAACCTACACAAGGGGTTTTCCCCATCTATATCATTTTTCTACAATAATCATACTCGGAATTTGGTTGATCCGCCACCATGAAAGAATATTTTTTATTGTCGTTGGTTTTTCTCATGTTGATGGCTCCATTGAGAGACTATAGGCTCGCCTTGCTGCAAAAGGGTTTCCACAAATCTTTGGAGTGGATCATTTTGAGACATTCTCTCCTGTAATGAGAATCGCTTCGCTTTGCATTCTTATCTCTTTAGCAGTATACTTTGACTAGCCATTGTTTCAGTTAGATATCAAGAATGTCTTCTTACATGGAGATCTTCTAGAGTAAGTCTATAAGCAGCAACCTCCCATTTTGTTGATGACGGAGAGTTTTCTCATAAAGTGTCTCACCTAAGAAGATCTTTATATGGTCTCAAGCAATCTTATAGAGCCTGGTACAACAAATTTAAAATTGTACTTGAAAAGTTGGGTTTTCAGTGATTCGCCACAGATCATTCGCTATTCTCATCAAAATCCCCACTCAGACACATTCATCTAGTTGTTTATGTTGACGACCTTGTAATCAAAGACAGTGACACTATTGGCATAAGCAAACTAAAATAGTCTCAACAAGCTCATTTTCATATAAAGAGTTTGGGAAATTTGCAGTATTTCCTCAGGATAGAAGTCCTTCACTATCTGCAGGCATCAAATTATCCTAAAGTCGCTATGTGTTGGATCTACTCCAAGAAATAGGGATGACAAATGATAAGGACGTTTCCACCCCTAATCACCAAACTAAGGTTCCTCTTGAGGGAGAGCTATTTCTTGGTCCAAAAAAATATCGAGTAGTTCAAAAAATTGAACTAAAGCAATTACTCAACCTGACATAACCTATGATGTAGGAGCAAGGTTTTAAAGTGTGCGAGGCGCATCGAGGCGTTTTCATCTCAGCAAGGCGAGACGTAAGCCTCAAGGCGGTCGAGGCGTAAGCCTCAGATTGTACCGAGACGTACATATAAATATATATATATATATATATATATATATATATATACATATATATATGTATATATTAAATATATATATATAAATAATATGAGTCAGGCTAGAATACACTCGAGTGTATTCGGAGCAGAATACACTCAAGTAGTTTTTCATGATGCAATATTTTTTTCAAAAATCTAATCCGTTAATCTTCTTAAACATGTTGTGAATAGCTCATACGCAAAATTTGAGTACATTTGGACATTTATAGGTCATGTTATAAAGACTACAAAAATTATGCATTTCAAATTAGTTTCGCGCGTCGATTTTGTTGCCCTTGGATGAGTGACTTACACTCATCCAAATGGGCTCAAAATTTGTATGTAGCCTAGTTATAGTATGACGGTGAAGATCAATGGTTTACATTTTGCAAAAAAATATCTTGATATGCAAACACACTTGAGTGTATTCGTGCGATCTGTACACTCGAGTGTATTCTAGCCTGACTCTAAATAATATATGTATACGTATAAACATATATATACATATGTATAAACCCATATATATATAGTCCCATATATTTATATATCAATACATATATGTACATATATATAGTTATACATATACATATGTGTATATACTATAGAAACACACGCACATAGTCATATAAAATAGAAATATATATAGATATACTATTGCAAATACACAATGTATATATAGATACATATTTATGCATACATAGTTATAAGTATACACACATGCATATATATATATATACACACACAAGAGTATGTGTACATACATGCAACATATAATGATATAAGTAGTAATATATACATAGTTGTCAACAAAGAAACATACACATACATAGATATGGACTTACATATATCCATATGCATACAATTTTGGGTTAATTTGGCCCCTATTCCAAATTAGGATAATCTAGTCTTTTTTAGACAAGTAGTATGAGGCTTACGCCTCATAAACGCCTCAACGCCTGTAGCACCTTAATACGCCTCGCACAAACTGAGGTGCACGCCTCTCACTGCAGACTGAGGCTTAAGCCTCGAGGCATATCGGAGACTGCCTCGCCTCGAGGCACGCCCCTCTTAAGCCTCGAGGCGATTTTTTAAAACCATGTGTAGGAGTTGTCAGTCAACACATGAGTGTACCCTGTCAACAATATTGGTGCAGCATTCAACATATCCTTCAATATCTCAAAAGTGCCCCATGAAGGGGTTATTCTACAAAAGGCCTCAAAAGAAAACTATCACAAATTCTGAATATGATGATCAAAATTGGGCAGGAGATGTCAAAGACCTTCGGTCCACCTCTGATTTTTGTGTTATGATTGAGGATCATCCAGTGGTCTGGAGGAGCAAAAAGCAATCTATAGTTGCTTGCTCTAGCACTGAAGCTGAATATCATGCGATGGCCCACGTCTGCTATGATCTTCAATGGGTTCGTTCTATTTTGACTAATTGGGATTCCTTGCAATCAAGTTGCTATCCATATTGCCAGTAATCCAGATTCCATGAACGTACAAATGATATCGAAGTTGATTGTCATTTTGTACGGGATCTGGTTAAAGCCAAGCTGATTGTGACTCCACATGTACAGACCGGTGATCAAATTGTTGATTTCTTGACTAAACCACATCCTCTATCACTTTTTCAGTATATGGGTGCCAAGCTAGGATTACGCAATATATACTCTCCAGTTTGAAGGGGAGTATTAGCATAAGTGGATTATTTCTTTATCTTGTTAATTGGGCTTGGGCCCATTGTATCTGTAATGCTTGTTGTTATGTAAGTACACTTAAGTGAGGATCCATCTACCCACTTAAGTATACCCATGTATCCCTGGACTCTTATACATATGAGACTCAGAATATCTTACAGACTACTGAATATATGCTTCTTACTTTCTACACCATCCATGGTGGGTTCGGCTACATAGATCTTTCCAGTAAGCTCTGTTATGGACCATATTCTGAACAAATTTAAATAACTACCAAATAAACGAATTAGTCCAAAACATTGAATACCTGTATTGGCACTGATAAACTCATACAAATGTACTTGAATCAAAAATATACAGTTGTTGAACTTTTATGTATTTGCTCACATAAACATGACAACTTCACAATTTCATCACTATAGTTGATGACAATCCAAACCCCACTATATGCAACAAACTGCTACTAATGGATATGTAAATTTGAAAGGGAATATCAAATATTTGGCTGAGATAGCAAAAGGAATGGCTCATAGAAACCGTGGCCGGTTCAATAGTTTGACTGGCAGGTGGTTTACCTGTTATAGCCGTTTAGGAAAGAAAATAGGTTTAGGGGTTATCTAACCCAGTACCCCAAGCAGTTAGTTCATTGAAAAACAGGTCAGTTCGGTCGGATTCAAACAACATTGCATCCTCCCTCAAGTCCTGAGGTTACTGACTTCTCAAAGAAGGCAACAATCAAGGTCGAGAAAGGAAAGCAGAAGCTCCTCTCTCCAGCAACCCTGGTCCAAAGAGCAATGAGGGGCGCTGGGTCTATAAGTACACTCCTCTAGCCACCCACTTTTGTACTCTCAAGACAGCAAACTTCACCTATTTTCCCTAAGTTGGAGTACTGACGAAAATCAGGGATATTTAGATCTCATACAATAACAATGGCACACTACAAGTTCATCAAATGGAATAACTTCCTGTTGTGTGTTTTGACAAAAAAATTGGGAAAGTGTTCTGACAAATTTGATTGTTCAAAAAACTATGAAACTTAATAGTTTCAAACATCATGTAAGAAAGAAAAATAATAATGATAGATGTACAAGACAATTACCATTGCAAGGCCTTTGAAATATCAGCACGCAAGGAAGAATATAGACCAAAACATCTCAAATTCCATATTCATCTTGATTGACATGATTCAAAGTCTATTAGTAAATCTTAGTCTTACTCCACTTGTTCGTTGCAGTATTCTTCATTTTAGCATATTTGATGCTCGTCTGTGTTTGGTACATATAGTCAGTGTTTTAAAAAGCGGCCCAGGCGGCCGCTTAAGCGGCCGCTCAGGCGGATGTGACCCTTGGCCGCTCCAAATAGGCCTTAGGCGGCTGGTCAGGCGGTTTTGCATTAAGCGGCCGCTTCATGCCCGCTCAGCCCGCTCAAGCGCCCGCCTGGACATTGTTTCTGAGCGCCCGCCTGAGCCCGCTTAAGTGAAAAACAGGACCTAGACCCACTTCCTAGGCCCAAAAGTGAAATGTAATGATATTTTCATTATGTAATATTACACTATTGATATTGTATAACATAAATTAACATGTTAATATGATATTATTGTATTAAGTAACTATGTATGTATCTAAATACTGTATAGTAGTTAATCAGTGTGTAATACTACCCTGATTCTGCTGCTATATACAGTAGTGACGACTATGTACCTAGTAAGTCTGTTATAGCAAGTAATACTAACATAAAACTTACCATGTATATGTAATATAAAACTATGTAATTGTCACAACTCAGTAATATTGTACTGCTGTATAATACTAATTACTAACTATAGAACATTAATCTAAGAAACAACCAGTGTGTAAATGTAATACAAAATCAATGCATATTTCTGTGAAGTATAGTACTATTATATTACACTAACTACTAACTACTAAGTGCATTTATCATGGCTTGATACTAGTATACGACTATATGTGATAAATTTATCTATAAATTGTACTAACTATTAAGTAGATCACATTATTACATGATAGTATGATACTAGTATACTGTTATATATAAGAAATGTTTTTATATTTTCATGTTGGTATGCTGTGACGTATTTGCAATTTGGTCAACTAATTATTTACGGATCATGCTCCATCTACAGGTACAACAGTAATTTATATTTATTTTCTTGATCTTCTTCATGTATTTTTACTTGAGTTATATTTATTTAATGGCAATTTGTCATAATGTCATCCATTATTTTATAGTTATGACTTGTGTAATAATTCATACACTGTTTGGGTGTTTCATTATGTTGTATAATGTGTTTTACATAAGTAAAATGTCTAACTACAATATGTGATTTATATAGACTTATGTGTAATTTTATGAAAAATTGTATAAAAAATTAGAAACCCGCCTTACCAAAAAGCGCCCGCCTGAGCGGCCGCCTGCCGCTCAAGCGGCCAGCAGTTGGCATCCGCACGCCTCCCGCTTCCCGCTTTATAAAACATTGCATATAGTTTCATGAAACAAGAATCAATGATTGTTTAGTGTATCGATATATCTTGTTAATGCATATTGCTACATATAGCTAATTACTAACTAAGATATGAATTGAATAATTAAACACGACATTGATATATCAATGAGTCATTCATTATTGTGTTAATGGCCCAGTTGGAGTGTTGTCCTATTACCCACATTATTTTGCATCAATCTTACATTATATGTTAGCGTACAGGGACTTACACACACACACACACACACACACATATACATATATATATATATATATATATATATATATATATTCAAGGCCTTACTTGTTAATATTCAAGGACCTACTTGTAAGTTTTCATGTACTTTTTGTTCCAGTAGGGTGACAAGTCTTTCACATAGTATAATGGTGAACATACTTGGCTCGCTGATAGCTTGCATGATCTCCTTCCTTTGACTAGTAATCTTCACAAAGATGCAGAAACAACGGGACAGATGGTGCTCAGCTCACTGATAGCTTGCCTGATCTCCTCCCTTTGACTAGTAGTCTTAATAAGGATGCAGAAACAACGGTACAGATGGTACTCAGCTACTGATAGCTTGCATAATCTCTTCCCTTTGACTAGTAATCTTCACAAAGATGCAGAAACAACGGGACAGATAGTACCCTGCTCACTGGTAGCTTCCGTGACCTCATCCTTTGACTAGTAATCTTCACAAGATGCAGAAACAACAGGGATCAAATGACAGTGACAAAATTCTTAGCTGAGCTTCGTTGTGAGTAAGACGAAGTACATAGTTGGATCCTATCTGGAGTAGAGCTTCCTTCTTTGGCAGGGACATTCCGATGAGTATGATGTGCTTTCGTAGAGAAACATGCTACTACTCACAATTCATTTTCCAGCGAAAAGTCTGCCCATGGTTACTCCACCCAGTCTTGCACATGGTCCTTTGATGTTATCTACGCGTGATCGGGTTTTAGAAGAGGATATAGCGGAGGAGGTGCTACCAGTGGTGAGCATGGTGCCCCACGTCTTGAGTGTACCCACTGTGGTAGAAAGGGTCACATGAAGGATACTTAGAATTTATGGATTACCCACCAAATCCACTAATGTGGAATCTACTGCCTAGGATACTTAAGAAGATTTTACACACCTGATTTCTGTGACTCCTGAGGAGTACAATCAAATGATGTAGATTTGTGTTTATCAGCATCCGACTTCATATGTATTCAGCAAACCGTGTGTGTTTCGAATCTCAAGCCTTCAAAGTGCAATCCTAATCATGGTTGTTGATTCAGTTCAACTGATCACATCACAAGGGATTTTGAACATTTTACCACCTATACTAGTCATTTTACCTTTCCCAATGCCATCCTTGTAGGTGGTTCCACCGTTTTTGTAAAAGTCACCCAGACCATTTCTCCTTGTTAGAAAATAGTTTCTACTTATGTACCTCTTTCTTATTTGCTTTATTTGTTGGGTCTATTATGTAAAATGTTCACACCTTAGATAATAAAGGAGATCCCGGTCCAATTGTGTATGGCTTTGGCTCAATACTTTTTGCTTCATTTGGTCTTCTTCTGATCATTCTTTGTTTGTGTATAAATCGTCGACGCACTATTATTATGGTTGTCAATATAGATGATATTGTCATCACAGGTGATGACTCTATTGCATTTTATAGCTCAAGGAGTGGCTGCAAACACAATTTCAGACAAAAGATTTGGGCAATCTCCGCTATTTCCTTGGAATAGAAGTTCTACGTTCCAAGAAGGGCACAAACCTCTCTTAGTGGAAGTATGGTCTAAACCTTCTTGCAGAGACAGGCATGACACGGTGCAAACCAGTCTCCACGCCTATGGATTATCATACTAAGGCATCTATTCCTGATGACAGTGATTTGTCAGACCCAGCAAAGTACAAAAGGATTGTAGGGAAACTGATTTACCTGACAGTTACTCGTCTTGATATCTCGTATGACGTGGGAGTTGTTAGCTACTTAATGAGGGCGCCCAAGATGTCACAGCGGATGAAGTCAACTGGATTCTACGTTATGGTAAAGGATCGCCAGGCAAGGGTCTCACTTACTTCACAGGAAAGATCTCGCGCACACCTCCTTGAAGCTTACTGGATATACTGATGTTGATTGGGCAGGTAATGTAGGAGATAGGCAGTCTACCTCTAGAAATTGTGTGTTTCTTGGGTCACACTTGGTGACTTGGAGGAGCAAGAAACAAAATGTGGTGGCACGGGCCAGCACAGAGTTTGAGTATCTAGCTATGGAACATGCTTGTTGAGAGCTACCATGGGTTTTGTCTATGCTATCTAAAATGGGAGTGTCTGTTGAGACACCAATCTCTCTCATGTGTGATAACTAGGAAGTCATTCACATTTCCGGCAATCCAACATTCCATGAGCGGACTAAGCATATTGAAGTGGACCGCCACTTTGTTCGTGATTTAGTGCTCTCCAAGAAGATTCAGACTCCTCATGTTTGCACTGGACAACAAGTGGCAGATATCTTAACCAAACCACTTCCATCTTCAGCTTCTGAATATATGAATTCCAAGTTGGGCATGCATGATGTGTAAGCTCCAGCTTGAGAAGTGTTGGAAAATAGTTTCTACTTATGTGCCTCTTTCTTATTTCCTTAATTTGTTGGGTCGATTATGTAAATGTTCACACCTTATGTAATAAAAGGAGAACCCACTCCAGCCGCGTATCGCTTTGGCCCAATACTTTCACACTCCTATTCCCAACACGTCTCTTAAGCTCAATCTTATTATTCCTAGATTTCCATTTAATTTTCTTTTTATTAGTAAATTTAACTCATTTCTCCGTACTTTTGCCACTTTCTTACATGATGCTAGTGTAACAAAATAATCAGAGCTAAAGACGCATAGAATGATTGGAGAACAGTATGATCTTGTTGGCTACTATCTGAGAAAGTCTCCCACAACATATGTAGTTGTGTCTCCTTTGCATGTATACAGTCAATTGGGGCATGTGTTCTTAGAAAAGCTCAAAGTTCTAGTTTCATGTTTGTCTAATTTGGGAAAGTTACAAACGTGAGGCATGTCAGTTGGAAAAACACCAATGTGGTTAGTTTTTCGACCTACAAAACGTAAGAGTAGGGTATGTTTTGTTTTGGTTCATTCTAATGTATAGGGCCCAAGTCTTCTTCAAAACTTGGTTATAAATATTTTATACTTTTATTGATGATCATTCTCATGTTACATGGCTCTACTTGATAAAGGACAGATTTTTTTTCTATATTTAATTTTATTTTTAGAAGTGGAGACTCAATTGGGGGGGGGGGGGGGGGGGGGGGAATCATGTTCTTCAATCTAAACATGACTAAGAATACTTTGGTCATAAATTCAATCAATTTACTTCTTACAATATTATTCACCAGATTTTTTGCCCCTGCACACCCCAGCAAAATAGAGTTGCAGAGAGAGAATTGCGACATAATTGAAACCAAGGAATGAAGTTTCCTCAAAAATTTCAAAATTTCGTCAAAAAAATCCATTTTGACAAAATCTGCTACGAAACCTTGTGATTGTGTCGTTATGTAGAAGTTAGCAAATTTGTTTGCCCAAATTTTAAAATTTTCCAGAAACATGAAAGTTACCTTACCTCCTATGTTAAGGACCTCCATCTATCCCCATATCATATTTTATTGCATAAAAAATGCATTTAGGTGTAGAGATCACACCTATGGAATTTCATGGCATAATTCGTTCATTTTGGCATCGTAACGGGCACATTTGCATTTATTGAAACTTCTGTCGAAATTTCGATAAATTTCTATTTTCCATGTTGTCAAAACGGCATCAAAATCAGATTCCTCATTTCTTGATTGAAATTGCATGTACTCTCCTACATGCATGAATGAAAGGAATTCTAGGGAGATGCAATTCTTACAACTACATGTCTTCTTTAATCCTCTATAACCAAATCGCCTTCAAGTTTTTCATCCTAAAGAGCCATGGTATTGAGTTCTAACCAAGGTTTTGGGTGTGTTTTGTTCATTGTCTTGATCCAAATCTGGGCAATTAGGTCCAAAGTCCATAAAATGTGCCTTTAAGGAACTCTAGATGTAAAACGCATACAAATATTACACTCACATCTCCATTAACTCCTCGTGTCTTCTAAGTCACCTTTGTGGACAGATCATATTTTTATAAGGGCTCTTCTATGTCACATGTAGGTATTGAGGAACCCATGCATCTCCTAGTACCTCCAAGACTAGAGGGAGTTGTCAATGCACCACCTATTCATCCTCACATCATTGGGTGCCTTTGGCTGCATATACTTTCGAGGTTCTTTAAATTGTGACTCCTTCGACAGTTGCCTCTTCGTTGGATGGTCATGTAAATACAAGCATGGATAATAGTTGCCTTGTGAAAAGGCACATGATCTTGCAGCCTTCACCCCATTTCCAATTTGATTTCCTACACTATATTTCTCCATCACATAATGCCTTCTTGCCTTCTATCTTTTGATTTTCGTAACCCCATATGTTTCAGAGGTAATGAATCATCCCTGGTGGCATAAAACCAATGAGAAAGACATGTCTAACTTAAAAGGAAATCACATGTCGTCTCTCCTATAATGCATGAGTGCAAAGTCGGTCCCTGGTTGCAAATGGGTACTCACAAACAAAGTTGGGTCCAATGTGTCTGATGATAGTCTCAAGGCACATTTGGTGCCCAAGGGATTCACACAGGTCTACAGTGAAGACTACTAAGAGATGTTCTCTCATGTAGCTAAAATGGCATGTGTCATCTCTTCTTGTCCCTTACAACTATACATTCATGGATTCTTCATCAACTTCATATCAAGAATGTCATTCTGCATGGTGATCTAAGTGAAGAGATCTATACTGACCAACCACCAAGGTTTGTTGCTCAGGAGGAGTCTCCTGGTATCGTTTCGAGTTCATAAATCTCTCTTTGGTTTAAAGCAATCACCTCATGCTTAGTTTGGAAGATTTAGTTGTGCTCTTTCCTAGCTTGGTCTTCACAGACATAGTGAAAGATTTGGGATTCAACGGTTTTTTGACTTTCTTGAAAAAATTGTAAGATAAACAACACAAAAAATAGGGAAATGGCAAAAGTTAGTCTTAGTTTGGTCAACTATTCGTGCAAACCGAGAATCACTCAGCATTATAAGCATGTTCATATGTATGTATGTGTATAATGTATATGCATGCAAATATATATATATATCTATATGTAAATGTGTGCAAAATAAGATCCCATCAGATATGAAGGAGACTACTGTCTTACGAGATGGAGAGAGGAAACTTGGTGCCTATGAAAAAGGGGGAGGGGCTTGCATTACATTTGAATACGTTCAAAAACAACATATGTTAAAAAACTTTGACATAATATTTGACTTTAGAATGTTTTATATCAAAAAATCGTGAAATTATGAAAGTTTGTGAAAGAATGTGAAAAGTCATTTAAACCGTCAAAAGTCAATCACCAACCACATGATTCGGATAGAAAAATCATCAACCCACATTATCCGGGTACAATTCGTAAAGTTTGCAAAAAGACCGTGGAATTTGGAAATAGTACGGGTTTCTTGTGAAATCTGAGTGTAGCATTCATCACACGAAAAGCTTGTGAATTATATGCTCAGAATCAGAAGAATATTGTGAGTATGCTTGAGACCAAAGTTGTCGAGACTGAGATTGGAATTGCACCTTCTCTTAGAGACAAGTCTGTTGGGAGCTAAGCCAGTAGCTACTCCAGAGGACCACAAGGTTCGATTGTCTGTGGAACATGAAGAGTGACTTGTTGATCCTTGATGATACAGAAGGATTGTTGGGAATTTGAATTATCGAATTGTCACCAAACCTAACATTGACTTCGCCACCAGTGTAGTTAATTTATGGAGAAGCCATATACATGTCATTCGGAGGTTGTCGTGTGCATTGTGTAGTTTTGAAAAAAGACTTACTTTTATACCAAAACCATAATTTAAAGGAGTTCATGGTTTTTTCTGTGCAGATTTGGCATGATTTGGCATCGATGCGAGATCTGTTTCTAGTTACCACATGTGATGTAGCAGGCAATCCGATGTCATGGAAGATGTAGAAAGAAACTGTTGCTGTTAGTTCTAATGTTGAATCAGAATATAAAGCTATGATTTTGGCACCATGTCAGTTATTATGGGCCAAAAAAAATTTAGAACGATTTTACTCAGAGTAGTCACATGGAGCTGGTGTGACGAACCAGGTCGGTGTCCATATTGTCCCGAATCTTGTCTTTCATGAGAGGACAAAGTACTTCAAAGGTGATTGGTCATTTACTCAGAGAAAAAAAAATCAGGATGGGTTGATTTAGTTGTCTCCACTCAAGTTTGAAGACCAGCTAGCTAATTTATTCACCAAGTCCCTGAATAGTTATCGAGTTCAGTTCTTATATAACAAGTTGAGCACATATAAATAATTAAGGACTTACATGTTAATAGTCAGGAACCTACTTGCAAGTTGTCAATGTATTTTCTGTTCTATATATATGAAACATACTACGGGCCGAGTCCCTAGGTCGTTTCCTTCTCCCAGATGAAATGTCACAGCGTGTTAAGCAACTTGCGTTAGGATTAGATATAGATGCTTGAAATCTGACAATCTATTTCATATTCAACAATTTATGGATATACGGAGTCTGACTTGGATATCATAATCACAATCCCAGTCAAATCGGAAGGGATCCTCAATGCTACAGTATCTCATTCAAAATGAATGATAAATATGTTCACAATATATATATATATATATATATATATATATATATATATATATATAATTCTTTAGCGTGCGAGGGTATTTGGTATGGCTCGCTACAAACTTAGTCCAAATGGATCATTGGATGTACTTTATGGTTTATAAAATACTGAATATCACTTCCAAGCTTCAATGATCTTTTTCCTGATTCAAATATTGCGCTATCCAATTTGAATCAGTGTTACATGCCTATCTTATAAAGATATGCTAAGCTAGAAAGTGTTTAGACTCACCTATGAACTACAATTTTATTTTCATTTCTTTATGCAAAGTTGTAATTCTTCTAGGGGAAGTTGCAGTGAATAAAATGTGACAAATATACAAGTGTGATGCCCTTATGCAGGATAAAAAAGAAGAAAACCCACATATATACTGGGAAGACAATGTGTTATATCATCACTATAAGAAATGAAGTATACTTTGTTAGCATTTCTGAAATTAAGAAGAAAGAAAAAAAAACCAAACAATAGATCTTCCGACCTTTACTAAAGCAATGTTGACTGGAATAACAGGGATTTCACCACTAGCAAATCCAATAACCAAAATATGTGCTCCCCATTTCAGAAGCTTCAATGAATCTTTCAAAGGCTTGCCACCAACTGGATCATATAACACGTCAACTCCCTTAAGATGTCTTGATTTCAGGAATTGCTTTACATTTTCTAACATGCCACCATCTGAAGGATCAACAACATGGTCAACCCCCAAGGACTTGAGAAGTTGCACTTTCTCAGAGCCCCTACCATATAGACACCCATGTAAGTGATACAAAATGAGTTAAAATAACAAAAACAAATATCAATTAGCTCTTCTTCTTGTGGACCTGGCAACAGCAATGACAATGGCTCCGGACACCTTTCCTATCTGCACAGCTGAAAGGCCAACACCACCAGCAGCACCAAGTACAAGCAAAACCTATTTATGTGAGAGATAGATTAGCAAATCATCTACTTTATGATCAAGCTATCACAAATACAGTGTGATATGTAGTTTTCCTTCATTCAACAAGAGATACCAGAGTATGGCCAGATAGCCACATCAAAAAACCAGTAAGACAATTGGACTAACGTAATGTGCAAGTTGAATACCGTAAGTACAGAATTTATATAGATGGGTAAGTGTTGTAGTCTGCTTGACAGAGATAAATCGTGATTTCTTTTCATGTAGAATATGTAGTTGATGCGGTTAAGCACCAGTTCAATACAATAAGAAGACCATACCATAAGAAAGCCACCTTTTACATTGCCCCACCCACGTTTAGAGTTTTGCAGTTGATACTACACTGCCTAATCATGATACGATGTGATATGGATACAGGAAAGAGGTATATAAAAGTGTGGTACCATGAGTACCACTCATCTGATTCCGAATATATGGAGCAGGGTCACAGTATCGTACATAGATAAAGATGTTTTGACAATATCCATGCTAACAAATAGCCATGCAGAAAAACTGTGTAATTTGTTCAATGAGTAACCATGATGTGGAGGCTTTCCATTCCATCATGTCTGATTTATATCTTTTTTGGTTCTGTCTGATTACTAATGATATACATAACTATCTAGTAAGTTTTGTTGGTACTTGGTAGACAGAAATACAAGTATTTCAATGGGTCGTGTAGATCCAGATAGACACCATGCTTTGTAAAATGTCCAACAATCTGTAATTTACATATAAACATGCCCTGATTACAAAAGTATGAGCCGAAATTAAACTATAGAGAGATTGTGAAACAGTATTACAAAAGATTAGCATCACGGGTATCGAGGTACTTGCTGCAGATCTCTAGCGTATACTTATGTATAGTTACCCTAATATAGGCGTAAATTTTTGTATCACAGGCGCGGTGCCGCTGCTATAAAACTCAAAACCAATATTACAGTGCCAATTATGACAATTATAGGCTTCGAAACTCTAAAACACGGCCATGAAACTGTAGCATATGCCTCCAGTTTTATAATTTGGTCCAAAGCTCATTAATATAGGTAGTTCTATACAAAATCATAGTGGACTCTAGGGTTCAATGGAGTTTAGTTAGACGGAGTTCGCAATTTATTTTTTTCAGTGTGTTTTCTTTTTGTAAGCTCACTTCTTTCAAATTGAATTGAGAATCAAAGATATGTAGAACACAAAAGCTCAAAATTTTGAAAATTGTGTACGGAGCAGTGTATTATAGGGCCAAGGTTGTACATAGAAGTGTGTGTGTATATTGTTGAGAAGTGAATTGCTAATTCAATGATAAAACATATGGAAGTGTGCCGTCTTTCTATATCTTGAAAAGAGAAAACTCGCTCCTATAAATAGGAGGCTGTACAGGGAAGCAAAACAGAAAACTCTAATGGGCCTGGTTATACCAAGGCCCGTGTTACAAGATAAGTAACAATAAGAAACGGGATATATAAAAGTACAACAATATATCTCAATACTCCCCCTCAAGTTGGAGCATAGATGTCAATCATGCCCAACTTGCAGCATAGCTCCATAACTCTCTTGCCAGAAAGAGGCTTGGTGAAGATATCTGCAGTTTGCTCATGTGATAGCAGAAAAGGAGCAGAAGTCTTCTTATTCATTACTGCATCTTGGAGGAAATGGCAGTCAACTTCAATATGCTTGGTCCTCTCATGAAAAACAGGGTTACTAGCGATGAAGGTAGCAGCACGACTATCACAATACATTGGGATAGCATAAGTGACAGGCAATTCAAAGTCTGCAAGAATAGATTTAATCCATAACAGTTCATAAGTGGTCTCTGCCATTGCACGATACTCAGACTTTGCACTAGATCTGGCAACAACATTTTATTTCTTGCTTCTCCAAGTAACTAGATTACCTCCTACGAAGGTACAGTAACCAGAAGTGGATCGCCTGTCAGACTTACACCCTGCATAATCGGCATCAGAATATCCAATGACATTAAATTGTCCATTTCGTTTATAAAATAGTCCACGTCCAGGTGCATTCTGCAAATATTTAAGGACATGACACGTAGCCTCCCAGTGACATTGCCTAGGACAATTCATAAAATGACTAAGAACTCCCACAACATAGCATAAATCTGGTCTAGTAATAGTGAGATACAAACTTCGCCAACCAACCGCTTGTAGCAATATTTATCTTCTAAGGGTGGAGTGAAGTCGGCTTTAAATCATGTGCTTGATCCATAGGTGAGACAGCAGGTCGACATCCCAGCATTCCAGTTTCAGTCAATAAGTCAAGAGTATACTTCCTATGTGAAAGAGATACTCCAGTTTTGTTGTGTGCTACCTCAATGCCATGAAAATACCGAAGACGACCAAGGTCTTTGGTTACAAAGTGTTTCATAAGATAGTTCTTTGTATCAGCAATCCTTGTGTCATCACTACCAGACAAGATGATATCATCCACAAACAATAATAATAATTCCATAAGTAGTGGTTTTGATAATAAAAAAAACAGAATGATCACATTGAGACCTTGTGAAATCAAATTTGTGCAGTACAAGGGAGAGTTTGTCAAACCATGCTTGAGGACTCTGCTTGAGACCATAAATAGCCTTCTTAAGGAGACACTTTCCCAGAATACTCCCCCTCAGCGGCATAACCTGGAGGTTGGGACGTATAGACAGTTTCCTGCAAATCACCATAGAGAAAGGCATTCTTGGCATCTAGTTGATGCAAATGCCATCCTTGATTGATGGCAACAGAAATAAGAATGCAGACAGAATTAAGACGAGCTACTGGAGAAAAGGTCTAAAAGTAATCAACTCCAGATTCTTGTGTGTATCCTTTAGTGACCAATCTAGCCTTCAGACGTTCAACTGTCCCATCTGGTAGATATTTAACAGTATACACCCAACGACAGCCAACAGGATTGCTACCCGTAGGATGGTCAACAAGTTCCCATGTCCTACGGGTTCAAAGTGCATCCATCTCCTCATCCATGGCCTGTGTCCATCCAGGATGTAGAAGTGTCTCCTGAACATTCTTTGGGATAGAAATAGTAGATAAAGCAGCAGTAAATTGTTCCATGGAAGCATTGAGATGGTCTGTAGAAACATATTGAGAAATACAATATTTGGCACCAGATCGTTGTCCTTTTCATAAAGCAATAGGAATGTCCAAATCAGAAAGCGGAACAGAGGCAGTAGAATTACCATCATCTTGTGGTGGATCATCAGCCGTAGAAGGGGTCATAGCGAGGGATACTGCAGGTGGAGGCCTTTTGTTTCGTCGCTCATACACTTTCAAAACATGGGTAGAAGACTCGTTCAAGGAAGGTACACTTGGAAGTGAGACATCAGGAAGTGGCACATCAAGAAGAGACGTGTTTACTAGGCTCAGAGAAGAACGATGTATCTTCAAAGAAGGTGTCATCCGCACTAACATACAATCGACGTGCAACAGGATCAAAACATTTGTACCCCTTTTGTGTACGAGAATAGCCAAGGAAACAACAGCAAAAAGCTCGTTGAGACAACTTATCACGCCTAGGTTGATGATTGTGAACAAAACATAGGCAGCCAAAAACCTTTAGTAGTAGGGCAAATATTGATTCATGATGGTAGAGAAGTTGGTAGGGTATTTTATTTTTTAAGATTGAAGAAGGCATCCATTTAATGAGGTAGTTGGCTAAAAGAATGACATCGTCCAATAAAACTTAGGAACATTCATTTCAATCAGAAGAGTACGAACTACATCAAGAAGATGTCTGTTTTTCCTTTCAGCTACGCCATTTTGTTATGGACTGTATGGGCAAGAGGTTTGATGAATAATTCCTTTGGAGATACAAAGTTTTTGAAACCATGTTGCATATATTCAGAAGCATTATCAGTGCCAACAAACTTAGGGATAGCAGAAAATTGAGTCTTTATTTCATTCAAGAATTTGGAGAAAACATCTAAAATTTCATAACGATCTTTTAAAAGATAAAGCCAAGTGGCACGAGACCAGTCATCTATAAAGGTTACAAAATATAGCACACCAGTATGATTACCAATACGACATGGTCCCCAGACATCAGAGTCAATTAAATAAAATAAACTTGGACTCTTGTTATCACGACGCGGAGAAAACACAAATCGATGATGTTTTCCAAGTTGACAAAACTGACATTTAAAGTTGTCAGACAACAAACTAGGAAATAAAGACTTCAACTTAATGGCGGAAGGATGACCAAGCCTCAGATGTCATTGATAAAGAGAGGTAGACTGGGCCACAAGAGCAGTAGCAAGCAAAGTTGACGGGGTCTGTAGATAGTACAAACCATCTCCATTTTGATATCCCCCGCCAATTGTCTTCTTCATCCTGAGATCTTGCATGGAGATGTAAGGAAAGAATGTTACACTGCAGTTTAAAGAGTTTGTAATTTTACTGACAGACATCAAGTTCAAAGGAAATTTAGGCACAAACAACACATATTTAAGGAGAGTGCCATCAACATCCCCTATTCCAATGACCGAAGAAGTAGATTCATCAGCCAGACGCACAGGGGAATGATATGTGGATTTCTTTAGATAGGTGAAGAGATTTTTATTACCGGTCATATGGGTCGTAGAACCTGAGTCAACAATCCAATCTTCTTTTGTCGAAGAAGAAGCTTGAAGACAAGAAGGATCACCTGAGTGTTGAGCAATATTCGCTTGAGGTGTGGTAGTAACTGCTGCAGAAGCGGCTTTGATTAGCTTGTCAAGGTCAGACGAATTTAGTGTTAGCATTTGAGAAGTAACAGTACTAGATATATATGTAGATTCTTCATCAGCATCATTAGTGGAGACTTGATTTGCCCATTCGGGCTTTCCATGCTTCTTCCAGCATGTGTCCTCGGTATGATTAGTCCATTTACAAAAGTTGCAGTACCGAGACTGAAGAGGAGAAGACCCTCTTCCAGAAGACTGAGGAGGAGGCCCTCTTCCACCATTGTTGAGACCTTTGGCCCGTCCACGAGTAGAGTTACCATGTCCTCGTCCAGCAACAACTAAAGCAGTAAGCTCTTCTTTGGTAGTTGAAGACACTGAGCGAGATAGCCGAAGATAAACATCGTCCAGCATGGTCAATGGTTCAGACGCAAGGATTTTTTGACGGACAGCTTATAGTTGAGAGGCAAGGATGCCAAAAATTGGCATAGTTGGACTTCATCTTGTTGTTTTTGTAGTTAAGTGAGATCAATAGATAACGGAGGGAGTTTGAGCTCTCCCCAAATACCTTTGAATGTATCAAAGTGTAAAGCGAACGATGTAGCTTCGTCAAGTATTAGAGAATGCAGGCGTTTATAGAGTTCAAAAACTCGGGAGGCATTTCCCTTACTGGAATAGATCTGAGCAATATGATCCCCGGCTTCCTTGGCAGTGTCAATAAAAAGAAGATTGGTGGATACATGGGATTCACAACTATTTAGAATCCAAGACAGAACTTGAGAGTCACACTACCCATTTCTTATACTCGGCTTTCTTTTTGTCATTCGTTTCATCTTTAAGAGGAGGTACTTTGGTGAGATGTTCAAGCTTGCCCGAGGAGTGAGCATAAATTTGAAAGGATCGTGCCCACAAGATGTATTTAGATTTGTTGAACTTGACACATCTAGCATGTGTGTCCATGATCTCAGAAGAAGATGAAGCCATGGAGCAATAGTGATATCCAAAAAAAATCTCCAGAAGCAGCAACAGGACGTGTTTAGAAAACAATACGGCGTGTCAAGAAAGGACATACGTCTTCAGAGGCAGAGGACACGGCGTGTCAAAATAGGACACAGCGTGTCAAAAAGCAACAGATAGTCACCTGGAAAGAGACATAGCGTGTCAAAATAAGACACGGTGTGTCAGAAGATAGCAGCAGATGATTCGCCGGTTTGGGACACGACGTGTCAAGCGAGGACACGACGTGTCAAAAGTCAGGGCAGCAGCAGATCAGGAGCAGATGATTCGTCAGTTTCAGACACGACGTGTCAAGCACGGGCACAACGTGTCAAGTACGGGCACAACGTGTCAAAAAGTTGGGGCAGCAGCAGATCAGGAACAAAAACGACGAAACCAGCAGAATAAGGTCAAAAATGACCCAGAGTAAGTGTCAAAAATACTATGATTCACTAAGGGTGATATGTTGGATATACCCAATCATACCAATAATAAAGTGAACAAAGCCCTAGAATAGGTGGTCAAGAATGACCACAGATTTGTCGAACGGTTCTTCCAAATAACAGTTCTTCAGAGCATAAGAACATTGGAAAGACCATAGGCCGTGTCCCTAGATCCTCTTGTTGGAGAAGAGGATAGGGCTAGAAAGAGGAGTAGATCCACTTAGGCATGATCAGCCGCGGCAGTGAAGATGGAGGATGCACGTGGCGGCTAATGGAGGGAAAGAGAGAGAGAGGAGGCGGTGGCTGCTGGTGCAAATCAGGACTAGGTATCCTGCTTTGATACCATATGAAAGTGTGTCATCTTTCTATATCTTGAAAAGAGAAAACTTGCTCCTATAAATTGGAGGCTATACAGGGAAGCAAAACAGAAAACCCTAATGGGCCTGGTTATACCAAGGCCCATTTTACAAGATAAGTAACAACAAGAAACAGGAAGTATAAAAGTACAACAATATATCTCAATAAAACACAAGTACGCAACCTTCCTTAGATAATGTAGAGATAAATTGCAAAGGTGATGCTCACCAATGTTGAACTAAAAGAAGAGGGGGAATTAAACAAAATGGTATATATTTTAACACCCCCTCAAGCTGGAGCATAGATATTTATCATGCCCAGCTTGTCCACCATGGTTAGGAATCTCTTCTTAGATTAAGGGTTTGTGAAGATGTCAGCAACTTGATCCTCATCCGGATGTAGGGAGCATAGTTACATAAATCGGCAACTTTTTGAAAAAGTCGCATATTTAACACTTTTTTTTACATGCCGTATGTGACCGCTGTTTAACGCGCTCGGAATTTTTTATTTGCATAGTACGTGTTTTAGATGTGTATTCTGTCTTTATCGCGTTTTGTCCGTTCTTATCCCGTTTAAAACTTTTGTATACGGTTATTGTGTGCGGGTTTTAGTAAAACCCTCCCCCGATGATTCTTAGCCGCTCATCCTTGTTTCCCTCTCGTGCTCCTGTTTGTGGGAGAGGAACCATAGCAGAGGCAGCAGCAAGGTCCAACTGCAGCAAGCTCCAAGGAGAAGCAAGCTGTTGTTGATCGTATTGTTGCCAAGGGATGACGTTGTGGTCGTGGACCCATCGCCTAGGAGACGAAAGTCCCTACTGACTGCAGTCCAAAGACCCAACAGAGGATGCCAAGGCTTTGGCCGACAACCTCCACGGCTCCAGCGACCTTCACCAGCTCCGACGACCCCCACTGGAGACAGGTACTTATTCTTCCTCATCTTCTTTCCCTTTCCTAACCTCTTCTTCCCCTTTCTCCTTCCTTTCCATTCTTTCTTTTTTGCCAAGAATGTATCTTCGTTTTGCTTCTCCTGTTTTCATTCCTACTCTGGCAATTTTTCTCCTTCCTCATTTTCTTTCCTTTTCTCCTTCCTTCCACTTCTCTTCTCCACCATTCTCTGATTTCTTCCCTAAGAGTGCCTCATGGTCCTCTTTCCCCTCTAATTTTTCGTCTATCTCCATATCTTCTTCCAGTTCTCTTCTCCATTACTCTATCATCTAGTTTTCTTCTCTATTTTTGTTTGTCTAATTCTTTTCTTCCCCTTCCTCCATTAATTCGTCATCTTCCTTAAGTCCTTTTGCTTCATCCTCATACGCTTCCCCTTTCTCAATAAAAATAGTGGCGTGCAATTCTCTCCACCTCTTCTAATTACCCTTTGTCTTCCAATTTCTCAGGAGGCTATTTCCTCCTCTTCATTACATTAGTTACATGGTATTTCCCGTCCTCCTTAATTATGAACAGCACTTTTATTCATTGCAGCCATAGTTCTGTAGCACAGAAGCAGGCTAGCAGACAAAAGTGTTGCTTGACAAGCTGGCAATAGCTTCAAGCTACTGATATGTAAGTCAGACAATAACTGTAACATGTTTTATATAATTAGAAATTGAATATGTAAAGTTTATGGCAAACTTTGATTTAAATTAAATGCATCTCTTCCCACGTTTATGTGTCTTTATATTGTATGATGTCTGAAGTATATGTATACACACATATATACACTCAAATGTATGCATATATGTTTGTATATATTTATTTTTGTCCCAATTTTTCTCGACTTTTTCCCAAATGGTTGACCGTACTTGGACCGCAATTTTACCTTTTTTATCCGAGTTTCCCGCTAAATCCCGAATTCTGAATATTTCAGCTCCACCGTACGTATCCCGAATACAGAATTTGTGACTATGGTAGGGAGTAGAGATGTGCCCAGATAAGATGACTTCTCAAACAAATTGGCAAGCCACTTTTATATGTTTTGTGTGTTCACAAAAGGTTGGATTGCTTGCAATAAAAGTGGTTGCTTTATTGTCACTGAACATAGGAATATGTCCACTATCAGATATACATGATTCTTTCAGTAGACCCTAGACCCGCATAAGCTCACAAGTGGTGTGCGCCATAGCTTTGTATTGGGCCTCTGCACCAAACTAAGCAACCCCAATCAATTATTTGCTCCTCTATGTGACAAGAATTCCCCCCACAAATGTACAAAAACCAAAGTAGATTCCATGTCAGATTTGATGCTAGCATAATCAGAGTCAAAATACCGAGTAACACTGCAGTGCCCATGTTCCTTGTACAAAAGCCTCTTGCCTAAAGAGCCCTTAAGATACTTTAAAATCTGACAAACAATTTTCAAACAACATATGTGGGGCTTATCCAGAATTCCAGATAACAACTAACCAGCCTAATAGCAGAAGAGATATCAGCTCCAGCTACAATAAGATAGATGAGTTTTCCAACCAACCTTCTACATTTCTAATTATCAAAGTAGGCATGAGAGGTGTCATCATCCAAATTTGTATGAGGATTTAGAAGAGCATCAAGAAGTTTGGCTCCTAACAAACTAGATTCTTGTAGAAGATCAAGGATATACTTGCGTTGTGATACAGACACCAGAAGTAGATCAAGATACTTTGAACTCAGAGAGTAACAAAGTTTACCAAGATTGTCATGATAAAATGTTTTCCAAGATACTTTCTGTAGCTAGAATACCAGCATGGTCACTTCCAGACAGAATGATGACATCCACATATACAGTCAAGATAACACTCCCAGAACCAGTGACAAAAACAGATTGATCTTAATGAGATCTCCTGAAACCAAATTGTGCTAAGATGTGACTTAGTTTATCAAACCAAGCCTGAGGGCTTTGTTTTAGACCATAAATAGCATCATTAAGTCTGGAGGCCTTAGTACAGGGCTTGGTTTTAGACCATAAATAGCATCATTAAGTCTGGAGGCCTTAGTACACTCCCATGACCAACAAAAGCAAGAGGTTGTTACATACTTCAATGTATACTTCTTCTTGCAAGTCATCATAAAGAAAGACATTTTTCATATCCGCTTGGAATAATAGCCAATCAAGATTAACAGTCACAGAGTTAAGGATGTGAACATAGTTAAATCGAACAACATGCAAAAAAAATTAAAATTATCAACACTATAACCCTGAGTATAATCTTTAGCCATGAAGCAGGCTTTGATACGCTCAATGGTGCCACCCAATTATATTTAGCAGTAAAAATCTAACAACATCTTACAAGAGAGCAATCAACATGGGGTGTAACAAGATCCCAAGTGTGTTGATCAGAGAGTTCACCCACCTCAACTTCCATTGGTTGATTCCAAGCAGGATGACGAAGGGCTTCAGCTGTAGTTTTAGGTACAAATGCAGTGGACAAGGTAGCACTAACACATGCAAGGATGGAGCTCAACTGGTTGGCGGAGCAAAAATTCTTGATGGGACATAAAGTCCAGGTGCGAGCTCCTTTGCGTAAACAATAGGAAGGTGTAGATCAAATACATGAGCATTTAACTAAGGTGTATGAGGATCATTTGGTAGAGGACTTTATGAGGGGGGCTGCATGAGGGGAGTAGCTGCATTGTCAAAGACAAGAGCCCAGTTAGTGGCTTAGCCTGAGACTGTTGTGAACCATTAGGAGATATCGGCAACGGTAGCGAAGGCCATCCAAAATATCAGTATTCAAGACTGAACCAACAATAGTATAATAGGGGCAATATTCAAAGAATACTAAATTTGCATTGACAAGCCAAGATTTGTTGATCAGGTTATAGCAGTTTGCCCTTTCTATTTTCTAGAGTATCCCAAGAATACACATTTCAAAGAGTGTTGATCCAGAGTAGTATGTCCGAGACGAAGAACCCATACAGATCATGTACTTCCAAAGATGATTGGCAGTACAGGGAAGAAATCAGCAATGGCATATAGAATGTGACATGGAATAGGACATATTAAGGCATAAAATTAATTAACTAAGAAGCGTGTTGTAGAGACAGCTACAGGCCAAAAATGATAGGGAACCTATCAAAAGAGTCCAAGCATCTTCTAGGAGATGTTGGTCTTTCCATTCAGCCATGCCATTCTGTTGTGGGGTATATGAACAGGATGTTTGATGAATGGTGCCTTCAGATCTGCAAAATTGTTGAATTGCAGGCTTACATATACTCTAATGCATAGTCAGTACTGCGTGTCGAGAACTTAGTGTGTATTTCCTAGAAAATAAATAATGGTATCCAACACCTGAGAACGATCCTTTAGTAAAAATAGCCAAATCGCTATAGAATACTCATCCATGAATGTGATAAAACAAAGAAAATCAGACAAGCTACATATTGAGCAAGGGCCCCATACATCAGTGTGAAGAATCTCAACAACGGTGAAGTACTAATAGCAGTTCTATTTGGAAAAGTTAATCGCCTTTGCTTGTCAAATTGACATGTGTCACATTGAAAAGTAATTGAAACACAAGGGATCGACGTCCGTGGCTTAGCTGAAGATAAATGTCCTTATATGTAATGCAATTGTTGTTTAGGGACAGTTGTAGACATTAGAGCAATTGGAGTTCTACGTGTATCAAGACAGTACAGTCCATCTAGGCCCTCATGGCCCGAACCAATCTTCGTCCTCGTGCAATTTCTGAAAATACAGCCATCAAGGTCAAAAGTGACGGAGCAATTAAGATTTCTTACAATCTTGCTACAGATAATAGATTGACAGGATAGCGAGGCACGTAGAGAGCAGATTTTAAAGATAAATCTGAAGAAGTTATATTTCCAATTCCTTCTTGTGCTGGCGATCAGCCAACATAATTGGGAAATAGTGCATGTTTCCTTGAGTGCAGAAAAAGACGGGGGGTTTAGAAGTATGAGATGAGGACAAATAAATCAACCATTTATTGTTACCATTTGAAGCAAAAAACTCAAGAAAGGATGGACCTCCATCTTGGTGCGCGACCGCAATTTGAGCTGGAAGTGTTTCATGTACAAATTTCTCAAACTTGGTATGAATACAATCAGCAGTGGGAGCACCAGAGGTGGAAGGGGGAAGGAGTAGCATCAGAACTGGTAAACTCTGAGGTTACTTGATTAGCACATGCAAGTGTGTCATCCTTAGCCCAACAGTGGTCCTTGGTTTGATTATTACAGTTGTAGTGTCTTGGACTAGTAATGGGTTGCCCTCCACCACGTTCAGCACCTCCCAAAGAATGACCACGACCATAGCCTCATTTGCGGTCTCCTGAGCGAACAACAAGAGAGCATATGTCTGAAGTCTCCACTCGAGAAGAAATAAATAGGGATGCGATGAACTCTTTTAAGAACATCTCGGAGTGAGGGAAGAGGATCGCTAGAAATGATCTGGTCGACCAATCCAAAGAAGGTAAGCCGACAAAGAACTGAATAAGGTGGAGTTCATTGCATTGGCGTTGTATCTCAGTGATATCAAACATGGTAGCAGATCTTGAACTCATCCAACGTGGCCTTAAACTGATTCTAATAATCCTCCACGAACTGTCTATAAAAAACTCCTTTCAAGAATCTTGAAAATGTCAAAGACCTTCAATGCATTTTTTTGATGTGAGGATATAAGAGAGTTGATCCCACATATCCTTAGTAGTCATGAGGTAGAGAAGAGACTAACTTATCTTGGGCTCAGTATTATAGACCATCTTGGTCATAATGCCAGAATTATCTTCGACCCAAAGGTCATAGGTTTGCTTAGCTTTGACAACAGCAATAGCAGCAAGGGGCTCTGAATCTGTAGTGACGAGATGGGTTTACTTTCTAATGTAGGATGCATTAGGCTTTATTCTATTTTGTTTTTGCTTTATTTTTATATTTAGGGACCTAAGTGCAAATTATTTAGTTAATGTACTTGGTCGTAAATGTTTTATGCTTTTTTTATTTTAGGTTTGATTTAATTCCAAATTTTGTTAAATAGGATTTTATTTCCATTACTTGAGGGTCAAGTCATGTAGTGTTATAAAAGTCAGCCTTAGGGCCTTTGTTCAGGCAGTTGAATATGAATTGAATTTTGAGAATTTGTCATTTATCTTCTTCTTTCTTCTTCTTCAAAATGTGTTCCATATCACTTTCCTTCAGCCTTCACTTACAGGCAGATGCTGACCAAGTGTTGCAGTTAGAACCATCTAATAGTAACACAGAGAACAGAATGCATTGAGAGCAGTTTCCATAATGGCAACCAAGTTAGATAAAAATTGTCCGGAGAAGGCGTGATTAAACACACACAGCTATAGCAAATGTAGAGACTCGTGACATGGGCAATAGAAGAAGACTATGGCACGCTTGTCAGTTTACATGAACATGTAACATAGCTAGATGGGGGGAGATCGCCTAAGCAGAGTAAAAGAAACCCCTTTGGCGATGAAGAGAGTTACGATAGAGAGGTTGATTACACCTGACAACAGGGTTTATATATGCTATAGGTTGGACTTTAACGGGTAAGGAGGGGGGATACTTTTGGGAGGAAAGAGGAGCGCGAGGAGATGGTGGTGGTTGTGGCGCAATAGAAGGGAGTAGAGACGACAGAAGGGGAGGCTAGGGTGGAAAAGGCGACGACGGGGGGCGTGTTAGTCGGTCTACATTGCACATGTCCATATCATCTCAGACGGCCCCTCACGCAACTTGTCTCTAGTACTCGCCATCCCCACTTTGTTCCTGATATAGTCATTTCTCAGGTGATCTTTTCTTGTCTTCCCACACATTCATCTCAAAAGATGCATTTCGGTCACGTTCATCTTGTAGAGACCTTGTTTCTTCACCTCCAAACACGCAGTCTCATATAGCATGGTTGGTTGTATAGTTGTTCTATAATACTTACTTTTTAATCTTAGAGGAATCTCCTGATCATGTAATACTCCAATTGCACTCTTCCATTTCAACCATCCTGCAGCGATCATGTGACAAACATCATCTTGAACATCTTCATCCATTTGAATAATAGAACCCAAGTAGCAAAAGCTATCACATTTAGGCATCGTTGAAATTGACCCCACCATTAATAACTCTGGAATGGATGAAATTGCAATTGCAACATATACTCAATTTTGCTCCTACTAATCCTTAATCTGTTTGATTCTAACGCATTTCTTCAAAGTTCAACTTTATCATTCAATCCATCTTTAGTTTCATCAATAAACACAATATCATCAACAAATAACATGCACTAAGGCATATCATCATAAACATGCTTCGTCAGCTTACCCACAACAAGAACAAATAGATATGGGCTCGGTGTTGATCCTTGATGTACCCCAACTGTGACGGTAAATGTTAGTGTCTCTCCTCTAGGAGTCTTTATGCTTGTGGTTGCATACTGCATTTGATGTGGTATGCCTCACATATGTGGTTGCATACCACATTAGATGGTAGCCACTCTGAACATGTCACATGCCATTTTGTGGAACGTTGGTTGTTGACTTCTCACAACACTTGGTCATGAACCCTAAAGAAAATATGTGGCTTGCTCCCATATACACATGATTCTTCTTGTTTTCTAAGCATTACTAACGTAACCTCTCTCCCCAACACCACTAATAGAGATCGTCTTGAGCAAGCCAGGAATTCATCTTGACTTGCCACAAATTGAAAAATATCTTCCAACTACTTCTCCACCGGAGAATTAGGGAGACAAATTTCTACGAACGAGTGGGGATCAAATTTATGAGGGCTCCAAGTATAGACCATTTTTGTATATCATATAACAAAAAGAATAAGGAAATGATTCTAATCAAGGTTGTCAGAACCAAACCGAACCGACCATTTGAACCGCTTGAAACGGGAACCAGTGGTTGGCACGGTTCAGTTCTCTTAAAAGCCAAAAATGACATCAAACCGACCAAATGACCGATTGAACCGGTCCGGTTCTCCCCAACCGGCCAATTCTTGGTCATGTGTATACTGTGCGCCCCGGTCCAATTTTTATGTTTATTCTCACTTTTTCTTATTCCCATTTACTCTTACACAATCATTTGGCACATGCAATGCAGTGTTTGATATAATTATAGTTGTTTCTATGTTGTTTTCTGATATTCTCCTTGATATGTTTACCTTTCCTTAGTTTTCCATATTGTATATAATTTTCAAAATGATTTATCACATCACGCTGACGTCACCAGTTGAACCATTGAATCGTGAACCAGAAGCCTCACCAATTCGTTCATCAGTTCGGTTCTGACAACCTTGGTTCTAATGTTGATCTAACAATGCAATTTACCCATTATAAATACTTATGCATTCTTAGGCTTTCTCGTTTTGTAAAATTATATATCTCTATGAAATATTCAATCTTGAAATAGCAATCCTCTCCAACTAAATGTGCTACAGCAAGGAGAACATGACACCTCTATTTTTGGGTCTTAAACATTGAGACATATCCTAGATGCTAACTAGCCTTGTACAGTTATGATGGTCTTCATCTTATCAAAGTTGTCTCAACTAGGGTATTCTTCTTGGAGGTTTTGCAAGGTAGACAACCCATGTAAATTCATTGTAAAATAATGTTGTGCTCGTGTCTATGGTCATGACATGTGCATGTGACATGCTTGATTAGTGCATATCAGTATGTAGGGAAGAATACCACTTAAGCAGCCAGCAAAATGGTTGGATGGGAAAGAGAACATGTACGTGTGCATCAAACTGAAAATCGAAATGCTCATTCAAAGAAAGAAATTTAGGCTAAAACTCTGTTGAACTAGGTTCGATAATCTGAATAACTTGCAATACTTCAAGTACTCAGACGCAAGTCACAATCAGATGCCAAGAGATCAATCACATTACTGAGAGTAAGCATACATAAAATTTGTGATACAACGAACAACATCAAGAGCATAAGTCCAGGTCAAGCCAACAACAAGATTAAGCAATCTCCTTGCTCGGGTTGCCATTGGAAGCTGTATCACCTGAAGAAGCTTAACAAGGAAAGGAACAAAAGTGAGCTTGGAAGAACGGATCTCCAGTTGCACGTTTGCATGTCATTACGGCAAAAGAAGAAAATATCTCGTTGGAGAGGACCTGCAGCAAGCAGAAGAGAAGCCAACCTGTCCAGGTTTCAGCTGGGCCCTGTGAACCAGCGCGACGTGGGACGTTCCAAATGCGACAGGAAGGGCGCTAGCCTCGACCAGGTCGCAGCCATCAGGCACCAGAAACCTACAACACCAGCAGAAATATCATGAGCAACAGGCTATACTAATCTAGACAAGAACCGAGCGACTTTCATGCCGAAACACGGGGACTTTGTCGTTGGAAATTCTTACAGATCCTTCTCGTCCGCGACTACGAGTTCAGCGAACGATCCCAGCGCGGCGAAAGAGCAAACCCGATCACCCACTCGGAACCGCGACACCTGCGACCCTACAGCGACGACGACGCCGGAATAGTCGGAGCCCGGGATGAAGGGCAGCGGAGGACGCTCCTGGTACTTGCCGAGCACTTGGAGGTAGTTGGCGTAATTGAGGCTGGTGGCGCGCACACGGACTCGCACGGATGTCGGGGTGTCCAGAGGCGGCACCGGGTGCGTGGTGGAGAGGGATAGTGGAGAGGCCGGAGACGATACCGGCGCTACCGTAGGGTCGCCCAACTTCCGGCAGAGCAGAGCTTCCATTGTAGGGGGAAGGGACAGGGGAGGAGAGGCGACACGACGACAGCTTTCCGGACCTCCACGGCACCGCGGCCGGCCTGCTAAACAGTGACTGACCAGCGAGCATTGACTATTAACAGTGGAAAAAAACCAAATAATCACGTGTAAGAAATCTAAAAAATGATAGTGGGGACCTTCACCCCTATCAGGGTAACTTTATGATTTAATCAGCTGAACCAGCTGTCAAGGACAAATTGAAGAAATCTAATAGCTTACATAGTATCATTTCGGAATCTATTAGCATAAATATTATGGTTAATTTGAGACATGTAAGAAATCTACTAAAATATTTGTGTGTTTCAGTTTATGAACTCACCGTTTTAGTCCGTTTATAGCTTTTTTAGAGAAGTATTTTTGATAATCATGTATGTCTGGTTAGAAGGTCTCAATTGACAATTAATTAAATTGTTTTCCTTTATTATGTGTAAAATATCAAAATATTGTTTATATTATGTCATCAATTGATAAATATCAAGGAAGGAAGCAGGTGTAATTTTGATACACTTCATATTGATGAGACTCAACAAAGAGGTAATTTCGTTGTTCTCTTTTAGCAAATTGTATATAAATTATTGTGAGATACTAATCATATATTATCTATCAACATAAATGTGCTCTATGTTGACAACCCATTTTTGCTCATTCAACAAAAAATCATGCTTAAATGATATTTCACTTGCTAATGACGGAGTTCATCCCGTTTTTCCCATTTTATCTCTTTTCACATTTCCATTATTTTCCCATATTTTTCTGCCTATTTAATCCATTCATTTTCACCCACTTTAACTCAATTTGGGGTTTTCTATAAAGAAACTTTTTCTCGGCCGAAATTGTAATTATTCTTCAATTTTGACATATTGACCAGTTGAATTGTCTAGAATTAGATATTCACTTTACAACTACCTTCTCTCGGAAAATTTGAGAGATAACTCCGTCTTAACTCTATGTGCGCAATTGTCCTTCAATTCTGTCTTAAATAGGTTATTCTTCATAAATTTCCCGGTTAAATACTCTAAAATAAAATATTTCTTTTTTTAACTCCTTTTTAAAAAAAATGAGAGATAACTCCGACTTATCTTTGTGTGTAATTTTTTCCCGAATTTTACCAGAGCATTCCTAATGGGAGACTACCTTTTTCCATCCAGGGATACCAAGTGGAATACAACCATCTGCCACATGACATGTGGTAGATCGTCTCGATCTGTGCGCTCTTCTACGGGCCGCATCGTGGTGATCTGTCGTCTCGTCTAGAAGGTTCCACCTAGAATCTCGGACCCTAAAATTCACCTATAAATAGACTCCCATACCTAAAGTATTTCAGGCCCCTCTCTTCTCTCTTGAAGCCAGAGAAACAACCACCTTCCTCTTTTATTTTCTACATGTGATCAAATGATCATGTGACGTCCCCGGATTTTGAACGCTTTGACGCATGCATGACTTCTAATTCGAAACCATCAGCTTAGCAAGGATTCCAATTCAAACTCACACACTAGACCAAGAAGAAGAAAATCAAGAGAGTCAGAAGGAAGCCAGATTAGCACATGCACATGAACAATAAATAAACCACAACAACACAAGCTCACTATTTAACATATATTTATAAAAGAATTGTTACAACGTTTGATATTACACATTGAACAATAAACTTTACATATGCATATACTACACTAAATATGATCTTTAGACAATAGGTCCACTAGTACATCTCCTCATCGTACAAATCTTAAATATCAAGAGTCTTCAAGATCATATATCTGATTCACCTAAAGAAAAGATTACAAGTAGTACACATCATCACGATATTCTAAAATATTGTACGGAGTACGCTACAAGTTTCATATACCTCTCTAATACTATGACTTGGCAAGAAGATAAATCTAATACTTAGCAGGTAATAAAAGATAACAAATGCATAATTGAACAAAGATATTTATCAATAAAAGAGATCATGTATTGTAGGCACATTTTCTATTATATCATCCATACTTGACCGTTGAAGGTTGAATGCACTGTAGGCCTTATGATCAACTACCAAAGAGTTGGATCATTATATACTGTGATCTACAACCGAAGAGTTGGATCACTTTTTAGTATTTTATTACTAAAGAGTTGAAGTACTTTAGTTTCCAATGTTTTGCTAGCAAAGAGTTGAAGTGCTTACATATAATGGAACAGATAATATTATGTTTCATGTGTTCAAGACTATATATATATATATATATATATATATATAGAGAGAGAGAGAGAGAGAGAAAGAGAGAGAGAATTAAGCAAGGTAGTATAAAAGCACAATCATTTCATCCAATATCATATGCCAAGTATTTGTACAAATATAATACAACCATGCTATATAGTAGGCCAACCATGAATTGAGATGATCTTAATCATCACATATTCATGAGTTCACTATAAACTTGGTCATACCCTGATTAAAATGAGATCACATGTGACTTGCATTAGATTATCATCATCTTGACCCTAATTAAGTACATTAGGGTTTACTTAGCTCATTATGATATTCCCAACAATATTGTCTTATCTTCTTATAGTTATATTACTAATTTTACTTTCCAATTATGTACCATATTAGTATTGGGGATTAAGAGAGGCATTCTCTCCCCCTCTCCCATGCTTGTGATGGGGGCGGAATGTCTAGGAGGGTGGTAAACCAAGGCGGCATAAATAGTATTAATTCTCTTTTATCATAGAATTACATCCCTTATGTCGTATTCAATTATCCATTACATGCATTTTTAGTCGTAATATTTTCATGCACTTTAACTTATTTTTTATTATCATGAATTTAGATCCATGATCATATTATGTAAATTAGAATCATCCTCTTGATCTCAGACTTATATGGGTTCCATGTACTGATATGAGCTTATATTGAATACTCCATCATTTCTTTAGCATAAACACATTTATTGTATATTACTTAAGGTTGTTAGCCCTGAGTAGCCACATTAAACAAATTATATGATTTTTAGTGAAAATCTCATTATATTTAACATTATATGGATTCCACGTCATATTTAGGAGTTGTTGGAATATTTTCATAAGTTTTTCCTTTGAATTGTTATTTATTACACATGATATGAGCATTATACATCGTACTTAATATTTGTGATACTTAAGTATCAAAAGACTGGTATTATGGTTTCATATTTTTCTACTCCTTTTTTGGAATTTTGGTAATCTATTTGTATTTTTCTGATAAGTGCGCTGATTACTATGAATTGTTTGTTATCATATTTTATTACTAAAGAGTTGAAGTACTTTAGTTTCCAATGTTTTGCTAGCAAAGAGTTGAAGTGCTTACATATAATGGAACAGATAATATTATGTTTAATGTGTTCAAGACTATATATATATATATATATATATATATATATATATATATAGAGAGAGAGAGAGAGAGAGAGAATTAAGCAAGGTAGTATAAAAGCACAATCATTTCATCCAATATCATATGCCAAGTATTTGTACAAATATAATACAACCATGCTATATAGTAGGCCAAGTAAGAGGTAAAGCGTACCATGAATTGAGATGATCTTAATCATCACATATTCATGAGTTCACTATAAACTTGGTCATACCCTGATTAAAATGAGATCACATGTGACTTGCATTAGATTATCATCATCTTGACCCTAATTAAGTACATTAGGGTTTACTTAGCTCATTATGATATTCCCAACATTATTGTCTTATCTTCTTATAGTTATATTACTAATTTTACTTTCCAATTATGTACCATATTAGTATTGGGGATTAAGAGAGGCATTCTCTCCCCCTCTCCCATGCCTGTGATGGGGGCGGAATGTCTAGGAGGGTGGTAAATCAAGGCGGCATAAATAGTATTAATTGTCTTTTATCATAGAATTACATCCCTTATGTCGTATTCAATTATCCATTACATGCATTTTTAGTCATAATATTTTCATGCACTTTAACTTATTTTTTATTATCATGAATTTAGATCCATGATCATATTATGTAAATTAGAATCATCCTCTTGATCTCAGACTTATATGGGTTCCACGTACTGATATGAGCTTATATTGAATACTCCATCATTTCTTTAGCATAAACACATTTATTGTATATTACTTAAGGTTGTTAGCCTTGAGTAGCCACATTAAACAAATTATATGATTTTTAGTGAAAATCTCATTATATTTAACATTATATGGATTCCACGTCATATTTAGGAGTTGTTGGAATATTTTCATAAGTTTTTCCTTTGACTTGTTATTTATTACACATGATATGAGCATCATACATCGTACTTAATATTTGTGATACTTAAGTATCAAAATACTGGTATTATGGTTTCATATTGTTCTACTCCTTTTTTGTAATTTTGGTAATCTATTTGTATTTTTCTGATAAGTGCGCTGATTACTATGAATTGTTTGTTATCTAAATATTTACTAAAATTATCTAACGTTTGAACCTATCAGAGAGTGCCTTGTGTCTCTATTCATGGGCACAACTCTTACCATGGCTCAAACTGAGCCGATCTGGTTCAAGGCTTCAGATCTAGACCTCCTTCTCTTCCTTTTTCTCTCATATCACGATCTTCCTCTAATCATTGGTCTACATCCTCTGCAACCCGGTCGTCGTTGTGTGGGTCTTCCTCTGGCATGAATCGACCATGGTTGGTGCCCCCTCATTGCAATTTATATCTTCCCTTAGACTCATCTTGACTGACTGGCCCTCAGCGGCTGGTGGGATATGGGCTCGTGACTCCATACTTAATTGTGTTGCATGCCCATGTATTTTTGTTTCACGACTGTCGTCGTGGCTTGAAACCCCAACAAGAAATCAATCTCCATTTGGCCATCCCAAGAGACTACCATAACCATCATCATCTATGTGGATGCCCATTGGTTGTCCACGGCATCTTCTCAAGACATCTACAACTATAGGTCTTTGTTCCACACTGATATCTGCCGACAACAACTATTACAGTGGCTGAAAAGAGGTGCAAGGCTCTATTATTCTCCGGTCTCAAGCTCCAGGAAGTGTCACACAACCCCAAGGAATATGATTATGATGGAAAAATAAGGTTGAAGGAAGTTTCAAGTATTCTATTTGGTCTCGGCCTCCTCCTTTGGTAAACTGAAGTATGTCGACCACAGGAACCACCACCTCCTTCTACCCTCCATGCTCCTGATCGGGGTCCCACTTATAGAGATGAAAGAGTTTCCACAGTGTGATACCTTCATTCTTGTTGATGGTGGTCCTTCTTCCTTGATTCCTACCTCCAACCTCATCTCCCATCTTCAACACATGAAAAGTGGTGGAGAACCAGTGGAGAGAGGGAGAGGGTTCTTCCTAACTTCTCTGATCAAATGATCAGTCCAAAAAATTGTCTCGTCAAGTAGAGGATAAATTCCTAGTTAGTTCTCATCCTCTCAGACAATGTCCTCTATGCCACCATGTCATGGATGGTTACCACCATGTCCAGGATGCAATCACTACAATGAAGAAAGAATAGAGTCGTTCGATCAAGCAATCCAAGGGTTTGTGATCTCTCCACTTAAATTGATCTTCGGCTCATGCATATGATGTTCGTGTGTGACATGCATGTACACTGTAACGTCCAAGGTCTTGAGGCCTCAGATAAAATGGTCTTAAAAGGAATAATTAGACTATACATATCACCAAGGTGCACCTCCTTTTCAGGAAGATCATCACTAAAGAACTCTGGGGTTAAGCGTGCTCAGCCTTGAGTAGTACTAGGATGGGTAACTAGTTGGGAAGTTTATCCTGGCTTGCGCATGAGTGAGGATAAAGTGCGTAGTTAAGGCTACTAGCGATCTGTGGGGCCAATCATCATTCTTGAAACTCTACTAGAGCCTTGGGCAGTGGGTCCAGGCAGAGGCAAAACCCCTCCAGTTGGTGGGTCCACCTGGGCGTGTGGCATGCCAGTCTTAAGCCATGCAGTCCAGACATATTGGAAAGGGTTGTCTGATGATGTAGCCACACTTGTGTTGGTATTCCGTAATCAGGAGTTGGGTGGTCGTGGGCCATTCTGGGTCTACACAAAAATGGGAAATGATTATGAGGCCTTCTAGTTGAGCCTTGACGAGTACGTCAAGAGTTTAAGTGGGGGAGATTGTAACGCCCTAGGTCTTGAGCCCTCGAATAAAATGATCTTAGAAGGAATTATTGGACTACCCATATCACCAAGATGTACCTCCTTTTCATGGAGCTCATCACTAAAGAACTATGTGGTTAAGTATGCTCAGCCTAGAGTAGTAGCAGGATCAGTGACCAGTCGAGAAGTTTATCCTGGCTTGGGCGCGAGTGGAGACAAAGTGCATAGTTAAGGCTAGCAGTGATATGTGGGCCAGGCCAATCGTCATTTCTGAAACTCTACTAGAGCCTTGGACAGTGAGCACAAAGTGCAATAGTAACTATTGTAGCGACTGAAAAGATGTGTAAGACTCCATAGTTATGTGATCTCAAGCTCTAGGAAGTGTCACACAGCCCCAAGGGATCTGACTATGATGACAGAATGAAGTTGAAGGAAATTGTGAGTCTTCTCCAGTCTTGACCTCCACTGCGGTGAACTGAAGTCCATTGACCACAAGAACCACTACTTCCTTAGGCCCTCCATGCTCCTGATCGAGTTCCCACTTGCAGAGACGCTCCTACCCTCAATCTCATCTCCCACCCTTAACCTGTGAAAAGTGATAGAGAACCACTGGAGATAGGGATATGGTTCTTCCTAACTTCTCCAAGCACCATTCCATGGACGGTTATCACCATGTCTAGGTTGCAACTGCTACAAAGAAGAAAGACGAGAGTCGTTGAATCAGTCAATCTAAGGGTCTGGGGTCTCTCCACTTAACTCAACCCATGGCTCACGCACATGATGTGTGTGCCTGACATGCATGTACACCTTAATTCTCATGGGTGTGTGACAAAGTATAGTATCAAACTTAGAGATAAGAAAATTATAATCTTGGTTTATCATACCTAAATATTTACATTAATTTGTCATTTTCATACCCCAATATCTCCTTTTAGGAATACAGAAATATTATGAAATTTCAATCATAAGTTTATCACTATCCAAGCTACATCTCATTTAATTTTGGTACCAACGTTCACTTGTTTGACTAGTCGGTTAAATATCTAAAAAGATAGAGACTTAGGGTTATTAACCATAAATTAGTGGCTAGAATTCTTCAAATTTCATCAAAATACTTGACACTCCTAAAATAACTCAAAAACATGAATCTGATTTTCTTATTATGTATCAAAATACACTAAAAGTTTGCTCCATCACATCCTACACACCTTAAAAGAAATTTCATTCTCAAAATTAAGCCAAAATCTAGTTTATCACAGATCCTTCCCCTGACACCAACTGCTCTACTACCATCGATAGGCTGTGCAACAATAATTGTTATATTTTTTCTACTGTATATATATTAGCAATTGTTTCTCTCTCTGGTCTGTTCGTAAGTGTTCATATCTGCAAACTCTTTCCCAAAGATTTGATCTTGCTCTGTTGAGTCTATCTCTCTTGCCTCTCTCTTTCTTCCTACTCATCGGTCCCAACTGCCAGTGATGGATCTCTGATGTGGGAGGTCCTGAGGCAATTGGGACCACAACACACCTAAAGCTTAGGACCTTTAGGGCTATGATGGGAAATTCATGGCTGTCACCATCCCTAAAAGGTTCGCCAACAATAAAATCTCCTTTTTATCATTTTTACCATCTTTTTTAACAACCATGATGGCCGCCATTTTTATCTGAGATGACAAAAAATATTGCAATATTGTTCATCATGTGAGATAGGGTTGCTACTCATTCCCCTATCATAACATTTTCACTAAATATGATCTCTGCATCAAAGCATACGGTTCTTATCCATCCTCGGGTGGAGTTAATATTAGATTTTTATATGTTTGTCTACTTAATTAAATGCCTATGTTTTTTCCTTATTTTATGTATAAAATCAGCTGGCAACTCTAAAATTTATTGATTTATCATTTTATCCTTACTTTTCTATTATTTCCATGACCGTAGGATCCACTGTATTTTTTGGGTCGGTTACAACATATTGTTGAATCCATTTTTCTTTCATTCCTTCTGGTTTTTGCCGAAACTAGAGTTTTTCCAAAAAAACGACCTTTAGATTTGAGCAATCCACCCATTAAATAAAAATCCAATTTTTTTATCATATAGAAAAATTTACATAACACTTTGTTCTGTCAGCAAAGAGAATTTTGTATCATCGACTTTTGTTTTTCTGGATCTTAACAAAGCTAGTAGAATCCTATATTCCGCCAGTGGAAAAAATTCATGTTATGTTCTATCACTGCAATTTTTGGCAGTACGACTACTCCCATGTTTTCTATCAGTCACCATTTTTAGGGTTGGCTTCTGATTTCCTTTTTAAGGTTAGCCTCTACTTCCCATTTAGGATGAGCCTCCACTTCCCTCCTATTTTCTTTCTTATTTCTTTTTATTTTTTACTTTTTTAAAATACAATAAGGAAAGAGAGAAAAGGATAAGAGAGGTCTTCAAGATAAGTAAGATCTTCTCTTTCTTAATAATTATGTGATTTTTTTTATGTGCCTTGCTTTATTGTTTTGGGATTGCAGTAGAAGATATTAAAATATAACACATGCACAGTGCACACCTACAAACTCATACGTCATGGAACAAGTGCCAACACTCACATTGGATCGTTGAAAGTGGCATGGGAGTGTCAATAAAGGTACCGATGTGTGTTAAGTTGGACGTCCAAATGCCTTGAAAACACTCCCTCTCCTAACACTTATGATTGATTACAACTTATATAGTCACGAGGTGAATTGGGAGCAATACTAAAATTTGAAGAACAAATGTTATCCCTACGATGAGAGCCATCACACCATAGAGAAAATAAGGACCAACCCTTCCTATGCAAATCATAATTTAATGGGGGCATACAATTACATCTAAACTCATGGTTAAAAGGGGGACTTTATCTTTTGCATATACATCTTGTGGTTGCTTGTTTCACAACTTTTAAGATTGTTGTGTGCTTTAAATTGTTGAAAGATTTATTCTTTAAAATTGTAATCATCACACCAAATTGCTCGCCATTTGTAAACATCCTCGTGTTTAAAACAATCTTATCAAAACAACAATCTCATATCAACAATATCATGATCTCACATGATCTCAAGCCAACAATCCTTAATGATCTCAAAGGATCCCAAAATAATTCCCAACATTATCAATCATCAACAATATTTGATCCATGATCTTTCCAAACTTGATATTTTTCAATGATCTTCAACAATCTCAAATGATCTTTCTCATTCAACAATCTTCATTGAACAATCTTTCCAGTAAAAAAAGACTCTTTTTCCCTTAAAAAAATTCATGAAAAAAAATCATCTTTGTTTTTATATTTCAAAAAATGAAAAGAAAGATCTTTAGAAAAAAACAAAAACATTATTTTTAAAAAGAAATGTCCTTTAAAAAACAAAAAGAAAACTCTTTTAAAAAAAGAACCATCTTTTTTTAATTGTTCAAAACAAATTCTTCCCAAAAGAAAATTCTTTTCAAAACAAAAAAGAAATACCTTTTCAAGAAAAATTGGACAAATCTTTTCCAAAAAAGATGAAACTTTTCAAAAAAAAAATGAGAACACATATTTTCCAAAAAGAACAATCTTGCTTTCAAAAGAACAATATTTTTTAGAAAAGAATTTTTTTAATTCTTTTCAATGATAATCAAGAAATGTTGAACCATATTTCAAAACTAAAAAATTGAAACATCTTTCAAAACTGAACAAAGTTTAACCGTCTATAACAATGGAAAATGTTCTCCAAACTCAAAACAAAATAAAGGAAGACCTTTTTAGTCATGGAAAACCTTTTTAAAGATCTTTTGATTTGATCCATATCGAAAGGCTACCCAATTGTGGTCTCTTATCATGAGACCTGATTCATGCTTGAAACCATTGACATTCACCATAAGTCTACTCAATCCTCAAATCTTAGATACAACTGCTAATCTTGACTAAAATATCTAGTCGTTCCATGAGCATACCAACTTCTTGTGATCCAAAGGATTTCCCAACTTGACTGAGATGTCACCTAGTAGCACGTGGTCTGCTCATCTTTACCTACCCAAACCATGGTCACCTTGCTTCCATGCTCACAACTATATGGTATCAGACCATGACCTAAAGCTTGACCATCAGTGCACCTTCATTCACATCTTGTGACGGTCCCAGACTACAACCTATAGTTGGACCATTACCTTGGCTTTCACGATCATATCCATACAATCCCAGACCATGACCTAAAACTGGGCCATTACCTCATGCTCTATGCTCACATCTATACAGTCTCAGACCATGACCTACAATTGGTCTATGACCGTGCTTCACACATATATCCAACCATAGTCTCTGGTCTCATGTGGGTCACCTTGCCCCTGGATACCCTATTTCTTGTGATTGTTCCTCTTATAAAAACTTGCTTTAGGAGAGATAAACCTCCACACCGATCCTCAACCACAATCTCTGGCCCCAAGAGGGTCACCTTGTCCCTGGGTACCATCCTAACTTTCCCTCGTCAACTAACAACCATGATCCTCATGCTTTATCACAATGCTAGTCGACATACCTCATGGAAAGATTGGAAATATCCTTCCATATCACTCAATTTAGGGGCATGATACTCTCCTCATACCATTGGATCTATCAATCTTCATTGATACATGAAAAATGTCTTTCCACATGAAGGGTGAACATCCATGTTTTTGATTTGATCTTTGTCCCTTTCTCTGTACAATGGGGCATGTTAACCTTTGTCTATCATGATTTTTGGAATTGTCTTCCGCGCAAGGTGCAGTTTCTATTTATCCATACTGAGAATGTCAGGTATACAAAAACATGAATGCCATATGTTGAATCCTCTTACATAATGCAAGGGGAGGTTTGTATACACCCATTTTTTCCCTTTTCAACTCCTTGCTACATAAAGGGCATATTCTCCATTGGCCTCCCAAGAATAATAAGCAATCATTCCACCTTCATCATAGAGGAGGACATCACAAAAGTCTCATGCAACAAACACTTACTGACGATTTTAGAAAGAGCTTCTTGAGATGACAAGCACCAACGAATAGCCCAACACTGGTGATATGGTGAAGACAATCCATCCAACATCCACGATGGGATTATGACCCACATGAGACAAAGACATTTGAGTTTGGTGGCAAGCAGACAGTCACAACTGGCATGGGTCAGCCAAAGCCACAAGTATTCCCCTTTGTAGGCCATGTACAACTATCATCACCACACAACCTGTAGGGTGAATAATTACATCATCACAGACAATAACCACTAAGGGCGTACCAATGCAATTATGTTACATCTCAGCATCTACAACATGAAACATCTATGACACGCACAGTCACTCCACATAATAGCTAAGAAGATGATCAGACAAAATAATCTAGCAACCAATTACAAGTCATTATTTATCAAGGCAAGATCCAAAATCTACAAAGGTTCAAAGACTACAATTATGGTTCAGAAGAAGAGATCTTATGTATTCAATCACACAACATACCTTCCATAGCCACCTTGTAACAATCCTCTAGTTCTGGGACTATACATGTACTCGCCTCATCTAGGTTTGGCAGCAACATTGACAGTCCTAGTCCGCCCAAAGATTTGGCATGTTATTGATCATAGTATGACAAAATCCATGCAGAAAATAGGAGATCATGATGTCAAGATAGCCTAAATTGACACCTTCAAAGGTCACCACCACAGGATCACAAAGCCTTATTACCAAAGCATGAAGGACAGAGATACTTCTTCTGAAGTGACTATTTCTCTCACCATTGTCAAAGAGGAGATACCAACATAGAAGTCAAAGAGAAGGTTCACACCCTTAGGGACCTCTCTTAGTAGCATTCTCCCATAGGCCAAGCATATTGTGAGATTTTCAACTATAAAGGAGCCTCGTAATACTCTGTCAAAGGGCTACAATCCCAATGTTCACTGTGACTGTCACCGCATCTTGAGGCACAAAATAGACTCATGTATAGCCCTCAAGCACGACATTCAAGACATATTGATGTCAGTTTGGTCCAAGTGGATGCCCTTATAGAAGTCACTCGAGTGCATGTCACCAAAGATGTAGATGCATCCATAGAAATAATTGAATCCCTACTCAAGCCAGAGAACAATAGGAACACACCAGTCAATGCAGTCGCAAAGTTGATTGAGCATCCTCAAGCCAGAGATTTGCTAAAGAGTGCAGAGACCCACAACGTCACAATCCCTAAAGCATCCAAGTATCGTGAGGTATCTATCTAACCATTTTTGCTTTAAAAAATCATAAAAAAAACATTATAAGATTTCAAAATGAAAAAAAAAACTAATTTAAAATGAAAAAAATCATAATTTTAAAATGAAAAAAAACCAAAATCTATCAAAAATCCACTTAATTGCATGAACGTTTCTCCTCGTGCACCTTGAAGCAGATGAGTCAAAGTAGAACCATAGGACCAATGATGGAAGGAGTACAGTCGTTATCTTGAGCCCCTAATGGTTCACAAACCTAATCTCACCCATAAAAATCACTCAATCAACAAAATCATCTAAATCTACAATTGTAGTATGAAACCACAACCCAAAATCAACAAATGTCCTCTTCTAAGTCTTCTTAAGTTGAGCACCCCGAGGAAAGTTGGAAAAATTGCACCAAGTCAGGACATCTTGGAAACAAATTATGGGGTCATTCCCAACATGAACATTAATGTTTAAATGTGACAACAAACCTACTCACCCGACCCGATAAAGATAGGTGGACTAGATTATAAGGGTATATGGATCCCTTGTGGTATTGTCCATGTCTCACCCTTTTCCAAGATGTACTAGCTTGGGGACCACAAATTGGGATCCTTTGCTAGGAGACGCACATTAACATGCAACTCATGTTCCCATCCTAAGGGTATGAGCATCAATGTCCACAATTTCAAAAAATTAACCAAAAATACATCAATCGTGATTCCCAAAGCGCACCAAACTTGGACATATGCTTGTGTGAATTTATTATTAAGCATGACATCCATGACCAATGGAGTATAGAACTCCCATCCTAAGGTTCTAAGCATAAATGCCCACAGACATAAATGCAACATGATCAAATGGAAAAAACTAAGTCCAAAGGACACCCGACAATGTGGATACATGCTCGTAACACACTGCATACACTAAGAAATATTGAGAAAAAGCCCATAGGAGTGTCTCTAACACCAGGCGTCTTAACCCAACTGGGTAGGGAATTGTCGCGCGAATGATCGCTACATGGCACAACTTGAGTCGTACAAGCATGAAATCAAGAGTGAGTGGAGCATCAAATCCACACTACATGAACCTTCCCCTAGTGGTACATCTGGCTATGATCATCTTGAGGGAACAACCAACCAATTCATAGAAGACTTTAGGCAATCTAAATATGCTTAGGGTCTCAAATCATCTTATACTCAAGTATTGGAAGGTGGAAAGAAAGGTGGGCATGGTAGTTGTCTGTCACGGTACCATTCTTACCCCAATCTGAATCCCACTACCTAGACAGTAGTCGAGGATTGAAGTGCATGTCCCCTATTTTTCCCGATTAATCTCACACAATCATATACATAAAAGAAAGTAACATCTCTTTTTATTAGATGAACCATAAAGTTTGTACATGGCCCGTGGGCAACAAGCAAGAAACTTTAAAGGAGAGAGAAACTAAGTATGGCAAAAAAAATGCTACAACCAATTATATATTATGCTCCATTATTTGCAGATTTATTGGTGTAGCTTCAAATCTTCTAGCAGAGTGTAGTGGATAAAGGGACATGAGTAGAGTCTTCATTGTTTGCCCAAATTGGAAATCATGACCCAATGTCAATGAAAAACATTGAGTACAATTATAAAAAATAGGAAATAATATATGTATATTCTAAAGGAAAAAACCACTTGGCGCATTTCTCAAAAACTAACATTAACATAGAAATAACTTTCAAGTGCTCAAAAAGTGAAGATTTCAAAACCATTTGTAATATACTTCAAACGAGAGTCAATCACTTCATATATACGATAGTGGGTTAAAAGACTAATAAGATGCCATTTAATCCTAAGGGAAAGGCCAAAGGCCACTTAACCCTAAGGGAAAGGCAAGGAATTGCCACTTAATCACTAACAACGATAAGGGGAAGGGCTTAGATGGTCAATAGCAAGGAAACAAGTGAAGTATATTGCAAATCTAGTTAACAAGTAAAACAATGAAAGAAACTACATATAGAAATTTGAAACTTTACTCTATGGGGAATGTTGTAGTTCACGCAAGTAATATAGGCAAATGCTCTAGTCATAGATATGTACACATACATTACATCCCATCAATCATGGTCAAGAGTACATGTACCTTTCGAGAATATCTTAATTCACAACTTTCAAGACAAAAGAGATAAGTGAGTAGGGTCAATATCTTCAAGATTGAGGACGACCAATGAAGAAGATGGAGAAGAGGCACGCTACTGTAGCTGCTCCCGTGGCTGTTTGGAGGCCATGATGTGAGGGGAAACATGAGAGGAAGAGGCCTACTCACTGCAATAGTGTGTTTCCAACACAATCTTGACACCAAAATGCAAGAGAGGGGTCGAGGAAGCAATACAAGTTGGTGGTTGTATGCATGGACATAGTCAATAGGGTGCTTATATATAAGTGGGGGAGAGAAGTGATGGTCAAAATTCCTTTATAATTTAATTCATCTTGTATTAAAAGAAACTCATAATTACTTGGTTTGACCATTTAAACAACTTTTCTTCAAAAAAATATGTTCTATGATGTAATTAATCCTTTACATGAAAATGCTTTAAATATAACAAATTAAACCACCGTAATAAAAGTCTTATTTCTCCTAAAAAATTCCTTGATGTAATTAGTATATCAATATCACATACCATCTTTGTCCATGATGTCTATCAAATTTTTTTTATTACCATGGTATCAAGGTTTGATGAATGATCTAGACTTAGGTCTTTCTAGAAATTTAGCCACAAGCTATATTCAACATTGTATTTATATCGAGATATAAGATTGAGAATCAGTATTGTCGTAGACCTGACCTATTGGGGACTTAGGTCAAGGAATCAAAATTGGGTGAAAGGTTTTACCTTTCCAAACTCTAAATAATCAACAAGATTATAATTTAGAGACAGTCATAAATAGGGACGTGATCAAGGTTAGGGGATCCATAAGTCAACTACCACCCCAATCTAGCACAATAGTGTGCATAGTCATTATATGTTGATCATAGCAAAAAAGAGCGAGTAAATTATCAAATTGTAATTCATAAGGTCATGAGATAAAAGACCGAGGTCATAAAATGGCAACCATATTCCAAGATTTTGCAAACTTGGGACAATAATATAGCTCCCTTCATTTCATGGATCAATGAAATGGATGTATTTTGGAAATAGAGAAGTCAAATTGAGAACTCAAGAATTTAAGCATAATCATATCTGGTCAAGGCGTTATATGATTCATATTATTCAAAATTGAGTTTTATATAGCTGCATAATAGTCAATAGGGAAGTTGCCTCTTGTATCAAGTCTTCACATCATGATCTAGGGGTTCAATGACATAGTCATATCAAGATATGGGGCATGATACACATCAATAGAGAAAGGTTTGTTTGATCATATATGAGGTTTGAGGTGGCAATATAGGTTCAATCTCATCAACCATGAGTTGTAGAACACGAGTTCCACCTTATTTCACCATATCACAAATTCACCTCAAACATAGAAAGTAGTTACATCCAATTTGGCGATATTGAGTTTGCACAAACTTTACATGTGGGTACATCATCTTCAACAAGAATTTCATATATAAATTAGACCGACAAGGAGTGGTTCAAGTGGTCAAGCATGGTATCTCCTAACAAAGGGACACGAGTTCAAATCCCAGTTGCCACCTTGATTTATCACCCTCCCCGCGTTTGGCCTCCACCACAGGCGTGGGAGAGGGGGGAGAAATCTTTCTCTCTTAATACCATATATAAATTAGGGGTTTTGATTCAAGAGCAGATTCATGAAATGATATTGGTTTATACTTTTCAAATCTTATCTCATGAATTCGGTGTTTCCCTTGCTACCCAAAAATATGGAGAGAGTCAGTCAAAAGTCAAGACACTCTATAAGAGACGAGAAGTCATCATACTACTTTCTAATAAGTGGCTAGGGGTAGTCCTTAAAGAAAAGATGAGAAGCGAGATGAATCTCTAGGTTTTAAAGAAAAACTCTTTTGGATCAACTTTGTCTAGGTAGAGCAGGGAACATCAACCACCATTGTGAGACAGATAGGAGGTGATTATTAGCCAGAACCTCGAGCCTAAACATCGTAGTATCTCCATTAAGGATTTTTAGGATTTCCTTGGTTCAAGAGATATGAAGAAGTTGTTTAATTAATACATGTGGAACTATATAGGCCTTGATACCAAATGTCACGAAACCATTCTTACTTCAATACCAATCCCACTACCTAGATAGTAGTAGAGGGATTGAAGTGCATGTCCATGTTTGACCCGATTACTCTTACACAATCATATGCATAAAAGGAAGTAACATATATTTTTATTAGAATGAACCATAAAAGTTTGTACATGGCCCGTGGGCAAAAATATATGAACTTAAAAGGAGAGAGAAACTAACTAAGTCAAAAAAATTGCTACAACCCAAATACATGTTATGCTCCCATGTTTACAGATTTATTGGTGTAGCTTAAAATATTCTAACAGAGTGCAATGGATAAAGGGACATGAGAAGAGACTTCACTCTTTGCCTAAATTGAAAATCATGATTCATTGTAAATGCAAAACATTAAGTACGATTATGAAAAACATGAAATGATATATGTATATTCTGAAGGGAAAAACCACTTGGCATATTTCTAAGAAACTAATTTCACAAAAAAAAAATTGACAAAAGAAAGTAACATCTCTTTTTATTAAAATGAACCATAAAATTTTGTACATAGTCCATGGGAAATAAGATAGAAACTGAAAAGGAGAGAGGAACTAACTATGATAAAAGAAAAATTGCTACAACCTGATTACATATTATGCTCCACTATTTGCAGATTTATTAGTGTAGCTTCAATATCTTCAAGTAGAGTGCACTGGATAAAGGGACATGAGTAGAGTCTTCAGTGTTTGTAAAACCGAAAATCATGGCCCAATGTCAATGCAAAACATTGAGTACAGTTATGAAAAATAGGAAACAATACATGTATATTATGAAGGAAAAAAACACCTGGAATATTTCTAAGAAACTAATATTAACAAAGAAATAACTTTCAAGTACTCAAAAAGTAAAGACTTCAAAACAGTTTGTAATATAAGTCAAATAAGAGTCAATCACCTCACCTATATGAGAGTGGGTGGAAGACTAACAAGGTGCCACTTAATCCTAAGGGAAAGGCCAAAGGCCACTGAACCCTAAGGGAAAGGCAAGACATTGCCACTTAACCCCTAACAATGGTAAGGGGAAAGGATCAGATGGTCAATATAAAGGAAACAAGTATATTATATTGCAAATCCAGTTATCAAGTAAAATACTGAACAAACTACATACAAAAATTCAAAACTATAGTCTATAGGGAACGTGGTAGGTCATGCAAGTAATATAGCCAAGTGTTCTAGTCATACATATGTACACATACATTACATTGCCATTTGACATCATATGAGATACAAGGGTTACATGACCATCCCTCACATCTCATGACATGCATCATGACTAACATGGGATAGTTCAACAACTCATAAAATGGATCTCAATCCAGAAAATGTGAAATTTGACCAGCTACCAAAGCCCAAAAGAAACAAACAAACAACAAAAACCCTCCAAGGGTCAAATCCTAACACTTACATGGTAAATAGATAAATTAGAATCCACAAACCATGGTACATTAAATCAAAAATTGAATAAAAAATCAACTTCAATACAACTTCTTGCCAACTAACATGATCACATTAATGGCAAAAGAAAAATCCAACACCTTTGAAACAAAACAATGGGGGCAAAATGCTACCACCATAATTCAAATTATGACAATACCTTGAGTCGATAAAAACCAATAAAGAAGGGAAATCTCATATGATAGTGGCTCACTCTACACCAGCATCACAAATCACTCCAACATCAAGAAGACCTCCCTCAACAATTATAACATATACCCACCAATAGAGTCCATTAGGGAACCATCGGTAGAAGATCGTAGATAGCAAAGGCAGGAGAAATTGTTTAGTATAAAGACAAAGTCTGACCCAAGTATGTCTCCAACAATGCTTGCATATATCTTTAGAGAAAGGTTCAGACAAGGCACATCATCTTCTAAGATACTGAAAACCTTACCTGCTATCCAAGACAGGCCTACAATCCATGAACGAGGGTTACCTCTAATAAGTTAGCATGGCTTCATATGGCTTGCTCCTTACACAATTGCTACTAAATTAGCAAAGGACATATGGTCCAAAGACCTTATATAAGGAAGCATCAACTACAATGACCTCATGTCACCTCAGAACACTCCTCTTGTAGCAGAGCCAGCATGATACAACATTTACTGGTGACAGTCATAGAGTAGCTTCAAGCCTCTACCTTCCAATCGAGATGCACTGATCAGTTTGCATAGGCCCACTAGAGACCTGTCAGAAACACACCAGTAAAGTCACATCACCAATACAAACTGAATAATATGTTAGACCTTGATTCCATAATATTACCATCATCAACTTACAATTATAATAGTTGAAGCTAAGGAGTAAAAAAGTCTAACAACCTACATCAGACTTCATAGATAAGCATGACCCAGATTCATTAACCATGTGACTGGTGGAAGCACACTTTCTTGAGCTTTTTCCTCTATTTAAAAGTCCTACACTCTCTAAGAATCCCCAATGATGACCACTTATGTGGATGGTTTCTTTCAATCTTTTGGGTCCTAGACCATGACCTGAAATTGGACCAACCACTTAACTTCAAATCTTTCTAGGTCTTGGACCATGACCTAAAATAGGAACAAACACATATCTTCTGAATCTCTTTTGGCTCCTTGACTATGACCTAAAAATTGGACCAAACACATAAATTTTGAATCTCTTTTGGGTCATAGACTATGACCTAAAGCTGGACCAAACACATATTTTCCAATCTTTTTGGGTACTGGACCATCACCTAAAACTGGATCGATCACATGCTTTATCTGTCACCCTTAAACTAGACCACAATCCCTATCTTGAATAGACACCTTCCCTTCTAACCAAATATCCTTACGCTTAATGAGGAACCTACACTTAAGACCTATTATCAATAGGCACCCCTATACTCAAGTACTATCTAGAATAGGCATTTCATTTCTTAAAGACCTACGTCCTGGTATGCATTTACACGATCTAAGTCCTACACCATGTAGGCACTCACAAATTAATCTCTTGATTGCCCCAGACTGTGGCACATGCTACTCAAATTTAAAAGCTCACGATTCATTCTGACCATGATACATACATGCTTTCAAGCCTAATCTTGAATAGGAATATCCTCTTCTAAAAGACCTATACTGAGTAGGCTACTCCCTTTGTAAAAGCCCTTATTCAGGTAGGCATCACCTCAAGTCCTATTCTATATAGGCACTCCGAACAAATCCCTATAACATGCCAGGCATCCCTTTAATCCCTACATTTAGGTAGGCATCTCCTAAACCCTAACTTGAATAGGAATTTCCTCCGATCTAAGCCCTACATCTGGTAGGCACCATTTTCCAAGCCCTATCATGAATAGGCATTCCCTTCAGTTTAAGCCCTACGTCTAGTAGCCACCTCTACTCAAGCCCTATCCTAAATAGGCATTACCTCCCTTTAAGCCCTACATTCAGGTAGGCATCTCCCAAGCCTTGTCTAGAATAGGCATTTCCTTTGATCTAAGCCCTATATCTAGTAGGCACATTTATCCAAGCCCTATCTAGAATATGCATTTTCCTCCGATCTAAGCCCTACATCTAGTGAACACCTTTGTCCAAAGCCCTATACTCAGATAGACACCTATCCTAAAACCCTATTCTAAATGGACATACATCAAACGACTCTGATAAATTTGATGTGTCCTATCCCAATTAGGCATTCTCCATGAACCAAGATTTGTTCTATATAGGCATCTACATTCAAGATCTATGTTGAATAGATATATACTTGAACTCAAACCATACATTCAGGTAGGCACACTCGATAGAACCTTACATTCAATCGATCACTCCTTGAAAAAGCCCTATCAGTATACATGTGTTGGTAAGGTATGCCCATAGATCCAATCATGTGATGATTTGCATGGCCTATACCATAAGGCTCTTAAAGGCAAGCTTCCAATTCATTCTGTTTCACTCAGTTATGAGATAATGAGGAAATATTATGAATGTATAAAAAATGATAAGACTCAATGACGTATGTCTTCAAGTATGTGACTTGGAAGGATGAGATCATATGGATGTTAAGAGTATGTACATTCTTATTATGTCCCTAGTCGGTTGTTACTATGGAAGGCAGATAGACACTAGTAATACATAAGACTAGAGTGTGGGTTAGTTCGATGATAAAATCTCATTAGTCATGATATGGAAATATCAAACCAAGCACATAGATACATGTTAGGGAATAATATATTTAAAAAACCCACCTTGAGAGTGACACGTGGAAACCATCTTTGGTGGTCATAGTCAGCTCTCATAGTGAAGGTGATGATCGTGATTCTTAGACCTAAAATCACCACACCTGTCACATGTCATTGGGTATGCTTTGACATCATCAAACACAATCATGAAACATGGTTTGTTATAAAGGTGATTATTAGATGACTTTGATACATGGGGATAGACTGCGAGTGATAGATATGGGATTTGTCCCTCCTACTGGACTATGATATCATGTCCACTTGATAAGCGAGTCTGAGAAATCCATGTGCATGCACATGTGAATCAATATATGATATTGAGGTCACATTATCTCAGACAGTCTGCTCTTGGTTCAAGAAACATGGATTGAATGTTGAGAGGATGACAATTCCATGCCTTGAGTTTATTTTGGATATCAGTGACAAAGGAATTATACAATCACTACAACACCTTACACAGATTGTAGGTTAAAGTTGTTCTCCAACTTTCCATTCACTTGGGTAGCACTGATGTGCGACTAGCATTGCTCCTTGCTTGTGATGTCATAAGTTACTTATGGTCATTCAGTGCCAACGTGATATGGGACCTATATGGTCACACACATAGGAACTCATCTAGAAGAGGAGTTTATCTTGAATGACAATTGGATTGATTACTAAAGCATTTAGGTATTCAATTCACGCAAGATATCGATGGATTTGTTGACTGAACTGCCAAACAACCATCTCAAGTGTTGAGACGACTGTTTGCATAGCTATTAGGGCATCTCAAGTGTTAGACGGACATTTGGGTTGCCATACTAATCAGAGTTTGAATTGGCTTAGTTCTGCCCTATGAACTGACTGATTGAACCAATCAGTTCGGATCAACTCACCAGACGGGTGTCTAGGTGAGCTAGATGAGCATCTCACATGGGTGAGACGAATCAGTTAGGCCAAACAAAGATTTTGGATGTTTCTCAAATTGTTTCTATTGTGCTTTTCTTGGGGTTTGAGGAATTAATTGTGATATTAATTGGAAATCAAAATTGCCAAATTTGTGTGTGATTTGAAAACTACCAGACGACCGTCTGGAAGTATGAGACGACCGTCTCATGTGACCAGACGATTGTCTGGGTTACCAAACGGCCATTTCAGCTGTAGCAGGTTGTGAAAATTCAAGATCTCCCAGTCCTTTCCACTCCCGCACAAATCCCATACGAACTAGGAACCCTGACCCTGGCCTTTACTACAAATAGAGGGGTACTAGGGGCTTCCCATAACATAATACAAACAACTGAGAATCAATTCCTATGAGAATTATTGTCCTTTTTAGTTGTGGTAACCGAGAGAGATCAAGCAAGTCCTACCCGATAAGGGAGGGATATCTACGGGAGATGACAACTGATGATCATTGTTGTGGGAGAGCACATTGGTGACTAGTGCACAAATAAGAGGGACAACTCCTTCCTGTCTATTCTAATAGAATTACGTGATTTCTAGTTGGTCCTTGTGAAATACTCTACAGGCGTGAGTCCTTTGCCTGCTGCTAGGAGAGCAAAATCATCCTGCAGTCTGTGGTGAGACCACAAGAGTCGATGCAGAAGTTGTTCTATTCGTTGTTTGTGGTGAAGTCTAGGAGTTACACATTAACCTTCCAAGGGCAACTGGAAATAGTTTCATTGAACCGAGTTGTTGCTGGACTTGCTCCAGGACTAGGTATAACTTGTTAAATCATCCTTCCTATTCTATAGTAATTGGAACGATCTTGCTGTTATGGGAATACAGATAGATTTTTTTTTGCTGCTATACCATGTGCCTGCATTTCCCAATAGCATGCACCTTGACCAAAGCCCTACGTACAATATGAAAATCCCACTCTTATCACACTAAACCATCTTGTATTCAAGAGATGCTCTAGGAAGCATACAATTCTCTAATACAGTCATTGGTAATAAACACCACCTTAAATCGGGAAACTTGTCTTGTGCCAAACTTTATCTATTTTGAGCACTTTTGAAAATAGACAATTGACCGATACAGTCATTGGTCATAAAGGCCACCTTAAATCAAGGCATTTTTCTAGATCCCAATTCTATCAATCTTATCAATTTTCTCGATACATAGAGATGCTCTAGGGAGCATATATTTGTCTGATATTGTCACTAGTCATAAAGGTTACCTTAAATTGGGAAACTCATCTCGTGCCCAACTTTATCTATCTTGATCACTTTTGAAAATAGAAAATTGATAGATACAGTCACTGGTCATGAAGGCCACCTTAAATTAAGAAATTTGTATAGAGCCCAATAATATCAATTTTATCAATCTATCAATCTTATCAATACATGAAAATGCTCTAAGGATTAGACAAATAACTTATACTTTCACTTATCGTGAAGGCCACCTTAAACTTAGAAACTTGTCTGATACCCAATGTATCCATCTTGAGCATTCTTGTCGAGCAACCACGACGATGCTTTCGAAGTTCCTAGCAAGCAACCTAGAACTATTCAAATGGCTAGATGATGCTCTAAGCATTAGAAAACTTATAGATGGAGTCAATGGTCATAAAATCATCTTTAAATCTGGAATTTAGTCTATTGGTCAACTTTATCAATTTTGATCATTTTGAAAATCGAAAACACTTTAAATCTAGATATTTGTCTGATCCTCCAATCTATGGTCCTAGATCATGACCTAAAAGTGAACTAATAGTGCCTACATCTCCAAATCAATCTATGATCATAGATCTTGACCTAATATTGAACCAATCCGATGCTCATATTTTCAAATCTTTCAAGATCCAAGATCATGACTCAAACTACACCAATCATGTCCTGGACACATATCAAGATTTTCAATTCCTACATTTAATAGGAGCTTTTAGATGATCAAATATGCTAACATTGCCATATCTAATGATTCTTTCTTATTAGAGATGAAACTCAAAAGAAGGTGAATCAAATCAAGTGAGAACTAAAAAGTCAAGGATAATCATTCGTTGATAATCTAGCAGAACAAATGATGGACTAGTTGAGGAATATGTTGTGATGACTATCTTATCATTGGAGTTCCACCTAATGTCCGATCTCATTTTTTAACACTCTTCCTATGAACTTAATCCGGCGAGATCACACATGCTCTAGGGATCAAAGAATTAATCATCACATTAACTGGCTATAAAAGTCACCTTATCTAGAAATTTGTCTGACATCCTAGTGTTCAATCTCGAGCAATTAAAGCCCTGTTTCCACATAGGTGAAAGTCACATGATTTTACCTTTTTAGGGTCATGGTACTAACCCCAATTTGGTGCATCTCTCTACAAAAAAACTTGAAAAAAACTAAAACTTAAATGTGTAGAAAGATAAAAGAGACCATATGTGGCACCCCACCTATTAAAAGGAAAAAAATAGAAAAGATATTTGGGGAATAAATATCCTTCCTATTTTGGTAGTGAAATGTAGCATGAAGGAAAAAATGTGTTTAGAGTCGCCACCAAGTTTTATGAGAAAAATGAGGAAAAAGATAGATTGATGAAGACATGTTGGATTCTGCGTGATTATCCTTGCTGTATAAAAAACCAAAAATAAAAGCAGAACCAGAGATCGAATATGGTGATCTAGTTATAAGAGGGGAAGGATTAGCACCCCCATCCCGCTCAGTAAACCAATGTCAAGCACAATTATGTGATGAAAATTTGAGCGACTCAGGATCTGGCTAATTAAGGAAATAAAAAATATATTTTTGTTGTGGGAAGGCTTTTAGGGCTAGAGATGTTTGTGTATTTCTCATCATCACCCTGAAAGACCTAACTTTTAGGTATGTTGTGGTCCTAATCACCTCAGGACCTCCCACGACGGGGTTTCATCATTGGTGATTAGGACTAATGTGTAGGATGACTAGCAAAAATATGCTTGTAGAGACTAAATTTGAGTTTTCAAAATAGTAAATAGTGACGACTATAAGAACCATAGCAGTTACATTAAATAAGAAATCTCATGCAGAAATAGATCATGTTAGTTGTAGCAGTTATAGATAAAAAATCAAATAAATATCAGATTCATCAGTTAGGTGAAATAATAAGAGAAGTGTACCATTCTACAAAATCTTGTAGGATAGGAGGTGTCAAAGGAAGGATCCTCTAATCATAGATAATGTAAAAATAAAGAGAGAGGTAGTCATTTCTATGACTTTAGGAGAGATGAGAGGGTCTTGGAATACGTTGGTTATAGAGGTCTATTTATAGTCTGGGATTAGGGTTCAAGACTCCAAGCAAAATCTTCTGGAAGAGGCAATAGACCACGATGATGCATCACCCTTGACACACAAATGGAGGTGATCTTCCCACATGGAACCTTTAAATGGATTTGATCCACTGAGTTGTCTTCTCGGTGAAAAAAAGATTTTCTATTTTTCCCAGTAATTTTAGGATGTTCTGGTGAAAAAATGGAGAAAACTTGCACAAATAGATAAGTCAGGGTTATCTCTTGGATTTTTCTGAAAAAAGGCATTTGGAAAGGGAATATTTAATTATTGATAATTCAACTGGGCAATTTACAAAAATATAGCCTATTTAACGCATAATTGAAGGAAAAATTGTACTTTCAATCAGAAGAAGATTTCCTTACAGAAGAGCATGAACTGGGTGAAAATGGAAAATAGGTGGAAAAGCTGAAAATTTGAGAAAAATATAAAATTTGGTCGGATGTGGAGCAGGTTCCATCATTAGCTAGAGAATTGACATTAATTGTGAATTTTTGTCGAGTGAGCAAAACTGGGATGTCAACAGTTTTCCCCTCTCAAGGAAAGGTTCAAGATAAGAGTGAGAATCACAGGCTTCAGCCAAATATGACCTAGTCAGGAATGGCCAAAATGGTTGGACTCGTCAAGGATGTTCTGAAAAACCTTGTGGAGGGTGGAAAATGAGTGTGATATCTCTTCCTTATTAAGCTGAGTTAGAGAGGAAAAGATTGGAAATAAATGATTTCCATGTAGTAAGGGCAACCTATGACTTAGGTAGTTTCCTATATTTGATCCATCATTTATTCCCTGAAGTTCTGACGAGATAGAAGAGGGTTATCAGCTACAAAAGTGTCTCTCATCATTTCCTTAGTTCTTGAACAATAACTCTGATTCTCCCACCGACTCATGCCTTAATGAAAAAATGTGAAAATGAAGAAAAGAAAATATAGGTTCTAGTTTTTCAGCGAGACATTGAGATCAAGGTTCTGTGGTTGTTGAAAAATAGTGACAACTACTCTGCCTGAAAAATAGATCTTGAAGAAAAAAAGCAGTCATCCCTTATATATGCATCTTTAGTTTCTTTGAGTGGGCTGATTTAGAGTCAGGACTAGAATTCTTAAGAGGAATAATTTGGAGGTTTTTCCTACTGGGATAGGGCTTAGATCATCAAGATTGGAAATTTTGATTTTTAGACAAGCTTTTAGATTTAAGGTGACCTTTGTTGGCCAATGACTGTATTAATTATCTATCTATGTGATTTAGGCATCTGATATCAAACTCAAATTTGTGTGATAAATCAATCTCATGAAGCAAAGTTGGAAATACGATTCAAGTCATTATCTAAAATTGTTAGAAGATGTGTGCATGGAAGCAAAGCTGATAACCTTGGTTGCGATCTGAGATTAGTCACAAGATTTTGCACTGAGAGGCAATCTGGATTTTGATTGTAGGTCATGATTAGAGACCCCATATGGGAAGATAAATGAGGGTCTGGCAGCTTGTTTAGGATAAGGCTCATGGTCAAGTTTTAGGTCTTGGTCCAGGATCCAAATAGGTTGGATTATAAATCTTTATGATAGCTCATTTTAAGGGTCATGATCCAAGACCCTGGAAAGATTTGGCAAAAGAAGCTCGTTGTGATCTAGTTTAAGGTCATGATCTAGGACCCTAAAAGATTGTATGTTCAAAAGTGTTTGGATTAGTCTAGGGTCATAGTCTAGGACCCTAGAGGATTTTCAAATGAAAATGTGATTGGATTAGTTTAGGGTCATAGTCCAGGACCCTGAATCATCATTGGTAGACCAGACACTCATTTTGAGGAAAATAAAGTTTTTTTAGTTTTGGAGTCAAGATTTGTTTTTTTACACATTTTGGTTTTTTTTTTAATTTGTCTAGGGTTTTGGAAATTTTGCCAAAAATTCAGGGACTTGTTTAGAAATTTTTTATTAGTTTTTATTTTAAAAGAAGAAAAATGGGAGGATGAGGTATAACTTGGAAACTTTGCTTGTTTTTATTTTCTTTCTACTTTGGTGAGCTTGAATCAGGGTTTTTCGCCATGTAGTGATGATTTTAACTTTGTCATCTTCTTTATTCCTTTAGGGTATCAGATTGTCGAACATTTACTAGAGAACCCATTGGAATGAGTTGGGTATTTATGTGAGATCTTACTGACTGAGGAGGTGGATTTGTTGGAGAGGATCAACTTTGGTAGAATTAGTTAGTGTAAAACGATCCAATCTCCATCCTCTAATTGAGCACTTCTGTATGGAGATCAATACTTCCCATTTTGCTTTTAGTGATCTTTCCATTACCCCTAATGAGTTCATCAGGATTACTGGTTTATGGTTTGGTGGGACTCCTATTAGTTCTCTACCTGAGCGACAAGATGGGGTCATCACCGCTCATCTAGGATTCTAGGAGTGAATCCCAAAGAGATTGGGATTGCCTCAAAGTACGAATTCATATTTACACGGCTAAGGTCCACTTTCTTTTGTGAGGGCTAGCGATGTGGTATCAGTGATCTGTTGTATGCAACCCTATGGGTCCATGTTTTCCTATTTGTCTTGATCATTGGTTTCTTGTTTATCAACTACTCGGGGAATAGAGGAGATGTCCATTGGTTATCCTTTTTCATGGATCTAGACACAGTTTCTTCCTTTGACTGGGTTGACGGTGTGTATGCCCATATACCGACACATTTGTGGAGATGTCTTATGGGCAACTTCAAAGGAGGGATGGTTCAGGATACAAAAAGATAAGGAGTCTTTGTTGGTTTGATTGTAACAAGCTTTACCTGTCTTTTTTGCATTTTATGCTTTGAAATTACTGATATAGATGATTTGCTCTGACACTTCTTTTCTTGCAGATGTGGGGGTTATGAGCACTTCTGGTTGCATACCTATAAATTTGAGTGACCTAGTAGTCTAGTTGTATGCCTCCTTCCCTATTTGATGCTATTGGGCCAATTGTACTAGTAGGGTGCCATATGAGTAGTGGAGAGGTGAACTGGAGACAATGATCGTGGGTGAGGTATGCGTATTACTTTGAACACTGCATTATATCGTGCATATATACTTTGACTAAATCTAATCCCTCTATTTTTCCCAGGTTCAATTCATGATCTTCTTTAGGTTTTTATGTGGCGAGGTAGCTACATCTTATGCAACCTACATTGAGGCATTGGATGTGGATGTTTGTAGGATCTAGTTCAAGTATCCTTCTAGGAGCGTGCTATATATGAGTGGGCATGCTGCTTATTAATATGCTAGTGGATGGAACATCCCTTTTGACCCTTTGCCCGAGTTGGTTGCTTTTGGACTCTGGCGCTGTAAGGTTGCACGAGAGTTGATGTTTGGGTAGATGACATATGATGTGTACATGGGGTGGTATTATGCACATGACCAACCATTCTCTTTTCTAGAGAGGCGTATGATCAGCTTCGACGTCCTCCTATGGTGAGTGTCTAAATCTGATGTTGCTTTTATGCATGCTTGCATTATCTTTGACATGCCTTTTCTTGCAATGATCGACCATAATTTGGCTGAGGAGAAGGAAGATCAGGGGTATGAGTTTTGTCATCCACCCCCTCTTGAGGAAGTTTCATCACTAGAGGCTCTGCCTTCTCCACCAATTGATTCTCGTGGCTTGGACAACTTCCCCATGTTGCAGCCCCATTGGGGTTTGGCTATTAGAGGCTCACATCACTTCCTGGGTGACTTTGGCTTAACCTCATCCTTCGTGGAGATGGATGTGGCTTCATGTGATGTAGACTATGAGCATAGTTAGTATTTTGGAGGATCTTATGGTGTGGTGGCTTTTCTTTAGACGTCTCTAATCAGAGTGCATATCCACCTTCAGCTGGTTTAGGGGCAGGAACATCTTGGAATAAAGATGATGACTTGGTTGTTGAGATAACCCCTATGAGGTCCTCTTCTGATCATTAGGATCTACTAGTGGTATTTGCATAGAGGCGAGTAGTCAGTTTCATTCTTCTGGGTCTTCTAATGATCATTGGCCTTTGGCTAAACATTTGACTAGGTGAATGAAGAAGTATTTGTTTGTCTTTAGCATTTTACTTCATAAAGTATTTTCCCTTTGCATAAGAAAAATCATGTATTAGCCATGTTTATATTCGTAAACTTTTTGAAATTGTGTTTTGAGTTTAGAAATTATTGTGAGGCCTTGTGATCTTCCATTTGGGATCGAATTATTGTGTTTGATCTTTAGAAGATGATTGGTTTATTAATAGATTGCCTTGATCCATGTGCTGATTTGAGGTGGCAAATGATGGTAATCTACCAAACCTAAACTCAGAGTCCTTCTTGTCTCGGGATGCAAGTCAATGTTGTCCATGAATGTAGTATGATTCCATCACGGAAAAAGGACATAGAGTCTCCATTTCTAGGGTTGTAAATGGGTACGGGTAGACCCGCGGACCCATAAATCCAGACCCTTTAAAGACCCGTCATGGGTCTAAATTCTTGTACCCACATACCCTTGGACCCGCTTATAAGCGGGTACACTGATGGGTATGCTTAGACCCACATACCCGCTATACATAAATAACTACTTAGATAATATGGTATTTATATCATACTTTCATAGTCTAACTAATATAATACTTTTGATTAAGTCCCACTTTAATTTTAATAAGGTTGAGAGTAGTCATCAAATAGAGAATTAACTATTCTAGTTTCAATCATGAGAAACATATGTAAACTTAAAATCAAAATAGTTACAAGATATGCTACATAATTAAAACATTATGACGATGACTACAAATATGATACAAACTAACTCAACTAATCTTCAATCTACAAAGTTATTCAATATAACTATTGCATGTTAATGTACTATATGATAGCAATATCTTGTAGTATTAATATAAACACAACATAATCATAATTTTCTTACAATAACAACATGATGTTCTATATAGAACTGCTTACCCGCATACCCGCACCGCAAACCCGCTATTAATGCGGGTACGGGTATGGTGCAGGTCTAGATTTTTTATGATACGGGTCTAGAACAAGAACTGAACCCGCTAAATTAGATGGGTATGGGTATGGCCAGACCCGCACTGTACCTGCACTGTTTACACCCCTACCCATTTCTGGAGATGATTTTATCCTATTAATAGGGTATTACCCCTCATCTTTTCAATACAACTTGTCTCATGTGACTCAGGGTCATGGGAGAAAAGGAAATTCGGGAGATCCCGCTTTTGCAGCGTCCTTCCATCAACTTGTATTTGGTGCATTGTTGTATCACATATATTTTTGAGACTACAAAATTGTCAAGCTGTCTAGCCTTGGCATGACCTGTCATCTTTGTCATCTGGCATACATCCCTATGGCAAGGGATTTGATGTTTGTGTTGATCCACTTTTGGGATTATCTGAGTCATGCCTTACATTTTGGTGTGCTGTTTTCACCCCCAACTTGGAGGATATGCCTAAGATTGTCAGGTTTCATCTACATGGCCAATGGCCTATAATAAATCTTGACGTAAATAAATCTCAATTGGCTTGGTGGTTGATTAATGATTGTATCTTCATTCATATGGGATCCCTATGGGAGTTGTTTATGAGTGAGGCACGCCATGGTGTTGTTTCCCCTGATATGCCTCGCATGCAGGTGTATACTTTGATCATATCGATAGAGGTGTTCTTTGGGAACACTACCAAACAGGTGGTGACTGCTTCTTATAGAGTCGTGGCTGCTCTATAGAGAAAGGAAACCATTGTCCCCTTGAAGCAAAGTTGTCTCAGAATACACACTGATCTTGCCAGATTGACAGAGTCTTCCAATACTCATTATAGTGTGGCGAAGGATTCTTTTTTAAACATATTTAGGTAGGTGACCCCATTTAGTAGCTCGTTGTCTTACTGGTTTGAAGGTTGTATACATTCATTGGGGATGGATGGAGTTATGCCTTGATAATTTGGCATGTGGCATGGACGTGCCTGCTTTTCAATGGTTTAGCATCTTGCCTGGTCTGGAGGGTTGTGTTGCATACATGTGTCACTGTAGCGACAATTCAATCGTTGTTAGTGCATGTATCAATTTGAGGCACTTCCTTCATTATTCAAGAAGCTAATTCTAGATTCTTGAAAAGTCCATCAGATGGTGGTTGAGATGTGGTTGCATTGGAAGAGGTTGACCCGAGACTCCTTCCCAATGGGTCGAGACTACTCTCCTGAGTACCTGGCTTGTCTTGCATCAATACCTTTAGTGGTAGTGACGTGTGGTCCTTTAGAAGAACCGCAATGATGCCTCCTTTTGTTTATGTATATATTTTTCTTTATTATTGGCATGAGAAGCCATAGATTTTGTAATGATGTTATTTTTTGAACAAAAAATTTTGATTGATGGAATGTGACACTGATTCAGGGTATTCCCTCCACAATATTTTGAAAATGTGTATTGGACTGGAGTCCTTGAGGTGCATATGCTTATGAGATCCTTTTTTGATAAGTCATCTGACCGAGACAATCTAGAAATCATATCTATGCATTTTTATGATTCAGGGATAGCTATAGATTTTCATATGTTGGGGTTACATCCTTCTCATTTCCTTCAATACATGAACTTGTAAGATTGAAACTTTAAGTGCTTTAAGTTGTCTCTCATCCTAATTTGATAGATGTTTCCTCCTTCTAAACATCCTTGGTCCATTATATTATGAGGAAAGACGGATGAAGCTCTACTGGATCTGGGTGTCATGCTAAGATCTAAAACCATGTCATGTAATGAGTGTTTAAGCGGAAAGTCCCTAACTATTTGGGCCAAGGTGCTAGGTGTCAGAGCCACCCTGATGGGCTTTACTCTCGACATGACTTAGAATAGTGATCATCCACAAGCTTGTGACTGCTTGTATAAAGGGATTTTTGGATTTTTCTCATCTGATGCCCAATAGTTGTATGTTTTTTTTATTTAAATCTTTTTGCTCTGACATTGATGCCCATGGACTTCATATCAGAGTTGAGGGTTCCGTGGGGAACGAATGAGGTTCTCCAAGTGAGGGTTTCCGATCTCATGATTTTCGGGTCTATACGTACAAAATTTGGTCTCACCTCTTGTCATAGAGAGGGAGAGTAGATGCAAAGAGTTTCAACATGCAAACTTCTCCCAACGGTCCTTCCCTTTCAGGTTAAACCTGATAGATGTAAATGTTATAGCATCTCTCAGGGTATAGATGTTAGGATTTTGATTGTGAAGATTGGTTATGACTTGCCTTTGGGGACTCATAGCCTCTATCATCCACATGCTTGATCATGGGGTTTCTCCTAGCTTGAGCCACAACCATGATCATTTTTAAGTGCATTTGATTTTGATGGGATCTATTTTAAGGAGTTGTTTTTAGGTTGGAGAACCGCTGAGGACTTAGGCTAACAATCGTGCTCCTTCCATCCTAGGCCCTAGCTTCTACTTTGACCTTTCCTCTTCAGGGTGCACGGGCGTACGTGGTCAGGGGTATCAGTATATTTTAGGTGCTTTTAAGAGGAACGGGAGCTTTTAGCTCAGTTACATGGCTTCCTGCTAGGGGTTTACTCATTGAGACAGTCCAATCAGTAGTAGTAGTGGTTGATGAGACTAGAATTTGTGTGATGAAGATTAATATCTCCATCCATATCTTTCAGGTGCAGGCCGTACCAGTCGTAGATATCATGGAGAATGTGGAGTCCTTCCCATTTAGGGTTGAAGTTTCCCCTAGAATCAACATTCTGGATGACTTGTAATACCATGCCATCCTTCTAGAAGTTGTTAGGTCAAATCTTTATGTTGCATGCTTGAGTTGTTCTTGCTTGATAGCAATGTTCATGGTACAAGGCTTTTCACGTCATTCTTCAATAGTGTTGAGGTTGTGAACTCAATTTTGAAGCCACTCGGTCTCTGGGATACTTGCTTCTCATAGTATGCATAGTGAAGGGATTTTCATTTTGACTAGTAGACTGCTTCCATCCCATATACTAGGGAGTGTGGTGTAGCCCCTGTTGAAATTCTGATGGAAGTGTGATAAGCCCACAGAGCCATTAGAAGATAATTGTGCTAGTTGGCATGGGAGTTGATAGTCTTCTTTAGAATCCTAATCATATTTTTATTAGCAACTTCTACATCTTCATTCATCTATGATCTATAAGATGACATTTGATCCCAAAGAATCCAGGTACTCCTTTACGGTCTTGTCTATGAAGATTGTCTGGTTATATGAAACGAACTCAATGCGGTATCTCGTGCCGGCTTATGATGTTGTTCTTGAGGAATTTGATAACTTTCTAGGATGAAACATTGGTAATGGATACTACTTTGACCCATTTGGTAAAGTAATCAATTGCAATGAGGAAGAAGCAATTATCATTTGATGTGTTAGGGTTGATCTTTCTGATCACGTCGATACCCAAACTAAGAATGACCACGGCATGGCCATGTTGTAAAGTTCATTTGTAGGTGAATGGGTATAGTTTCCATGGATTTAGCAGGCTAGGTATTTGTAGAAAAATTGGTAGCAGTATGTTTCTATGTTGTTCCAATAGTATCCTACAAATCATATATTTTTGTCTAGCATAAATACATTCATGTGTGTTCCACATGACCCGACATGGAATTTCTTCATTAGAGATTCTACTTGTGTCTTGTTGACACATCGAAGAAGATTCTGGTTGTAACATCTGCAGTATAGCTCTTGTACCCCTAGAACGTACTGTGTGGCTTGTCGCTTGAGTACTAAGTGCCCTCTCTGGGAGAGGTTATCGACGATGACTTGGTTTGATAGATACATCTTGATGTTGCAAAACCAAGCCATTTGTTCATAGTTGGGTTTATTTTTTATTACCATGTAGTAACTTGATTGAGTAAGTGCTTTAGCTTCTAAAGAAAAGGTATGGCTTTCCTGGATGTCGATCCATGAAGCAAGGGTTTCTAGTGCATCAACAAAGGTGTTGTTCCTGGATGTCGAACACATGTGTTCTTGATATGGTATAAGGTTCTGATGATGCATTCTCTAATTATTCTAGACTTGAGACATGACAAGGAGGGAGTCACCATAGACATGTAGTTTTCATGTCCCTTGTTGTAGGGTGAGCTGGAGACCTAAGATGCAGGCTTCATATTTGACCACATTGTTAGTGGCATCGAATTCCAACTGTTTGACCATTGGTAGTTGATATTCATGGGTTTTTTGTAGGACTACACCTATTCTGGCTCCTTTTCAGTTTATAGATCCATGAAAGAAGACTGTCATGTGTCAACATCTAGAAGGATCCCAATTTCTAGTTGGGTCAATCATCCCTATATCTTCATCTGGGAACTCATACTCGTGAGTAGCTACTTTCGATAGCAGGGAATTTGCCAATTGATCTGTGAGGTCTTGTGCCTTGACTGCCTTCATGGGGATATAGGTGGTGTCAAATTCTTACAACATCACCTGCCACTTAGCACAAAACTGATAAGAGTGGGGTGATCACACATATAGCAAAGTGGATCATGCTTTTCTATTAGTTGTAGAGGATGTGTCATCGGATAGTGACATAGCTTCCTCATCGTGTGGATCGGGGCCAAGCAATATTTTTTATTGTAGTGTAGCGAGCCTCTGTGTCATTGAACTTATTGGACAAGTAGTATATAGTATGTTCTCCTTCGGTGGTTTCTTGACTCAAGACCCCACCCATCGATGTCTCATAGACATATAAGTGCAAAATGAGAGGAAACCCAGGCTCGATCGACCATAACATTGGGGGATTGGTGAGGTAATATTTTAGCTTCTATAGTATGGTCTCATATTGTTCATCCCATCCATTATTAGAGTTCTTCTTTAGTAGTTTGAAGATCGACTCACATATATGTGTGATTTTGGAAATGAAGTGACATGTGTACCGGAGACGTCTGAGAAGGCCTTATATCTCCTTCTTAGTTCTAGGGGAAGGCATTTCTCGGATGGCCCGTGCTTTCCTAAGATTTACTTTAATCTTTCTATGGCTAATGATGTATCCTAGAATGTTACCAGACGTAACCCCAAAGGTGAATTTGGTGGGATTCAAGCATAGGAAGAACTGTCACAGTAATTGAAACAACTTCTCGAGGTTGGTGAGGTGGTCTTCAAGACTTTTCAATTTAGTGATCATGTCATCTATCTACTCCTCCACCTCTTTGTACATCACATTGTAAAAGAGGGAAACCATTTCCCTTTGATATGTACCTCTAGCATTTTTAAGACAGAAAGGCATGACTCAGTAGCATAACACTCCTCATTCTATTATTTAAGGTGGCCTTTTCTTTATCTTCATTTTCATCTTGATCTGATAACAACATGGCCGACTATGTTGTCAATGAGTACCTCAATTTATGGAAGCAAAAAGTCAACTTTTAAAGATGCCTTGCTGATGTCACAGTAGTCCATAGACATTCATACTTTTCCAACTTTCTTTGGAACAAAAATATTGGTGAGCTAGTGGGATAGTTGATTGGCTCTAGGAAACCAACACTGTTTTGTTTTTTGAACTTCTTATGTATCTCGAGGCTCCATTATGGCCACAGTCATCTAGCCTTATATTTTATGGGGTGAATGTTTGGGATGATGGGTGGTCAATGAATAGTGATTTCTTTGTACAAACCCAAGAATTTTAGTGTAACTCTAGGAAAACACATCGATGAAGTGGCGTAGAAGATATATTAATTGTTCTTTAATGATTTGAGGTAGATGCACCCAATTTTGACTTTGTGAGGCTCTAGGACTAAGCTGAGGTTGACCGCCTCTATTTCATCTTTGATATGAAAGGGATGATGTTCCTTTGTCATATACTATGGGATAGGGACGTCTTTAAACTTAACATCTTCATCATTGTAGATCTGCACCACCTTTGTGAATTAGATGGCAAACTATCAGAGAGATTTCTCATCTTCATATCCTTTTGAGTTCTGGAATTTTGTAGTTTTTGGGTTTTGTATATTTTGCAATTTTTTTGATCTTGTGGTGGTGAGTGGGGATATGGTAGAGCCTGATGAAACTACCACTCTAGAATCTCCATATAGGAGTGCCGCTCTTCTAGTGGTGTTTTTTGGGGGGTGTGGGGGAAGACCTAACCCTTAGGACGTTACGGTCATCCATACACCAATTTTGAACCTCTTCTTCTTTCTAGAGAAGACTGATAAGTGTTTGTGGTTCTTCCACGGCCTTTGAATCAAAGATGGCATTGACACCTCATCCATCAATCATGTCATAGGTTTCATTGTGGTCATCCCACGTGACATCATAGTATTCTTCTGTGACCTTGACATCTACAATGTAGACATCATCTTGGCTGGGCTTGCCAGGGTAGACCCATAGAGAATAGTATCCCTCTACTTTGGGAAGTGTATCCACCTCTTTTGGTGTTTGTTCAATGATTTTGTCTTGCTAACATGGTCATACTGATGATGTGTGATGCTTCTACCAGTTTTCGAGTGCTCAGAGTATGACTTACTGATAACGGGAGTAGGCATTACATTGATTGTGTCCTCGTTTTGAGGGATGACTTTGGTCTTAAACTCTTGATTGTTCTAGGTAGTCTGGACACATTGTTCTTTTTTTAGTGAGGGCATTCTCTCCAACATTGGCTGGATCCCAAGATAGTCCTCTTGGTCATTGTCGTCAACCTCTTACACAAAGTAAGGCAATGTCATGGGAATGATTTCCTTAGTTGTATCTATGTAGTCTTTAGTGATGGACATAGTACAAGGGAAGTACATATAGGGACCTTTGTGCTCAAGGATGAGGTCCCACCAGTACAACACCTTGATTTGACACTCTTCTTCTAGTCGAAGGCATATGGCTTCATGACTTAGGTCTTGGGTCATAGGTAGGCTGTTAAGGTAGCCTCTTTTGATAAGTCCCTCATAGTTGGTCACAACGTTGTGGGCTTCCAATACGATATCCACCTGGTGATCCAAGGTCAGGTGTAGTATGGGCCATAGAACCCTAACCCCAATCATTTCTATCTCCTAGGGATCTAGATAATCTATGTGTTTCCTTGTCTTCAGGCACCCAACCCTTTGTTGGGGTGGACGTCCACTTCCGATAACTATTGTGCAAACTATACAAGATTGTAAGGTATATGGTGCCTCCTTCTATGTGGGGGACCTAGCTAATTTTTTCAATGTGAAGCATCTTGAAGCAAAGCAACATATCATTTTCTTTTATGCATGCAATAACATAGAGGTTGTTGGATTGAACTGTAAAAAAGGCGTGGCCCAATAGAAACTTGAGTTTTTGATGTAGTAATGAGGAACTACCTAGTTTTGGTGTATCTGTGGCCTCCCACGAAGGATGTTGAAGGAAGGACTCACCTCCATGACACCGAATGGGACGGTAAACATCTTCGTTCCAATATGTAGATCCAAATTGATGTCACCTAGATCATATTTGATTACTCTGTTGAAGGAGGTTGCTTTCTTTGTGATTTACTAGAGACTGGAAGGATCCTTCCCCAAGATGATTAGCATCTTTAAAGGACACACATCGAGGGATGCACAATTGTTGACAAAGCAGAAGTGTATGTTAAGGTCATTGTACATTTCAATTATCAATATGGGCATGTTGTGGCTCCCATATTGGAAGAATCTCATCCTCAGAGAACAAGATCAAGTGTGGGGTCATAATTAACCCGATGGTGGCTACAATAGTAAATTTGATGTACACCTTTGAAGATGTGGGCCCCTTCTAGAGTATTCATGGCAACATCATGATGTTCCAAAGAGTTCTGCATCACTTCTACCAGTGACACTTATCCTTCTAGTTTGCTAAGGAATTTGATGATGTCCGAATCTTTCAGATCAATCTCCTTGAAAAGCTTAGATGTTGACAACACCTTTCTAGTATCCATGTTCGGGATGGAGACTTTGTTGGACTCCTCTTCTGTAATGCCAGTAAGGACTCTTATGTAAGTACTCACCTTTTTTTTGCCCTTATCAAGGGGTGGTGATACCTCAAATGTGGTAGTGTCTTAATCTCCCTTTGTTTTGATAGGTGAAGTTGTTATGGTTGATATCACAATTGCAGGGCAAGAGTTTATAGGGATTGCGGCCTTAACAATTCAAGCTTTCTACACTTTTAGCTTTTGACATTCTTTTGGTGCATGGATTGGTTGTGCCTTATGCCCCTAGCGGGTCCTTGGTATGATGATTGGTTTCACTTTCTGTCCCTAAAGGGTACTTGGCGTGCTAACCAGTTCTCTGATGCTTATCAGAATCACCGACTTCTGTTCTCAAATTGACACAATGATTTGGGTGCTTTGAGACCAATTCTTGATAGCTTGTTCTAGTGGAAGAATGAGTCTGCAGGGTGAATGCCACGATGATGAGATGATAAACACTTGGATGATGAAGATACCTCTTATGTAGCGATTGTATGCACTTTCCCAGTGTCTATGAGATCCTAGAAGGCATGCTTGAGTATGATGCAAGAGTCAATTTTATGTCCCTTCTCTACAGAAGTCGTAAAAGGTGTTGGCGTTACAGTTCTTGGGTAAGGGATTCAATGACTCCCTTATGGGTGAAAAATTGAGTAGATATTTGATATCTGACAAGATAGTGCTGAGAGAAGCTCCCAGAGGTGTGAATATCCTATTTGGAAGGATCCTCTACTGATGGAGTTGTAGTTGTTGGATTTGCATGAGATGTCAAATTATTCATTGCCAGAGGAGTGACTACAACCTTCTATTATATGGACAGCTGTAAAGGTGGTGGTGCATACCTGTAGTACTTATTTGTAGGCCATGCATATTACACGGACAAGTACTAAGGCAGATGATCAGGTGGCATCACCTAAGCTTATTGTGCATGGGAATGGACATCTTGGGTTGTTGGTGTTTGTCTTGAGGACACCTTTAGAGTTGGCGATTGTCATTGTCCCCATCCTAGCGGGGATCATTACCGCTCCAACCATGGAGTATGATGACTTTTCCTTTTCCCACTAGCAAATTCTTATTTATCGTTAAGGAAGTAGGCTATGGATGGAAAGAGGGCTATGTTTTGATAGACCCATCTTTTGACTGAATTTTTGATCCATACACCTACTTGTATGAGTTCTAGGAAGGTATTATACCTTTTTAAGGATAAGAGGGCAGTGAAGGACAGTGATGCAACTCTGATAACCATGTCCAGGGCCTCATTATCTATAGGCTTGAATTCCAATTGAGCTATAAGATCCCTCCATTATCTGACAAACTCGGAGAAGCTCTCGTCCATTTTCAGTTGTAGTGCTTCTAGGTCCTCTTTAGTGAGGACTTGGTTCAGATTCTAGGCATGTTCATGGATGAATTTTTTGGCCATCTTGTCCCATGTACTGATGGCGGTCAATTCATGCCTATTGTACCAGGTCAATGTGGGACCAATCAAAGTCTGTATGAAATAATGTATCAACACTTAGTCAGACTTCCACCATGTCTGAGCAATACACTTTGGTGTGTGCCAAGGGGTCCACCTAGCCAATGTATTCATTGAATTTGCACATGTTAAAGTTATCATGAAGTTTCATGTAAGGAAAGTGGTTGATATCACTGAATGTTTTCCCACTGTCCTTCTTCCCTTCTAGTAGTCTGATTTCATGTATGATTTTGAACGATAGGGGATCTATGATAGTTGGTTCTTGTGTGATGGTCTCTTGATGTGGGGCCACCACGGGTATAACTGGAGATTTGGTTGTCATTTATGACACCATATATACATGTGGTAGGCATCCATACTCTCCTCCCATGTACGGGTATACTAGGAATGAGGTGGTGAGTACATGGAGTGCAGGGTTCAGACTGGTCCTTGTCCATTCAGATATTGCATTTGAACCTTTGCAATGTTATTGTCCTTGTGAGGCTCTTCTTGTGTGATCGTGTCTTCTTATTCTTTCCTCCAATTCTCTTTCAGGTGTGAAGAAGGGCATTGTCACCTCCCTAGGTATTGGGATGGACCCAACATTTGCAAAGAGTGGAAGGGATCCCCACAGGTTGTATGGGAAAAATGGTGTGGATTATCTATGTGTGTGGCCCCTTTTCTGGCGAACCCTGGATAGTGACATCCTCCTGCATAGGCTGAGCTTGATGGAGGCAGAAAAGGCATGTTGAAAGGCTACTCAAATTGAGGTCCTTCTTGGGTGAATGCGGCTTCAAGCACAACAGTAGCTTCCTTGCACTTGTCCACCCCTTGTGGTTTGTATTGCTTGTCGTGGATAGTATCAACCTTGGAGGTACCATCCAATTGGTGATCCACACTACTGGTCCCGGCCATATGGATTGCTTGGTGGTGAGACCAAGCAAGGTATGAGCTTCTTTCTATTCTCGTGATGTCCTAAAATTAACATTAGCAGGATTCAAAAGTAGGGTGTGCCATTAAGAGAAAAATGGTGTATTCTATGGGATGGATCACCCTGCACACATTATGTTAGTCAAGAACTTTAAAAATCCTCCTTTTTAACAAGAGGGAGCACATGAAAAGGATGCTCCCAGATTTCTTGCATTCTTCTCATGATGAAAGGCACATGTAGTTCTTTTTTGTTATCATTTTGGCTGTTGTTCCTGCTCCTAGCTTGGACTGAATGAGGGAACTTTTCCACTTTTGTACAAGACACATTTGCTAAAGGCATGGTGGAAAAGAAATAAAAAATATGATGGAAGTGTATCTTGTTTGGGAATTGCTCCAAAAGAATGATTTAAAGTAGGATGGAAGGTGGGGATTGAGGGGTTGATCAAGAGTAATGTGACCCTTTCTAGACCAGTGACAATGCTTAATCAATCACTTTTCTTCCCCAGAATGTCCTCGTCCATAGGGGTTACCAAACTGAAACTCTTGGCAACATCCATGACCCCCTGGTTTCCTCCTAGATTGAGGGTTATCTCTAAAGAGTTTTTATGAGGAACGATGGGCAAGGAGGAGGAATGGGATTGGCTCCTCCTTTATGTAGAGTTTGTGAAGAGGTTGTGGTCTATTTTTCGGTCGTAGTTCAAGACCTTATTTAAGAATATGAAGTGTGTGATTGGGAAAGTTTTAGGTCTTGGTCAATGACCCAAAAGAATTTGAAAGTAAAAGTGGGATTAGCTTAAGGTCATAATCTAGGACCATTGTGGGGGACTCAGAATTGGTGAATTATGTCTTGCATGACATGGAGGAACCCCTTGTTTGTCTGTGTTTCTGTTAATATTTGAAAAAGGTTGCTTGAGATATTGAGATTGTTAATTTGTGTGAAATATTGTTTGAGATTGTTAATCTTTAAGAAAGATTGTTTGAGATTGTTAATGTTTGAAATTGTTAATCTTTGAGAAATATTATTTGAGATTGTTAATCATTAAAAAAGATTGTTTGAGTTTGCACATAGAAAAGGTTAGCCACAATCTTAATTTCATTTCAACAACAAAGACAAGATATATGCAAAGGCAACACACGTCCCTCGTCCATGTGTTTAGATCCATCCTACGTCCTCACTCAAGTTTGACATGTATATGAGGGGTTGTTACTTATCTTATTTATGGATAAATGGAACTAATAAAGGGGTAAATCAAGTTCATCAGATAAAGGTATTGCCCCCAATACACCTCATGAATGCGACAGACGTAATCAGTCATGAGTGCTAGGAGAGTGGGATGTTTTCAATGCCTTTGAACATCCAACTTATCATTACGTTGGTACCTTTATCGGAACCCACATCATTTTTAGGGATCCAACATGAGGTAGGCACCCATTCCATGACACATGGGTGTGTAGGTGTGTGAAGTGCATGCGATGGTTTTTTGCAATCTTGGAAACAAGCCCATGATGCATGGCAATCACAGATATATACGGATACAGAGATAACAGTAGTAGGTAAAAGATCATATTTTAATTGGCATTTTCTATTCATAATTTATTTATGTTTTCTCATTTTTTTAAATGACAGAGCTGAGACTAACCTAGATGTGAAGTGTGCCAAAAACCCTAATTTGTGGTGGGCATGGATGTCCAAACAAAAAGGACCAGGGTTGAAAAACCCTGATAGACCAAAGAAAAATAGAACAAGTGGGGGAAGTGGCAACAACTTACCTCGATCTCTGCATCTAAAACTAGCGAATTAGGGTGATCTGCCACTCTGTTCTTGTGATGCTTCGTCACGCTAAATGAGGTTACTCAAAACAAAACACACGATCAACTATGGAAAACCACATAACCAAAAAAGACAATGAATTAAAACTGATATAAACATTACCATCATGTTCATAAATATTTACATAAAGGTCCAACAACTCACATATCAACATATACATTATCAGGTATTTACATGTACGTCCAGTCTCTGAGTCCACAACCAATATACAAAAGATATTTTTCCACATATACATACCATATACAAACATCAACACACCATCAAAAACTCGAGTCGATGTACATATCATCTACAAAACATCCCCTGTGCGGACCTTAGAGTACAAGGACGACTCTAGGACACTCTAACTACTATCCAACTTCTACTTCTACTGCTATACAAGCTACTCTTCCTCACCACCACGGTCCGTATGATGTTGCTGACAATCACCTAAAAAGATGTGGTGACCCACGAGGTAAGACCAAAATCCCAGTGAGAGATATAACTCTCAACAATGGTTATTGATTACATCAAGTTATATTATTAAACATGTTTAGCAGATTAAGCAAGTATAACAGGTTAAGCAACTAAAATAGGTCAAGCATAATTGATACAACATATAGAGGAACAAATAAATCTATCACCTTTTTAATAGTTAATTTCTCTTATGACATTATACATTAAATAAACATTTAGGAAACAAGGCAAGGGTTAAAAAACAATTGAACCATGTTTAACCCTAAACAGATATACTACACGATTGGATTACACCTTCTATTAAGCCCTAAGGAGTTTGAAGTATACCACTCATACTCAAATGACCATTGCTAAGTAAAAATCAGTGTCGTATAAGATTTAGGAGAGCCAGACTCCTAAGATGTCATCTACCCTCGATCAGTATGAGTCAAACACAATGACATATATAGTACAACTAAAAAACAACATGTTCCTCCCTTGGTATATAGGTCATGACACTAGTAACTAGGGTATACAAACTCTATCCTCCGAGGTACAACCGCAACTATCCTCAATCATATCAAATATACTAAATCATAATCAACTAAGGTATGACCTCAACCATTCTCCTGCTAAGGTATGACCACATCCATCCTCAAAACATGCATATACTCAATAGTATACGACTCCAAGCTTCCATTAGAGGAATACTTAGTTCACCATCCAACAAATCCTAATGCTGGAATGGATCTACGTCGCAGGGCCACTACATGATTAGGGTTTCACTTGATTAGTTAATGCCAATTGGGTGAGTTAAGACTACATCCATCAAGTTACATACAAAACCTAAAAGAGTTCTATGAAAACATGGGTATAGTACAACTCCAGAATATATAAAACGTATTAAATACAATTCTTATCACATAATCATAAGATACCGATCCTTGTCACATCATGAAGAGGATCACACCTCCATAAGCTCAACCATGCCCAAAGGTCATTGAGGCCAGCACATCATTCCCTATAAGATCATCATTATATTTCCATGCCTTACCAAATTCTCATCAAACTATCATCATACATGAGACATATAAGTTCAACATAACATTGCATTTAAGAGCTTATGATATTCAAATAACAACATATTAGGGTTATCACAACATTGACAGAGTATTGCTCATCCAACCAATCATACAAGGAAGATAAGTATGATTAACCATCATCACCCATCTCCATTATGGTTAGGCTCAACAAGATAGGTTGAATTACTATTACAAAATAGCACTCAAGGATAAACCCTAATTCTAAGCATTCCCATGGGATCATGAAAACATAATGTTAAACATCACCGTCTGATTTCATACAATCAAACTCATAACCCATACTCATAAATTCAAAAAACCCATCGATCATAAATCAAGAAATCATAGTGACCACACACATCAGAAATTATCATCGACCACATAGGTTAGGAACCTTGGTGGTCACATAGATTAGGAATCTCATTGACCAGACTAGGGTTAGAGATCCTCGACAACCACTAGGGTTAGAGCCCTTGGAGACCACTAGGGTTATGATTCTTGGCGACCAGTATGGTTAGGAATCTCATCGACCACTAGGGTTAGAGATCCTTGGAAACCACTAGAGTTAGAATCCTTAGTGACCACTAGGGTTAGGATTCTTTTGGTGACTGATAGGGGTAGGAAAGTTGGCGAGCACTAAGAGTTCAAAATCTTAATCGAAAACTAAGGGTCCAAAATCTCATCGAATGCTAACCCTAGATGGTTTACATGAAACCTTGGTGATTTCCAACCCTAGAAACCTTATGAAACCTTGGAGACCGCCAACACTAGGTGGCTCAACAGTCAAGGTCAACCATGAGTTAGGGCATCAAAGAGTGCAAACCCTAATCTCAACACACCTCAAACCAAGATGTAACAAGGCGCACCAAAGAAAAACTCTATCACACATGATATGAAAACATGTGAGGCACAATAATCATGTGACAATTTGCAAGAAATCCCAAGATATGGGTAAATTGCATAATGCCCAAAACAAGCACATATATGCATAACTTCCTCGAACATTGTCCAAACTGGACCAAACTTGAAACTTAAGATTGTCACATGATAACAAAGCACATATTAGGGTTTGATTGATATTTTAAGCATCTAATTATGATAAGAAAGCACGTTCAACCAAAAGAAAGGTTAGGGGTGTTGCAATCATAAACCCCTAACAAGGATTTTTCCCCTAAAATCCTACGCAAATATAGATGGGCGCTTCCTACGCATATCATCCTCTAACTCCCATGTGGCCTCCTCCAAACCACAGTTATGCCACAAAACCTTAACTAAGGATATATCCTTCTTCTTTAGCTTCTTCACCCTATTATCCAGGATCAACACTAAACCCTCAACATACAACATGTCCTCCTCCAACTCAACCTCCACTGGCTACAACGTCTATTTCATATCAGGGTGACACTTCCTCAACATGGCGACATGAAAGACATTATGCAACCTATGCAACTCTGGAGGTATCTCTAACTTATATGCCACCTTCCCAACATGTGCTACAATAGTGTATGGCCCCATAAACCTAGGATTCAACTTACCCTTCTTACCAAACCTCAGCACACCCTTCCAAGGGGAAGCCTTAAGATACACCCACTCTCCAACTTGGAACTCAAGTGGTCTGCATCAATTATTAGTGTAAGACTTCTATCTATCATGGGCTGCCTTCAACTATTGTTGCATCACCTTGATCTTCTCTATAGTCTGTTGAACTAGCTCAAGAACCAAAAGTTGATACTCACCTATCTCATACCAACAAAGCGGTGAGCAAAAATGTCTCTCATACAAAGCTTCATATAGTTCCTTATCTATACTTCTGTCATAGATGTTTTTGTAGGCAAACTCAATCAAACTTAGGTGCACATCCCAACTTCCAAGAAACTACAAAACATATGCCCTAAATAGATCCTCCAATGCCTGAATGGTCCTTTCTGATGGACCATCTGTCTGTGGGTGGAAAGATGTACTAAACCTCAAATGTGTCCCCAAAACTGTATGCAGACGTTAAAAAAAATGACTCATAAACTGTGGACCTCTGTCAGATATATGGTATCTAGAATACCATGCAAACAAACTATCTCATCAACATATATATATATATGTGTGTGTGTGTGTGTGTGTGTGTGTGTGTACCAACTTCTCTACTGTATATGTCGTCTTGACTGGAAGGAAATGAGCTGACTTGGTCAACCTGTCAATTATCACCCAAATGGAATCATGACCTTTGGCTATCCTAGGAAGACCAACCAAAAAGTCCATGGTAATATGATCCCATTTCAACTGTAGTATTAGTAAAGGTTGTAACGTCCCTCTAACTTTCCAATGTTCATCCTTGATCTGCTGACAAACTAGACATTTAGCAACAAACTCTGCCACATCACGCTTTAGACCTGGCCACCAGTACAAATCCTTCAGATTATGGTATATATTTGTACTACTAGGATGCATTACATACAACAAGGAATGAGCCTCCTCAAGAACCATCTTTATCACACCATCAACATCTAAAACTACTGTACTATTAGGAAAACAAACTATCACATCCTCTGAATCATGAAGGCCATCATACTTACTGCTGCCAAACTTTGACCTGACATTTTGTATCATGACATCACTCTTTAGAGCTTCCGTGATCTATTGTATCAAGGTAGGCTTCACCTGCAATTGTGCCAACAATCCTACTAACAAGGGATCCTCCAAATGTACATTCATCTGGAGAAGAGATACCAACATGTCTCGCTTGTGACACACCATAGAGTGTAATTGTGCCTTATCTACATATAATGATAAAGATGTCTTCCTGCTTAACGCATCAGCCACCACATTTACCTTCCTTGGATGGTAGTCTATCGGGCAATCATAGTCTTTTATCATCTCCATCCATCTTCTCTACTGCATGTTCAACTCCTACTTCTGGAAGATTACTGAAGGTTCTTGTGATTGGTGAACATCTGGCACTTCTCTCCATACAGACAGTGCCTCTAATTATTCAAGGCATGAACCACCACTACAGGCTCCACATCATGTGTCCAGTAGTTCTCCTCGTGTTTCTTAAGTTGTCACAAAACAAAAGAAATCACGTTCTTGTCTTGCATCAACACACATGCCAAGCCATTCTTCAAAGCACCATAGAAGACGATATAACTATTTGCTTACTCTTACATTGCTAACACTGAGCATTGGTCAACTTATCCTTCAACAACTAGAAAGAACACTGACACTTGTTATCCCAGGCAAAAGGAACACCCTTCCTACTCAACATGGTTATGGGTAATGCTAATACACTGAAATTATTAATAAATCTCCTATAGTAACCATACAACCTAGGAAGCTTCGAGCCTTAGTCGATATCTTGGGTTGTTCCCATTCTAGCACTGACTCAACCTTCCTTGGATCTACACAAACACCTTTAGCCGATATGACAAGACCCAGAAAAGACACCTCAGTCAACCAGAACTACCACTAACTGAACTTGGCTTACAACTTGTGTTGCCTCAACAACATCAACGCTTGACAAAGATGATGCTCATGCTGCTAACTATCCCGGGAGTATATCAATATATCATCAATGAACACAACCACAAACTAATCCAGATATAGTCTGAACACCCTGTTCATCAGATCCATGAAAGTTTTTAGTGCATTGGTTAGCCCAAACGGCATAACCATGAACTCATAGTGACCATACCTACTCCTAAAAGAAGTCTTAGGTATGTCGTCTGCCTTGATCCTAAGCTGGTGATATCCTGACCTCAGATCTATCTTTGAGAATGTTGTAGCACCTATCAACTGATCAAACATGTCATCAATCCTCAACAATGGATACTTTCTCTTCATTGTAACCTTGTTCAGCTGTCAGTAATCTATACAAAGCCTCACAGAACCATCCTTCTTCTTCACAAACAAAATGGGATCACCCCACGAGGAATTGCTTGGTCTGATGAAACCCTTCTTTAGCAACTCTCACAACTTTTTCTTCAATGTCTATTGTAACATCCAAGGTCTTGAGGCGTTGAATAAAAAGATTTTAAAAGGAATGATTGGACTACCCATATCACCAAGGTGCACCTCCTTTTTAGGGAGCCCATCACTAAAGAACTTTGTGGTTAAGCATGCTCAGTCTAGAGTAGTACTAGGATGGGTGACCCGTCAGAAAGTTTATCATGGCTTATGCATGAGGAAAAAGCACACAGATAAGACTAGTGGTGGTCTGTGGGGCCAATTGTCATTCCTAAAACTCTACTAGAGCCTTGGGTAGTAGGCTCGAGCGTTACAAATGGTATCAGAGCCATAACCCCTCTAGTAGGTGGGGCCCACATGGGCATCTGGTGAGTCTCAAGCCATGCAATTCAAGCATGTTAGAAAGGACTATTCATGGTGATGTAGCCACCCTTACACTGGTATTCTATGATTAGGAGCTGGGTGTCCATGGGCCATTATGTGTCTACACTAAATGGGGAATGGTTACGAGGCCTTATAGTTGAGCATTGATGAGGACGTCAAGAGTTTAAGTGGGGGAGATTGTAATGCCTCAGGTCTTGATGCCTCAGATAAAAAGATCTTAAAAGGAATGATTTGACTACCCATATCACCAAGGTGCACCTCCTTTTTAGGGAGCCCATCACTAAAGAACTCTATGGTTAAGCGTACCTAGCCCAGAGTAGTATTAGGATGGGTGACCAGTCGAGAAGTTTATCCCGGCTTGCGCATGAGTGAGGACAAAGTAAGTAGTTAAGGATAGTGGTGGTATATGGGGCAAGTCGTCATTCCTAAAATGATACTGAGCAGTAGGCTCAGATATTGCACCTGCATCTCTACTGGTTCCATCATGTATACTGACTACGCTATGAGTTGTGTTCCAAGAACAAGATTGATTTCAAAATCAATCTCCCTAGGAGGGGAACACTAAGAAACTCTTTTAGAAATACATCCTCAAACTCTTGCATTATTGGTACCTCATGGATTCTAGGACCTATCCTGTTGGTATCCCAACATGTGCCAAGAAGGCCTCACACTCTTATCTCATCAACTTCTCTACTATCATAGCTGACACCAAATACGTATTAAGAATATTCCTATCTCCTTGGAAGATCCATGTATCATCTCCATCACAGAATGTCGCCACCTTAGAACTAATTTCCAAAACAACCTTATACTTATACAAGGTATCCATCCCTAGGATCACATCAAATCCATGCATGTCAAGTGGCATAAGATCCACTTGAATGTTGCATCCTGAAAAAGAAAGAACCTAAGATAGGCACACTTCCCACAACTCGAAGGAACTAACTAAAGGGGTTTTAAGAAAAAGGCTATCAGATATACTACAAATAGGCATATAACTACTACTTATCACCTCTATAGTGATAAAATATTATGTCGCAACCGGATCAACCAAAATAGATACAAAAGAAGAAGCAGATAAGTCAAAATGAAAAAATTCCATCTGACCTGTCATGACCCATGGATTGACCACGCCCTCTTGCTAAGCCATAACATAGAATCTAGTCATCACATGTTGTCATCCACGTCCTCTACTAACTGGTCCAGATGATCCAACCTGTGACGCCTGACCGTATCCTCTACCACCACCACTACTAATCTACTATTGTTGTGAACATCACTGACTCTACCTCAGCTATTGTGTCACTTCTTCATCCTTCATAGGCACGTCCACCTTATATGCCCTACTTGCCCACACTTTTGACAAGTCCTCGAATCATACTATAGCCTAGATGACCCTGCCACTGACATAGACATTGCACTGTGTGCTCCTGCTGGAAAAATGCTTCCACCTCTACCCTTGCTCGGGGACCACTGTGACGACACTCCTAATATCAACTAAAAAAAATAGATCTCTACCGTGACTGCGGTGATGAAAATCTTGGTTTCTCAAAGCCACCAGATGACTATCCTTGAAATTGAGTTGGCCTCTTCTTAGCGTTGGCTTCACGCTTCTCGATAGGAGACTTACAATACTCCTCACTGACTCCACAAAGGTACAGGACCTTTCTCTATTCTCTAAAGCAAATTCTTTCGTAGACAACTCTGTACTCAAAACCTACTCAAACCTCCAAATCTTCTCCTTCTCCGTCGTGGCCATATGAGGATAGAACCTCAAAATCTCCATAATGTAAGGCCCCTAAACTTGCTTAATGAGTTGAATAAGATTAATTATCATAATTGAATTCTTATAATCCTAATCTAACCTTGTTATATGCTTTGAAATCATAAGACAAGCTTAAGTTTCAAATTTGGTCCAATTTGGACACTGTTTGAGCAAGTTATGCAATTTCATGCACATTTTGGACTTTGGGGGAGCTAATTGTGTGTGTGCTTATATATTCTTAATAGTTTAAGGCCATGGACACTTGGAAAGATACTAGAACTTCAACCTTTTCTTTTTCTTTATCTTAAAGTTTCATATACTTATCCCTAAGCAGCCAAACGAGCCATTTACTCTCCACCATTTCCCTCCTTCTACAAAACTCATTCCCCCTCTGTGCTTTTGTGAATTTCCTATCCAAGGAAGAAGAAAGAGGGGATCTTCTTGGAAAAAGAATCTAGGGTTACAATTGACTTCCTTTTAGGGTTTAAAAAGCTTCCTTCTAGTGATCTTGACCTAAAAAAGTAAGAATCACCTTCTTTCATCTATTTATTTCTTTTTTATCCTTCTTCCTACCTTTCTCTAGGTCAGAACCTTGCTTTTCCATGGTAGAAATTGCTCTAAAGCTCTAAAACCTACCTTTCTTGCTCCTTATGCTTAGGGTTTTCTCATTTGATGAATAAAGGTGCTAGATGGACGAGTTCACAACTTATGCTTGGATTTTCTACCCTAGCTGTTCATGTTTTCTTATATTTGGGAGTTTATATTCTAATTAGAGGAAAGTTTTTAAACTTGATCCACATTTATTGCTTACCATAAGCTTTGTAGCTCATGTTCTTGCTTGAAAATGATGATCCATGCACTAAAAAGCTATGCTTGACTTGGTTTTTTATTTTTATAATATTCCCTGTTCTGATTTTAGTTCTAGATGAACTTGTGATCATGTGTACGTTATTCCTAAGGTATAATATGACTTGGATTAGGTTGTTTTGACAACCTATGGTGCTAAGCACCTATCAGCCAATGGTCAATTTTAGGGTTTAAAGCTAATTTCTTCTATAAACCGATGACCCAATGATGGTACCATTGTAACAACCCTATGGTGTTGTCTTCATGACAACTGATGGTCAGGATCAAAGGTGTTAGATGATGGTGACAACCTATGGTCACCCCCTTAGGTCAGGTTTTGGATCAATTAAAAGTTTAATGATCAACCATTAAGTACCCTACTGATGTTATCAATCAATGATGACATTAGCTTAATATTTGATGCAGATTAATGAATATAGCGCTGATATAACAACCTATGGTGACTTAATGGTCACTAATGATGGTGAATCAGGTCTCCACAACCTATGGTGAGTTAATCATATAGTTGTAGCATCAATTAAGCCTTAGACTAATGTTTCTTGGGTCACTTGATGCAATGGTCGGACCTATACTGTAATTGATGGTTTTAACATATGAACTTGACCCAATGGTCAAGACCTAATGTTTATTCCTCCAATAAAGTCGAATGATGGCTAATGTAATATGTTTTTCCTAATAATGTGATTTATATGGTTTCCTTTATATGATCAACTTAAGGAGCTTACTTGTTGACAATGGATGGCTTGTTTTAAATGAACAGTCGATTGTGGGTTTTACCCTACTCTCAACAGAACCCTTATTGTTGTTAATCAAAGGATGTATAGGGTTGAATGTTGACTTTTATAGATCACAACTCAATAACATAATAGATGATTCATTCAAGGTGTTTACTTATGTAAACGACCAATGGATTCACCTTTTCAACATTTCATGGTTAGAAGTTGATGACTCAATATTTCCATTGTTTTGGGTGAAGCGTGTCGTGTAATGTTATGATTCAAATGATGAGAATTTGATGATTCAATTCCTTAAACTTGTAGTATTACCCTTTACCTCGTATTATTATAATTTATAATCACCATAATGAATTAATGGGTAATCCTAATGACGTATAGCTTGTTATACGTAGCTTTAATATAACTCAATGATGGTAATTGGATATGAATAGTCCTTGACTAACTAATACAATCATGGAGTACTATGTTACTATTGTTGAAACCCTAGTCTGCTATAACCTGATGGTTACACCTTGATTTATGTGTGGGTTCATACTTGAGAATAGTATGGAATGTTATGGTGATGCTTCACCTTATGCATCCATGATCCAATGGGGATGTCATGAGTTAGGGTTTGGGTATGAGTGTTGATTAGTAACATTAATATAATCTATCTTGTGAACCTAACTCTAATGAAAATAGATAAAGATGAGTATTCATGTTTAACCTTCTTATATGATGACATGATGGTGAAATAACCTCCTTAATACGATCATAACCTTAATGTGTTAATTGGTGGTTATCATAGCCACATGGTTAATACTTTCTTATGCTAAACATGTGCATTATGAATATGATGAGGGTTAATCATATCTAGATTCCTTGCATGTTGATGTAATAAAGGAATGTTCTTAATGTTAATATAACCCTGTTATGAATTTTTATAAATATATCCTAGCTCATTAATGCAATATTGTGTTGATCCAGTGTATTATATGTAAGTGATGTTGTTGAGCCTTGTTATAAGGCATGCAAAGATAATGATGATCTTACATGGAATAGTATGATGGGTGATAAACCCCAATTTTGGGATGATATCTTAGTATTTTCTTTAGTTTTCCACACTCTTTCTTAATTAGAATTAGACATAATACCTAAATATTCCCTCTTATTGTAAATATACTATTAAACTAACTTTTCCCCTTTATATTTGCAGAAAAAGACAAAAAAAAATCATAAAAGACTCACACGGTCCCAAGACCGCATGAAGCCAATCGGTCCCGAGACCGCATGGAGTCACACGGTCCCAAGACCGCGTGAAGCCAATCGGTCCTGAGACCGCATGGAGTCACACGGTCCCAAGACCGCATGATGCCAATCGGTCCCGAGACCGCATGGAGTCACACGGTCCCAAGACCGCATGAAGCCAATCGGTCCCGAGACCGCATGGAGTCACACGGTCCCGAGACCGCATGGAGTCATACGGCCCCAAGACCGCATGGATTCACACGGTCCCGAGACCGCATGAAGCCAATCGGTCCCGAGACCGCATGAAGCCAATCAGTCCCGAGACCGCATGGAGTCACACGGTCCCAAGACCGCATGAAGCCAATTGGTCCTGAGACCGCATGGAGTCACACGGTCCCAAGACCGCATGAATCCAAACGGTCTTGAGGTCCAAACAGTCTTGAGGTCCAAATGGTCTTGAGGTCCAAACGGTCTCAAGGTCCAAACGGTCTTAAGGTCCAAACGGTCTTGAGATCCAAACGGTCTCCAAACCGTTTAGACTTCACTTAAGGCCTATAAATAAGACCCCAAGGGTCCTCCAAAGGATAGGAAGTTTTCAGACGCCCAAAGGCTGCCTCAATCACTCCAGAGCACATCCGACTTCCATCCCCCTCCCAGGGGATGTCGGTCTGAGACCCACACTCCATCTCGAAGTTGCTTTCTCTCTCTCCGCCAAAGGTGGGAAGAGGGGATCTCATCATCAAACAACCTGTGAAGCTGGTGGATCGTTTCTCTCTCTCTCTCTAAGGGGTTGACTTTCCTCTCTCCTTTGTGGGGATGACACACTCTCTCTCTCTCTTCTTGCCTCCTTCTTTGTCCTAGTTATGAGCGAGTAGTCTTCCTCACTAGGGTGCGGGGAGTAGCCCCGCTACCCATGTTTTCGTATCATGTAAATGTAATCCATAGTTTGTAATATAGAGTTCATATCTTTTCAGTTCAACATCAAACGTTTAATGAATACTTGTTACTTGATCACCAACTTGTATTATCTTTTATCTTTTAGTATGAATTGTCTACGTTTGTACTATTAGATTCGAAACTCGTTTGAATGTTGGTTCTTGGTGCATGTATTCACCATGCATCTGTTTCGGTATCTAGGAGTGTCTTTCTAGAAGTGGAGTATACTCACTCCCACCGTTGTATTTTCATGCTATGAAATGGAATCAGTTGACGTGTGAAAATACAACCTTGATGAGTCAAGGAACACACTTTGCAAAGGGAATGATGCAAAGTAGTTGACCATTCATTCGGGGATGGCTGACTTTGCAACATTCCCGCACTTCTCGTAGTTAGTTCTCCGAAAGGAAGCTAAATCTACAAAGATACTAACTGACTAAACTCTTGTTGCAGGTTATGTTTTATTTTGCATGTCTTGATCCATGTGTAGTGGCGGTGAAAAACCGATCACACCTTAGTGACTTCTTATCATTGTTAACAACCTAAGTTTACTTTCTTGCCTTTATTTTACTTGCTCTTAGTCTAAAAGCAACCAAATCAACTTCTTGATCTAATTACCAACTAATAAGTGATTAAGTGAAATTCTAACGTTTTCCATCTTGTTGCTTGCAACAAGACCGTTGTCCTGAGGATTCGACCCTTAACTATACTACGATAAGACTTCCACGTATCTTAGCATACGTGGGTGGAGTTCTCTATCTAGTATATGCAAGGCTAAACCTAAAGACTTCCCATCTTTAGTATTTTTAGTTGGTGCACGTAATTCCACGTAAGTGGCAGCTCCATCAAAAATTGGCGTTGTTGCCGAGGACAACGGAACGTCTTAATTTCATTTAGTATCTTGCTAGTTGGTTAGGATTTTACACTTTCTTTTAATCATTAGTCTATATCTTCTTGAGATCATTATATCCTTACCATCATCTAAAAAGGTGTTCTCTTTTTTCTACTCAGGTAGAAAATGTGTATGCGATCATCGCATAACCTCGGATTCTCCCATGATCCAGAGTTTGACTCTGAGGTAGAGAGAAGCTTCCATCGTCGCATTAGACTCAATCGCCAAAGGGCCAGGAAAATGGCTGAAGATCAACGCCATGCTGCATTGGTGATGGAGAGGGTCAACGCCGCCATCACCGCTCAAAGAGAATAACTCATCACTGATACTCGCGCTCAGATTCAAGCGGAGATTCGTACAGAAGAACATGACCGCATCAAAGCTGAAAATGAGGCAGCAAACCAAGCTGCTCAGTTGGAACTAAGGAACAAGCAGTTGAGGGATTATGCTGTCCCAAAGAACGACGAAGACAACCATCCAGTCCGACCTCCAATCATCAACATTCCTAACTTTGAGATCCGGACCCAATGGATCCAGATCATGCAGGGCATCTCATTTTCTGGAGGTTCAGGAGATGACTGCATGGATCATTTGAAGAGGTTTAAGGCACTATGCCGACTGGTCCCGCAAGCCGGAGTTGCCTTTGATGCAATAATGCTTCATCTGTTTCACTTCACTCTATCTAGGAGAGCTCTGAGCTGGTATAACTCACTTGACAGGGAGCCAATAATCACCACCTGAACTCCCCTGGAAGAAAAGTTCTTGGAGAAGTTCTTCCCCCCTTCACAGACTTACGAGATCAGGGGGCAGATTAATCACTTCTCTCAACTTCCCAGAGAATCCCTTGCTGAAGCATGGGAAAGGTTCAAGGAACTTTTGTGAAAGTGCCCTGATCATGGAATCTCCCAGAACAAATTGATAGAAACCTTCTATCGGGGAGTGAGTGATGACATAAAACAATTTCTGGATTCCTCATCTGGAGGAAACTTTATGAGAAAGAATTACGAAGATGCCTGGAAAATAGTCACACTCGGAGCTGAGAATCAGTCCAAATGGGGACGATCAACTGGCAAAGGAGTCCTCAAGGTCTATAAATCCGAAGAATCAATCGAGATGAAGGCTATTGCTGAAGCCTTGAAAACCATAGCTCATAAGCAACAAGCTCTCGAAACTTCTCTTGGAGAATTTGACAAGATGGAAAATTCTCATGTTCAACAGGTCAAGGTTGCCGCAGGGACCTGTGAAGCCTGTCATGCTTCTGATCATCCAACCCTTTCATGCAGAATGCTTTATAATGTGATGATGGATATGTATCCACCACCACAACAATATGAACCAATCTCTGACCAGTCTGAAGAACAATTGCCAGAACAAGTCAACTCTATTCATACAATTCCTGGACAAGTCTATTATAACCCTAATCAGCCAAGGAACCACCCGGGATTCCAATACGGGAACCCTTCTGGGACCACAAATCCACAACACCAGACGCAGGGCGGATCTTCCAGTAGGTTGCCACCTGGATTCCCAAGCAACCTCAATCAAAATCAAGGGAACCCCAAGAATAACTTTCCGAGATCCAATTACTCCAGGAATCCATCTGCCTAATATCAGTATAATCATCTTCCTCTCCACCCACAACTACACCCCCAGCTGCAGCAACCTCAGTTAGCGCTGCCTTCGCAACAACCTCAACAAGGACAATAACAACTTCCTCACAAGAATACTCCTTCTCAGCCAGAAGATGAAATGACTTTGATAAGGCAGATGTTGCAATCCCAACAGACTATGCTAGCTAATCAACAAGCTCAGAAAAAGGCAGTAGAGGCTCAACTTGCCCAAATTGTTGCACAACTAAAGCCTCCAGCAGGCACATTTGCAGGGCAGCCTAAATCGAATCCCAGACATGGACAGAATAGGCCTGAACAGTTGAATGATGTTACCACGAGATCTGGACGCACTCTTCATGAAACTACAAGGACCACTCTTGATGATGATGATACACCTACCTTCATGACGAATGAGAGCCCGAAGCCAGGAACGAAGAAGTCCACAGAGAATGCAAAGGGCAAGGGAAAAGAACAAGTGTCCACGGACCCAGAAATCTTACAGTATAAACCAAGGATCCCATATCCAGGAAGACTGCAAGAAACAAAAATAGATACCAGGTTCCAAAAATTCAAGGAGGCGATGAAGAAACTTTACATCGATATCCCACTCCTTGATGCCCTCTCTGAGGTACCGGCTTGGGCAAAATACCTCAAAACTCTGTTATCAAGGAAGTACATCACTGAGGAACAAGAAACTGTCAAGCTTGCCCAAACCACCTCTGATATCATCCTGAATAAAATGCCAAAGAAGAAGAAGGATCCAGGTTCCTTCAGAATTCAATGCTGCATTGGAAATGCATCGAACAAAAAGGGATTAGCGGACCTAGGGGCCATCATATCCATTATGCCCTATTCTATGTGAAAACGATTAGGTTTCACCGAATTGCTGCCTACAACAATGAAAAATCAATTAGCTGACTCTACAATCACCACACCTCTTGGAATTATTGAAGACATTCCAGTTAGGATAGGCAATGATGCCTATGTCCCGTGCGCCTTTGTCATCATGGATATTAAGGAAGATCTAAGATACCCGATAATTTTTGGCAGACCCTTCCTCACTACTGCCAGGGCGCTTATCGATGTTGAAGCTGGTACCATCATTCTAAGGCTTTGAAAAGAAGAAATTCAATTCCGAGTCCTCAACAGCATGAAAGGCCCCAACATCCAAGAGGAGGTTTTTCTTCTGGACGCAATGCAGCAAATGTCTCAATTAGAAATATCTGAGCCAGCGGACGAGTTAGAGAATGTCCTAACCAACCCAGAAGTCAAATTTTCTGCAAATGAGTTGGTTCAACAGTGTCTGTAACACCTAGGGAAGGCCGAAGAAGCACCGACGGCCACCTTTGAAGAACTTAAAGCTGTCACCATTATAGAAGCAACTGAGCCACCTAAGGCCCCTGAAATGAAGACTTTACCCAAGGGGCTTAAACATGCTTTCTTGGACGAGGAAAAATTATGCCCGGTCATCATCAACTCTACCCTTACAGAAGATCAGGAAGAAAGGCTTCTGGAAGAGTTGAAGAAGCACAGAAAGGTCATTGGATATAAGATAACTGACCTGACAGACATAAATCCAGCCATGTGTATGCACAAACTTCCAATGGTTGAAGAATTTAAGCCATCTTGCGAACATCAAAGGAAACTGAATCCTAATCTCAAAGAGGTGGTTCGCCTGGAGGTCCTCAAATTACTTAGAGCTGGCATAATCTACCCTATTTCTGACTCCCAGTGGGTTAGCTTTGTCCAAGTAGTTCCTAAAAAGGGAGGCACTACTGTCGTGCTCAACGACAAAAATGAGTTAGTACCTACTAGGACGGTAACAGGGTGGAGGATGTGTATTGACTATAGAAAACTGAACAAAGCCACACAGAAAGATCACTTCCCCTGCCCTTTCTTGATGAAGTCCTAGAGCGTTTAGCTCATCAGAAATACTTCTGCTATCTCGATGGTTATTCCGGGTTCTACCAAATACCCATACACCCGGACGACCAGGAGAAAACTACTTTCACCTTCCCTTTTGGAACATACACTTTTAGAAGAATACCCTTTGGGTTGTGTAACGCACCCGCTACTTTCCAAAGGTGTATGTCCGCCATTTTTGCAGGATTAACAGAATCCATAATGGAAGTTTTCATGGATGATTTCTCAGTTTGCAGAGATTCTTTCGATAACTGTTTAATCAACCTTGCGGAGATTCTTTCGATAACTGAGCGGCTGGATGCGTCGGCTCTGGAGACCTAGCGGCCTCATCGAGATCGTTGCTGAGGAGCGTGATGGCTTCATCGTGAAGATGCCGACCGAGAGCGAGAAGGACCAGGTCCTGGACGAGGCGCCATGGTTCATGGATGGATCTCTGATCATCGTCCACGCGTGGCATCCAGGTTCACCTCTCCAGCCCCTCTCCTTCCCACGGGCTCCAGTTTGGTTCAGAATCGCAAACATGGGTCTGCCGTACCAGGCGCAATGTAGCCCGTGTCGCCAGCACCGTTGGCATCCCTGTCGACGTGGATGAGCAATATGTTGCTACAGGGTGTCTTGGAGATGAAATTGTCTGCATAGAGGTCAGTTGCGAACACAGGCTCCCTAAAGCCACGAAGGTGGAGGTCGATTCTTCACTGAAGTCCCTTAAGGTGGAGCCGATTGCACACCCTGTGATCTGCCTCAGCTGCAAGAACTTCGGGCATAGGGGGAATCTTGCCCTCAGAAGACAAGGAAGCCTCCACCTGAGAAGGATGTTCAAGTCAAGCTAGGCAAGTCAGCTGCTCGACCTAATGCCAAGAAGGAGGGCAAGCCTGCGAAGCGCCCAGCGAGCAGTGCTTGTGAGATCCATTCAGACGTGGATGACAACCTACGCGACCTGATCTTCCAACAAGTCAAAGATACTGTCATTGACAATGAACGAGAGATCCAGCAAGCCCTATGCCTCTCCTCCAACATTCAAAGGATGGAACCTGTTGGTACGCCATCTTGTGTTGCAGAAGGCTCCGGGTCTGGCTCTTTCCAACTGAATAAAATATGGAATAGCTGCGGCTTCTCCAGTCAATATAGAGAGAATCTGTTTGAAGATGATGTGGTGTCCAACACCACTGATGATGAAGCAGAACTCTGGGATTCTCTTTCCTTGGACTATGATCAAGGCTGGTCAAGGAGAAAGAAGAAGTCAGGCAGAAAAAAACTGGATGAGTACTGATCGTACTCATCGGTTTTGTAAAGCCAGAATCGCTTGCTTCCTGGATGGCTGCAGATGGCTACTAAAGGCCCCTAAGATGGATGTGATGATGACTGATGAAGATGATTGGATGCGCTCTTGAATTCCATTCTTTCAGACAGCTGAGCATATTTCATATGGAGGACAGGGGGGCTTCCCTTTCATGGACATAAGCTGTTTGTCATGTCCATTGGATGTGCTTCTTTGTTCCATTTCTGGATTTCTTGGTTGCTTGCCTGGTTGTAGAATCGAGACTGTCGATGGCTGACCCTTGGATGATGCTATCTTCCCTTGTAGTCTAAGGTTGTCTTGGGCGGTTTGAAGCCACACTTTGAAGGTGGACATACTGTTAGTGGTCCTGAGTCATTTGTAGGAAACTCTACATCTGCGTGGGTGTTGCTAGCATAGGATATGTGGTTTTCATCTTTTCTCCTCCTCTTCTTGGGAGGTCTTCTCTAGGCCTCTAGTGTTGTCTGGATTTATATCCTGGGTTGTAAGGGGTGCTCTTTGTACCCAAAGTTTTGGGTTTCATTTTATAGTAACACGAGTTTTTTACCAACCAAAAAAAAGTTTTACAACGTTGCGAGGAAACGAACCTTATACTGAATTGGGAAAAACGCCACTTCATGGTAACTGAAGGTGTCGTCCTCAGGCAAAGAGTGAGTGACAGAGGGATCGAGGCAAAAATCGATGTTATTTCAAAGTTGTCGCCACCGAAAGATATAAAAGGTGTAAGGGCTTTCTTGGGTCACGCTGGGTTCTACAGAAGATTCATTAAGGATTTCTCAAAAATAGCAAAACCCATGACCCAACTCCTGACCAAAGATACTAAGTTCATCTTTAACCAAAAATGCATGCAAAGTTTCTCCACCCTAAAAATGCTTTAATTTCCGCACCTATTCTGAGAGCCCCAGATTGGTCGCAGCCATTTGAAATCATGTGTGACGCAAGCGATTACACTATAGGGGTTGTATTAGGACATCAGATTGACAAGAAACCTTACGTAATTTACTACACATCTAAAACGCTAGATGAAGAATAGAAGAACTACACTACTACAGAGAAGGAGTTCCTGGCTGTCATCTACGCATTTGAAAAATTCCACTCCTATTTGATTGGATCCAAGGTTATCGTTTACACCGACCACTCCGCCATTCGATACCTAATTCAGAAGCAAGATGCTAAACCCAGACTTATCCGCTGGGTGTTGATGCTTCAGGAATTTGATTTGGAAATTAAAGATAAAAGCGGAGTGGATAACGTCGTAGCCGACCATATGAGTCGCATTGAAGTGGAAGATGACGATAAAATCCCTATCCAAGATTCCCTTCCATACGACCAACTAATGAAAGTTACTTATGAATTCCCTTGGTATGCGAATATTGTCAATTATCTAGATACAAGAATCATTCATCCATCTGCTTCCCACCATGACAAACAGAAATTCCTCCACGACATAAAGCAATATTATTGGGATGAACCTTACCTGTTTCACCTTTGTGCTGACGGACTTTTCCGTCACTGCTTACCGGAAGAAGAGATCACCCCTATCCTAGAGCATTTCCATTCAGGACCCACGGGGGGGGGACATGAGTGCAAAGAAAACCGCTATAAAAGTTTTGCAATCAGGTTTCTTCTGGCCAACCATAGCAAAGGACTCCTATGATTTTGTGAAATCCTGCAACAAATGTCAATTTTTTGGTAACATATCCAAAAGGAACGAAATGCCCCTCACAATGTGGCAAGAAATTGAGCTATTCGATGTGTGGGGGATAGACTATATGGGCCCTTTTCCTTCTTCCTATGGTTTCTCTTACATCCTGGTTGCGGTAGACTATGTCTCGAAATGGGTCGAAGCTGTACCCACTGTATCCAGTGATTCCAAACCAGTTATTAAATTATTCAAAGATATCATTTTCCCCAGATTTGGAGTCCCCAGAATTGTCATATCAGATGGCGGGACCCATTTCCTGGAACAGAGTTTTGAAGCCCTATTAAAAAAGTACAAAGTCAACCACAAAGTAGCAACGCCTTACCATCCACATACCAACGGTCAGGTTGAGGTATCCAATAGACAACTAAAGGCGATCCTAGAGAAAACAGTCAACAGAAACCACACTGACTGGTCCGCCAAGCTTCCCGATGCCCTTTGGGCATACCGTACAACCTATAAAACACCAATCGGGACAACCCCGTTCCGTTTGGTATGCGGAAAATCATGTCATCTTCCAGTAGAGCTGGAACACAAAGCCTGGTGGGCCATCAAACAGCTAAATTTCGATTTTAAAAGCGCCGGAGAAAATAGACACCTCCAGCTACAGGAGCTCGAGGAACTTCGAATGACCGTCTATCAGAGTGCCAGAATCTATAAGGAGCAGACCAAAATGTGGCACAACGGTCATCTTAAGAGGAAAGACATCGCCATTGGTGACCAAGTACTCCTTTTTAACTCCAAGCTCAAGTTGTTCCCCAGAAAACTTCGAACAAAATGGTCCGGGCCCTTCACCATAAAGCATATATAGCCAACTGGAGCTGTCATAATTATCGACAACAACGGAGGAGAAAGGACGGTCAACAACCATCGTTTAAAGAAATACTACACCCCAACAGATAAAATGCCAAGACAGACCATTGAAATCAAAGACGCCAAGCCATCAGCATAACAACATCAAAGCTTCGTCGAGCCAACAACATAAAACTCATGCGCTACTTGGGAGGCAACCCAAGATTTCAGCTTCTTCTTTTATTTTCTGTTCTTTCTTTTACCTTAGGTTTATCCACTGAAAATTTAAAAATTTCACATAACCAAAACAAACATAAAAATATAAAAATCCTTTCGACCTTAACCCTCCCAAATGGTCCTGAAACCATTTGACCTGGAGATTTTGTAAGGTCAACCCCCGATCCCTATAAATATAAACCTACCCCCTCCTTCTCCTCTCTTCGACTCTCGAGTTTTCCCAAACTTTCGCGCAAGCACTGTTCCATTGCTTCCTTCCCCTGCTCCCGCGCGACCTCACCTCCATCGACCTAGCTCCACGTTCCTTTGTGGTGACCTCACTCCCGCCCTCCGTTTCACGGTCGTCGTCTCCGTCTCCGGCTGCAAGGTAGTCCAGCCACCTCGGCAACCTGGCCGGCCATTTTGTTTCTGCAACCTTCTTTACCGCCGTCAACAACTTCGGCGTCTCTGCGACGTTTCCCCTTCTCCTTCGCCACCTTCATTTCCATTGCCGCCGGCTCCGCCGCAACCCTCTTTATCTTCGTCTTTATCGCCGTCGACTCCTTCCATCGTCGCCTTCGTTTTAATCTCTGACGGCTCCTTCCATCGCCGCCTTCGTCTTCATCGTCGGCGCCTACGCCTTCCCTTCGCCAGCTGTTACCTGATGTTTCACCTTCCAAACAGTCTTGAAACCATTTGGAACCAAACGGTCTTGAAACCGTTTGGAACCAAACGGTCTTCAAACCGTTTGGAACCAAACGGCCTTGAAACTGTTTGGAACCAAACGATCCTGAAACCGTTTAGAACCAAATGGTCTTCAAACCGTTTGGTTTTCTCAAATATATATATATATATAACCACATAAATACAAATAAATCCAATTTTTTCTAAAACATGTTGTTCTAACTCATGATCTCTCATTTTGCAGATATGACATCACCAGCAAAGGAGGCCACCGGATCTGAAAATTCTCAAATCTGGACCAATGAGCAACTGAGGGCAGATCAAGCCAAACTCCAGCAGATCGTTGACGACTACAACAGGACTGGAAAGGCCCCGCCAAATGTCAAAATGATGCAAGTCTTGTGCGACCTTGATCGCCTCAACAAGTGCCTTGCTGAGGCACCTGAAGAAGAAATTCAAATTTCTTCCGATGATGATGAAGGCTCGGAATACAAGCCAAACTCCGAGGAGGAATCCCTAGTCGAAGAACAAAAGGGGAAACGCAAGGTCCAAGAAATTGGAACCGGACAACCCTCCAAGAAACAAGCTAGAAAGCAAGTCCGGCCTACCTCTGCTAGGGACCAACCCCTTGCAACACCTACCACCACCATCCCTGTTACCACCCCCACCTTCTCAATTCTCACCACCACCGCACCCCCACCAGAAAACCTTTACATCCACACCATCCCATCCATCGACAAAATCCTGAAACCTACAAAGTACGTCTGCTCAAGCGTACTACTGAAGATGGGGATCTATGACAGAGTCCTCACAATGCTTGACACTGCCAACTTATCCAAACTCTGTTTCATCCCCAAAATCTCTTATGTCGAGCCCACCACAAAATTCTTTACCCATCTTACTAAAGAAACGGTGGAAATTGCACACAGAGCAAGGGATGGTGGTGATTGCCGGCTGGTCACCAAGCTCTTTGGGAACGACATTGTGATAACAGAAAATCTTCTAAACGAAATCTTCATTGACAATCCAGAGCAGCTCAACAAAGCCAGAGCTGTAGGAATGGAGGTCTACCCATTTAATAAACACACCTTCTGGAAGTCACTAACAGGGATCCCAAGCTACGAGCCAAAGACATGTAAAGCCTCTAATATTCACTCAAGGTTCGTGCACACGCTTCACAAAATCATTACCAGTGCGCTGTTCCCCAGATCAGAGGGAGGAAACGTTATTTCTGCCGACCTCTTAATCCTATGGTCAATCCTGCACAGAAAGCCGGTCAACATCAGACGGCATTTGATACAAAAATTCTCCAACTACGCCATAGGAAAGGAAATTTTCATGGGGGGGCATGTCACATCCATCATAAAATACCTCAAGATGGACAGACCCCTACCGCGCTACACGCAAATAAAGGGCGACATCCTTACTAATGAACAAACCTTGAAGAACTCCTTTATTATTAAGGAAAAGGATGAGAAACTATATTACGTCTTCTTCCCTACAGTTAAGTCATCCAGAACTCTCCTCCCGCTTCCGGAGCTCGCAAATTATGACACAGAAAAGCTCCTCTTCTCTGACGAGGAGCTTACACACCTCTTAGATTCGGTTAAAGCAACCGAAAAGAAAGCAAAAGCGGGACAAATGGAGCTAAGTATCACAGCCCCAGCAGCTCGACCATCAAAAATACCTGCAAAATGACCTTCCAGAAGGTAGTTGCAGGCACAAAAGTTGTCGGGGACACCGACATCAAGACCACATCCAGAGGCCGACCCCCTCCAAGAAGAACACATCACCACCTCATCAATCGACTCTTTCATTCAGAGTCTAAATGATCAGCTAACCGCCACCACCACTCCACCCTCCACCTTTCCAACATCCACCACTCTTCCTTTCTTCACCACATCCACGCAACCACTCGCACCCTCTTCTTCACCCCTTTTTCCTTCGGGCTCTCCCTTCTCCACCCCTATGCCCGACTTTACCACTTTCCCACCCACCTCCACAATCACTACCCCATCGCTATCACTCCCCCCACTTTCACCTGAGATACCACCACCTTTCACATCCACCACCACCCCAACACCGCTGGTGACCCCATCCATAGTTACCACGCAATTCGGGGCACCATCAGTGTCTCTTCCACAAGACACTACCACCATCCCACGCAGACCCCAGTCATCCCACCCTTCTGCTTCTGGGGTCCCCTTTTCCAACATTGGTGAGGAATTCAGACGTCAATTCGACGCCGTCCGAAACCTCCTCACTGATCCTTCTAACATTTTAAATTCTATTTTTTTTCTTGTGTGCAGGGTTTATCCAGACAGGTGGCCACAATCGACGAACAAAACCGAGCCTTGCCCAACATCCTCTAAGGTTTTCAGCAATGACAAGATGAGGTGGCTAAGCAAGTTGAGAACATCAACAACCACTACAACAACTTGCCGAAACTGGTCCTTGGAGCGAAGCGCCAACAAGAAGCGACGGCAAAGCAAGTTGATGAGATCTCTACGCAGACTCAACCTCTACCCGAGACTCTCCGTGAGCTCTAGAAACAACAAGCAGTTTTGAGCACGCGCTTGGACACCATCAACAACACCCTCACACAACTACATAATCGCCAAGAGGAGTCAACTAATAATGAAATCCAGCAACTACGTGCTCAAGTAACAGATCTTACAGCACGTCTCCTCTGCACCGAGGGCCGATATACTGACCTCAAAGAAACCTACGACGCACTGCTCGAAACACACGAGCATGTGCAAGTAGCTTTTGATGAGTTACAAGCCACCCACTGGCGGTGCAAAAAGACCGCAAGCAAAAAGCCAGCAGACAAGGCAGCGGCTGAAAAAGATGGCGATAGTGACGAAGAAGAAGACTCTGACTCATCTTCTAATTCAAACAATGATACCACCTCCTCAGGTGATAAATCTGACGATGGGGAGGACCCAGGTCAAGCAGCAGAACCTTCTCAGAAAGGTTCCGACAAAGGTCAACAAGACAGTGGACATCACCCCAAGTCCCCCCACAATGATAATGTAAACATGTCATATGGGGACCAATTCCTTGATTATTCTGCTCTGGGGTCCATCGGGGAGTCAGCTAAAGATGCGTCTTTCGCTGAGTTCCACCAATGTATATTAGGAACCAGCGCAAGCCCAACCACAACAACCTCTCCACCCTTCTCCGCACCTGCCACATCAGTGCCCTTCCCACAAGACCAGGACGAGACAGAACGAGTGAGTTTAGATACATATGAAGAACTAGATTCTGCCTTCGATCCGGATGACGATCTATAGGGCTATGCAGAAGTCCTGGAACAACCTCTTTCCCCCCTTCCGCAGGAGCTTCCCCTGCCACCACCTCTACCGCATAAAATGCATGACCTGGATATGGTGGCCATCTCCACATTAGATGCTCAGGACATTTTTATACTGAACAGTATTGTGGACGATGCAAAGGCAGGGGAAGACATCATCTACCATAACACAAAAACTAAGTGTAAACTGACACGAGAAGACTTTCACAACATCCTGCGACCACGGTCCATGATGCCAATGGCAATCTTCTGTGTCCTGCTCGCCAATTGTATAGAAGTATACAGAAGCTCTAAGAGGCAGCAACTAGTTTTTAATGCCTCACCTGCTCTATCTATCGACCTTTTATACAAAGATATATGAGTAAAATCCATAAAGCAACTGTGTGCCGGTTTAGCACGGCGGGCACGTTATCTCACAGTGCCCTTCCAAGTTTCGGACCACTGGCTTTTTATGATTGTAGACACCGAGGCACGGGACGCCAAGGTTTATAATTTTTGTGGCACTGAGCTACCTGCCGGTACAATAAACTTTGTTGGTGAAGAAGCAGGTGAAGCCCGATGCATACCTTTCTGCCTTCTCAAGCTAATCTGGGCTGCGCGCTCATTTCTCTGCCAAGACTGGAGCCAACCCTGGTTCCAAATTTTCAAGCTGCTGAGGGATCTGGGGACTGCGCTTTTTGCACAATCCGTCACATCCAAGCGCTGAACCAAGAAATCCCTTTTGCTGATCTAGTCACTGAAGATTTTCACTCATTGCGAGGGCGTTACGCCATGGAGCTCATTTGTGATAAAAGGTTCTTTAAGGACCTGACAATGGCACCTGATGACGTCCCTTGTTACCGTTTTTCAGCAGTACAACGCCCGCAGAGGCGACCTTTCCGACAAACTTGGAAAGAGTTGGAGAAATCTAAGGAGCTAACCAAAACCGAGCAAAGAAAAAGTGGCATAGATCCTTTGTCTACCATTGAACCAACTTTCCCGGACTTTGACCTCAGTGCTTGCAAAGGTCTCTCCAGCATTGAACTACGCCTCATCATGTCGAGGCTTTCCGCCGAGAAGGATGAACTCGTATTCATGTATGGTGACATTCTAATAATGGCAGACACGCTTCGAGAAACTATTCAGTTTAAAGGATCTCTCTCTGTAAGCCTAATGGCTGCTTATCAATTTCTCATCGGCCAAAATAACCCCACAACATATATGGCGTCCCCATACATGAAGGATGATCTTTTAAAGCTAAAGCACTTCAACACAATTGATGCACTGATCTCCTTTCTACAACACCGAAGTTCATCATGCTACCCTTCCTTTATCATGAGCACTGGTTGCTCCCAGCAACAAACCTACCAGAAAGAACAACTACAATCTACAATAGTTCCGACAACCAGTACAATCCACGACAGAAGAACTATGTCGTGACACGAAAGACACCCATGGAGGTAGTGGCGAAGGAATGTGCTGACAAATTAATCGCCTTTTTAAGTCAGCACACAAGGGCTTACGACAAAGAACATTTTCATCGCCCTTCCTTCAGCCACAACTGTCCCCAACAAATTCGACAATCAAATGATTGCGGCTTCCACGTCCTCTACTGGATGTACACCATCATGGTCCTTCAAAGACCAGTAGAGGATATGACTGACGTGGATTATCACGCTCTACGTGGACAGTTTGCAGCTAATCTACTTCAATCACTAGGGGCAAACTCATGATTAACTTAGCCTGCAACCCTTGTCATCGTACTTCTCAACCTATCACTTTGACACTCTGAGGACAGAGTGTGTGATAAGTTGGGGGGGGTACATTAGACAAGGGCGAGGTGTCATTTCCATATCCCTCTTTCTCCATCTTCTCCTTCATTTTTGTACAAATTTTCTTAGTTTCCTTTACACATTTAGCTCCCATTTCAAATAACTCATCTTTGGAATAAAGTCACCCTCAGCTAACTTTAGAATCACGTTAGTCCTCAAAAGTAAATATCACTTAGACATATAATGGATACTTAATAATATCTCTCCACTATTGATTTTCATGCTTTTGTTTCACTTCTACATCTGACTCTCCACAGGTCAATATCAAGGCAAAAATATGCCGAGCTCTCAAGGATGAGAGGGGCATCAGGCGACTTCTAAATCAAGAAGTCTTGCAAGCGGACCACAAAATAAGTGCATGTTGAAAAACTCTAAGAACAGCTTTCCTCTCTTCAAATAAAAGAGGCTTGGCCGCCCAAAATAATTTCCCGAAAAAAACCCCCAAATCCTAAGCCTGCGAGTCTACGAATAAAAGCCAGAGAGTTGAATAAAATTATGAGAGTTGTGCCATAAATAAGGATCTATATAAAGAACCGATGAAGGTCTCACCCGGCCGGCACATTCAGCTGCCCTCACGAAGGCAGATGTGTCGTGCTCGGTAGTGAAACCCTAAGGTATCTAAATATATGAAAGGCTTATAAAGGATTCACCCGACCGGTACATTCAGCTACCCTCACAAAGGCAGATGTGTCGTGCCCGGTAGTGAGATTCTAAAAGCATAGACAACCCCTCCCCCACTTAAAAGGGGAGTTACACTTCAAGCCTTTAGCCAACCCTCATACCCACTCTAGTTTCCAGTAGGTTCTTCAGAGAGGTATAAAGCTGATTAGAGTCAACAACATGCACAAAATAAAAAGTGGTCCCGATGCAAGCTACGAGATATGGTAGGAACCTGAGACCCAAGCAACTCTCAAAAACCTAAAAGAGTCAAGGCAAGCAATAAGACTCGATATGACCTTAGGAGAACTCAGGTTGAGAATTGAAGCAAGAGTATGGAAATCTTAACTAAATAAAATCGCCTCGCTATTACATGCCTCAACTCTATCTAACTTGAGGACAAGTTAGACTCTAAGTTAGGGGGGGTGATAACCCCCAATTTTGGGATGATATCTTAGTCTTTTCTTTAGCTTTCCACACTCTTTCTTAATTAGAATTAGACATAGTACCTAAATATTCCCTCTTATTGTAAATATACTATTAGACTAACTTTTCCCCTTTATATTTGCAGAAAAAGACACAAAAAATCATAAAAGACTCACACGGTCCCAAGACCGCATGAAGCCAATCGGTCCCGAGACCGCATGGAGTCACACGGTCCCAAGACCACATGAAGCCAATCGGTCCCGAGACCACATGGAGTCACACGGTCCCAAGACCGCATGAAGCCAATCGGTCCCGAGACCGTATGGAGTCACACGGTCCCAAGACCGTATGAAGCCAATCGGTCCCGAGACCGCATGGAGTCACACGGTCCCGAGACCGCATGGAGTCACACGGCCCCAAGACCGCATGGAGTCACACGGTCCTGAGACCGCATGAAGCCAATCAGTCATGAGACCGCATGAAGCTAATCAGTCCCGAGACTGCATGGAGTCACACGGTCCCAAGACCGCATGAAGCCAATCGATCCCGAGACCGCATGGAGTCACACGGTCCTAAGACTCCAAATGGTCTTGAGGTCCAAACGGTCTTGAGGTCCAAACGGTCTCAAGGTCCAAACGGTCTTAAGGTCCAAACGGTCTTGAGATCCAAACGGTCTCCAAACCGTTTGGACTTCACTTAAGGCCTATAAATAAGACCCCAAGGGTCCTCCAAAGGACAGGAAGTTTTCAGATGCCCAAAGGCTGCCTCAATCACTCCAGAGCACATCTGACTTCCATCCCCCGCCCAGGGGCTGCCGGTCTGAGACCCACACTCCATCTCGAAGTTGCTTTCTCTCTCTCCGCCAAAGAAGGTGGGAAGAGGGGATCTCATCATCAAACAACCTGTGAAGCTGGTGGATCATTTCTCTCTCTCTCCAAGGGGTTGACTTTCCTCTCTCCTTTGTGGGGATGCCACTCTCTCTCTCTTCTTGCCTCCTTCTTTGTCCTAGTTATGAGTGAGTAGTCTTCCTCACTAGGGTGCGGGGAGTAGCCCCGCTACCCATGTTTTCGTATCATGTAAATGTAATCCATAGTTTGTAATATAGAGTTTATATCTTTTCAGTTCAACATCAAACATTTAATGAATACTTGTTGCTTGATCACCAACTTGTGTTATCTTTTATCTTTTAGTATGAATTGTCTACGTTTGTACTATTAGATTCGAAACTCGTTTGAATGTTGGTTCTTGGTGCATTTATTCACCATGCATCTATTTCGGTATCTAGGAGTGTCTTTCAAGAAGTGGAGTATACTCACTCCCACCGTTGTATTTTCATGCTATGAAATGGAATCAGTTGACGTGTGAAAATACAACCTTGATGAGTCGAGGAACACACTTTGTGAAGGGAATGATGCAAAGTAGTTGACCATTCGTTCGGGGATGGCTGACTTTGCAACATTTCCACACTTCTCGTAGTTAGTTCTCTGAAAGGAAGCTAAATCTACAAAGATACTAACTGACTAAACTCTTGTTGCAGGTTATGTTTTATTTTGCATGTCTTGATCCATGTGTAGAGGCGGTGAAAAATCGATCACACCTTAGTGACTTCTTATCATTGTTAACAACCTAAGTTTACTTTCTTGCCTTTATTTTACTTGCTCTTAGTCTAAAAGCAACCAAATCAACTTCTTGATCTAATTACCAACTAATAAGTGATTAAGTGAAATTCTAATGTTTTCCATCTTGTTGCTTGCAACAAGACCGTTGTCCTGAGGATTCGACCCTTAACTATACTACGATAAGACTTCCACGTATCTTAGCATACGTGGGTGGAGTTCTCTATCTAGTATATGCAAGGCTAAACCTAAAGACTTACCATCTTTAGGATTTTTAGTTGGTGCACGCAATTCCACGTAAGTGGAAGCTCCATAAATGGTCTTAATGACCTTTGGGCATGGTTGAGCCCTGAATGAGGTGTAATCCTCTTGTGTTGATAAGGGTTGATACCCTGTGATATTGTGAAAAGGATTTATATCCTGTGATAGTATGATGGTCTTAATGACCTTTGGGCATGGTTGAGCCCTGACTTAGGTGTAATCCTCTTGTGTTAATAAGGGTTGATACCTTATGATATTGTGAAAAGGATTTATATCTTGTGATAGTATGATAACTAGTATGGTAATGGCAAGTGAATAGTACCATGTGATGATGAGATGAAAAATTATGTTCCACACATTTTATATCTTTTAAAAGTTGTGATATTTATATGTTTGCTAGAAGTGAATTAGGGTTTGTATGTCCACTTGTTTGATGCAACCTTAATTCACCCAATTGGCATAACTAATCAAGTGCAACTCTAATCATGTAGTGCCATGTGTCGTAGAGCCATCTTTAGTGTCAGAACTTGCTGAATGGTGAAACGAGTATTCCTAAGGGAAACTCAGAGCGCATGTTGTTGAGTATGTGGGGGTGGAAAGTTGAGGATATATCCTTGTCATCCAAAATGCAGGTTGTGGAGGATGGCTATGGTCATGCCTCATACATCTGATATGATTGAGGACAATTGCGGTTGCACCTCAGATTAGAGGGTTTTGTATACCCTGGTTTTTAGTGCCGTGACCTATACCAAGGGCGGACTAGTGGTTAGCAGCTTGACTATATGTCACTATAGTGGCAGCTTTGACTGATATGTCACTGCCTTTTTACTCGTACTGACTGAGGGGAAGAGATCTTAGGATAGCGACACTCCTAGATCTTATATAGAACTAAATAGCCCTTCACAGGGGTCAGTTGGACTTTGAATGGTACGATTCAAATTCCCCAATGCGTAATAAAAGATGTAAGGTAGCCGTCTAGCATATCTATTTAGGGTTATACACAACGCTTCATATTGGATGATAACCCTTGTTTGCTTTCTTTTCACTTAGATCATGTATAGTAAAATAAGAGATAATGGATACACTTAAGATTGTAGATGCATACATACAGTAGTTATGCTTATGTTGATAACTATACTGCTACTGCTGATTATAATCATGATGCTAGCTATCTCATGTTGTTAGTTATGTTTAGCATGCTAGTCATGCCTTTATAACTAGAGATGCATATGCTACTAATCATGCTTATCCAGATAGTTGTGCTTATGTTGTAGCTCTTCTTATGATGTTTATATGTTCAACCTGTTAGACATACTGATGTTCTTAGATATGCATATGATACTAGACTTATTCATGATGACTTAGAGATGCTCATGCTGCTAAACTCCTTATACTGTTAATAGGGATATGAGAATAGTCTGGCTAATGAAGACAATTATTATCTACTCCTTTATGTATTTTGTTAATCATCACTATTGTTGAGATTATTTGTTATATATGATTAAACTGCTTAAACTGTCTTATCACCTAAAAATGTTGGAATCAATAAACATTGTTGGAGGTTATATCTCTGGTTGGAACATGGGTCTCACCCCTGTGGTTCGCCACATTTTTTTAGGTAATCGGAAGTGACGAAAACAAACATGTGGAAGCAAAGAGGAACTATAGTAATGAATCTTTTAGAAATTTGATTAGATGTCTAGTGTGTCCTAGAGTCATCCCTGTACTCTCAGGTCTGGACATGAAAAATTTGTATATGGTGTTTCAAACAAATCAGAATTTTGTTAGCATGTTAATGCTTGTGTGTGTGACATGTACAAATATTGTTCTCCTATGTATATATGTTGTGGTTAAGGCAATAGATCAATTTGTATCAAATTCTTGGCATAGTTTGGATATAAGAAAGATGTTGGGCTCTTACGCAAATGTTTTTGAGCAGGTGTTGATGTTGAAATCAGTTTTAGTTTACCCATGTTTTTGGGCATGTGATTAATTAATGATTGATTGTGTTTTATGTTTTGAGCAATCTCGTTTAGTGTAACAGGTCCTCACACATAAACTCTACCTCGTACTCATTGATGCACATCGAACCTTGGTACAACTTTCCACACCACACCATTTTCTCATCTACATATGTCTATGGGAAGTAATCGCTGAAGAACTCTCGTTGAAACTCTTCCCAACTCTCCACAAATCCTGGTCTTTTCTCCTCTTCTATGGCCCATCAGTGGCCAACACTGCCCTTTGAAAAGTAAACAACATGCTTCACCTTGTCCTCTTCTGGGATGTTCAAGATCTAGAACACCTTCTAAAGCTCTATCAACCACATATCTTCATCGGTTGGGTCCGATGTACCCACGTACTTAATAGCTCCAAAATGTCGCAACCTCTCAAATGTCTTCCCAGAGCAATGAGATTCCGCATTAGGGACGACTGCCCTAGCTTGGGGTATAGACTGTCTATCTACTATGTGCATAATCATCACCATGAGCTATCCAAACATGGACGAAAAGGCACGATTTGCCATGGCTGTAGGGTCAATCTGAGGCACCGCATGCTATTTTGGTCCCATCACAGACACTCTTCCATCATGTGCCAACCTCCTACCTCCACCTCCTAGTGCAACATAGCTACTCTCCACATGTTCTTCACGTTCTCCAGACATATCTGCATAAGCATAAGCTATGATCATATATGTTGGATTATGTAAGAATAGACACAAAACCTAAGTCCTATGTCGTTGTAGACTCAACAAACCTAAAGCTCTGATACCAACTTATACTATGACACACCATCATGCTAAATGAGGTTACTCAAAACAAAACACACGATCAACTACCAAAAACTACATAGCTAGAAAACATGGTAAATTAAAACCAATTTAAACATTACCATCATGTTAAAAAATATTTATATAAAGGTCCAACAACTTGCATAACAACATATACCCTATCAGGTATTTACATGTATGTCTAGTGGCTAAGGCCACAACCTTTATACAAAAGATATTGTTCCACATATACATACCATATACAAACATTAACACACCGTCAAAAACTCGATTCTATGTACATATGATCTACAAAACATCCCCTGCCTGGAATTGAGAGTAGAAGAAAATTCTATGACACTCTAACTACTATCCAACCTTCTACTTCTATTTCTCTCCAAGCCGCTCTTCCTCACCACCATGATCCCGATGACATCGCTGACGATCCCCTATAAAGATGTTTTGACCCACAAGGTGAGACCAACGTCCCTGTGAGAGATATAACTCTCAACAATGGTTATCAATTACAACAAGTTATATTATTAAACAAATTAAGTAGATTAAGCACTTATAACATACTAAGCAACTAAAACATGTCAAGCATGATTGGTACAACATACATAGGAACAAATAAATCTATCACCTTTTTAAGTTAATATCTTACCGCATTATATATCAAATAAACATTTTAAGAAGCAAGACAAGGGTTAACAAGTAGTGTGAATCGTGTTTAACCCTAAATGGATATACTACATGTTGGATTACATCTTTAATTAAGTCCTGAGGAGTTTGAGGTACACCACTCAGACTCCAAATGACCATTGCTAAGTCAAAAATAGTGTCGTATAAGATCTAGGAGAGCAAGACTCCTAAGATATCATCTGCCCTTAGTCAGTATGAGTCAGCCATATCAACATATATAGTCCAGCTGCAAAACAACCTAGTCCACCCTTGGTATATAAGTCATGGTAATAGTAACCAGGGTATACAAACCCTATCATATGAGGTACAACCATGATTGTACTCAATCACATCACATATAATAAATCATAATCATCTGAGATATGACCTCGACAGTTCTCCTGCCAAGGTATGACCACATCCATCCTCAAAACATTCATATACTCAATAGTATACGACTCTGAGCTTCCATTAGAGAAATACTAGTTTCACCATCAAGCAAATTTTGACACTGGAATGGATCTCACGAGTCACTACATGATTAGGTCTTCACTTGATTAGTTAATGCCAATTGAGTGAGTTAAGACTACATAAATCTAGTTACATACAAACATAAAAGGGTTCTACAAAAACATGGGTATCTTACAACTCCAAAAGATATAAAACATATGAATTATAATTCACATCACATAATCACATGAGACCAATCCTTATCACATCATGTATAGGATCACACCTCCATAAGCTCAACCATGGCCAAAGGTCATTAATACCATAACATCATTATGTGTAAGAACATCATTATATTTCCATGCCTTACCAAAGGCTCATCAAAATATCACCATACATGTGACATATATGTTCAACATAACATTGCATTTAAGAGCTTATGATATTGAAATAGAAACATATTAGGGATACCACAACATTGAGAGAATATTTCTCATCAAAACAATCAATCAAGGAATCTAAGTATGATTAACCATCATCACCTATCTGCATTTAAGGTTAGGATCAACAAGATAGGTTGAATTAATGTTACAAAACAACACTATTGGATAAACCTTGATTCTTAGCATTTCCATTGGTTCATGAAAGCATAAGGTTAAACATCACCATCATATTTCATACAACCAAACTCATAACCCATACTCGTAGGATTAAAAAACCCATCAATCATAAATTAGGAAATCATAGCGACTACATAGATCAGAAATTCTCATCGACCACATAAGTTAGAATCCTTGGCGACCACACATGTTAGGAATCTCATCGACCGCTAGGGTTATATATCCTTGGTGACCACTAGGGTTAGGATTCTTGGTGACCACTAGGTCTAGGAATCTCATTGACCACTAGGGTTATGATTCTTTTGGCAATCGCTGGGCTTAGGAAAGTTGGAGACCTCTAAGAGTCCAAAATCTTCATCGACCACTAAGGGTCCAAAATTTCATCAACCGCCAACCCTAGATGGATGACATGAAACCTTGGTGACCACCAACCCTAGAGACCCTATGAAACCTTGGAGACTGTCAACACTAAGTGTCTCAACACTCAAGGTCAATCATGAGTTAGGGCCTCAAAGAGAGCAAACCCTAATCTCAACACACCTCAAACCAAGACGTAACAAGGTGCCTGAAAGAACAACTATATCAAACATGATATGAAAACATGTGAAGCGAAACAAGCATGTGACCAATTGCAAGAAAACCCTAGATATGGGTAAATTGTATAAAAGCCCAAAATAAGCACATATATGCATAACTTGCTCAAACAGTGTCCAAACTGGACCAAACTTGAAACTTAAGCTTGTCACATGATATTAAAGCAAATGTTAGGGTTTTATTAAGGTTTTAATCATATAATTATGATAATAAAGCATGCTAAACCAAAAATAAGGTCAGGGGTCTTATAGTTCCCAGATAGAAAAACTAGCATACAATAAAAAAACATAAAAAATAAAATCCTGAAGATGCTCAATCTTCAAACTATAATAGTGGGAGTTTGATTTAGATCATCTTGTCTATCCCCAGCGGAGTCGCCACTCTATTGCACCCTGCCTAGAAAAAGGGAAAAATGAGATAGATATTTGGGGAATAAAGGTCCGTCTTCTTTCGGTAGTGAAATGTTGCACAAAAACAAAAAATTGCTTTCAGCGTCGCCACCATGTTTTATGAAAAAAATGAGGAAAAATATAGATCGATGAAACCATGGATGATTCTATGCAATCACCCTTGTTGGATAAAAAATGAAAAATAAAATCAGAACCAGAGATCGGATCCAATGATATAGTTACGAGTGGGTAAGGATTATCACCCCCATCTTGCCCGGTAAACTGGTATCAAACACAATTATGTTACGAAAAATGAGCAATTTAAGATTTGGTTAATTAAGGAAACAAAATAATAGAAAATGATTTTTTTGTTGTGGATGCCCTTTTAGAGTTAGAGATGTTTGTGCCTTTTCTTCCATTGCCATGAAAGTCCTAATTTTTAGGTATGTTGTGGTCCTACTCACCTCAGGACCTCCCACTATGGGGATCCATCATTGGTGATTAAGACTAATGTGTGGGATGTTAGACAATGACTAGCAGAGATATGCTTGTAGAGACTAAATTTGTAGTGATGACCATAAGAGAACAGAGAAGTTATAGTAAATAACAAATCACATGCAACAATAGATCGGTCAAATCAAGTAGTTATAGATTAGAAATCAAATAGATAACAGATTCAACAGTTAGGTGCAATAATAAAAATAGTTTACCATTCTACAAAATCTAGTAGGATAAGAGGGGTCATAGGAAGGATCCTCTGATCACAACAAATATGAAAATAAATAGAGAGATAGTTCTTTCTCTAGCTTCAGTAGAGACGAGAGGGGCATGTAATACATTGGGTATGGGGTCTATTTATAGTCCAGTATTAGGTTTCAAAATTTTTGATGGAATCTTCTGGAAGAGGCGGCATATCGTGCTGATGCGCCACCCTTGGCACATGGATTAAGGAGATCCACATACATAGCACCTCCATATGGCTTTGATCCACCTGTGTAGTTTATAGGTGAAAAAAGTATTTTCTCATTTCCTAGTAATTTCAGGAATGTTCTGGTTGAAAATGGAGATAAGTTAGGGTTATCTCATATTTATCTAGAAAAAGGTACTTGGAAAGGGGATATTTGTTTCCTGACATTTTAATTGGGAATTTTAGCCTATTTAAGACAGAGTTGAAGGACAAATTGCACTTTTGGTCTCAAAGAAGCTTTCTTTGTAGAAAAGCCTGAACTGAGTGAAAGTTGGCAAAAGGATGATTTTACATGGGTGGAAAAAGTAAAAAAAATTGCAAAAATGTAGAAATTTGTTGGGATGTGGAATGATTTCGGTAATTATCCAAAGAATTGACATTAGTCGTGAATTTCTGCTGAGCGAGCCAAAATGGGATGTCAAAACCATGACTACTTTTCAAGATCTTTTTACAACAGAGCAGTTGTAACTATTCTCAATGATCACATAATCTTGATTTTAATATATCTGACAAACCACAAATCACATCTACTTTTCACATCAACCTTTTCTCACTAAGGTATGAGTTAGTGGGAGAATCAGACATGCACCAGTTTAAGAACTAAAGCAATGGTGATAGTCATTTTTGCTGCTAAAAAAACCTCTTCTGGCTCATCAAAATTTTGGGCATTCAATGTTTGGTCAGATATAGGAAGATGCCAAAGTCATAGGTTGTCCTTACTATGAAGAGGTTATTATTTCCAATCTTTTCCTCACTAATTCACCTTTATAAAGAAGATACATTACACTCGCTTTTCACCCTCCATAAGGTTTGTCAGAACATCTTTGACGAGTCTAATCTTTTTGGCCTTTTGAGACTGAAAATGGGGATCACACTTGCTTAAGCATGCAATTCTCACTCTTATCTCAAACATTGCCTTGAGAGGGGCAAACTGCCGACACCCCATTTTTCTCACTCAGTAGAAAATCATGCTTAAATGTTGATTCTTTGACTAATAACTGACTTTATCCCATTTTCCACATTTTATCATTTACCACATTTTCCCTTATTTTCCCATATTTTTCTGCCTATTGAAAATCCATCTATTTTCACCTACTTTAACCTAGTTTGGGGCTTTCTGCAAAGAAACCTTCTTTTAGACCGGAAGTGCAATTATTCTTCAGTTATACCTTAAATAGGCTATTCCTCACATATTGCCCAATTGAATTGTCTAGAATTAAATACTCCCTCTCTAACTTCCTTTTTATGAGAAAATACAAGAGATAAGCCCGGCTTATCTTTATATGTGAATAGTTCATTCTTCACAAATTTCCTAGTTGAATTGTCTAAAATAGAATTTTTTCTTTTTCAACTACTTTTTTAAAAGAATCTGATAGATAACTTTGACTTATATTTCTGTGCAAGTTTTCCTCAAATTTTACCAGCAAATCCCTAACCGTAGTCTGCCATTTTCCACCATGGGAAACTGGATAGATTGTAACCATCCTTCGCATGACATGTGACAGATCATCTCAATCCACACATCCTTTTGTGAGGCGCATCATGGTGATCCACCACCAATTCTAGAAGGTTCTACATAGGATCACGAACCCTTAGATCTACCTACAAATAGGACCCCCATACCCAACATATTCTAGTCCCCTCTCGTCTCTTTTGAAGACCTAGAAATGACTACCTCTCTCTTTTATTTTCTACATGTGATTAAAGGATCCTTCCTCTAACAACAACTTCTCTACTAATGTTAATAGTAAACTTATAAATGGATATTCAAATCTGCATATTCAATCCAGATTTAGATTCGAAATTTTTTGAAAACAATCCATCATCTGCAAGATTCGGCCAGATATCAAATATTGTTGTATCTGCTCCGGAAAAAATCCCAATTCAACTTATATATAATTAAATATATATCATTTATATATAAAAATGTGAAAATATATGCACTTTATCATATATATTTAATGCAATATCATAATTTTCATTATATAATATATTAGCTAACATTAAATTCATGATTTTAGGTTCGGTTTGAATATTTGTCAGTTCAGATATTGTCTATTTGGATTGGATTCAGATGTTAATATATGATATATGTCAAATATCATATCAAATATCCAGTCTGACATTTTTTCAAATTCAAATATCAGATATAGCAGTATTCGCTCTGTATTCAATCCATTTACAGGTCTAGTCAATAGGTTGCACAACAATAATTTATATATATTTTTTTCTATTATTCTATATCAGTAATTGATGCTCTCTCTGATCTATTCATAAATGTTCATATCTACACACTCTTTTCCCAAAGATCTGATCTTTCTCTAATGAGTCTATCTCTCTCGTCGCTCTCTTCCTACTCATTGGTCCTAGCCACCAGTGATGGATCTCCACCATGGGAGGTCTTGAGGCGATTGAGACCACAACACTCCTAAAAAATAGGACCTTTTGGCCTATGATGGTAACTCTACAACTTTCTCCAGCTACAAAAGGTCTGCCAACAATAAAAGTCTCTTATTTATCATTTTTACTACCATTTTCTTTAACAACAACCTCGATCACCACCATTTTTATCCATATGACTAAATAGGTTGTAATACCATTCATTGGGTGAGATGGTGGTGCTAATCCTTCCCCACTCATGATAGGATCACCAAATACAATCTCTACATCAATTCATGCATTTCTTATCTGCCCTTTGGTGCTGAAAAATCAGGTTTTTATATGTTTTCCCACCGATTTAAATGCCCTTTTTTCTTTTTTCCTTGTTTTACATATAAAACCAAGTGGCAACTCTGAGCTTTATCGATTTATCATTTTCTCATTTTTTGTTGTTTCCATGACCGTATGATCCATTGGACATTTTGGGTCGGGTACAACACTCTAGAAGGGAACATAAATAATTTTTATAGTGATACACTATATATTAGAGGGAGTCTATTGGTACTTGGTAGTCAATGGATTTCTTCCCATTCAACATGTGCATACATTATTGTGAGTCTATATTTAACTATCATATAAAAATGAAAAACTCATAGTCCACTGAAAATTAAATTTTTATCTTTGTTTATCCACTTGATTCATTTTTTTATTATTTCAATATCTATTGATTGATAAAGCATGATAGAATGTATATAAAATTTTCTAAAAATTGGTCAACCAAATGTGTCTTCATTGTTTTTTTTTCATTTTTCACAAAATTTGATGTGGTTTATGTCAAAATTGAATCATAAACTAGGATATAAATGCTTTTTTCTTATATATTACCATTTTATGTTCAAAATGTTTTATGAATAATGAAAATTGTATTTGTTTTTGTACATTAATAATTTCTTCGTGTGATATGGTCTTTTAACTTAATTATGTTATATCCACTTAACTGGGCCTTTTCTTTTACTAGAAGAATTGCCAACTAAGCATGTCAACTATCTTATTACATAACTATCACACCTAGAGAACTTCTTGATGGATATGAGGTGATTACTTCACAGACTTCAACATTTTTCACATGACATAAAACTCTAGATGACAAATAATGGTGTATCAAGTTTCCCACTGAAGTCAATATAAATATCTGAATTCTAGAACATGACAAACTGTTACTTGGATAATACATGAACAAAGAGGTAATCAAGGTCCTCACATCAGACTTCTTTGCAATAATCAATCAAATGTTTTAATAGATTCTTTTCTCTTTTTGTGTCTCATCATCCATTTACAAACATTTTCACAACACTAGAATTGATTTGGAGAATATGCATTAAAAGTCAATCCACATAGTTTCAATCCATTAGATGCAAAAGCAATGAATTGTGAAATAGATGGTCCATTTTATTCACTTGTATTTTATGATATTTTTTGGTTTTCATTTATGATTTATTTTGGGGTGGAAGAAATGATAGATACTTCATAAGTAAAATTGAATTGCTCCCTACCTGATCAACAACATCTATTCCATGTTTCAGATTGGTAATTTTCCCATTGACCATTTTTGTTGATTACTATGAACCATCACTTTGAGGCAAATCATGCCTTTGCGACTTTGAAGTTTGAGTTGATACTAAGGCTGTCAATGGGGATGATAAGGCTTACTTTTATCCTTACACGCCAAGTGTGGCAGGTAAGGGTATGGGTAATTCCCCACTACACTGATCTTACCCTCCCCTTACCCTTACCCTCTTACTGACAGGATAAATGGGGAGGGTAAGGGTGAAGAGGGAAATTTATGTCTTATAAAAATTTATGATCAATAATGAATGGTCTGTCTAATACATTTTTATATTTCAATGAAATATCAAGATGGTCAATAATGGCTATTAACTATTCAACATGATTCTAAATAATATTCTACAACATTATACACACATTTGATATATATTATCAAGGCAATGGTTGTTGCATCCATAAATAGTATTATTTGTAGCATTGATGTATGAACAAATAAGTCATCAATAAAAAAAAAGATGCTACACTAAAAATGATATTAAATGGCAATGCGCCATATAAAGTTATTTTTGCAAACATATATATCTTTCCCCTCCATTGTTGTATATAAAAAACATAAGCACAATTGAAGTAGATAACACCGCCAAAAATATGTATCATATGGTCCATTAATGATCAAATCCTTTTTTATATACATGTGTGTTTTACAACTTAAGGTTTTGTACCATACTGATTAATCACCACAAAAAAAAGTACAAAAGGTGCATAACCTATAAAACTTCATTATTTCATACACCTGTGTCTTACGCTTTTAGAATGGTGTTGTATACATGGCCATATTAGATACATAAAAAGTAGATAAGAATATCATGTATTGATTAAATGGTGACTACATAATAATGAATAATCCATATACATAAACTACACAATGGCTATATATTTAACATATTTTGCATAAATATTGGTGGGCAGCGAGTTAGAGGGTATGGATAATGGCTTACCTTTACCCTTATCCAATAAACTAGTGGATCAGACGGTAGCAGGTAGGTGGGTAAAGGGTAAGAAATTCCTTTACCCTTACCCTTCCCCTACAGGGTATGGGTAAAGGGTAAATGGGTTTACCCTTACCCATTAACAACCCTAGTTGATATTGCTTCCTTGATATATGTTGATTATGGAGTTAGAGGCCACAACTTCTTGGGAGGTATGGCCAATTATGATGAAAATATGTTAGTTTTTTTAGTCTATTATATTTTCTTGCCTTAATGGGATCCAGCCCCGAACATTCTTATTTCTTGTTGTGGGGTATCCTATGGGGATCGCATACCCCATGCTCCTTTTATAAATGATAAATGGGTCCTTCCTCCTATCATATGGTTGTGTGTCTGGTTGTCCATAGAGAACCTCTAGCACCCCTTAAAACCTATATCCTCATATGCCACATCCTTCATTTTCTCAATCATCAAGTACTTCAAATTTGTGATTATATGTCATATCCAATATATCTTTCTTTGTTTACTGAAAAATTACTTGCTTTGATTTCTATCACTTATAGATGTTTACTTTTGTGTATATTTTGCATACTATTCTTATATAATTTGTGTGTTGTTGTTATTATCTATTTGTCATTTATATATATATAACAAATAAACAACTCAATAATGCATATAAGTACTTTAACAATCCAAAATGTTTTTTGAACTATTGAAGTATAATATATATACTATTGAGATGTTGAGTAGTTTTCCTCACATCTATGTATAATGTAAAAATAAATAATACAAGACAAAGTTCTACGCAAGTATATGTGACTACGATGTTGGATCATAATGGATATGTTTCATAGTACATATGGACATGGACAACATGTAAAAAATATACTTGAACAATAGATAAAATATTGATAAACATTATACATCAATTCTTATAGTTTTACTAGTTAGTGTGCCATAATTAGTCACTTGGGTCGTAATGGATACATTTTGGAAAATACACATGGATAAAATTAAACTAAATAAATCATACATTAACTAATGCATAAAATATTTTAAGAAAATCACAAATTGGAATTTTATTGTTATCGGGTTATTATTAGGTGGCTAAACATGTATGTTTATGGCCCCAAAGTGTGTTTTCTACATAATAAGCTATCTTTCATATTGCAAAAAATCTTAACCATTAAGTTGTATTACATAAAGAAATATTTGAAGAGGTTGTATCTCATGTTTGGTTCATCATCATTCGATCTCACACCCACCTTATATGGTTAATGGGGAATACCATTCATAAAGAAAAAGTGATTACAATTTTCTATTTAGATTCAAGCATTGTATATTATGAACACGAAGTTAAAAACTTATTTATCATGCATAAAAGAATTCATGGTAAAGTGCATGTACACTAATAAAAATCACAAGGGTGTTGATTTGTGCTACCATCATATCAAAAGAGATGGGAGGCTTACCATGGCATTCTAGGATTTGAGGCCTCACTAGGATGATCTTCAAGGGTATGATTAGTACTATATATTTTCAAAGGGAACCCTTCACTAAGTGATTTATCTATCTTTGTGTCACTAATCATTTATCACAAGTCAAATGTGTTTGAGATATATTCACTTCCAACAAAGCGAGGAAGATAGTAAGTATATACATGTTAAGTCTTAGTGATGACATTAAGAGCTATGGATGCAAACATAGCATACTAAGATTCAAGGCCTTGACAAAATGATGTCAAAATGACTATCCCAAACTATATATGTCGATAAGAACACCTCCTTTTTTGGGTGGTTGTTATTGATAGATCTACGATGAAGCATATTAGGCTTGGATTAGTAAGTGTAACCTACCACAAAGTCTCTTCATGGTTGTTTGTTAGTGAACAAAAAACAAAACAAACAAATGAGTTTGTAGTGGTATCAATGGGGCTAGTCATTGTTCCTGTCAGGATGCAAGTTGTTAATACCTAGTTTTTGCTTAGGGAATCAAGTATATTTACTTGGATGATTATACTTTCACTTATGTAATTGTTGCTTATGAATAATATATCAATACCAATGCAATTAGATTATCCAAGACATATATGCTAAACATGTTATGGTTAAAACCAGCTAGGGTTTAGGAAGATAAAACCCTAAGGGACTGAATTAGGGTTTCAGATGATTTGTGGTTAACCAAATGACACTACTACAGAAGTGCCTTTTAGTGTCGGTTGTTTAACCCCCTTTGGCGTCGGTTTCTGAACAACGCCTATGTGGGCGCCGCTAAAAGGTTGGACACTTCAGCGTCGGTTAAAAAAGCGACGCCTATTTAACATAAAGGCGTCGGTTTATTATAATAAACCGACGCCAAAAGGGTTCGCGCCACAGAAAACGGCGTCATCTAGGACGATTTCTGCGTCGGTTATATACTAAAAAACCGACGCAGAAAAGTGTCCTAGATGACTCCCATTTCCTGTAGCGCGAACACTTTTGGCGTCGGTGTTCAACAAAAAACCGACGCTGTAAGTCTGTGCTGACGGTTATCGGTAAATAACCGACGCCTATATCTATTTTTTTTTATAAATCTGTTTGCAGGCCTACTGTGGCTGGTCAGCAGGATGAGAACCTGCATTTCAGTTTTCTGAACTGTAGGTTTACGACATCCATTGATATCAGCCTACAAACATGCCACAAACCTGCAAAATTAACATAAAAAGATTCACACAAGTAGATACATTCAGACATCAATTCAATTGTCACGTTCACACATATAGAATCATTCAAATACATGTTTTAACATTCAGAAACATTCATTTACAAAGTATCATTCATCATCACTATCAACATCCCAATTATATCTAACAGTTTATGACCCCACATGCCTTCCTCCCCAGTTCCTGCCGCTAGACGACCACACAATGGATCCAAGAGGATATGCATGCGTTTGCCAAAGACTATAGGCTGAGTTAACTATTGAGTTAACTCAGCCTATAGTCTTTGGCGAACGCCTGCAATCCTCTTGGATCCATTGTGTGGTCGTCTAGCGGCAGGAACTGAGGAGGAAGGCATGTGGGGTGATAAACTGTCAGGACTAGCACAACAAGTTGCGATGGAGGTGGAGACGACGACGACGGTGGTGCTTCAGGCGACGCCTGCTTGGCCGGGTAGGGCTCGGCGAAAGGGTTCAACAGCGGCATGGCTTCGATGTAGTAGAGGGAAGGGAGGGGTTCAGAATCCTACGAGAAACGTTTAGAGGTGAGGATATTACTGCGGAGGAGGAGGAAACGGTAGATGATATCTCGAGTTGGAATGTCCTCTCCGCGCATCAAGTTGCTCCAGTGCTTCAGTGGGTACATGTGCATCATCAACCTAAAATTTGACAAAAATAAACACACTGAATTAGGCCAATATAGAAATATAGGATATATGACATAACTAGAAGATAATGAATTTTATAGAAATACAGGATATGTTTTTAGAACTTACATTGGTATCCTCGCCATGCTCGTCATGGACAACATGCTCATCATGGACTTCATGCTCATCATGAACATCATTCTCATCATGGTCAGCCATCTGAAAATGTCATAAAAAAGGCAAACATTTAGCATTTGTATCAACTAGAAAAAGGAAAACATTTAGCATTTGTATAAATTAGAAAAAGGAAAACATTTACCATTTGTATAAACATACATGTCTCTAAAATTGTGATCTTTTATCAATTAACAATCCTTCATTGTGATCTCCGCGCACATATAAGTCATCATTAGCTTCAATATTTTGTGGAGTTGGCAACCCAACTGAGAATGGACTGGAGTCATCATACTTATCATAGTACTCTTCTTCATCTATAGGATCTTTAATGAACTATCTTTTACCATGAAGAACAACCGACCATTTATCATTTGCAGGATCATCGATATAGAATATTTGTTTTGCCTGTGATGCCAATATGAATGGTTCAGCCTTCTCGCCAATCATTTCAAAGTTCACCAAAGTGAAATCCAATTCATCCACTATAACTCCTTTGGTGTTATCAACCCAATTACATTTAAAGAGCGGAATATTGAAATCTATGTAGTCAAACTCCCAAATGTCTTCAATGACACCGTAATATGACATTTTAGCTTCACGTGGACTCTTATCCTTTGCACTTGCAAAGTACATAGTTGACGCTTGAAGAGTGACCCCACTATTTTGGACGACACTCTTATCATCTTGGCGCTTTGTGTAATATGTGAATCCATTAATGTCAAACCCTTCATAAGACATAACATTCGGTTTTGGTTTAAAGGCGAGACATTTGATAGTTTCTGTAATATCATTTGGTGTTTGAGATAGTTGATGTAAGACTTTATCTTCAAACCACTTAGTAAAAGTCTTATTATGCTCTCTAGCAAGCCACATTGAACTTGCTCGAGGATGTTGTCTCTTTATGAAATTGGTATGTTCCTCGATATAAACACTCACTTCGTCCATATTATGTAAAATATACAAGTGAGCTTGTTCCAACTGCTCACGGCTGATTACTTTCACCCGTGATCCCAAAATTCCTTTGCCCTCCTCAATATTCTTGTCATTATCAGGAGTGTCATTACCACTGAGAAAGTCATTGCAGAAATCCATAACCTCTCTCGCCACATAACCTTCAATAATACTCCCTTCAGGACGATAACGGTTTCGAACATCACCTTTAAAAACGCTCATGTATCGTTCAAAGGGATACATCCAATGCAAGAAAACCGGTCCCAAGATTTTCACTTCCCTAGTCAAGTGGACAACAAGATGTACCATGATATCAAAGAACGAAGGAGGGAAATACATCTCAAGCTGACATAGGGTAACAACCACTTCTCTTTGCAAATTATCGAGAGTATCAGGGTCAATAACTTTGCTGCATAGACTGTTGAAAAAGAAACAAAGTCTGGTAATTGCAAACCTTACATGCTTCGGCAATATAGATCGAATTGCCACGGGCAATATTTGTTGCATTAGAGTGTGACAATCATGAGATTTAAGACCTATCAACTTCAGATCTTTCATTGATACCAATCTACGGATGTTGGATGAGTAACCATGTGGCACCTTAACATTTACCAAGCATTCACAAAAAGTTTTCTTCTCCTTTCTAGACAACGTGTAACAAGCGGGAGGTAAGTATGTTCTTTTATTACCCATTTCACGTAATTCTGTTAATTCTGACCTTATTCCCATTTCACATAGGTCCAATCTGGATTTTATCCCATCTTTAGTCTTACCTGGTATATTTAATAGAGTACCAATGATGCCATCACAGACATTTTTCTCAACGTGCATTACATCGATACAATGCCTGACTGACAAAGAACTCCAATAAGGAAGATCCCAAAATATTGACTTCTTTTTGAATGAAGAATTGTTACTCCGTGTGGCCATACTACATTGTGATTTCTTACCAAATTCATTGACAATGTCTTTTACTCTTTCATAAACAACATCCCATGGTATAGGTTTAGGTGCACTCCGTTCATCATTCCATCCATTGAATGCTTTGCGCTTCCTACGATACGGATGGAATTTTGAAAGAGACCTTCGATGACCAAGATATACAGTCTTGCCGCCATATTTTAGTCTTATTGAATCAGTGTTTTCTTCACATATAGGACACGCTTTAGCTCCTTTGACACTATATCCAGACAAATTCCCATATGCCGGAAAGTCATTAATAGTGCAAAACAACATAGCATGCAAACGAAATGTCTCTCTTGCTGAAGCATCATAGGTCATCACACCTTCAGCCCAAAGTTTCTTTAAGTCATCAATCAAAGGTTCAAGATAAACGTCGATATCATTTCCGGGTTGTTTAGGGCCCGATATCAACAATGACAACATAACGTACTTATTTTTCATACACAGCCAGGGAGGAAGATTGTATATAACAAGCATGACTGGCCAAGTGCTATGTTGGCTGCTCAATGTCCCGTACGGATTCATCCCGTCTGTACAAAGCCCAAGTCTTAGATTCCTGACTTCTTCAACAAATTCAGGGAACAATACATCAATCTTCTTCCACTGTGGGGAATCAGACGCATGTCGTAGGATCCCATCATTATTTTTCTTAACATCTGCATGCCACCTCAAATTCTTCGCATCTTTTGGATTTGCAAACAAGCGTTGAAACCGTGATGTTATAGGTAGATACCACAACACCTTGGCAGGAGAACCAGTTTTGGACTCCCCCAAAGTCGTCAATTTATATCGTGACGCACCACATTTTGGACAATCTTTCAAATCTACATAGTCCTTTTGAAATAATACACAATCATTCGGGCATGCGTGTATCTTTTTGTCCTCCATTCCCATTGGGCACAACATTTTCTTTACCTGGTATGTTGAGATTGGCAGCTCGTTTCCTTCAGGAAGAATTTCTTTCAACAAAGTCAACAATTCAGTGAAGCTTTTGTCGCTCCATCTATTGTTAGCTTTCAACTTATACAATCTCAGCACAGCGCTAAGCTTCGTAAACTTAGCACAGACTGTGTATAACGGTATCTCAGCATCATGCACAATGTTTGTAAAGATAGGAGGTGGATCGGTGTGCTCTACCCTACAACTATCCAGCATCGCATCAACAATGTCTGCTGGAACTGGTTCGTTCACATTTACGTCATCGGAGGCAATTTCTTCTTCCACCCAAGCACTGCTATTGACATCTACTGGATTCGATTTTGAAATCTCTCCATGCCAGTGCCATTCTGTATAGCCTTGTACAATCCCGTTGCACATGACATGACTTTTGATTTCCTCACCAGTGTTGAGTTTCAAGTTGTTACCGCAATGCCTACATGGACAGTAGAACCTATCTGTAGGTTTTTTCCTATGTTCCTCGGCAAATCTAATAAACTGATCAAGACCAGATATAAACTCTGGGGTGCAACGATTACGAATGGACATCCATGATCTATCCATTCTATGATCAGAGAAAGCAAGTATATATTAGGAAAGCAAGTATATATTAGGAAACAAGTATATAAGCAAGTATGTCGTATTACAGTTCATCATTAAGAAAGATATAAGCAAGTATGTCGTATTAAAATAGACTAAACAATAAAAGAATTTTTTTTTGAGGCAAGACAATATGAGAAAATAGTAGTGTAATCATGTAAATGGGAACATTCATGGGAACACACACTTCAGTTATAAGCATTCATGTAGCAACTTACAGTTCCATTCATGGGAACACACACTTTAGTTATAACAATAACTAAACAAAGGGGTTGGTGTACCCCTTAACATGCGCATAATTAAAAAAACTATTAATACAGACAAGTCTAGATAGATAGACAACTAAATACTACATCAACATGGTCCCGCATGCATCAATAACTTCTTTTTGATGATGAAGCTGTGTCACGAAGCTCTCCAATCCAATCACGCCTCAGATTCAGATTCCGATTCCTCATAGATGATATCCGACGCCGTGTGCTCATACCGCAGAAGATGATCGAGGGTGTCACAGTTGTTGTTGGTTATCCAAACTTTGATGGAATTATCGCCAACTGGACGGAGAAAAAGCCTATTCCAACGGACCAGATACAACTCTCCAATCCAATCACGCCAACCGGATTTTGATACAAGATTTCCCGCCAAATCATACTCAACCTCGATTACATGTGAATAATTTCCAAAAGTTAGGGTCACTTTACCAGGCATGTAGTGTCTTCCTTTTAGAAAACGCCAATGTTTGGGTATGACCAATTGGTTTAAGGAACGATCATCTAGGATGATGTCCAATTGTTCTTCAATAGGGAACGTTAACATTGACATAGAGGCCCAATTCATAGTCATTGTTATGGGAAGACAGAGACTGCACAATATTAGTATTAACAAAGTGTAAGTACATATAACGATGTTATATATTTTCAGAAAAAGTTGTATAACATCAGTTAACCTTTTAAACAAGTATATATTAGGAAACAAGTATATATTAGTCAATCTTGGACGGGTTTCTAGGCCAACAAACACATTTGATGTCAATCTTATATATAATAAATGTGTACCACCTATCCCATCCTTGAACACCTAATCTCACTTAGGATGTAAGTGTATAATGTGTATTTGGTTTTCGAGAAAATTTCGGCAGCATTTCCCCGTTGTTCTCTAAGTACATATGTACTTAGAGAACAAACGGGGAAATGCTGCCGAAATTTTCTCGAAAACCCAATACACATTATACACTTACATCCTAAGTGAGATTAGGTGTTCAAGAACAGTCCCAAACTGGGGACTATCCAAGATTTACTCCTACTGAGTAAATCTTGGACGGGTTTCTAGGCCAACAAATACATGTGTTGTCATTCTTATATAAACCCTATAATTCATGAAATCATTCTAATTCAATTTAATATGTTGGGATCACATAATTATATAATGACATCAGAATATATAGAAGAATCATAATTAACATGATTAACAACATGCTCATCAAACTAGGGTTTTCTTGAATATCATCTAATAAATCAAGAATTTCATAGTTTCAAACATGCAATAATTCACAATGCAATGTTATAAACTATAGGCAACATGGATAGATGAAATAAATAAACATCCAGCATCTATCACTTATTCAATCTTCAAGAAACCTTGACAAACATCCAACATCTATCACTTATATAATTTGCATGTATATACACCCTAAAGTGCCACAAATCATATAATAAAACTATCATGTTATGATATTAGGACCACTTAAAGCAGATTAGGCACATTAAGCAAGCAGAGTAGGGAGCCAATTTCGTGCAAGCAGATTAGGTCAGCACATAAAGAACCAATTTCGCGCCTGGGTAGGTCTGCAGGTACCTGGGCAAGAAGAGTAGGGTGAGGTCGAGCTGGTTGAGTACGTGGGTGGCGGCCGACGAGCTCCAGAACTAGCGGCAGTGACTCCGACGAGCAGGAGCGTCAGTCGCAGCAGGCAGGCAGGCGGCCAGGCGGCGGCAGGAAGGCAGCGGCCAGGCGGAGGAGAAGGAGAAGGGGGTACGGCGGCGCCGGTTCTCAGGCGTGGCAGGCAGGTGGGCACCAGGCGTTGCGGCGGTGCCGGTTGTCAGGCATGGCGGTGGCGCAGGCGGTTGGAGCAGCAGGGCGGGCAGCAGGGGTGCCAGAGAAGAAACGCGTCGGAGAGGGGCACCGGAGAGGGGACGCTTGAGATGGGGCACTGGAGAGAAGCGCCGGAGAGAAGCGCAGGAGAAAAACTAGTACCACTAGCAGAGAAATCGCCGGAGAAATCGCCGCAATAGGGAAATAGGGTAGCAATGAAACATAAGAAAGGGGAAGAGTCGGGCGATCGAAGGTTATGAAGTTCCCCAATAGCGTCGGTTGTTTACAACAACCGACGCCTAAACATCTTTACCGTCGGTCGTTCGCAACATCCGACGTCCTTTTGGACGATATTTTCGTGAAAATGTTTGGCGGGAACCACATTCAGCGTCGGTGATTAAAGGACGACCGACGCGGAAAAGGACACTTTTCGCGCAAATTTCCATCGCACATAAGCGTCGGTGTTTTAACTACAGACTCGACGCCGAAAGTGACATTATTTTTTTCGCTCGAAAATTGGATGACATTATGCGTCGGTTTTGTATAAACAACCGACGCTGTATACAAAGCGGTACCCGTGTTTGGCTGGTCTTTGAATATAGACGTCGGTTCTTCTAAATAACCGACGCCTTTAATATAAGGCGTCCGTGTTCCTTAATAACCGACGCCCAGAAAAGCGACACTGAATGCTATTTCTGTAGTAGTGTGAGTGGATGTTAATGATGATCAAGTCTTGATTCTAGTTGAATTTGGTAAATTTTAATAATAGTATAAACACATTAAAATATATGTTGGATCATATCTGGATGATAACTAGTGTAAGGTCCTGACATGGTTTATTCCTTAAACATGCTTATTTGTCATAATTGGATGCTTAATTATCCTAGTTGCATATTGGATTTAGTTTTGAAATTGATTGTTTGAATAACATTTCAAAATTTTCCTTAAATTACATTTTTTGCCTAGGCTTGCAGTGTAGTGTACTTTTATAACACCCCTCCTCATGATATTTGAACATAACTCAGCGGAAGCTTTCATCTTGGAGGAGGAATGTCACATTTATGAAATCATAACAAATAAATACATGTCACCATTGAGATTCATACATTGTTCTTTACATAAGAAACTATGGTTGAGTCCTATAACATGTCTAAACATTCCTAAGTATGGAAATCTAAACATAAAAGTAAACATCTTCATAACATTGGATCAACTAGAATGGATGGCACCCCACCAGTTAGCTCCTTGAAGGTCTTCTAGTCCTTTCTTGCTTCTCTTTAGTCCTTACTTGCTCCAATATCTGGGGACGTCGCGTCCCCAGCCATGCAAAGGGGGAAAACAACACATCAGTAAATGGTACTAGCACTTTATAATAAGACAAAAGTAAATATACTTGACATGTAAGAAAACTTGACATGAATTGACTAAAAACATTCTTGAATAGAATTATTAACATGAAGAATTGAAAACAAATTGTATGTGTCCCTCTATGACGCCCCTTTAGGAGTACATGATTGCTAGGAAAGCCCTTGATGCTAGGAAAGCCCTTGACGACCCTTTTGAGATCCATGATTCGGGAGCATACAAAGACTATTTCAATTCCATTTAACTTGATCATTAACATGACACTAACATTAACATAATCATTATTCTTGAACTTAACATGATGGGATTTCTCCCCATTAACATGATCTCTTAAACATGATGGGATTTGTCCCTCTTGATCATTTACATGATTTTCATGAGTCATTAATCATAAGATATAATCACAATGAACATTATAAACATAGGACATAACATATATCAATCATCAAGCAGTGATATAGTGAACATGATTAAAACATTACTTGAAACAATAAAGCCTACTTTGTACTTTACATGCAAACAACCAATAGTACTTGTGCTCAGCAGCATGCCCCGTTTAACTTGGAGCAAAGCTGACCCTAAGATAGTCCCTCTCTGATCTTGATCAAATCTAGTTCTTCCTTTATCTTGATTAAGCCCTAAACACTTTTTCATAATTATTGAGCATCATAATCAATACCTTGTATTGATCCTAGGTTGAACTATGTTGAATTAGGGTTTGGGTTCATTAGGGTTAGACTTACTGATAGTAATAATTAAACGAGGAAAACTTGATTGATTTAAGTGGCATAAATCACATATGATTCATTATTAGGGTTTCATGGGTCCTAATAGGGTTTCTAATAAAAACTTAGAGCAGGGAGACAAAACATGATTTGAAAAACCTAAAATCAGATTCCAATCAAAAAACCCTTTTCAACGACTATTTATTTGTATTTTCCTGACCATCCTATGATTTATTGTGAATTTCCAAAAACTGACCAATCAAGAACCAGCCAACATTAGGTGTGACATCATTTAAATTGGTGATTAATCCAATGTAAAATAAAATGTCAGAATACCAGAAAAACCATGGTGGGTGTGAAAAAATGATCAAATATGTGGGGGCATACTTGTCATTGCGTCCTATCTTGTAGTCAAACGTAGGATGAACAAATCGAAGATCAAAAATACCTTAATGCCCTTGGGCGATTAATTAACTGATTGAACTCGTTGGGGCACCATGGTCTTTGTAAGACCTGGTTTGTTCCTGCCCATGCCATTGCACTCGACGAGCAGCCAGTTGTCGACTCTAGAGATCCATATCATGAATCAGTGTGTTCTGCATGAAAACTGATAGCATCAAACTCATCAGCTTCACCCAATGAACTCACCAAGCCCAAGCGTGGGCCCCGTGGTGACCAGGAGCTCGAGAACACTCCTTTGCAGGGGAAGAACAGGGGACAAACTCGGAGCTTGAAAGCATCAAGCCAAGGCGTGAAAGTATCCAAGAAAACTCATGGAACCAACGTAGGAGAACGACGAAGCCAACATATCAGTTTTTTGTGGTCGTGGAAGCACACAAGGGTCATGGCGACCAGTGCCGGAAAAGGCCCAAGACACAAACTTTAGGACCAAGCATTTCAGGAAAAGATAAGGCAAACCATCGAAGCAAAATGAAAGAAGGAAGCTCACATATGCTTACCGCGATGGAGATTCGTCAGGGGCGACCGGAGCTGTGACTTTGAGGCCGTTGTCACTGGTGGGGGAGGAGGAGTAGGTCCCGGGGTTTGGTAGTGTGAGAGGAGGAATTGAGCGAGGAGAAACAATTTTGGAGGTTTGAGGATGGTATATGATTGATTATATAGGCATGATGATGGTTGCCTCAGCCTCTGCAACTCGGGGTCGCGAGGGGGACAAAGCCCTAATTGGGCGTTTCACCTACAAATGGTTAGGGAAAGTGAGTAATGGCTCACTGGATTCAGGATCTTATCGCAAACACAAAGGAGAAGAAATCTCTAAAAAAGGTTGAGGGATGAGAGAGAATGGGATTGAGGGAGAAAAGCCTGTAAAACAGTTCTGGCTCGCAACTTAAATGGAGAAAAAAAGTGACTCAGACGCCGTCCGATCAGTAACAAAATAAAAGAGGACCGTCAGATCATTGCGCGAAAAGGAAAACAAGGAAAAAGGGGTGTGATAATGAGAAAAAATATGAGACTTTGGGGAAAATCGATGTATTAAATGAAATTTTGATTAATTCCTAATCCAACTATACTCTAAACTTCCTTAATTGATTTGGAGGGTCAAACATGGTCAAAACAAGTCCAAATTTGGATCACATGCCCAAAAAGGTATCTACATTCTTCCCAGAAAATTAGATTTCCAAGTTTCACATGTTTTATCTATTTGTTTTTCTATAAATGTTATTTTACTTGTTTTTAATGCATTAAGTAATAAAAATAATTGGATAACTCTTTCCCTTTGTGTCCTTTGGAGTCAAAATGAGATAAACCTTCATTATTTTCTCAAAAGTTATGTCTTATATATATGTATGCCCTTTTTGAGCAACTTTGTTGAAGGAGAGAGAAAAATGATTTTCTTTTTATTAATAATGTGAAATGAAAGGAGATTACTTCTCTCTTAAGTTATATAAAGTATAATTTCGAAATTTGAAATCTTTTATTCCTCTCTTCCACTTCCTTAAAACATTATTTAAGGTTAGGAAAGAGAAAAAGGGTGAAGGGACACATCTATTTTCTCAATTACATAAATCATAATTAAAAAGGAGAAAAAGGTGGATTCATGCTAATATTGTTTTCTATATTTATTATTATTTAAGAAAATTCCTCTTTAGGGTCTTTTTCTAATAATACCCTCTATTATTATTTATTAATAAAACCACATTTTAAGACTTAAATTAATTTTAAAAATTTGGGATGTTACAATTCTACCCACCTTAAATAAATTTTGTCCTCGAAATTCATTAAGCTACCCACCTTAGAACTTTCCATATCTTTAGCACAAAACCTCATCATACTATCATTATCATGTTAATTAAAGGTTCTAAACATTTGCATGCGACAAAGTCTTAAAAAGAAAAAGGAAAGTACTACACTAAACCCTACTCATTCTTTTCATCCTCACTCTCATCTACCATAGCAAAGACTCTAGCTTGTCTTTTAGGAGGTGGATTATGATTCCTATCCTATCCCTAAGGTGTATCCTTCTTAAACTTTGGGCAATTTGACTTGAGGTGTCCGGTCTCTCCATAGTAGTAGCATGGTCCCGTACCATACCTGCATGGGCATGCATGGTGCTTCTTACATGTTGGGCATTGGGGCTTCTCAACTTCTACTACAGGCTCAAGTACCTTTCTCTTAGGGTTGTTGGGAGGTTGATACTGGTTGTGCTTCTGGGGAACTTCCTTCCTGTAGGATCTTCCAGGGTGATCTTCAAGCTCTAGGGCTACATCTAGGGTAGCCTGGAGGGTCCTTTGGGCTGTGGCCTCTTCCTGACAAGGCAAAACTCAAGTCGGGCTTGAGTCCTCTGATGAATTTCTTTATACTTCAACGTTCCTCATAATCATAGCCATACTTTTGGAGGACCTTGAACTTCATGGCGTATTAGGTAATAGTCATGTCACCCACTTGATCCAGGTTGACAAACTATAGATCCTTTTTCTCTATCATGGCTTCGGACACGTAGTGCTCCTGGAAGGCTTAAATGAATCCTTCCCATGTAAGTGGAGGTGCATCAGCTGCCCTTGAGTTGAGAAGGTTTTCCCACCATGTGCGGGATGCTCCCTTGAGCATGTGGGTTGCAAAATGAACCCTGGAGTGTTGTGGGCAGCCCATGTCTCGAAAGCAATGCTCCATGCCTCTAATCTAGTCCTCAACTTCGGTGACTACATCAATTTCTCCTTCACCCGAGAAAGAGTTGGGCCTTATATTTAGGAAGTCCACTAGAGTGAGCTCATGATGCCTAGGCTGATGTTGCCCTTGAGCTAGGGCATTTGTGAGGGCTTGGACAAGATCTTCTATGGTTGGCTTATTGTTATCTCTTGGTCCACCTTCCCCACTAGATGAGCTAGCACCATCATCCTTATAATTTCCCTTGTCTTCTCTCTTAGGGGCCATCTGAAAAAGGGTCACATAAACCTAGGGTTAGAACAGATGAATCAAATTGCTTCTTGGTGGACATCCATTTATCTGCTCTGATACCATTAACATAACACCCCTCCTCATGATATTTGAACATAACTCAGTTGAAGCTTTCATCTTAGAGGAGGAATGTCACATTTATGAAATCATAACAAATAAATACATAAGTCACCATTGAGATTCATACATTGTTCTTTACATAGGAAACTATGGTTGAGTCCTATAACATGTCGAAACCTTCCTAAGCATGGAAATCTAAACATAAAATTAAACATCTACATAACATTGGATCATCTAGAATGGATGGCACCTCACCAGTTAGCTCCTTGAAATTTGTCTAGTCCTTGCTTTCTTCTCTTTAGTCCTTACTTGCTCCAATATCTGGGGACGTCGCATCCCCATCCATGCAAAGGGGAAAAACAACACATTATTAAACGGTACTGCACTTTATAATAAGAGAAAAATAAATATACTTGACATGAACATGAATTGACTATAAACATTCTTGAATAGCATTATTAACATGAAGAATTGAAAAGAAATTGTATGTGTCCCTCTATGACGCCCCTTTAGGAGCACATGATTGCTAGGAAAGCCCTTGATGATAGGAAAGCCCTTGATGACCCTTTTGAGGTCCATGATTCAGGAGCATAAAAAGACAATTTCAATTCCACTTAACTTGATCATTAACATGACATTAACATTAACATTAACATTAACATAATCATTATTCTTGAACTTAACATGATGAGATTTCTCTCCATTAACATGATCTCTTAAACATGATGAGATTTCTCCCTCTTGATCATTTACATGATTTTCATGAGTCATTAATCATAAGCTATAATCATAGTGAACATTATAAACATAGGACATAACATATAGCAATCATCAAGCAGTGATATAGTGAACATGATTAAAACATTAAACTTGAAATGATAAAGACTATTTTATACTTAACATGCAAACAACCAATAGTACTTGTGCTCAGCAGCATGACCCATTTACCTTGGAGCAAAGTTGACCCTAAGATAGTCCCTCTCTGATCTTGATCAAATCTAGGTCTTACTTTGTCTTGATTAAGCCCTAAACACATGTTCATAATTATTGAGCATCATAATCAATACCTTGTATTGATTCTAGGTTGAACTATGTTGAATTAGGGTTTGGGTTCATTAGGGTTATACTTACTGATAGGAATAATTAAACGAGGAAAACTTGATTGATTTAAGTGGCATAAATCACATATGATTCATTATTAGGGTTTCATGGGTCCTAATAGGATTTCTAATAAAGACTCAGAGCAAGGAGACAAAACATGATTTGAAAACCCTAAAATTAGATTCCACTCAAAAAACCCTTTTCAACGACTATTTATTTGTAATTTTATGACCATCCTATGATTTATTGTGAATTTCCAAAAACCGACCAATCAGGGACCAGCCAACATTAGGCGTGACATTATTTAAATTGGTGATTAATCCGATGTAAAATAAAATTTCGTAATACTAGAAAAACCATGTTGGGTGTGACAAAATGATCAAATATGTGGGGGCATACTTGTCATTGCGTCCTATCTTGCAATCAAACGTAGGATGAACAAATAGAAGATTGAAAATACCTTAATGCCCTTGGGTGATTAATTAACTGATTGAACTCGTGGGGGCACAATGGTCTTTGCAAGACCTAGTTTGTTCCTGCCCAGTCCATGTTGATCGATGAGCAGCCAGTCATCGATTCTAGAGATCCATATCGTGAATCAGTGTGTTCTGCTGAAAATTGATAACATCAAACTCATCAGCTTCACCCAACGAACTCATCAAGCCCAAGCGTGGGCCCCACGGTAACCAGGAGCTCGAGAACGCTTCTTCATAGGGAGGAACAAGGGACAAACTTAGAGAGCTTGAAACCATCAAGCCAAGGCGTGAAATCATCCAAGTAAACTCACAGAACCAACATAAGAGAACGGTGAAGCCAACGAATCGGTTTTTCGTGGTCGCAGAAGCACACAAGGGTCATGGCGACTAACGCCTACAAAGACCCAAGACACCGACTATAGGACCAAGAATTTTGGGCAAAGATAAGGCAAACCATCAAAGTAAAATGAAAGAAGTAATATCACAGATGCTTACCACAACAAAGATTCATCAAGGGCGACCAGAGATGTGAGTTTGAGGCCGTTGTCGCCGGCGGGGGAGGAGGAGTAGGTCCCGGGGTTTGGCGGTGTGAGTGGATGAATTGAGCGATGAGAAACAATTCTGGAGGTTTGAGGGTGGTATATGATCAATTATATAGGCATGAGGATGGTTGCCTTAGCCTCTGCAACTCGGGGTCGCAAGGGGGACAAAGCCCTCATTGGGCATTTCGCCTACAGATGGTTAGGGAAAGCGAGTAATGGCTCGCTGGATTCAGGATCTTCTCACAAACACAAAGGAGAAGAAATATCCAAAAAAGGTTGAGGGATGAGAGAGAATGAGGTCGAGAGAGAAAATCCTATAAAACAGTTATAGATTGCGACTTAAACGGAGGAAGAAGGTGACTCAGACGCCGTCCGATCGGGAACAAAATAAAAGAGGACCGTCAGATCATTGTGTGAAAAGGAAAATAAGGAAAAATGGGTGTGATAACGAGAAAAAATCTGAGACTTTAGGGAAAATCGATGCATTAAATGCAATTTTGACTAATTCCTAATCCAAGTATACTCTAAACTTCCTTAATTAATTTCGAGGGTCAAAAGTGGTCAAAATAGAACCAAATTTGGACCACATGCCCAAAAAGGTGTCTACATTCTTCCCATAAATTAGATTTCCGAGTTTCACATGTTTTGCCTATTTTTTCTATAAATGTTATTTTACTTATTTTTAATGCATTAAGTGATAAAAAAATTGGATAACTCTTTCCCTTTGTGTCCTTTGGAGTCAAAACGAGATAAAACTTCATTATTTTCTCAAAAGTTATGTCTTATATATGTATGCCCTTTTTGAGAAACTTTGTTGAAGGAGAGAGAAAAATGATTTTCTTTTTATTAATAATGTGAAAGCAAAGGAGATTACTTCTCTCTTAAGTCATATAAAGTATAATTTCGAAATTTGAAATCTTTTATTCCTCTCTTCCACTTCCTTAAAACATTATTTAAGGTTAGGAAAGAGAAAAAGGGCGAAGGGACACATCTATTTTCTCAATTGAATAAATCATAATTAAAAAGGAGAAAAATGTGGATTCATGCTAATATTGTTTTCTATCTTTATTATTATTTAAGAAAATTCCTCTTTAGGGTCTTTTTCTAATAATACCATCTATTATTATTTATTAATAAAACCACAATTTAAGACTTAAATTAATTTTAAAAATTCGGGATGTTACAATTCTACCCACCTTAAATTAATTTCATCCTCAAAATTTCATTAAGCTACCCACCTTAGAACTTTCCATATCTTTAGCACAAAACCTCATCATACTATCATTATCATGTGAGTTCAAGGTTCTAAACATTTACATGCGACAAAGTCTTAAAAAGAAAAAGGAAAGTACTACACTAAACCCTACTCATTCTTTTCATCCTCATTCTCATCTACCATAGCAAAGACTCTAGTTTTTCTTTTAGGAGGTGGATTCTGATTCCTATCATGTCCCCAAGGTCTATCCTTCTTCAACTTTGGGCAATTTTACCTGAGGTGTCCGGTCTCTCCACAATAGTATCATGCTCCCGTATCATACCTGCATGGGCCTGCATGGTGCTTCTTACATGTTGGGCATTGGGGATTCTCAACTTCTACTGAAGGCTTAGGTACCTTTCTCTTAGGGTTTTTGGGAGGTTGATACTGGTTGTGCTTCTAGGGAACTTCCTTCCTATAGGATCTTCCAGGGTGATCTTCAAGCTCTAGGGCTGCATCTAGGGCAGCCTGAAGGGTCCTGTGGGATGTGGCCTCTTCCTTACAAGGCAAAACTAAAGTCGGGCTTGAGTCCTCTGATGATTTTCTTTGTCCTTCGACGTTCATCATAATCATACCCATACTTTTAGAGGACCCTAAACTTCATGGCGTATTGGGTAACAGTCATGTCACCCACTTGAGCCAGGTTGGTAAACTCTAGCTCCTTTTTCTCTATCATGGCTTTAGACACGTAGTGCTCCTGGAAGGATTCAACGAATCCTTCCCATGTGAGTGGAGGTGCATCAACTTCCCTTGAGTTGAGAAGGTTTTCCCACCATGTGTAGGTTGCTCCCTTGAGCATGTGGGTTGCAAAATGAACCCTGGAGTGTTGTGGGAAGTCCATGTCTCAGAAGCAATGCTCCATGTCTCTAATCCAGTCCTCAACTTTGGTGACTACATAAATTTCTCCTTCACATGAGAAAGAGTTGGGCCTTATCTTTAGGAAGTCCACTAGAGTGAGATCATGATGCCTAGGCTGATGTTTCCCTTGAGCTAGGGTATTTTTTAGTGCTAAGACAAGATATTCTATGGTTGGCTTATTGTTCTCTCTTGGTCCACCTTCCCCACTAGACGAGCTAGAACCATCATCCTTATCCTTTCCCTTGTCTTCTCTCTTAGGGGCCACATGAAAAAGGGTCACATAAACCTAGGGTTAGAACAAATGAATCAAATTTCTTCTTGGTGGCCATCCATTTATCTGATCTGATACCATTAATGTAACACCCCTTCTCATGATATTTGAACATAACTCAGCGGAAGCTTTCATCTTGGAGGAGGAATGTCACATTTATGAAATCATAACAAATAAATACATAAGTCACCATTGAGATTCATACATTGTTCTTTACATAGGAAACTATGGTTGAGTCCTATAACATGTCTAAAAATTCCTAAGCATGGAAATCTGAACATAAAAGTAAACATATTCATAACATTGGATCGACAAGAATGGATGTCACCCCACCAATTAGCTCCTTGAAGGTCTTCTAGTCCTTGCTTGCTTCTCTTTAGTCCTTACTTGCTCCAATATCTGGGGACATCGCATCCCCTACCATGCAAAGGGGAAAAACAACACATTAGTAAATGGTACTGACACTTTATAATAAGAGAAAAGTAAATATACTTGACATGTAAGAAAACTTGACATGAATTGACTATAAACATTATTAAATATCATTATTAACATTAAGAATTGAAAAGAAATTGTATGCGTCCCTCTATGACGCCCCTTTAGGAGCACATGATTGCTAAGAAATCCCTTGACGACCCTTTTGAGGTCCATGATTCGGGAGAATAAAAAGACTATTTCAATTCCCTTAACTTGATCATTAACATGACATTAACATTAACATAATCATTATTCTTGAACTTAACATGATGGGATTTCTCCCCATTAACATGATCTCTTAAACATGATGGGATTTATCCCTCTTAATCATTTACATGATTTTCATGAGTCATTAACCATAATCTATAATCATAGTGAACATTACAAACATAGGACATAACATATAGCAATCATCAAGCAGTGATATAGTGAACATGATTAAAACATTAAAATTGAAACGACAAAGCCTAATTTATACTTAACATGCAAACAACCAATAGTACTTGTGCTTAGCAGCATGACCCGTTTACCTTGGAGCATAGCTGACTCTAAGATAGTCCCTCTCTGATCTTGATCAAATCTAGGTCTTCCTTTATCTTAATTAAGCCCTAAACACCTGTTCATAATTAGTGAGCATCATAATCAATACCTTGTATTGATCCTAGGTTGAACTATGTTGAATTTGGGTTTGGGTTCATTAGGGTTAGACTTACTGATAGTAATAATTAAATGAGAAAAACTTCATTGATTTAAGTTGCATAAATCACATATGATTCATTATCAGGGTTTCATGGGTCCTAATAGGATTTCTAATAAAAATTCAGAGCAGGGAGACAAAACATGATTTGAAAACCCTAAAATCAGATTCCACTTGAAAAACCCTTTTCAACGACTATTTATTTGTATTTTTCAGACCATCCTATGATTTATTGTGAATTTCCAAAAACCAACCAATTAGGGACCAACCAACATTAGGCGTGACATCATTTAAATTGGTGATTAATCTAATGTTATATAAAATGTCAGAATACCAGAAAAACCATGGTGGGTGTGACAAAATGATCAAATATGTGGAGGCATACTTGTCATTACGTCCTATCTTGCAATCAAACGTAGGATGAACAAATTGAAGATCAGAAATACCATGATGCCCTTGGGCGATTAATAAATTGATTGAACTCATGGGGGCACCATGGTCTTTGCAAGACCTAGTTCGTTCCTGCCCAGGCCATGGCGCTCGACAAGCAGCCAGTCGTCGATTCCAGAGATCCATATCGCGAATCAGTGCGTTCCGCTGAAACCGATAACATCAAACTCATCAGCTTCACCCAACGAACTCATCAAGCCCAAGCGTGGGCCCCACGGTGACCAGGAACTCAAGAATGCTCCTTCACAGGGGAAGAATAGGGGACAAACTCAGAGCTTGAAACCACAAGGCAAGGCGTGAAATCATCCAAGAAAACTCACGGAACCAGTGTAGGAGAACGGCGAAGCCAACATATCGATTTTTCATGGTCACAGACGCACACAAGGGTCATGGCGACCAATGTCGGCAAAGGCCCAACACACCGGCTATAGGACCAAGCATTTTGGCGAAATATAAGGCAAACCATCGAAGCAAAATGAAAGAAGGAAGCTCATAGATGCTTACCACATCGGAGATTTGTTAGGGGCGACCAGAGCTGTGAGATTGAGGCCTTTGTCACCGGCGGGGGAGGAGTAGGTCCTGGGGTTTGGTAGTGTGAGAGGAGGAATTGAGCGAGGAGAAACAATTTTGGAGGTTTGAGGGTGGTATATGATCAATTATATAGGCATGAGGATGGTTGCCTCAACCTATACAACTCGGGGTCGCAAGGGGGACAAAGCCCTAATTGGGCGTTTCGCCAACAGATGGTTAGGGAAAGCGAGTAATGGCTTGCTGGATTCGGGATCTTCTCACAAATACAAAGGAGAAGAAATCTCCAAAAAAGGTTGAGGGATGAGAGAGAATAGGATCGAGAGAGAAAAGCTTGCAAAACAGTTATGGCTCGCTACTTAAACGGAGGAAGAAAGTGACTCAGACGCCGTCCAATTGGGAACAAAATAAAAGAGGACCGTCAGATCATTGCACAAAAAGGAAAACAAGGAAAAAGGGGCGTGATAGCGAGAAAAAATCTAAGACTTTAGGGAAAATCGATGTATTAAATGTAATTTTGATTAATTCCTAATCCAACTATACTCTAAACTTCCTTAATTGATTTGGAGGGTCAAACGTGGTCAAAACAAGTCCAAATTTGGACCACATGCCCAAACAGGTGTCTACATTCTCCCCATAAAATTAGATTTCCAGGTTTCACATGTTTTGTCTATTTTTTTCTTTCTATAAATGTTATTTTACTTGTTTTTAATGCATTAAGTGATAAAAATAATTGGATAACTCTTTCCCTTTGTGTCCTTTAGAGTCAAAACGAGATAAACCTTCATTATTTTCTCAAAAGTTATGTGTTATATATATGTATGACCTATTTGAGAAACTTTGTTGAAGGAGAGAGAAAAATGATTTTCTTTTTATTGATAATGTGAAAGGAAAGGAGATTACTTCTCTCTTAAGTTATATAAAGTATAATTTCAAAATTTGAAATCTTTTATTCCTCTCTTCCACTTCCTTAAAACATTATTTAAGGTTAGGAAAGAGAAAAGAGTGAAGGGACACATCTATTTTCTCGATTGAATAAATCACAATTAAAAAGGAGAAAAAGGTGGATTCATGCTAATGTTGTTTTCTGTCTTTATTATTATTTAAGAAAATTCTTCTTTAGGGTCTTTTGCTAATAATACCCTCATTATTATTTATTAAGAAAACCACATTTTAAGACCTAAATTAATTTAAAAAAATTGGGATGTTATAATTCTACCCACCTTAAATAAATTTTGTCCTCAAAATTCCATTAAGCTACCCATCTTAGAACTTACGGTCATTTTCCATGCTTTATCTTCCCTAGGGTGGAGTCATTTTCCTATTTGTTTTTACATTTTTTGACGATTTAAACTTGAATGTGGAGTTTTTCATCAAAGCCATAATAGTTTAAGGTCATAGTACAAGACCCCAAAAGATTGATACCAACCTAATATACAACTTTACATTTTAGATGACTCGGGGTCAAATCTGATCATGAGATTTGAAATTAAGTAGCATGGAACACAGTTCAGGATTCAGGATATAAAAGATGATTTGAGGATCCAAAAGATGATTTGACGTTAAGGGTGATAAAGGGATTTTATCTTTCTTGAGAGAGTGATTATTTTATCTTCATTATAATGTTTTAGATTTTTATCTTTTTACAAAATATAGATTGATTATCTTACTCAAAAGTTTGTGACTTTCTTTTGTGGTTTTCATATTTTTGTAGGCTTGTGGGGATTCTTTGAAATATTTAGGGACTTATTTGAAAATTTTCAAAAATTTGTATTTTAAGGGGAGATTATATCTGATGTTGGGTATCATCCTTATTTACTAATATTTTGAGCGAAGATAGTGATTGAGGATCGATGTTGAGCAGCAGATAATGACAACTGGAGGAAGAAAGTGCGACTAGAACACCACATTCTGTGAAAGGTGGGCACAATAGAAGAAAAAATTATGTAGAGGAGCTCCAGCATTGCTCAAAAACTACTTTTTGTCGATAGTGAAGTGATAGATCTAGTAACTTTTAGGGCATTTTCTGTTGTTTTTATACTCTGATGTGTTCCAACAAGGTATATTTCCAACTTTTTTAGCCTTTTACTCATTAATATTTATCATCTACTTTGATTTCCAATTTTTGGATTATCAATGTTCTTCACAGTCTAGAGGTTTAAGATGAACAAGCTCACATTGTGATTTTCGATCAGCTCTTTTTTCTCACATTTTTCACTTTTGTGATTGTTCAAAGCTCAATTGTGTGGATTCAACTTGTGTTATGAAGCTAATACTTTTGTAGCTTTGAAAGTTTGATCATAGTTGGTATCTCATGGTCTGAGTAGATGTGAGGAGGTAGATTTATTTCAAGATGATCTCGTCACAGATGATTAAAAAGCTAAAGATGTTGGCATAGGAGCCCAAGCCTGTTCTATGTGAGCTAGTTGTTTAATTGTTTGATTGTATTCCTTTCAAACTAAGAAGTTCGTTTGTTTTCTCTTGGCAGTCATCATGTGGGTGCATATAAGATTCATGTAGAACTTCTTCCTTATGAGGAACTTGTGGCAATGCCTGGCTTATTACGGATGAACTTCCATCATTTAAGATGTCGAGTGGGAGATTAGATATAACTTGAAGCTGTGCCCTTGTTATTCATTTTCTTTTGTCGATTTTGGATTGGGATTTTATTTCTTTTTTGGTGACTTTTAGATTTGTCTTATGCTTTGTCATTTAGTTTTTATTGACTTTTGAGAGATTGTTGGTACGAGCTAAGGTATTTGTAAGTACACATGGTACTACAAGAGATGGAATCATCAGAGAAGACTAGCTCTTGTGATCTGAGTAGATGTGGGATTGTAAACAAGAATTACGTCATCCCTATGGTAGAGAATTTTCACCTAGGTCTAGTAATTTCCATTTCATGTTTTGTGAGTTAGCCATCATTCCTAGTGATTTTACTGGGATTAATGGCTAGCATTTAACAATACTTTGATTAGCCAAACAGGTAGTCTTGGGGATGTGCACATCTTGTTAAATTATTGGGAGTAGACCCATCAATAGAGGGTATGACCTTGAGGTATATACTTGGTTATCTAGGACTTATTGTAGAAAAGAGAAGCAAGGTGTGTGCAAAACCCTTAGTTTGTTGCTTTGTGTGTCATGGTGCACCTCTTTCTCCTAGTGTATGGCTGTCTTTTTTGAAACAATGCTGGAATAGAGGAGAGATTGTCTGGTTGTCCTTTCTAATGGATATGGAGATCATTTCTTGTTTTGTCTGCGGTGAAGGCATGCATGCTCAAATGCTGAATTGCATGAGGAGATGGATTGCTGATGAATTCTCTTTGATGGGATGTTTGAAGAGATATGGGGGTTCATTGGCCTACTAGCGGTATGTTTTCTAGATTTTGTCATTTATTTTCTTCCTGACTTTGATTTATTTTGGCTGATCTCACTGATCTTAACTTTACAACTTTGGGGATATGAGCATTTGTGGCTCAAAAAATCTCATACTCAGAGTGGTATACATGATCATTTGTATTATCCTCTCCTAACTAGGAGAGTAAACATTGTGGGTATGATGTTGATGTGCCCATACCCATACCATTCTCCATTTAATTTAGTGGGTAAATATATAGATGTAGTTCCACATAATTAAAAAAATAGACATACATCCGACATGTACTGACAATACATGTGGGCATGTAGGTTAGCATTTCTGTATAAATTGTCACATTGTTAATGTAAGGAAAAATATAATATGTGGTATTTATTCAATGTAAAAGATATTATTATGTATATGATATTAATATCACACTATTATAGTAAGTAATGCAATATAGGTGGAATATAGTTTCATTGAACTGTTTGCATATTTGTAGTCAATGTTGTCGGCTTGTATTATGTATAACATCATGTTATAGTATTGATTTTAGGTTTATATTGCTTTAATTTAGGTCTGTAATAGAATGGTAAGTTTGCTATTAGATAATACAATCTCAATTATAGGATGAATTAGAGTAGTACATAATCTCATATGTTATATTAATTAGGTCCCCAAAGTAAGATATAAATAACATATTATTTGTATAATTATTTACACATAGTGGGTATGCAGGTTTAGTGGGTTTCGATCCAAGCATACCCATTAGTGGACCTTACTAAATGTATGTATATCAGAATGCGGGTCAACATGTATGCACTTAGAAAATATAGACATGGGTTTTAAAAGGTATGGATTTCTGGGTATGTGACTATAACCAAACTCATTTATACTCCTACTCCTAGACTGTCATTATTGGCCTGGGAGCAATAGTAGGTCTTCTTACAAGAAACAGAGAGACAATCTGGATAAAATCTCAGTTAGAGAGGTAATAATAGCAATATCTTATAATATGCTTTGTCTATGTGTGATTTAGATGACTATATTTCTTGTTTGCATTTTCAAAGTTAGATTCATATTCTTCTTCAAATTTCATCTAGGATTGGTGTATCTTGTGATGCCTTTCTCCACTTCTTGGACTTGGATGTGTGGAGGATCCACCTTGAGTCACTTACAATGTGTATTTTGTATATGGTCAAGCATGTTTCTTGTCGATGGGAAGGAGGTTGGCACATCCCATCTAATCCTCCTATGGGGTTGATTCAATATGGTAATGGGATAAATCAACAAATATAGGATCAAATGGGTGTCTAGATGAGTTATGATGCATACCTAGAGTGGTTTTACCATCTTGGTCAACCACTATAATTCTCCTAAGAAGCTTGTAAACATTTTTTGTGTGCTCCACCATCAAGATTTATCTTCTATTATGTGTAATATGTACTTCTTTACTTTGTCAAAGTAACTTGATTTATGCTTTTTTCTTTATGCGGATGATTGAACATGATTATATTAAGGAACCAAATGAAACAATATGTGATATGTGGTGTCCTCATCCTCCTTGGTAAGAGCATCATTAGACTACTACTCAACTCAAAGAGTTGCCTCATGGCTTCAATGACTTTTTATACTGCGAGCTCATGGTGACTTCAACATTGGAGCTTTGAGTCACTTGCTTACCTCTGGAGCTCAATATGGCTCATTCTACAGTGATAATGAATTTGTATGGACCTCTTCCTACCAGAGTTTGGTTTAGAGGAAAGTGTAGTTGGAGACTTATTTAGCTTGAGCATCCTAGAAGGTTACGAGTGGGGTCATAAATTCACTGGAACTCAGGCCCATCAAGGTACAATGGAAGCATGGGCAACTTTCCCATGGAGGATCCATTCATTGATGTTGAACCACATGGTTGTGTCATCACTATGGAGCTACCTTCTACGTCTATCAAGGCAAAACTGTCTAGTTAGAGAGACACTTCTTTGGGTACCTAAGAGCAGGTTTGTAGTCCATCTTCTGATCATCAACTGGTCTACTAGTGCGGTGCATCCATATGATAGTAGAGATCATAGATCTTTTGTGTCCTCTTATTCTGTTAATGACGAACTAGATAAATAAGAAGTTGAATAAGTAAATATATTGACATTTTCATGCTCTTGTATATTTTTTTTCTCACTATTACAATGGAAGGACTTAATAGGATAATTTAAGATGCTTATGATAGCAAATGATCATACCTTATGCCATCAGAAGGTGCAAAGTGCTCATCCATCTACTATTTGTTGACAATGTGCTAATCTTTGTAGAAGGTCGTTCACATAGCCTTCATCCTCTCTAGTTGCTTCTTCAAGACTTTGGATGATTTTTTGGTATGAAATAAAGTCCTTCATAAAATAGCATCTACATTTCTTCATCATGCAGTGACAAAGAAGCTTTGATAAATACTTTGGGCATACAGAAGGGAGAATGGCCAACCAAATACCTTCGGTTCCCCTTGGCTGGTGGAAATCTCAGGAGGAAACATTTCCATGATTGTCTTGATCATCTGAAGCACGTGATTAGTAGGTGGTCTGGTTCTAAGATTTCTTTGGCTAATAGACTCATGCTTGTGAAACACTAAGCTATGGGTCTAATAACTACTCAATAAGACATGGTGAGATTCCCATATCTTCTCTATTATGCATGGAAACACTCATGTCTGATTTCATCTGGGCAGTCCCATTCACTCAGTGAGAAGGTTGAAACTTGCTTACCCGATTCAAGAGGGTGGTCTTAATGTGCAAATCCTGGCTAACCTTGATGAATACTACACCATCAAGAGGATAAAGAAACTCTTATATGAACATTCCACATGGAGTTCTTGGATGAGTGTTAGATATAATACAAATTTGGGCCATCCTAACTATATATGCGGATTCTCAACTTGTTGGAGAAGGATGTCTGAAACTTGGCCCAGGTTCAGTAATCTTGAAGACAATGCCCTCTGAGAGAGATGTCGTCAAATACAACCTATTGACAAACATACGAGAACTTATGGTTATCAATGCATCAGCCAAGATGGAGCCTTACTACACATAGAGTACTCAAGAATTACCTTCCTACCATGTAGAGAATCAGTAGATGAAGCACTGTAACAAACCCAATATACCACCTATTCTAACAAGCTGATGAGTCTATCTATCATATCTTCGGTACATGCAAAGTATGGAGGTATTATGGGGATGTGCACAATTGAAGCTTAACATCAAAAGTTCTTATTCACTTCATTCATGTCTCACCAATATTGGTGATAGATCTGAAAAGAACAAAACCCTAGAACTATGGGCCATAACCAGATGCACTCACTTCATTCGGTTGGAAAGAAACAAGAGACTTCATGGGGGAGGAATTAATGATGATCCTTCCATCTTCAACAAACTTGAAAGAGAAATGAAGTTACTATATGAGACCTATAAGCATAGATCGAAGAGTCTCCCCAATATTGCTTGTAGGAATTGGGACCTTTTGTAACATAATGGTACATATAAACCATTATGATTATATGACGGTCTAGTATTTCATCTTGTAAGCTACATGTTTGTGTGTAGTTTGTAATTTTGTACCCTTTTGGGGTTGGGAAATATATTTACCTAGATTTTCCAAAAAAAGTATATTTATTTTCACTATCTTTTTAGTATTTATTTTCTTTTAAGAAAATCATCTATTAGTGTGACAAGAATTTCCAATAAATATACCTTGTTGAAGAATTTGATTTAAAATTTGAGTTCAAGAGTCAAATCCTATTTTGAAATGTAAAGTTCCCTTGTTGCATCCTGATTAATTATTTCTGATTCGACTAGGGAATTGGTCAGTGGGTCCCACTCTAGGGCTTGTTGTATAGACTATTATGTAGCTCTTAACCAGTGGTGAAATGCCATATTACATGGGAGACTAGGATCATAAATTCTAATAGTCATAGGAAGTGTCTCATTTTTGATCAGATTGCTTCAATATGCATATTAATATGGCATAATTGCCTTGTTATTCTACACCCTTTAGCATTTTTGAGAGTTTGAACTCATAAATTTGTCTATGATAAATGAATTTCCCCTTTTGATAGGTCATCTGATAAACATATTCTTAGTGGGACAATGTAACACAAACATTCTAGAGATGGAAGATCTGGAGCTGGCTAGGTTTAGCGTGACACATTTTCCACTGACATATATTCCTAGTGTAAGGAAGTTGATGTTGGATTTTTTTTTCCATTCATGGCATGCTCTCTATCATAAATTCCACTTTGTGGATGTTCTCTCGACTCCCATTTTAGAGGACATTTCCAAGATTACTCATCTACTTCTTCTTAATTGATGGCCGGTCATCTTGAAGAATTAATGTTGGGTTGTTGAGCTAGCTGATCTTTTCTGTGTGAAGAAATTTGAAGCTAGTCAGTGGAAGTCTATGGATGGTCACTTCACTAAGTTGGATCCTTCTTGGAAGTTGTTCAAGAGTGATGTTATGGGTGCACAATCTTTGAAAACGCCTAATTTTTCATATTATATCTTGATCATTCTTGTTAAGTTTTCCTTCCAGATAAATTTATTTAGTTATCAAAGTTGATAGCAATGTTTTGGAAACAATCTAACACATGCAACAAGTACTTCATGGTATTAATATTAGGTGAGCTATGTTAGTGCCTAGGTGAATCCAAGCTGCCTTGGAGGATGCATGGACCTTTTAAGATCTTGTAGATTTATCTGGGAATGTGTATATGTCCTCTTGAGTTACAGGATATGATGAATCCACATCAAATTCTTGCACATGAGTATGTATTGAAGCACATCAAGATTGATGGCCCTCTTCTATAATGTGGTGAGTTAGCTTAGTGGCTTTCTTGTTTGAAACATGAATATGTGTGATGGGGATAGATAACACTCTATCTTGACACTTTGGGTTGCAAATAGTGATGCCCATCTTATGATATTTGATCATTCTTTTAGGGATGGAGTGGTGCATTGTTTGTTACCCATTGTTTGTACTTAAATAACTCAGTTGTCAAAAATATAGATATGAAGTTAGGAGCTTTTTCTCTTCTACTAGATGTTGCATGATGATTTTTACAAGTTCCACAAGACAATTGTGAGAATGTGGTTTGATCATCAGAAGGTGACATTAGAAGTGTTTCTAGTTGGAAAGGATTACTTTATAGAGTACTCTTAGTAGATAGATTCATCCTCTTTGACAGTCATGACCTATGAGCCTGAGTGAGAGTTGAGTAGTCCTGCATGTCATTACTCACTTCCACTTAATTTAAAGATTGAATATTTTGTATTATTTAGAACAAGATGCCATTTTGTTTTTTATGTTTTTAAAGAAATCTATTTTGAAATTAATAAAAATAAAATTAGGAAAAGAAATATATTCTATCATGGAGACATTAGACTTAGATACTTCATCCATGATGTTATCATGTGTGTCCCGGAGGATAGTGGCTTAGAACCATAGTTATTATTGAGGTATTTTCATTAAATTTCCTTTTGATGGTTAGGTGATCTAGTTTAATAGGGACTTCTAGACTTGCACATTTGAGGTACAAGGGATGGTTGTATGAATTACATGACTAGGAGAGATAAAAAAGGATATGTATGGGTCATACATTATGTCCCTTTTTTTTGGATCTGCAAGGGCCGAAGCCCCCCCCAAACAGGTGCCAGAGCCCGGATGACCCAAGAGGTGGTAAATACACTGCACAACGGTAGGATTTGAACTCAGGACCCCTGGGGGGGGGCAAGACGAGCCGTTGAGAGTATGGGATCCCAAGCGTATTTTAGCTTTTCATGTGTTTCATCCTTCTATTCATAGGTGGTTCCTCCCTTCCAGTGTCCATATCATATACTTCAACAAGAGGATCATTCATCTAGAGCATAAGGTGGATTGGGTGCTCCACTGACCCTGGATTTCATGCTAGGGGTTAAAGTCATGCCATCTAACGAGCGTGAAGAGGCAACTCCCTACCCATTTGAGCTAAGGTTCCAGGTGTTAGAGACACCTCGGTGGGATCTATTCCTAACATGCATTAGTGTAGTGAGTGATCATAGGCATGTATCTTTTTTTGGAGTGCCATTTTGGAAACTGAGGTAATTTGGAGGTGTGTCCATGAGTGGTAGGTCTTCTTATTTTCTTATAATTTTGAGAAATTGGATTAGACATTAATGCTCAAGGTGTAACATCCCAAAATTTTATGTGATTTTTCAAAAACTTAATAGATTTTTTCATAGTAAAAGTTAAGTTATGAACCTAATGTAAAAAAGCCAATTAATAAGTATTTCTTTTTAATAATGAGATAAAAAGGATAAAAGAATCAAAATATATCTTCTTTTCTTTTATGCACCAATAAGATTTCCTTTATCTTAAAAGAGAAAGAGAACTAATTTTACCTTCTCTTCCTTCTCATCCTCTTTTGAATACTAAAAAGATATAAAGTGAATGATAATCCCATGAATGCCTTAAATTCGAATACATGCTCACTAGAATAACAAATATTGATATTACTTTCCTTTTTCCCATATATACATTTAACATAAGAAAGAAATAACATTACTTTATATTTTCACTCTCCTATAAAAAAACTCCTCCACGATATAAGAAGAGACAACAAGATAAACCTCTGAGTGGATAATCACTCTTAACCATGAACTTGACTCAACTAACTAACAAAAGAGTGTTATTTCAAATTATCTAAATCTTTAAATGCATATAAATCAAGGAAAATACCTATATAGAAATAAGCTTAAGAATTATCCTAACTCAAATATAATGGGCTAGGATGGTTTTAGAGTCCCTAATAAACTTGTGGCCAAAGTTTGAAATCATTATGACTTTTTTGACCCCTCAAACAATTTTAGAAACTTTTCTTATAGTTTTGAAAAAAATTCATTCAATAATGCAATCATTGCACTAATTTAAGCAATGTTTTGTATTTTAATCAATGACATGTGCCTTCTTTCTTTCCATTTACTCACACTGATCCAACGATTCACACTTTTCCTTTCCTTCTTTTTGCTTATCTAACAACAAACTAATCATCTCCTTCCTCCATCTTCTTTGCAGTTGAGAACCAGACATCATCATTTTTCCTTTTGTGAATCCTTTCTTATTTGCCCCTCCACCTTTTTGTGATATTTCTTCATGTAAGAATTTGCAATGCCTTCCCAAATTAATTGAGCTATTACTTACTTTCCCACTCTCTATGTGGATGAAATGCCCATTTAGGGCTTCATATCCTCTCACTTCCTTGGAACACGACTACTTCCATAAAGCTTTACACCTCTATTTAAGGGACCAGAAACCATCGCCAGGTTCCACAATGTTCTCCTCCACCCTCAATTGATCCTCCAACACCTCAAGCCTTCCGGACCTACTCATTTTTCTTCTCCAATGACCACCACCTTATCTCAACCTCCTCTGCCTCATTTTATGGAAGTGATTAGGACAGGAAAAACAAGTCCCGACCTAATGGACCCGACCCAACCCGAACCCAAAATTTTAAGCAGGTTAAGAGTGTAAGGTTTTCCACCCAAACCCAAAGAACCTAAAATTATTTTAGGGTCGGGTCGGGGTTTGGACTTTAGACCCGAATTGACCTAAAATTCAGAATTATGCTTTCTAATAAAATTACAAATACTATATTTTAACACAATTATGAATTTGTGTGTAAGACTCTCAAACAAACTAAAATAGGCTTTATATGTATTTCTCATTCACATTGTAAGTTTATCAGAATGAAAATTATCAATGACTAGAAAAATCATAGCATCTTTTTTCAAAACTATTGTTTTGGTATTCAATTTATGGTCAGAACTAATAGACCTGAAATTATTTGCAGATCGGGTTAGGGTTAAGGGTTTCGAATCAAAAATTCATTTTTTGCAAGTTTAAGGTCTAGTCAAAAAGTGTTAACCCGAAATGACCCGAAATAAAACCCTCTCAACCCGAACTCAATTTCCACCCCTAGCAGTGATGCACTATTATGCACCCATGATTATCCCTTATGATTTCACAAAATCAACAAATATTCACTGTACAGAAACTATCTCTAATGTTGGTTAAAACAACCCTATAATGTCAGTCATAAACCAACACCTAAATGGGAGATACTAAAACCACATGTGCGACACATATAGGAGTCTGAGGCGTCAGTTTCATTCCAAATTTTGACATCGCAAGAGCCATAACTAGTCACATTTGTAACTGGTAAAGGATCCTATATCATCAGTTTGGTAACAACCGACACCTATCATGATGTACAATGTTGGTTGCATCCCAAATAACCGACAATTATGATGTATAATGACAGTTAAAATATACTAAACTGAAAACTATGACATGCTACACAGTGAGGATGTGTTGTCCAATATGGCCATTTAGGTTTTGTCCTTTAATGTCGATCATTTTACTAAAACCGATGGCTCAAGCCTATAATGTCATTTTTTGTTAGAACTGACGACTAAGATTTTTTTAAATAGCAGGCATGCAGACCTGCTGCCCGGATGGTCAGTAGGATTTAGAACTTGATATCTGAATTGTAGGTTAGCAATATCATGTGAGTTCATCTTAATAACAACCCACCAAATCTACAATAAAAACATAATATATGCATATAATTCTATTCATTCTCCAATTCCATTTCATCACATGTATAAACATAAATCTTCACATTCATTCACACACATGATACTTCATTTACATATACACCAATTCCATTTTCATGACATGTAGAAATATAATAAATTCATTCATTCATCTCCACATTCACACACACATATATATCATCATATGCACCAATAATTTACTCGTATCAAATTTAAATTTACAAGAAGTCATAAGCACCATATGTATATAAAAATAATGATATCAAACTTTATAAAAGTCATTCCTTATCCCAATCAAATTCAAAGTTCACTTCCTTTTTGAATGCTTGTGCCCATTTCTCTCGTATCTCATCTAGTTGTTCTGCCATATAAGGCATCTGTATGTATTCTAGCTTTTCTAGCGTATTGAAGTCTTTCGTTTTTAAACACCTACAAATATAATGAGGTATAATTAATAAGTTTGATATTTTCATATTATCTAACGAGACTATATACTTATGATGATTAAGACTATATATATAATACATTTTGTATCTCGTTGATGTCTAGTGCCCCATATCTGACAATCATGTCGATATACAACATCATGTAGTATCTGCATGCCCAACTATTGTCTTGTATAGAACACTACAAATTTCAACATACAAAATGTTAATAAATAAAAATAAGCATAGTTGGCATAAATATGCATTGGACTCAGAAAACTACCTCAACATTCTCCCAAACTATCACTTTCTTTTTCTTGTCCACCTTTCCTCTAGCTTTTTTGAATTCTTTTATAGCCCTATATGTTAATATAACACATTAAATTGCATTAGTAAATAGTCATGTAATATATATGTTAATGGATATAAATATAAAAGTTCACTCACATGAATAATTTCTTTTTCAAATTGTGTCCCCCATTGTCTATTTTGTCACCATGAAGATTTAGATAACATACAGTTAGCGTTACAGGAACAATAACCAATAACACCCAGTGTTTATTCCTAAGTGATAAGAAGGCAAACAAATATAACTCAAAATCCACATTGAAATGTAATTTATAAAGTCAAAATTATAAGCCGAGTAAGTAAACTTACTCAATATTGTATGGGGCTAACATCATGCTCTTTTTCTTTTTATCAAAATATCTAAATGTGGTAGAGTAGTATTGGGTAATAGATGCATTGTCTTTAATTATACGACTAATAAAGGATGGATCTAGAAATGCCACATGGGGTAGTGAAAACTCTATACAAACCCTATGTAAGTGGCTACAAAACATATATCATATATGCATTAATACATAAGAAAAACGATCAACATATATAAAATGAGGTATATAGCTATATAAAATCTCACATATCTAAAGTTCTATCACAGATGTATTCAATCAAGCATAACCAAACAACTCCAAAACATTTTATAGAAATATACTAGTATCATGAGGTCGACCTACATCTTCCTCCTTAATATAAACCATCACAGGAGACCCTTCTTTATGTTTTCCTATCCATAGTGCCATACCCCTGCACTGATGACCTATCGAGTCGAGTAGGTCCTTTGCAAGCCAACTAGATAATTGATGAGGAGGTGGAGGTAGAGGATGACTTGTAAGGGGTTTCTTAGGCACTATGTCCTGCTCATATATAATCTTATATCAATGGTGTCATGTATATAAAGATACAAACACAATGAAAATTTACCATACATTAGTATAGATAGCTCCAACTTTAGGCCACGTGACCACACCACGTTCTGCATCACCTATCACGTCATGGTTGGGGTGCACATATGGCAGTGGAGTCTACTTCTAAGGGGTGTAGACAAGGTTTGGTGACACACGAACCACATCAACGGTCAATAGGATGTAGGATGCAAAACCTACTGTCCGGTTGGTCAGCAGGATGTAGAACCTATAGTTCAGAAGTGGAGTCCTAAACTGTAGGTTAACAACATCCTGTGAGTTCAACTTAACAACATGCCACCAAACATGCAATAACAAACATACTATGTTCATAATTTCTATTCATTCTCAAATTCTATTTCAATCACATGTGCAAACATAAATCTTCACATTTATTCATGCACATGCTACTTCATTTACATATACACCAATTCCATTACCATGACATGTAGAAACATAATTCATTCATTCATCTTCACATTCACACACATGTATATAGATCATCATTCACATATACCCCAATAAGCTACTAACATCAAATTTAAAGTTGCAACATAAGCACCACATGTTTGAGATAGAAATAATGACATCAAACTTTAGAAAAATCATTCCTTATCCCAATCAAATTCAAAATTCACTTCCCTTTTGAAGAATTATGCCAGTTTTTCTCATGTCTCATCTAGTTGTTCTATTATATAGGACATTTCTATGCCTTATAGCTTTTCTTGTGTATTGAAGTCTTTCAATTTAAACTTCTACAAAGATAATGATGTATATAATTAATAAGTTTAACATTTTCATATTATCTAATGAGACTATATACTTATGATGATTAAGACTATATATAAGGATTACATTATGTATCTCGTCGATGTTTACTACCACATATCTAACAATCATGTCCATATACCGCATCACATAGTATCTACATGCCCAATCGTTGTCTTGTACAAAACACTATAAATTTCAACATACAAAATGTTAATAAATAAATGTAAGCATAGTTGGCATAAATATGCATTGAAGTTAGAAATCTACCTTAACACTCTTCCAAACTATCACTTTTTTTTTCTTGTCCACTTTCCTCCAACTTTTTTAAATTGTTTTATAGCCCTATAAGTTAATGTAACACATTGAATTGCATTAACATATATAAATATAAAAATTTACTCACATGAATAGTGCCCTTTTCAAATCATGTCCCCCACTGTCTATTTTGTTACCCTTACAATCTAGATAATATACAGTTAGCGTCGCGGGGACAATAACTAAAAACACCCAATGTTTACTCCGAAGTAATAAGAAGGCAAACAAAATATAACTCAAAATCCACAATGAAATGTAATTTATTGTCAAAATTATAATCCAAGTAAGTAAACTTACTCAACATTGTATGGAGCTAACATCACACTCTTTTTATTTTTACTGAATATTTAAATACTGTACAACAATATTGGGTAACAGATACAAGGTCTTTAATTACACGGCTAATCAAGGATGGAACTAGAAATGCCACATGGGGTAGTGAAAACTCTTTACACACCCTATTTAGGTGGTTGCAGAACATATATCATGTATGCATTAATACATAATAAAATAGATCAACATATATAAAATGAGGTATATAGATATATAAATCTCACCATATCCAAAGTTCTATCACAGAATTCAACCCAGCATAAACAAACAACTCCAAAACATCTTGCATAAATATACTAGTATCATGATGTTGACCTACAACGTCCTCCTTAATAGAAACCATCATAGGCAACCATATGTCATGTTGTGGCATACCCTTGCACTGAGGACCAATTGAGTTGAATATGTCCTTTTCAAGCCAACTAGGTACTTGAGGAGGAGGTGGAGGTAGAGGGCGAGCTGTAAGGGGTTTCCTAGGCTCTATGTCCTGCACATATATAATCTTATATCAATTGTGTCATGTATATAAAGATACAAACACAATGTAAATTTACCATACATCAATATAGATATCTCCATATTTGGGCCACACAACCACGCCGCCTTCTGCATCACCTATCGCGTCGTGGTCGGGGTGTGCATATGGCAGTGGAGTTTGCTTTCAAGTGGTGTAGAGAAGGTTCGGCGACACACAAACTGCATCGGCGGGCAATGGTGAACCATGAATCGTGTCACCTTCAAGGTGTGGGTAAGCCGCGCCCACAACAATGACATATTCTTGTAATTTAAGATGGCATAACCTCAACCCCTATATATATTATCCAAATCATTCTGAAAGATGACTATGTCATAAAAATACTTACATTACATGTGTTGTGTGGTAGGTCTACATGATTACTCCCAACCAACTCAACCAGGGGGGGTCCACCTCATATGAAGAGTGGGGCAGCACAAGTACTGTCAGGGTAGCTGCTGATTGACAACATTAATTCTGACTCATTGCTTTTTGAATTCCCTTTGTAATTAACTCTTTTACCTCCTATTTTGATAATCCCCCTTTGACAGATTTGCGTTTATTTTCTAATGGCCCAAAGAACGCTCTTATACTAACACCAGCGCCTGCAACCCTAACACGCCCAAGATGTTCTGGTTTACCTAGAGAAACTATCAATTCATCCCTTGTGTCCTTAGGGATGAACTTGCCTTGTTTCCTTTGCTTGTAGAGCTTCTGCTAATAATCATCAATAGTAATTGATAAGTAAAATATAACAATCATCAATACTAATTGCTCTAAGAGTTGAATTTTACCATTTTTGCAGTCGCCTCAGTAGTTGTGGGGTTGGATATATCTCCAGATTTGTTTTGCCTCCCATCTATCCATAGATCATGGAGAAGTAGAGGTTCAATACTAGTACATAACTCAACAATCTCAGGAGTAAGCTACTGAGGAGAAGACATCTGTTGTAGCTTTTGGCAAAGATGTGCATAGCTAGTTGGACCCATTGGGTGGTTGTGCACATTCTTTACACTCCTTTCTATTTGAGCATCACTTGTATCCTGGTTAGTAACAATATTCAATAGTATTTGGTAAGTAAAACATAACAATCAAGGTCAAGGTAAAACAATGAATTCATAAGACTATATTCATAATGGGGAGTGACGCTTAATACCTTGAATATATCAATATTTTTCATAGAAACAAACACCCCCCACGTCTCTGGGTCAAGATAGCCCCATTGCTTAGTGGACGACTTCTTCCTCTTCTCAACGTCCCATATATATATATATATTATTTTCAGAGTTATCCTATAATTCCTCAGTACCGTCCCACAACGTTGCATCATCTTTTTACGATGCATATTTTCATCTAGGTCATATATGCTCTACAAAAGTTCATATACTTAATGGAATATTTTTTAAAATAGAATTATAATTAGCTTTAAAAATAGAATTGCAAATGATAATATATCACACATAGTTCTTTCCATATAAAGTCTGACTTGCTTTTATCAAATTTATGCCAAGATTCTACTACTACACTACAATGGATACAAGTAAGAACCCCTAGATATGCCACAAAAGAGTTGCGGTTCTCTCCAACAGGATTTCCTGCATCATCAAACTCAATGACCAACTTTGGTCTGTTACCCCTTTGTTGTATCAACTTGTTCATCATGGCGATGCCTCTTATTTTTGCCTTTTTACTATGCTACTCATCAATCTGAGAAAGATCCTCAGGGAATGATCCTCAACCTAAAATTGACAAAAAAAACACATATATAGTTCATAAAAAGATATAACTTATAAATGCACTAAAACAATACAAAAATACAACAAGATAGACATATTGTAAAATGCATTGAGTGTTGATAAAACAATACACAACTTATACCAGTGTCAATGCATACATTGTGATGCTTCTTATCCTCACAATAATCATCATCACGGTCATCATACTCATGGTCAGACGCCATCTGAAAAAATGTCATATAAAAATAGTCAAACAATGATATATACGATTATAAAATGTACATGTAACATTAAAAAAAATAAAAGCATGCCTCTAATATTGAGATCTTTTATCAATTAACATTCCCTTGGTGTGATCTACACACACATATAAGTCAGCGTCAGTTTTTATATTTGGTTTTGGAAATCCAACTGAGAATGGACTGGAGTCATCATACTTGTCATCGTACTCTTCTTTGTGTATAGGATCTCCAATGAACAATCTTTTACCATGAAGAACAAGAGACCAATTTTCATTTGAAAGATCATCGATATAAAATACTTTCTTTGCATGTGATGCCATTATGAATGGTTCACCCTTCTTGTCAATCTTTTCAAAATTCACTAATGTGAAACCCAATTCATCCACTACAACTCCTTTGGTGTTATCAACCCAAGTACACTTAAAGACCGGAATTTTGAAATCTATGTAGTCAAACTCCCATATGTCTTCAATGACACCATAATATGACATTTTAGCTTCACATAAACATTTATCCTTTGCACTATAAAAAAATGAATACGCTTGAAGTCCCCACTATTTCGGACGACGCTCTTATCATCTTGATGCTTTGTGTAATATGAAAACCCATTTATGTTAAACCCTTCATAAGACCTAACATTCATTTTTGTTTAAAGGAAAGGCATTTGATATTTTTAGCAACATTATTTGGTATTTGAGATAGTTGACGTAAGACTTTATCTTCAAACAACCTAATAAATGTCTTGTTATGCTATCTAGAAAGCCATATTGAATTGGCATGAGGATATTATTTCTTGATGAAATTAGTATGTTTGGTGATATAAACATTCACTTCGTTGATGTTGTGTAAAATATACAAGATGAGCTTGTTCCCACAGCTCATGACTGATTACTCGCACTCATGCTCCTAAAGTCCCTTTGCTAGAATAGTCCTCAATATTCTTGTCATTTACAGGAGCTTCATTACAACTGAGGAAGTCACTAAAAAAGTCCATAACCTCCCTGGACACAAAACCCTCAATAATACTCCCTTTAGGCCGATAACAGTTTTGAACATCACCTTTAAAAACACTCATGTACCATTCAAAAGGATACATCCAATGCAAGAAAACTGGTCCCAACATTTTAACTTCCCTAGTCAAATGGACAATAAGATGTACCATGATATCAAAAAATGAAGGAGGAAAATACATCTCAAGATGGAATAGGGTAACAACCACTTCTCTTTATAATTTATCAAGTTCTCAAGATCAATAACTTTGTTGCATAGAGTGTTGAAGAATAAACAAAGTCTGGGGATTGAAAATCTTACATGCTTTGACAATATAGATCGAATTGCCATGTGCAATATTTGTTGCATTAGAGTGTGACAATCATGAGATTTAAGACCTATTAACTTCAAATCTTTTAATTGAAACTAGTCTACAGAAATTGGAAGAGTATCCTTATAGTACCGTAACATTAAGTAAGAACTCTCAAAAAGTTTTCTTCTCCTTTCTGGACAACATGTAATAAGCAGGAGGTAAATATGTTTTCCGATCATTGTGAACTAATTCTGTTAATTTTTTCCTTATTCCAATTTTGTGTAGATCCATTCTGTATTTGATGACATCTTTAGTCTTACCTGGTATATTCAACAGGGTACCAATGATGCTATAACAAACATTTTTTTCAACATGCATGACATCGATACAATGCTTAACTGCAAAAGAAATCCAATAAGGAATATCTCAGAATATTAACCTCTTCTTGTATAAAGATTTGTCACTCTGTGTGGGAATGGTACTATGTGATCTCTTACTAATGCATTGACAAAGTCTTTTACTCTTTCATAAACAACCTCCCCTGATATAGGTTTAGTGGCACTATGTTCCTCATTCGACCCATTGAACGCTTTGTGTAACAATAGGTAAGGATGAACTTTTGGAAGAAACCTTCAATGACCGATATATATAGTCTTTCTGTCATACTTTAGTCGTATTGAATCAGTTTTCTCTTCACATATAGGGCATGCTTTGGATCCTTTTACACTGTATCTAGACAAAGTTTCATATGAAGTCATTAATAGTGCAAAACAACATAGCATGCAAATGAAATATCTCTCTACGTGAAGAATTATAGGTCATCACACCTTCTCCCTAGAGTTTCTTTAAGTCATCAATCAGAGGTTCAAGATAAACATCAATATCATTGCCATGTTGTTTTGGGCCTGATATCAACAACGATAGCATGACATACTTATTTTTCATACACAACTAGGGACGAAGATTGTATATAACAATCATAATAGGCCAAGTGCTTTGTTGGATGTTCAATGTACCATATGGATTCATCCCATCGGTACAAAGCCCAAATCTTAGATTTTTACTTCTTCACCAAATTCAGAGTATAATAAATCAATCTTCTTCCATTATGGGGAATTAGACGTGTGTCGTAGGATCCCATCATTATTTTTCTTTACCTCTGCATGCCACTTAAATTCTTCACATCCATGGGATTGGAAAACAAGTGTTGAAACTGTGGTATTATAAGTAGATACCACATCACCTTGGTAGGAGAGCCAGTTTTAGACTTCCCCAAAGTCATCATTTTGTACCTTGACGCCCCAAATTTTGGACAATCTTTTAAATTGACATAGTCCTTTTGAAAAACATACAATCATTCAGACATGCATGTATCTTCTTAGCCTTCATTCCCATTGGGTACAAAATTTTCTTTAATTCATATGTTGAGATTGGAAGCTCATTACCTTCAGGATGAGTTTCTTTCAACAAAGACAACAATGACGTCAAGCTTTTATCACTCCATCTATTGTTAGCATTCAGAGTATAGAATCTCGACACAATGCTCAGCTTCGTAAACGTAGTACAACCTAAGTATAATGGTCTCTCAGCATCATGCACAATGTTTCTAAATAAGGAAGGTGGATCGATGTGCTCTACCCCACAACTATCTAGTATCCCGTCAACCATGTCTATGTGAATCAATTCGTTCACATCTACATCATAGATGACAATTTCTTCTTCAACACTAGTACTGTTATCGACATCTACTAATGTCATTGTTGGATTCTCTCCATGCCAGTACCATTCTATATATCCCAGTATAATCTCATTGCATATGACATTACTTTTGATTTCATCAATAGTGTTGACTTTCAAGTTGTTACCGCAATATCTACATGGACAATAGAACCTATCTCCATGTTGTTTCCTATGTTACTCCACAAATCTTATAAACCGGTCAAGACCAACAATAAACTCGAGGTTACATTGATTTGGAATGGACATACATGATATATCCATTCTATGGTCAAAGGAAAAATAAGTATTAGGATTTAGGGTTTACATGATTAGGGTTTAGGATTTACAGATTGATTAGGGTTTTTTATTTTGGATTTAGGGATAAGGGTCAGCTAGATTAGGATTTATGGTTTACAAATTAGGGTTTATGGTTTACATATTAGGGTTTAGAGTTCAGTAATGAATGTGTGTACCACCTATCCTATTCTTGAACACCTAATCTCATAATAAGTGTATAATGTGTATTCAGTTTTCAAGAAAATTTTGGCAGCATTTCCCCACAGTTCTCCAATTACACCGATGTAGATGAGCAAATGTTTACCAACATATGTACTTAGAGAACAAATGGGGAAGTGCTGACAAAACATCTTGATAACCAAATATGCATTATACACTTACATCATAAGTGAAATAAAGTGTTCAAGAATAGTTCACTATCCAAGATTTACTCCTAATGAGTAAATCTCGGACGGGTGTCTAGGCCAACAAATATATACGTCCAAAATCAAGGTTTACAATTCATATCATTCTGTGTAAATACAAACCTATAAATCCATAAGTCACATATATGCATACACCATAATTTCATCACATAACATCCAATATCCTTATTCATGCATGTTCATATAAAATTCACAGTCATGTTTTATATGCTTATTGAGAATTGATCTATCATAATGTATTAAGTTTGTACATGTATTTAGTTTATATATTCACCCTATAATTCATGCTTCTCATTAAGAAACATGGTTCTAATAAGATTCGGGTTATTAATAACCAAAACATTAATCATGCAATATTGTATATAAATAACAACCAATAAGGTACACACTATTAGATATAACATAAGATAATTGCTCACTCCATTTATACTAACTTAATAGAGATCATAACTCAATTTCGTCATCCCATATGTATCACAAACCCTAGATCTCAGTTCATCATTTAGGAATCCTACTTATTAACATTTAGGATACCAGAAATGGGAACTATTGTAATTTAAATAATAAAAAAACAATCACCTTGGTCGGCTAGCGATGACAACACGATCAAGAGCAAGGTCCAACGGCGATGGTGATGGTGAGCTGTAGGTGGCTAGCTACAGTTGCGAGCTTCAATATGTCCAATGGGGATAGCGGTTGCAAGCTCCAACAGTGGCAATGTCCAACAACAACGGCAAGCAAAGAAACCTTCGGTGGCGGTGGCATCCAACATCAATAGCGGTGAGCAGACCAACATCTTAGGCGACAACAGAGATGAGCTCACATATATCTAGAGCTAGGTATCAGATAACAACAAAACAAAGAATGAGAAGGGGAAAGAAATTTAGCGGGTCTTAAGTGGGATGCAGTTGTCGGTTGTAAAAATAACTGACATCTAAGATGTTAATCGTCAGTTGAACGAGTAAAACTGACACCACACATAGTGACTTAAACGTCAGTTTATTCCAAAAAAATGATGCAAGAGGCTTTTACCCAAAAAAAATATTGGCCCCAGTGATGGCTAAGTTGTCAGTTACATTCAGAAAACTGACACCACACATAGTGACTTAAACATCTATTTACTCCAGAAAATCAATGTGAGAGGCCATAATCTGAACAAAAAAAATCAGCCTCAGTAATTGCGATTGTCGTCGGTTGTGTATGAAAAATTGACACTAGAGTGCAACTTAGGGGGGGGGGTTGTGGGGACATGGAAGGAACACTAAGACGTCGATTTTTTGACAAAAAATTGACACAAATTGTGCAAGTTTGTGTGATTTTCATGTGAATTAATGTTGATTTTGTAGAGAAGACACCGACGCCAGAAGTATTTTGGAGGCAAAATTTATTACGCGCAATGATGTCTGTCGTCGGTTCACTGAAAGCCAACACCCATCTTAAAAATTTTGGAGGCAAAAATTTTCCCCCGAAAATTTGTATTTTGCGGGTTACTTTAGATGTTGGTAATCTTGAAATACAACCGATGTTAATGAAAAAGTGGTACTTGTGTCTTTTCTTAATCGGACAGACTTCATCTATGGTGACGTTTGTGGTAAACAACCGACTTTGTTTGGTATCTAGCGTCGGTTTTTTAGTGTAACTTACATCAAGAAAAGTAGCATTAGAGTCCGGAAATGTACTAGTGATTGCGTTCTATAAACTGTCTCCTAGACCTCATCAATGTTGAACACTGTTGTGTTTACATGGTCCTCAGGTCTTGGTGAGGCATCGAGCTAGTCTGCCTGACCTTTATGGAGCCTTTCGGCTTTGTTCAAGGTCTTTGCACTCTGAGTTCTTTGCAATTGATTCAGATCTCTCCCTCCCCTATTCTATGTGCTTTTGCAAGACATTATAGATCTAGGAAGGTTAGCTTCCCCCTCATTCTATTGCTTTGTTTTTGCCTTGACCATGTGAGTTTATTTGGCTTGTCTTTTTTTTAGGGAAGTCAGAGGGTTTTTATTCATCTCACCCCTCTCTTGCAAGAAAAACCTTTGGGATCAATACAGTCTACATTTCTTCCAACAGAAATAAACTTGGTAGTACTACTACCATTATAGGACTCAGAATTAATTATATGAATAAGACTACTAGGAGGTACCCTATAAACTAAGGAACCATCCTTGGATTTTCGGTGATGTTTAGCAAGGCCATCAGCGACCTTGTTCCTCTCTCTAGGGATATGAACGAGCTTCCAGTTATCCTTCCACCCCCTCCTGATGTCAGCTACCCAAGGCACCAGCTTCGGATAATGTTGTATATCACCTTCAACAGCATCTATAGTCTTCTGTGAGTCAGTTTCAAAACTGATTTGATTGCAAGTAAAAGCATTGCTAACTTCAACTGCCCAGTGAACAACCCTAACCTCTGCTTCCAGTGCATTGTTGGCATATATCTTCCTACTCCAACCACCTATCCATCCTCCGTTCCAGTATCTACAGACAAAAGCAATTGTTGAGAACTTCTTCGTGCTTCTGAAGGTTGCATCTGTGTTTATCTTCCAGCAATTGAGATTCGGTGGCTGCCATCCTCCAACCTCCTGGTGAGGCCTTTCTTTCTTGCTTTCTGCTGATGTGAAAGCTAGTTCAGCTAGCTTACAATCCTTCCTAATAAGATGAGCTATGTAGCTGCTAGAGAGCACAATTCCTTCGAAAACTTGTGCATTCCTCCCTTTCCAAATTTGCCAGCATCCAACCATGAAGATCATGCTCCTACTTTTATCAGTGTTGATACAAATTTCCAGCCAACCCCAAACATCAGTAATCGAGAAAAAAATATTCCAAAGCTGATTCCTCAGAATGGCTTTCCAAACAGCTTGTGCTCTGGGACAGTCCCTTAGAGCATGTAAAATGGACTCCTCCTGGTCGCCGCAAATGGGACACATAGCATTGGTAGTCCAGCCTCGATTCATCCTTTTCTTGTTTGTTAGAATAGCCTTATGACCAACCTGCCAAATAAAGAATTTAATTCTACTAGCAACCTTTGCGTCCCAGATAATGCTCCACCTTCCATGGACTTTAATGTCCCTGTTCTGTTGAAGAAGCTGGTAGGCACTCTTAATCGTAAATTGACCAGTGTCAGAGTGATCCCAAGCTAGGACATCTTCCTCCTCCTTCTGTCGAGGAATATCAATTCTGGTAACCTGGTTTACAATATCATTCGGAAACCAATCAGCAAGGAACTCAGTATCCCATTCATTATTCAAGTTAATCAAGCTCGCTACTTTCAAGTCATTTAACTCCTCAGGAATGGGTCGACGGCTGTACTGAAACATCATGCTATCGAGATCACACCATTTATCATACCAGACGTTAATGTTATGTCCATTAACCGGTATCCAAGTCGAGTTATTAGAGATGAAATCTTTAAACTGTAGGGCTGAGCGCCCAAGTCTAGAAAGGTTGATACCTTTACCTTCAGTATGCTTACTATACTTGCGAGCCAGGCTTTTGCACCAGCTAGAACTCCTTTTAGTAGCAATATCCCAGGCGTGTTTAGCAATGCGAGAGGCATTTAGTTCTTTCATACTTCGAATCCCAATCCCCCCATGCTCCTTACTGCAGGTAAGCTTGTTCCAAGCAACCAGAGAGAGGGTGGCTTTTATGATTTCCTCCCCAGATAAAACTATGGATCGTGTTGTCGATACGATCACAGATTTGATCGGAATCACAGTCGTCTGCATCACGTAGCTAGGAATAGCAGTGAGGGTTGACTTTGCCAAACAAACTCATCCAGCCAGGTTTAGACAACGTGCAGACCACGCAGCTATAGCAGAATCCACTTTCTTCAACGTTGGATTGTATGTGTCCTTGTTCACTCTACCATGAATAAGAGGAACGCCTAGGTATCTGCCAAGGTTGTTTGTAACGGTGAAGCCACCGATTCTACTAATTCTGGACTTCATGTTTTGGCTAACATTTCTAGAGAAGAAGATGGAAGACTTTTTTTACAGAAATAGCTTGACCCGACACCCTTCCAAACAACTTGAAGCATCGAAGAATAGTTCTCATTTCTTTTGTATCAGCCTTGGCAAAAAGGACCATATCATCTGCAAAACATAGATGGGAAATTTTGGGACCCGAATTATAGAGTTTGACAGGAGTCCATTGTTTCTCCAGAACCAGCTTATCAATGGCTTGACAGAGGCGTTCTAAGCACAACACAAACAGATAAGGCGATAAAGGGTCGCCTTGTCTCAAACCTCTAGTAGATTTGAAGGAGCCCGCTTCTCTTCCACTCCAAATAATAGAGTTGTCACCAGTAGAGATAGACTGTATGATATAATCGTAGATGGTGCTGGGTATACCCGTCTTTTCAAGAGTATCCTTAATAAACGGCCATGTCATTTTGTCATATGCTTTAGACAAGTCGATTTTGATTGCCATCATCCCTTTTCCAGTTCTCCTATTCCTCATAAGGTGAATAATCTCTTGAGTGATAACAATATTATCAGATATTTTTCTACCTGGTACAAACACACTTTGCGCCGGGGAAACCCACTGAGTAAGGTGGGATTTAATCCTCTCAACTATAATCTTAGACGTGATTTTCAGACTGAGGTTATTAAGAGAAATAGGTCGAAAATGTTCACACAGTTCAGGCTTCGGATTCTTTGGGATCAGAACAATGGTCGACCTGCACCTTTCTTCATCTAGCTCACCACCTTGAAGAGCATTATTGATAGTCAGCAGTAAGGAGCGTTTGACAGTATGCTAGTTCTTCTTAATGAAACTGCCATCCGCACCGTAAGGCCCAGGCGCCTTGTACGGGTTAAGCTTGGAAATAATATTGTGGATTTCTTCTAGAGAAGCCTTGGAGCACAACATCTGTTGTTCTTGCTCATTCAGTTTGTTAAACTGACCAATGTACTCTTTAATGTCCGCAGCATAAGTGGTAACAGGTTCAGTAAACAACTTCTTGAAATAATTCATGATGAGCTCACGCATTTCCTCCTCATTGCTGGTCCACACGCCATTATCATCTTTAAGCATGGTAATGGTGTTGTGACGTCTTCTTTGTTTTACATAAGTGTTATAAAACTTTGTGTTAAGATCTCCATCAGTCAGCCAATTAATATGGCTTTTTTGTCTCGCATCCTCCTCCTCCTTCCTTAAGATTTCACCATACTGAGTTTCCATATCAACAATCATATTGGCAGTGATATCGTCAAAATTTTCAGCAAGATTCTTTTGCAGCAGGTCGATATTTCTCAGAAGTCTCTTCTTATCATATGCAGTCCTCTTCATATTGTTAGCCGCCCATTTGTTGATGTTCTCGTGTGAGCTCTTTAAGGCATCATTGAAACTTAGGTTGGAGTTCCAGCTGGCTTTGACAGTATTTTGAAAATCCTCAGAATTGGTCCAGGATTCTTTGATAAAGAATCGGTTGGGTCTTTGAATACGCTGCGTATTCCCTACCGCAATGGGGCAGTGATCTGAAAATGCCTTAGGAAGATGCTCGATCATGAAGGTAGGATAGTTATTTAGGAATTCAGTGTTGGCCACAGCCCGATCTAACCTTTCCTGTAACCTTTGAATACGCTGTGTATTTGGCTTGTCTCTTTTGGTTGTTATGTGTTTTTTTTCCAATTCCATCTTCCAGTAACCTCCAGATATGGACATGGATGGAGATGAACCTTCTGTTCACCCCAAACCCCAATCTTGGGCTCATCATATTTGTGTTGGCATGAGGAACACTTCATTATTATCCTCTTCCCCTGATATTTCAAAATCTCAACTTTGATCAGAACTTTGAGATCTGGATACTCATGGGAGCAAGGGAAGGGAAGAGGATGAGCATGAAAATGGACCCTCTATCCTTGCTAGAAAAATCATATGATTTTTCCTACAAGGGTATTTGGGCCTTTCCACATGCATTGTTTCACTAGAAGCAGAAGATCGTGTCAATGAAATGACTAGTTTTCCTCATATTTTAATTTTAGTGTAACGCGTGCCTAAATGTTTTTTTTTAGACTTTTATTTACATCAATTTTATTTTCATTTGATTTAATATCACACATATAGTTTTGAACTCCTAAAATATTCAATGATAAAAAGTTAGGGTTTCTGACTAAATACTTATATACATTAATCAAATTTTAGGTGATTAGAGCCAAAGTAAGTCAAGGATGCTTGATTTATGATTTTTTTACAAGGTAAGCGGGCCATGGTATTGTTCTCATTTATCTTGGTTGATTTTCTTGTTTATTATACATTAAGCACAAAATAATATGTTCATGAAGATTTAATCCAGTTAAATTTATGTTCTATATTACTCATGTCTTGATGGTTTCTATAATCATTCACTAAAATTATGTTTATGATCATATAAGAGAACAAGATTAATGTGTTCATGCCTAAGAGCGAGAAAATCGCATCATGCTTAAGAGGGGGAAACCTATCATGTGTTAAGAGGGAGGAATTCCATCATGATTAAATTTAAAGTTTAAGATCATGTTAATGTCAACATTAAGAATCATGCTAAGAGAAATGATTAAGGTTTATATGCTCTTAGAACATGGACCTCAAGAGGTCATTATGGGATTCCTATCAATCATGGGCTATCCTAGAATTATGTGCCCTTAATTTGACAATTATATGGAGATGCATATAATTCTTATTTAGATCTCTATGTTAATAAAATGTTCCAAGAATTCTTAATTTAATTGTGAAGTGAAAGTTTTTTCTTAATGTCAATTGTAGCTACTACTGTTGTTTTATAATGTTCCCAATATGACCTACTGATTTGATGTTTTCCTTTGCATGGATAGAGATGTGATGTCTCTAGGTTTTAGAGAAAGTGGAGAATAGAAGGACAAGCAAGGACAAGGATACCTTGAAGCTTAAATTGGTGGGGTGCCATCTACCAAGATGATCCTATCATTTACAATCCTTTAGTATTATGTTCTACGTATGTTTTCCAAGTGTAGCTCATTAGAATTTAGACTTTAAGAAAAATAAGTTGTAGTCTCTATCCATGAATTATGTATGAATATTTTTAAATTAATGCATGGTGATTATTTATTTATTTGCAACGTGTAACATATTTGTCATGTTCCTCCAACTCCAAGTACCCCATGTCATGGAAAACATGGGGAATGCTTATGTTGCCATGTGTAAACTTGGAGGGGCGTCAAACAAGGACTCAACATGGGAGATTGGGTTCTATGGTGACAAAATTCATGGGGTTTTCCTAGTAAAGATTTGTTAGGCTTGTGTATCCTAGGTTGGTCCATGAGAAGTTTAGTTCCACTTCCTTTTGAACAACAAGGTGTGGACAGTTTCAACTAATCTTAATCTATACCCCTATCCCTCAGACTTTCCAATGCCTTATTGACATAGGCAGACATCAATATCAACATGAAAATTAGTTCCAACCATGTATGGATGTCAAGATATCTTGACCTTGTAGATCATGTATAAATTGCCTCTATGGACTCAAAGCTTGAGAAAATCTCTTCTCTTAGGCAACGTACAATGCTCATATGTGGGCATTCTCATCATTGCATTATCTTTGAGGGAAACATGATGGGGTTTTCCTTAATGATCTTCTTAAAATTGGTAGACTTTAAAGGTGAATTTAGGTTGGAAAATTATTGGGCATCAAGATACCAACCACATTCTTTTATTGTCGACACTATAGTTCCCCTTGTTGGCTAAATGGACATCTATAAATCCCTTTGTTTTGATTATGACAAACATTTCATTCTTATAAATCTAACGAGCTACTTGAGTGTGCAGGATGACAAAGCAACAAGGGAAAATCCACAAGCTTACATATTTATATTTTCATGCAATGTAATCACTGTTGTAAAAAACTTGTACAAAAATATAATGTACAAGTACTTAGAATTGCATGTAAATCAAGCGTTAGATTCTCCCTAGCTAAACACCACAGTTAGACAAGTCATCCCATTCAAATAAGATCACATAAGCAAACTCATACATATAATTAGTGCCTAAATTGAAACATTGAAACAGGATCAATCTCGGTCGACAAACTCCTCAACCGAGACACTCTCGGTCGACAAACTCCTCGACCGAGAAAGATCCAAAGTAGCCGTTAGACACAACAGACAAGTTAGTTGGCAGTTGGAGAAAGACGTTGCAAATCACTTGTTCCAGAGTGCCTGTCGGTCGACAAAAGTTCGACCGAGTAGGTGTCTCGGTCGACCATTCCTCGACCGAGATTGTCTCTGACAGCAACTGCAGAATTAATTAATTAGCCATTGTTAAAGCAACAACTTTGTACCTAACGGCTAGTTAAGCACTTAGAAACCCCTAGAAGTTGTCTAGAACGTCCTTAAGCATCCTTAGGCCATTCCTATAAATAGGACAAGCCATAGGACACTCAAACTCACTTGTTTACACTTGCTACACTTGAGAAATCCTTGAGCATACTTTGTGCAATCTGTTTGTAAGCAATTTGAGCATTGTGACAATTGGCCATTTCATTCCTTAGCTCATAATTCGTGTCCTATAGGCTAGTATCTCCTACCCACTGCAATCACAAGGTCACATACTTGGTTAGGAGATCTATACGCTTGATCTAGGCAAATCAAGCCTTGGGCTATAAAACATAAGTTGTAATTTCCTTTTTCTTTCTTGTTCCCTATTATTGTTTGTACTCTCCTTGCTACTCCTTGGTTGGAGGCTGCGGATTGGAGAGGGTGAAGATCTTCTTGGCGAAGAAGGAGACTTTGAGCTACTTCAGAAGGCTGGTGCAACGGGAGGTTACTTCTAGAGAGGAAGGCTACTTCAAGGGGGAGCTTGGAGTTACTTCAAAGAAGGCTACCTCAAAGTTGGTGCACCTACTTCAAGTGAAGGCTATTCAAAGGGTGTAAAGGAAAGTATTGTATTTTGTATAAATCCTCGAGAGGTAATAAAATAAATACTTTCAAATCCCGGTTGGGTAAGCAACCGGGTAGTGGACTGACAACTATAGTATTTGCTATAGTTGGAACCACTCTAAACACCTGTCTCTTTCTTCCAATTTCAATTGTGGTTGTTTGAATTCAATAAATTGTTAAAATAAATCAAAAACTCTATTCACCCCCCCCTCTAGTAGTTTTCAATTGGTATCAGAGCGGGCTTCAAGGAACCCTAACAAGGTCTTAAAGAAATGGGTGATGGAGTGCTCAACAACCTCAACCTCGAAGGGACACTTGTTGCTAGGCCTCCAACGTTCGATGGAACAAACTATCAATATTGGAAAAGAAGGATGCAGTTCTACTTCCAAGGCATCAATTGGGACTTATGGAGAATGGTGTCAACCCCATACGAGCTCCCCCAAACTCAATTTGCAGAATGGGATGCAAATACGGTAAAGCTGGCCCAAATGAATGCAAAAGCTGTAAGCATTTTATATTGTTCTATTTCGGTAGGAGAATTTAATAGAATATCTAATTGTGACACAGCCTATGATATTTGGCATAGACTATCCATAACCTATGAAGGTACAGTCCAAGTCAAAAATTCCAAGATTAGCATGTTTAAACAAAAATTTGAACACTTTCGTATGGATACTAATGAATCAATTAGTGAAATGTTTGCAAAATTCTCTACTATTGTTAATGGTTTAAGTGCTTTAGGAAAACCTATTCCTGAAGAAGATCAGGTATCAAAGATCCTTCGTTCACTTCCTCCAAAATATAAGCCAAAGGTGACAACCATTGAAGAAGCAAACGACCTCACTCGACTGAAAATGGAGCAACTTATTGGCAACTTAGAAGCTCATGAAGCAACCCTAGAAGAGGAAGAAAGAAGAGCACGTGAACTTCAGCAAGGAAAGAAGAAGGATGTGGCTCTAAAAGCTTCAAAGGCTGTCACACAACAAAGTGAGGAGTCAAGTGAAGAAGAGGGAGAAGAAGCCTTGATAGTAAATGGTAAGAAATACAAAAGATTTAAATCTAACAAAATTTCCAGCTCTTCTTCTACCCCTCCTAGGTGCTTTGAATGTGGGAAGAAAGGGCATTTCAAGAATGAATGTCCTAAAGCAAAGAAAGGAAAGAAAAGCTCACACAAGAAGAAGGGAGAAAAATCCTATAAAGCTGCATGGGACGAATCAAGTGACAGTGAAAGCGGAGAAGAAACCGTGGATTGTCTAATGGCAAGAGAAGATGATGAAAACTCTCAAGAGGTAAGCCTACTTGATCTTTCTAAAGAAGAGTTAGTCACTAGTCTACAAGAAATTCATGATAAGTATGTTGATGTCAAGAAGAAACTAAAGAAGGTTATCAAATCAAATGATGAGCAAATTGCTAAATTAGATAATCTTTCTTCTGAAAAGAATAACGTTGATCTTGAGAATTTGTCTTTAAAAACATCTTTGGATGATTGCACTAGAAAGCTACTCACTCTAGAAACAAATGTTGATCTTCTTTCTAAAGAAAAGACTGACTTGTTAGCTAAACTAAAAGATTTTCAGACTCAACCTATTTTGTGTAACCATCTAGACTATGATAATGTTATAAAAGAAAGAGATTCATTGCTATCTGATTTAGATCAAGCAAGAAAAGATTTACACAAGAAAATGAATGATATTGCTCAGCTGCAAAGAGAACTTCATGAGTTAAGAAGAAAAGATATACTTGATAACATTCTAAGCATTGGTACTGTTTTCAACGGAAGAAAAGGTTTGGGATATGCTCCAAAGAAAAATCAACCCAAAAGAACTCAAACTATGTTTGTACCCAAGAACACAATGGCTAGAAAGAGAAATGAAGTTGACTCTATTACTTGCCATTTTTGTTTACGTCTTGGACACTATTCCTTTTCATGCCCTTATAAAACTAAGGATTCCGAATTAGTTTGGGTCCCAAAACCTCAAACTTAGTAGAGTCAAATAGAATTTAGTTGAGATATGACCAAAAAGCTCCATCTTGCTATTTATATTGTCTTATCTCAACTAAACAAAAGATTTTATGCTTATTGTTAATTTTCTGCATTATTGTACTGAAACAGAAACTTAGTCGGTCGAAGTATTGTCGACCGAACCATTAATCGGTCGAAGTATTGTCGACCGACCGAATGTCTGTAACATATCAAAAATTACAGCAATTATTTTGGTCGAAAATTGTTCAACCAAGCTACATTTCTGTGTTTTCTGGTTTTGTAATACAGTAATCTTCTCGATCGACAAATTGTCGACCGAGACATATGTCGGTCGAACAATTGTCGACCGACTGGACTTCTGATTCAGAACTTTTATACAAATCTGTACTTAAATGATTCTAACCATATCGGGCCATCACATGGGTACCAAAATCTACATTTTAATGCAGGAATGGGTGGTTGACAGTGGATGTTCCAAACATATGACCGGAAACAAGGATGCATTCCAAACCTTTGAAGAAAAGAAAAGTGGAACAGTCACCTTTGGAGACAATGGTAAGGGCAAAATCGTTGGAATAGGTAATGTTGGTACAAACCTCGAAATAAAGAATGTTCTACTCGTTGATGGTTTGCACCATAATTTGATAAGTGTTAGTCAATTATGTGATAGTGGTTATGATGTGTTATTTAACAAAACTTGCTGAAAGTTATTGATAGAAAACACTACAAATGTTGTTTATGAAGGAAATAGAGTTGGAAATCTTTATATTCTTAAACCTAACTCTATAAAATCAGTAGTGGGAAAATGCTTGCTTGCAAATGACAATACCTTACAAGTATGGCATAAAAAGCTAGGACATGCTAGTTCACATGTTATTAAAAAGTTAGTGAAATATGATCTTGTTCGTGGATTGCCTACTTTATCTTTTGATCAAGTTGAAAACTGTGAACCATGCACAATGGGAAAGCAAACCAAAACCTCTTTTAAACCAAAACATGTACTTAGCACCAGTAGGTCCTTAGAATTAATTCATATGGATTTATTTGGACCCATGAGGACACAATCTATTGGTGGTAAAAGATACTGTTTTGTTATTGTTGATGATTATAGTAGATACACATGGGTACACTTTATTGCAACTAAAGATGATACTATTCATGTTTTTATACAATTTTGTTCCAAGATTGAAAATCTATTACAAAGCAAAATATGTACCATTAGAAGTGATCATGGTGGAGAATTTGAAAATCATACATTTGAAGAGTTTTGTACATCTCAAGGGTACACTCATAATTTTTCTTCTCCACGCACCCCACAACAAAATGGTATAGTTGAAAGGAAAAATCGATCACTACAAGAAATGGATAGAACTATGATGCTTGAACATAACACACCCAAAACCTTTTGGGCTGAAGCTGTAAACACTGCATGCTATGTGCTAAATAGAGTAATTGTTCACTCTCATTTAAAGAAAACTCCATATGAACTAATACATTCTAAGAAACCTAGAGTTGACTATTTTCATACCTTTGGCTCCACATGCTATATCTTAAATACCAAAGATGATAGAGATAAGTTTGACTCAAAATCACACAAAGCATTCTTTTTGGGATATTCCACCTCTAGCAAAGCTTTTAGAGTATATAACACTATATCTAGAAAAGTTGAGGAATCTATTCATGTTTCTTTTCATGAAGAGTCCAAATATGAAAATCTAGAAATCATAGATCTCACAAATCAATTCGAAAATATAACCATACCAAATAATAGTGAGAAAAGTACTACAAATAATCACCAAGTTGAACCACAACCTACACCTAGGCTTATTAAAGATCATCCTCAAGAATTAATTATTGGAGATCCTAATGATAAAGTTAAAACTAGGTCTTCTTTCAAAGATGTTGCAAACATGGCTTTTGTTTCTATCATTGAACCTAAAAAGATATCTGAAGCTCTTAAAGATGATTATTCGATAATAGCCATGCAAGAATAATTGAATCAATTCACGAAAAATGATGTATGGGATTTAGTTCCTAAACCACAAGATAAAACCATAATAGGAACTAAATGGGTTTTTAGGAACAAGCTAAATGAGGCAGGAGAAGTAATAAGGAATAAAGCTCGGTTAGTAGCACAAGGATATAATCAACAAGAAGGAATAGATTTTGATGAAACGTATGCACTGGTAGCTAGACTTGAAGCTATTAGAATGTTACTAGCTATTGCTGCACATAAAAATATCAAACTATACCAAATGGATGTAAAAAGTGCATTTCTAAATGGCATCATTCAAAAAGAAGTATATGTTGCCCAACCACCTGGTTTTGAAATACCGGAAAAAGGTGACTATGTTTATAAACTTAAGAAAGCACTTTATGGTTTAAAACAAGCACCTAGAAATTGGTATGAAAGGCTCAAAACATATCTTTTTTATAATGGTTTTTCTATTGGAAGTTCAGATTCTACTTTATTTTTCAAAACATATACATCTGATTTCCTAGTTGTGCAAATATATGTTGATGACATTATTTTTGGAGCTTCTAACGATTCATTGTGCACACAATTTAGTGATATTATGCGAAAAGAATTTGAAATGAGCCTCATGGGTGAACTAACTTTCTTTCTTGGTTTTCAAATTAAGCAAACACCTGCCGGAATATTCATAAGCCAAGAAAAATATACTAAAGAACTCTTAAAACGTTTTGGGATGGATCAGTGCAAACATGCTACTACTCCTATGGCTACTTCTACTAAAATTGATAAGGATGAAAATGGTGAACCTATTGATGATTCTTTATATAGAGCCATGATTGGTAGTTTGCTTTACTTAACTGCTTCTAGACCGGACATTATGTTTCCCGTTGGTCTTTGTGCTCGATTTCAATCACAACCTATGCGCTCTCATTTTCTAGCAGTTAAACGAATTCTTCGTTACCTAGCCGGTACTACTTGTTTTGGTTTATGGTATCCAAAAGGATAATCCTTGGATTTTAAAGCTTATACTGATGCAGATTATGCTGGTTGTCGACTTGATCGCAAGAGTACTAGTGGTGGCTGTTTCTTATTAGGGAAAGCTTTAGTATCTTGGTTTAGCAAGAAACAAAATACGGTTTCCCTATCTACAACTGAAGCTGAATATATGGCAGCCGGGTCTTGTTGTGCTCAAGTGCTTTATATGCAACAAGTATTAAACGATTATGCTTTTACTTTTTCATCTACGCCTATTTTTTTGTGAAAACACAAGCGCTATAAACTTAGCACACAATCCTATTTTACACAGCCGAGCTAAACATATTGAAATCCGTCATCATTTTTTAAGGGATTACATCTCCAAGAATCATGTTTCCCTTCATCATGTTGATACGGAAGATCAATTGGCTGATATTTTTACAAAACCGCTTCCACTAGATCAATTTAACACAATTAGGAAGCAATTGCTTATCACTCCTTTGGAAGATGTTTTCTTTGATATTTGTGCTACTTAAACAAAAACTCTTATTTACATCATGATATTTTGGCTTTTAAATGGACATCTTTGTCATTAGTTTTGATGGGGCATCTAATTAAGGGGGAGTTTTTATTTCTAAATGGATATCTTTTTGAAATGACAAAGGGGGAGAAATAAATATAAAACTAAAACTTTGAAAAACTCAATCAATGAGTTTCATAAATAAACTCTTGGCTATACATTGAAAGTTGATATATTCCCTAGTGAATTGGATTTCATGTTCCATAATTCAAGGGGAATAATAAGCACACATTTTATAAACAAGAGGAAAAGCTACAAAAGGTAATCTAAAGGTATGAAACTCATATGGTTTATATTTCCTTTATTTTTATATTTTGGAAATGTTTGTCATCTTCAAAAAGGGGGAGATTGTTGGCTAAATGGACATCTATAAATCCCTTTGTTTTGATTATGACAAACATTTCATTCTTATTAATCTAACGAGCTACTTGAGTGTGCAGGATGACAAAGCAACAAGGGAAAATCTACAAGCTTACATATTTATATTTTCATGCAATGTAATCACTGTTGTAAAAAACTTGTACAAAAATATAATGTACAAGTACTTAGAATTGCATGTAAATCAAGCGTTAGATTCTCCCTAGCTAAACACCACAGTTAGACAAGTCATCCCATTCAAATAAGATCACATAAGCAAACTCATACATATAATTAGTGCCTAAATTGAAACATTGAAACAGGATCAATCTCGGTCGACAAACTCCTCGACCGAGACACTCTCGGTCGACAAACTCCTCGACCGAGAAAGATCCAAAGTAGCCGTTAGACACAACAGACAAGTTAGTTGGCAGTTGGAGAAAGACGTTGCAAATCACTTGTTCCAGAGTGCCTGTCGGTCGACAAAAGTTCGACCGAGTAGGTGTCTCGGTCGACCATTCCTCGACCGAGATTGTCTCTGACAGCAACTGCAGAATTAATTAATTAGCCGTTGTTAAAGCAACAACTTTGTACCTAACGGCTAGTTAAGCACTTAGAAACCCCTAGAAGTTGTCTAGAACGTCCTTAAGCATCCTTAGGCCATTCCTATAAATAGGACAAGCCATAGGACACTCAAACTCACTTGTTTACACTTGCTACACTTGAGAAATCCTTGAGCATACTTTGTGCAATCTGTTTGTAAGCAATTTGAGCATTGTGACAATTGGCCATTTCATTCCTTAGCTCATAATTCGTGTCCTATAGGCTAGTATCTCCTACCCACTGCAATTACAAGGTCACATACTTGGTTAGGAGATCTATACGCTTGATCTAGGCAAATCAAGCCTTGGGCTATAAAGGATAAGTTGTAATTTCCTTTTTCTTTCTTGTTCCCTATTATTGTTTGTACTCTCCTTGCTACTCCTAGGTTGGAGGCTGCGGATTGGAGAGGGTGAAGATCTTCTTGGCGAAGAAGGAGACTTTGAGCTACTTTAGAAGGCTGGTGCAACGGGAGGTTACTTCTAGAGAGGAAGGCTACTTCAAGGGGGAGCTTGGAGTTACTTCAAAGAAGGCTACCTCAAAGTTGGTGCACCTACTTTAAGTGAAGGCTGTTCAAAGGGTGTAAAGGAAAGTATTGTATTTTGTATAAATCCTCGAGAGGTAATAAAATAAATACTTTCAAATCCCGGTTGGGTAAGCAACCGGGTAGTGGACTGACAACTATAGTATTTGCTATAGTTGGAACCACTCTAAACACCTGTCTCTTTCTTCCAATTTCAATTGTGGTTGTTTGAATTCAATAAATTGTTAAAATAAATCAAAAACTCTATTCACCCCCCTAGTAGTTTTCACCCCTTTTTACCCCACCACTTTAGGCATGCATATGATACACAATGGAATGTTTAAATGAAGTAAGTGTATTTTATGTGTGGAAATTTTCTCTTGTATAGTGCTTCTTGTTGGATTCTTGATATACATGAAGCTCGTTCATCAACAATATTAGTGTTTGACAAGGTTGGCATTTGTGTGGTGGAGATGAACATCTCCATCCATGTCTTTCATATGTAGGACACCCTAGTTGTACATGTCATGGGTGATATAGGCTCACCCCCATTTAGGTTTGAACTGGCCCTAATATCAACACTCAAAATGACACAGAGTACTGGATCACTTTTGTAAAAAAAAATTAGGGACAAACCCTCTTGTTGAAACTTAAGTAGCACTACCTTGATAACATTGTGTGTGATGCAAATGTCTCATTTTCTATTCTTAAAGTGTGTTGAGGTAGTTAATATGGTCTTTGACCATTCTAACTTAGGAATTTTGACTTCTAATAGTATGTAGAGAGATGGGATCTTGACCTCCACTGGTAGGACTTCCTGCATGCCATATACAAGTGGGTATGGCATGACTCCTACATATATTCTGATAGGTGTTTGATACACCCATAGGGCCATCAATAGATGATCATGTTAGTTGAAATTTGAGTACATTGTATTCTTGAGGATCTTTATTAGGTTCTTATTTTATGTCTCTACATATACAATCATCTAGGGATGGTGTAGCAACGTTTGATGATATTTGATTCCCAATGTGTTTACATACTCCTTGAAAGATTTGGTGATGAAGATCGTGCCGTAGTCAGAGATGATTTCATGCATCATTTCATATTGGCTTGGGATGTTTTTGAGGAACTTGATCACTTGTTGGGTTGATACATTGGTGATAGATACAACTTCCACCCATTTAGTGAAGTAGTCAATAGAGAACAATACAAAGCATCTTTTGTCTGACTCTTTATGATGTATCTTTCTTATCATGTTAATTACCCAAGAAGAGAAAGGCCTAGGCATGGCCATATTGTATCAATGGTTAGCTTTTCCATGGATGCATTCATCATCGAATTGGCACATGCAACATTGTGGACATATTGGAAATAGTCTATCTCCATGGCGTTCCATTAGTATCCTAGAATTCTATCTTCTTTACGAACATGACACCACTCTTGTGTGTGCCACATAATCATCTATGGACCTCTTTTGTGAGAGCATCAACTTCTATCTTGATGACTAATCTAAGGAGTGTTTGATTTTGTGAATGGTGATAAAGATGTCTCAATCCTAGGATGTAATGTGTAGCTTTCCATTTCAATGCTTGCTCTTCTATTATGAAGAGGGTTTTTGGAATGACTTGGTTCTCCAAATAGGATTTAATGTCGTGGAACATGTCCTTTATTTTTTGTTTATTCTATTGTAAATGACCATGTATGGGCCGACTGAGACATTATTTGAATCTTAAAGGAGAACCTTTGGTCGTCATGGATGTCAATCTATGAGGTGAGCATGTCTAAAGCATTGGTGAAGGCATTATACTCTCATTTCATGAATTTGATGGAGATTTGTTCCAAAACTATAGTGAGTGAGAAAAAGTAGTCTTGAGAGGGGATCATAGTTTTTATGATAAGTCCTCTGGTTGTTCTTGAATTGGGAGGTCATGAGGATAGAATCTTCATAGACTGAAGGTGGTGTTCCCCTTGAAACTTGTCAAGCTCAAGTTCGAAGATGCATGATTTGTATTAAACCACATTATTTGTGTTGTTGAACTCTAAGCTATTTGCCCACAATAAGATGTTTGTGTGGGCCTTGGAGGACTACTCTGATCCCAACCCCTTTGCACCTAACGAGTCCATCAAAGAAGATCATCCATAGGTATGGATCTAAGGGGATGATGATGTTTGGTGAATCGGTCATTTTGATGTCTCCATCAAGAATCATATACTCATTTGTTTGTTCTTCAGGGAGCAAGAAGTCTACTACATGATCTACTAGTACTTTTGCCTTGACATCCTTCATGGGTATATAAGTAAATTGGAACACTTCCCATTTTGCATATTTTCCGGTGAGGGTAGGTCATTCACACAAGTAGTGAAGTAAATCATGTCTTGTAATGCGTCGAAGTGGGTATGTTCTTAGATAGTAACACAAATTCCTTGTGGCATACACTAGAGCATGTCAATGCTTTTCAAGTGTTGTGTATTAGACCTAGGTGTCGTTCAACTTATTGAATAAATAATAGATGGAGTTCTCATTGTTGGTCGTTGGATAGATCATGATGCTTCTCATCTATGTGTACACAGACAAATAGTCAAATGGTGAGAGGGTATGTTAGCATTTCCTATTTTAGAATAAGTGGTAGGGTGAGGTAGTCTATAAGCTTTTATAGAACCACTTCACATTATTTATTCCATCTAGAGTCAGAGCTCTTCTTTAGTAGCTTGAAAATGGGCTCACAAAAGTTTGAGCTTGCCTATGAAGTGGTTGATGCAATGGAGATGGACGAGCAAGCCTCATATCTCCTTTTGTGTCTTTTATGGGTAAATTTCTTGAATGGCTAGGTCCTTTCTTAGGTCCATTTTGATTCCTCTTTGGATGACTATGTATCCCTGGAATTTACCATATGCAAGTTCAAAGGTACATTTTGTTGGGTTTAAACATAGTGAGAATCTCCTTAGGCATTGAAAGAGACTCCCTTTATGAGTGATGTGATCTTTAAGAGTTTTAGATTTAGAAATCATTTCCTACACCTAGGCCTCCAGCTCTTTATGCATCATATAACGGAGTTGGCGACAACCACCCTTTGATATGTGAATCTAGTTTTTTAGGTCAAAAGACATGACTTTGTAGTAGAATACTCCCCATTTAGTTATGAAAGAAATATTCTCCTACACACACACACACACACACACACACACACATATATATATATATAGTGTGTGTGTGTGTGCATATATGGGATTAAGAGAGAAAGATCCCCCCTCTCGCATGCCCGTGGCGGAGGCTGAACGCCCGAGAGGGTGGTAAATCATGGCGGCAACTGGGAGTCAAACCCAGATGTGTGTGCATATATATATATATATATATATATATATATATATATATAAAAATACACACACACATATACCCACTTGATATGTTTGTTTCTAGAAAAGCCATCCATGAAGCTCATGAGGGAATGGCCAACATTGATGTGGACTAGTATGTCAATGTACGACAATAGGAAGTCGTCTTTAAGATATATCTTGTTGAGATTGCATTAGTCCACACACATTCATGATTTGGCATATATCTTTGGGGAAGGTACAATGTTGGAAAGCCATGTAAGATAGATGACCAATTCAAAGAACCCAAGAGCATATTACTTCTAGACATCTTTTCTGATCTTGAGGCTCTATTTTGGTCGTATTCGTCCATATTTTTATTTGAATGGGAAGATGTTGAGGATTATTGGTAGGCAATGAACTGTGATCAGATCATCTAACCATGGCACATTTGAGTAACTCCAAAATAATACATCAATGGGGTTGAATAGGAGTTCTATTAATTACTTTTTGATAAGTTGAGGTAGACGCATCCTAATTTTGACTTTATGTTTCTCAAAGCCTAAGGGAGATTGCTTATCTTCGTCCCATCCTATATATGAAAGGTGATGCTCCTTCAACATGTAGTATGGTATGGGAGCATCTTTGAATTTTGGGTCATTTTTGTCATAGATTTGTGTTTTCTGAGAAATATTCATCAAGCTTGAGTCTAGTAAGAGTTGCTTCTATTATTTTTCTAGTGTTTTTCATTTTATAATACTTTTGATAGGATATGCATGTATTGTGAAGCATGGAAAAATATCCATTTTGGGATCTACTCAACATTATAATGTTATTATTCTAACTATCTCTTTTTGGACATTGGATGTAGATTCATACTTAGGGACACTAGCTTGTCTTGCTTTCAGTTTTGTAGCTTGCACCCTCTTTGCACAAGATAGATTTTCATTGTGAATTTTCCACGTGGTATGTTTTAATAATAGAATTGGTCCTCCACACTTCAAATATTCCATATGCATCATCATAGTCATCATGTTGGGCTTCACAATCCTCCTCCATGCACTTAGTACTCCACTTGTATGGGCCTTGTGAATTTAATGAGTTGACAATGGAAGTTGGTGTTGTGAAGTTGGCTAGATTGATTGATATTCACATATATTGGGGAGACAGATCAGTAGCCTCTTGTACTTCATTCATGAACCTTAAGGAGACATTAATACTTCCTTACATTGTAGTTTGTTTTGGGCGGTATGGATGCCATCAAAATCTTCAACAATGAGGTTGATTTCCCTAGTGTTGGCTATATTCTGGGGTAGTCAACATGGTTATCATCATCTACCTCCTAAATGAGGTATGCTATCATTATAGGCACAATATCTTTTGTTTCATATGACCTATCATTAGTCATGATGATGGTGCATGAGAACTAGGAGTGGGGACCTTTGCATCTATGTCCCAAGTCCCACCAATAAAATCGTGGAGCCAACACTCTTTATCACACCTTATCTATCAAGCTTTTGTACTCAAGTATTTAGAGGGAGGCTTGTATCTTAGATATACTCAATTTTTCAAGTCATCATGAGTAGGAAAAAGTGAAGGAAACCTCCAATATGGTATACATCATGTAAAGTGTGGATGGTTGTATGATGGACCATAGAACCCAAGGACTATATGGTTTTATGAACTATATATGTCCTTGTCTTCTTGATCCCAACCCTTGGTCAATGTAGGAAACCATGTCTCATAGATTTTGGGTAATATAAACTAAGATCACATGGTAGGTGGTGCGGTCTACACAATTGAGGTGTCACATAGTTGATGGTGGCAATTTGGAGCGTATTGAATCCAAGCTTGAGGTTGTCTTCTTTTATGCATGCTAAGGTACTATTTGGATTTTTGCTTGGAAGGTGACGGTACTATTTCCCATATGGTACTTGTTATCCTTAATGTAATGAGGATGGTACCACATTGTTCTGATGAATTCAAAATCTCTCTAGGATATGATTAAAAGTTGATCTTAGCTTCATGGTCATGAATAATATAGAGAATTTTGTGGCCTGATCAGGAGTTCAATGTAACTTATCCCAAAGCATACTTGAGTGCACTGTCAAAGGAGGTGGCCTTCTTTGTGGTAGGATGGATATCCTTGGGGTTACCCACAAATCGATGGTGTATTTGTGACTCTACTGTAGCAATATTAAGTCCAAATGGTGTTGTCCAACACAGAATATTTTCAAACAAAATATATGCCACCACATTTCAATATCAACCAAATGAAATTTATGTGTGTGCATCATTCCAGTCATCAGTGCAAAAACATGTCACTAACAATCAACCACGATAATCAGACACACTAGTGACATTCACAACTAAAGAGTCAACAAAGCTTGAAAGGAAGTTCACTCCCTTAGGAGTACACCATTATGCCAAATGTTCAACATATCCTTCAATTCCCAGCCATAAAGGCTCCTCCTATAATCCCTTACCCATGTATAATAATGTCGAAACCCATTGTGACTATCATAGCACCAAGGGGCACAAAATTTATTCATGTCTTGATCAAAAACATACTCTACAAGATTTGATTGAATCATTGCAGGTTAAGATGGTTGTAATTAAAGACACACCTTAATCTTCGAATGTTGTAGCTGCCATCACTATAACCAAGGATACAACTATTCAATCCATCCTTTGAAGAAAACACTTGACAGTTGGTTTTGGAGTGCCAACATTATTGTTATTGTCTAAGGAAAAAAGCATGTAATCCCTTAAGGCATACCAAGGTCAGTCTTCTTACCATGGACACATTGAAGATAGAATGTTTGACCAGTTTGGATTCACCATCACCGACTATAAACACCAGTCATCATACCATAACCGGCCAATTCCAAATCAACTATGATTCAATTAATAATGCAAGCTCAAAGAAAACGCAAAGGACTACAAATCCTAGTCCTAATGCCAATTCATATTGTGGCCCAAGCCATAGTGATTGAGATTCCTCCACACTTAGATGAAAGGAAAATAAAATTCGTCTCTATAAAGGAGTCCCTATACATGCTCTAGAAGAAACAACATAAGAAATTATTGAGGAAACACAAATAAAGTACCTCCCACTATGGAGTTGTGTAAAGAAACAAGTCCTGGAGTAGAAGCAGAAATCCAATTCCTAAATGTGCCTAAAGGAGAAGTGTCACTAAAAGATATGCAAAACTTCACATCACACCAAGAAGTTGTGATGAAAACCCTCTAAGGTGTGTATGTATCCAAAGAGGTTAAGTTAGAGGCACTCATTATCGCAATTATACTCATCACAAACACACATCTAATTTCATTTGCTAAAGACAAAACAACATAAGAAAAGTACCACAACATGTTGGTTCTCATCATATCTATACACAGGGGCATCAAGCGCCCCTCATGCCTCATTGACAATGGGTCATGCCTTGGTGTATGTTCCCTCAAAACACTTATCAGTATGGGGAGGTGTTGAGCTTGAGATAGAGTTGCTTTAGTGGATGATTGTCACTACATGTCATTATTTGTATCCGATGGAATTAACACCACCTCCACTATAGAATCAACATTTTTCAAATGGGCAGTTTTTATCCATTAAAGCTTCTGATTTGTCATTGAAGATCAATCTTGAGGCAGAAAAGTGTGGCCAATTTGTTGATAGACCTCTCTTTTGATGAATTTTTAATTCAAACTCTTGATTGAATAAATTTAGAAAATGTGTTGTATCATTTTAGGGATAAAGTTCTATTTTGAGGTCAAACATAACATTAGATTATGATAATTAATTTTCTTTGTCAACCCTTTACATTGAGTGCTTCCTTATTACCATAACCAAGGAATAGATCCTTTTAGTGCTTCTCAAGTACTTAAGTGTGTTATTTATGGCAGTCCAGTGATTTTCACTGGATTCTGACAAATATCCACTCGTCATGTCTTAATACATACGAGATAACTTGATAAGTACACATCCTCTCGTCATGTCTAATACATATGGGATAACATGATGATTATAAAACATTGCATACATGATAGATCCAATTGTGAATGCATATGGCATCTTATTCATGTTTTTTTTCATTCTTCACAAGAACTGGGACACTAGACTCTTGAGACACTAACTCCATGGAAAATGGACAAGTTTTCTCTCATTGAGTCTTGCATGCTGAATCCCTTCAACATCTTGTCAATGTATGTGCTCTTTCTTAGATCAAGAAGCTTTTCTAGATCTTTCTCTCTAGATCCCAATTCCTATCACATAGGATGCTTCGCTTAAACTTCTTCATTGAGAAGGTACTTCCTTCCCAAGTTTTAATATTTGTAGGATAAGGATGTTGTTCCCCATCATTACGTTGAATATAAATATGATCCCACTCAATTCTTGTAATCACAGGTTTCATCTTCCTTTTGACTAAAGTCAAACTCTTTGATTGTCTTGTCAAAATGGAATATTCCATCTCAAAGATGCTTGCTTCAATCCATAGATTGACCTTTGTAGCTTATGAATTTATTTGCAATAACTAGATTTATAAAACCTTCTAGGTTGTGTCACATACACATCCACTACGATATTCCTATTAAGGAATGGGGTTTTAACATCCATCTCACCAAATATCAAAGTCATATTAAGTTGCAATAGCAAACATGATCCTGATGGACTGAACTATGGTAACTGGTGAAAAGATTTCATCAATTTCAACATGTTGAGCTTGTTTGAAACCCTTTTTAACCAATACACTCTTATAGGTTTGTAAACTACCATTCATGTTGGTCTTCTTCCTAAAAACCCAATTGAACCCTATGGGTTTTACCCCTTCAACTTGGGTTTTACTCCTTCAATAGCTTCTAGGTAGGTTGTTGACTCATCATCTATGACCAACATATCACCTTCTTGATCCATAACATATCATAATATTTCAAGTTGAAGGCATGTCCTACTAGATCTACTAGGTTTTGCGTATTACATAAGAACTTGAGATTCCACAACAATTTGTAATTCTCCTTGTTCCAATTGTACCTCTTTTAGGTTCAATGTCTTCTTGTTGGTCTTGAACGTTTTGACTTCTACTTTTCTCCCACTGATTCCTTTGAAATTAAATTCCCTTTAGGAATGCAGTCAGCATGGCAACATACATTTTGTTGTCGAATTGGAATAAAAGGTAGTATTCCATAAAATAACATTTAGGTGATTTGTGGACAAAGCTTTTCAAGAAACTATTTTCTTACACAAGCTTTCAACCCTAATCCTTATAAAAACACATATTGAAACACCTCACATGTCATATCTCGTATGGTATCTTTTGAACCATTTTAGATGGTAAATCATTTTAGTGTAAAGCATGTGCACAAAAGGAAATTGGAAGATCAACTAGATTTATTCATAATCGCACCATGACTAACATGGTCAGATTCCTTCTTTCTATACACTCTCATGATACACTATAATTGTGTTTCAGGTGGAGTTCATCATGATACATTATCATGATCTTTTGGAAGGTTCTCAAACTCTTGGTTTAAAATATTTCCACATCAACGATATCAAAGTGTTTTAATACTTTGACCAAGTTGGTTACATACTTCATTCACGGTCTCCTTGAACAGTTCACAAGATTCATACTTGTATTTCATTAAATACAAATCAAAATATCTACTGAGATCAGTGAATATAATGAGGTACTAATAACCACCTCTAGAATTTATTCTAAAAGGTCTATATACATCAACATGTATGAGTCTTGATGGAATAGTCTCTCTCCCACTGCATCTAGTGAAGATGCTTTTGTCATATTTACCAATAAATAAGACTCACATGACTCTATTGGTTCATTAACCAAAAGAGTCTAGACAACCATCATTATGGATTCTAGAGATGCATTTCTTATTTATGTGCTCTAGATGATAATGCTACATGTATTCATTGTTTGATTGATTGAGTCATTCAATATATGTGTCACACACATTTTTCTCTACAAATATCAAGTATAGATAATGAGACGTAAGGCATTACCATAAAAGATCATATTTTTGAAAGTAATACATGATGTTTTTCATTGATGGCGGGTACATGATAGCAATTCACTAATTCTACTACATGCCCATCAGGATGAATGAAAGATTCCAACTACAATGGCAACAACTCTTTCTTTGCACAATTGTAGCGCATTTCTTCTCCGATCATGTAGTAGAGATCTCTATCTCCTTCTTCTTTGTGAGTTTCTACAATTGTAAAGGACAAATTCCTTTTGCACTTACCCTTCTCCTCATTTTGAGTGCAGAAGACTTGGACTTCAGCTTAGCCTTAGAAGTCTTCTTGGCCTTGCCTTTGTCGTTGTACTTCACTCTATTGACCATCATCACAAGTTTTCCCTTCTTCATTATTGCTTCAACATTTATCAACATGTCGAGTATTTTTTACAACAGTTTAGCCAAGTTACTCAAGTAGTAACACTCGATAAATTGGCTATATAATTTTAGCAACGATTGTAGAATCATATTCATGTTGATAAATGTTGATAAATGTTGATAAATTGGCTATATAATTTTAGCAACGATTGTAGAATCATATTCATGTTGATAAATGTTGATAAATGTTGATAAATTGGCTATATAATTTTAGCAACGATTGTAGAATCATATTCATGTTGATAAATGTTGATAAATGTTGATAAATTGGCTATCTCCTTCTTCTTTGTGAGTTTCTACAATTGTAAAGGACAAATTCCTTTTGCACTTACCCTTCTCCTCATTTTGAGTGCAGAAGACTTGGACTTCAGCTTAGCCTTAGAAGTCTTCTTGGCCTTGCCTTTGTCGTTGTACTTCACTCTATTGATCATCATCACAAGTTTTCCCTTCTTCATTATTGCTTCAACATTTATCAACATGTCGAGTATTTTTTACAACAGTTTAGCCAAGTTACTCAAGTAGTAACACTCGATAAATTGGCTATATAATTTTAGCAACGATTGTAGAATCATATTCATGGCCAACTCTTAGTTCAAAGGGAATCCCAATCTCTCTATATGTTCTACATGCCCAATTATATTGATCACACGGGGCTCGACTGGATCTCCTTCTATCATTTTGTACTCAAAGAGTGCCTTTGAGACATTGTACCTTTCTTACTTTGCATGATTTTGGTTCGTATTCTTAAGATGTGTGACCATCTCAAGAATCCCCATGTCTTCATGTTGCTCATGCAACTCATAGTTCATACATCATAGCATAAGGTGCTTAATGTCTAAGGCATCATTGGCATTCTTCCAATAAGCATCCACTTCATCCCTAGGTGCATCAGGAGCAGGTTTCTCTGGCATTGGTGTCTCCAGGACATAGAGCTTATGCTCATCATTGAGAACCCTTCTCAAAGTCCTTAACCAATCATGGAAGTTTCTCCAATTTAGTTTGTTCTTCTTCAGAACTGATCGCAATGATGATTTGTTTGAAGTTTATTTCTACAAAATAAAATTGCAATTTATAAAAATACTTTTTATTAATTAGATTTGATAACATAGACGATACTAATTATGCCTTTAATTAATTATTTCTCCCACTAATTTTCTCAAATCAATAGCCCTCACTACTAATTCAGAAGATTGTAGTGTAAAGCCTTCTAGTGAGTCAAGATCCATATTTCATCAAATCATGAGTCATCTTTGGTGATCGCCTACAACTTGACTATTTAGGTAGACATCGTTTGTCAATTGCATCTCATGAAACTCTTGGATTAATGGTGTGCACAACTCTTTGGCATGGTCCATATGTATGTTTCTAGGTACTTAATCTCATTAAGATCACCTAGTTAAGCCTAACCAAAAAGTCAACATGATAGAATATGCACCCTCATTTGGCAGATCTACATATCCACCATCAAACTTCCATGCAATGGGAAATGCACCACGCTTTGGTGTAACCTACACTTAGCCAATTAAGTTTTTCATGTGTTTCTTATGGAAAGCATCTAATATTTTATGTTGTATTGAGGGATTTTCTATAAATACATATGCATATCCTATCACCATATACTTATAGTGTCTATCATATACATGCTATAACCACAAATGACATATGAAAATATAAAACACAAGAGATGGTTATGACCATACTATTTTAATTCCTTGAAGACACAAGGAATTACTACCACCTCAAGTCTACATCACATGTATCAAACCAATCAAAGTTGATCAGTTCAACACTTGAACCGATCAGCTTGCCTCCTGGTTGGTCAGTTGGTCGGTCAGATTTATCCTCTAGTCTCCGGTCCAAATGACGTCTGGACACCTCCAACCGATCGATTGGGCCACCAGCGGATTGTTTCAGCTCCTGTCATCGGTCCTCTAGCCGATCGGTTTGTCTTATAAAATGGGTGGTTTGTATGGTGTTGACCATCTTCTTTTCCATAAGAAGAATTAAAACTATCCTTAGCATATTACATGGTAATAGGGAAACCTCAAGTTACATTCAAGGGGAGCATAGGAAGGAAAGAACCAATACTTTTACATATGGAAAAGGAGATAGAGGCTCGATATGCAAATTGAGATAAAATAGGAATACAATCATCCAACCACGCACAAAGATCTAAAGGGGTTATTGGCCATAACCATGCTAAAATCCACCATCAAAACCGATTTTAGGGTGACGTATATAAATTGAATATACATCATATCATATATATATCATATTTGTGGTATTGTATGTGGTATTTAATTGGATGTACACTTTAGTCATATTAATATCGCATCATATGCAATAAAATAAATCTAATAAGATTGATGTAAATCTAGATAAATCATAAATTGGTGTGGCTTTGATACCACTATTTTGAAATCGGGGCAACTGATAAGGCAACAGAAACAAAAAAAATAATACATGATTCCCTAATCAACAAGATTTCATCAAAAATGATGTATCTAGTAAGGAAGGTAGCAAGAGATATACATAGTTCTGGAGCAAGTCCAATGAAAACTCTTACAGTGGTATGCTTCTTTCTCAAGTCGCACTTGGACGACAGTTGTCAGCAGACTCCTAGTGGATCACCACAGATAGTTGTTGATTGTGTCCTCCTAGAGGGGCAAGTGTCTCCTCGCCTATAGAGTAGTCCATGCGGACCATCGGGAACTTCATGTTGCACTTCCAGAGCCAGTGGGAAGGAATTGTCCCTTTGAATGTCAACCTACTAGTGTTGATTTGCTCTCCCAATTTTCTCTCCCTTGCTATCCCTCCCTTTTACAGGTAGGACTTGCTCGGACTCTCTTGGTTACCACAACTATATATATATATATATATATATATATATATATATATATATATATATATATATATATATATATATATATATTGTAGAGTTTATTGTTGTGTCTGGGAAGCCCCCAATACCCCTCTATTTATAGGAGGACTAGGGTCTGGGTCTCCAGTCCATCTAGGAGTCAAAGAAATACAATTTTGTGAATTTTTTGGAAGCTATAAATAGTGAACTGGTTGGTTCAATGTTGAATCGGCCGGTTCATGTGTGAACCAACCTATTCAACCCTTGAACTAGTTGGCTCATATGTTTTCCTATTTTTAAACACACTAGCATTCAATATTCGGTTAATGCACAATCATTACATCAACATCGATCCTTGATCCAATCAGGTTGATCATTGAACCGGACAATCTAGATAATGGACCGGTCGTTTCACTTTTGAAATGGTTGTTTCATAAAATGAAATGGCTATTTCATAAAATGAAACGGTCGTTTCATATCATTAAATGGTTTTTTCATATATGAAATGGTTGTCACTTGTTTAGGTCGGGAAATATTCAACCAATGTTGTTTGAATTGACCTGACACTTGAATCTATCGGTTCAACACTTGAACTGGTCGGTTCACAGTTCAACTAGTCAATTTTTCAACTATACTTTTTTTAAATTGAATACCTAAACACTTTAGTCATCAAGTTAAACATCATTCAAGAATAAAATCCTATTCCAAGTGCATCTTATGTGTGTGACCCTATAAGTTCCAAGTTACATTGACAGTGAATGTCCATAACCAATTTATTACATCACAAGTGATTATCGGTATCTAGAAACACATTATTCCTACCCAAGTAATTTGGAAAGTTGGAAAACAACTTCAACCTACAATCCGTGATTAGTGTTACTGTAATTGTATAGGTCTTTTGTCTCTAATATCTAGATTGAACTCACAACATGGAATTATCATCCTCTTCAACATTCAATCCATGTTCCTTGAACTAGAGCAGACTATATGAGATGCATGTGAGATAACATATCACATATTGAGTCACATGAGTGTGGCCATACATTTCTCAATCTTTCTTATCAAGTGGAATGGATATCAATCTCGTATAGGAGGGACAAATCCCATCTACATCACTCACACTCAATCCCCATGTGTCTCAATATACCTGAGCATCACCTATATGGCAACCCTTATTCAAGGTCATGTTGGATGGTGTCTAAGTACATCGAATGACATGTGATGAGTGTAGTGCTTGTGTGGTCCATTCATGACTACTAGATATAATGGTTTTATATATTTTCTTACATTTGTGGATGATTTTTCTAGAATGACATGGCTTTTATTACTTCAAACTCGTGATGAAGTTTTTACCTTAACTAGTGAGTTTTGCAAGTTGGTTTTGGTTCACTTTCAGTTCTTATTAAGATTCTACAAATCAACAATTCCCTCGAATATACCCAAAAGGTTGTCTCCTCCTATTGTCGTGATATAGGGTTGATTCATCAATGCTCATGCGCAAACTCTCCACAACAAAACGATAGATCTGAGTTTAAAAATTGTCATTTATTTGACATTAAACACTCTTTTCTCATTTATTCCAACTTGCCTAAGTCTTTTGCTCTGATACAATCCTCACTGCTTTCTTTCTTATCAATTTCCAACCTTCCTCTATTCCTAGGAAGTGCAGTCCTATCCATTGTTTACCCTCAAACCACATTGTTCCCTCTACCACCTTGGGTTTTTGGTTGTGTCACCTTCGTTCATAATTTTGGTCCCAAGGCCAACAAACTCCCCCCACCCGAGCTATTTAAATGGTGTTTATCAATTATCCTTTTTCTCAAAAAGGATACAAATATCTTGAACCTAGACATGGAAAAATCTATATCCCTACGGATGTTACCTTTCATGGGGATGAATGTTCTTTCTACCATCCTCACCCCCATAGATTGTACTAATACTATAGTCTTGTTTCCTGATCTGTTCATCCCACCGGCACCAACAGCACCACCTCGATCGTCAACGACACCAAATGGGCACTTAGAAGATGAGTCACCAAATGCATCTACATCATCATCACTAGTTCCAAACCAATCCAATCTACTGGTGGTACTATGCAAAGGTATACACTTTTACACTATCAAGCATCCCATTTCCAGCACTTGTTGTCTAGCATGTCTTTCTTCTTCTACATCATCCTTTGCTACTTCCCTGGATACAACATATGTCCCTAAGTCTCTGAAAGATGCTCTACATCATCCTAGATGTAAAGCTGTCATTATGGAAGAAATATGAGATCTCTATGACAACAAGACTTGGGATATTGTGACCCCACCAGTAGACAAAAATATTGTAGGCTGCCAATGGGGTTTCTCTATAAAGCATAAGTCAGTCGACTCTACTGAATGAATCAAGGCATACTTGGTTTCCAAAGGATTCACCCAAACCTATGGCATGGATTAGTTTATGACATTTTCTCTACTGACAAGGATTGTCTCTGCCCACATCCTTGCTCCCTTTCAGATCACCTTGACTGGCTCTTTATCAACTCAACATTAAGAATTCATTTCTTCATGGAGATCTCCTAGTGGAAGCTTACATGCAACAACCTCCCAGGTTTTTTGCTGAGGGGGCGTCTTCTTCACAAAATGTATCATATCTGACAATCTCTCTACATACTCAAGAAGTTTCCATGGGCCTGGTTCAACAAGTTGAGTGATGTCCTTACACATCTTAAATTTTAGAGATCATCCACATACTAGCTTGTGTTCTTCTCCAAGTTCTCCAAAGGTCATGTTCTTGTTACTATCTATGTTGATGACATTGCCATCAACACAAATTATATGATGGGGATATCCCATCTCAAGCAATCTTTACATGCACATTTCCTTACAAAAGGTTTGGACACCATGCAATACTTCCTAAGGATCGAAGTCCTCCGCTCAGCCTTGAGGATCAACTTGTCACAATGAATCTATATCTTGGACCTGCTTCAAGAGGCCAACATTGCATAAGCCGAAACCGATCTCTACCTTGATGGGTTATCATACAAAGCCTATGCATAAAGGAGAACTCGTTGCTAATCTAGAGAAGTATCAATGGATAGTCGAGAAACTGATTCACTTGACTATTTGTTACAACCCCAATTTTTGGGTTCAATTAGTGAGAAATGTAATTTCTCATATTAAAGATAATTGAACAAATAATGATATGATTTGTTTTGAATAATTGGATTTCATTTAAAATAGTCTTGTTGTTTGATTTGTGGGCTTTATTGGCTATTGGGTCCAATAACAAGGAAATAACAAAGAAAATTCAATTAGTGAATGAATAATTGAATAATTGATAAAAGAAATATGTGGAAACCTCTAGAAGGCAAATCCAAAGAGGATTTCGTGCCTCTTGGGTTCCAAGGAGTACAAAGTTGCATAAAGAAAGCAATAAGAAAAGAAAAGATTAATGAAGTATTTCTTTATTAAGAAATAAATTAGAAATAATGTTAATATGTAGAAAACAAGTGAAAAGAGATATAATTGAGTTATCCTTTGTGGAATTTCGTATCCAAGGGATTACTAATGATAAAAGGAATACCAATGAGGAAAATAAAAGAGAAATAAAAAGAAATCCTCAAAAAGAAATATTTTAATGAGAAATAAACAAGATAGTGTGAAATAATGCACAAAGATGCATCTAGAAGGATAATAAATATCCTTGGAAAAGGATTTCAAAATAATAGAGTGCATTGGGATCCAAGGAGTCTCAATAAAAAGGAAAGAAAGAGAAAATACCAAATTTGCAAAATAAAAGGATAATGTGATACCTTATTAATGAATTATGAGATATTGTTAAAAAGAATGTAATTTCTATTAAAGGAAATAGAAATTTCGTGGCTAATGGATTAAAAGCTAAGAATAAAGACAATAATGAGAGGGATTTTCGAAATCCTCATATTCAAGCAAAAGGAAATACCAAAGGAGAGAGAGAGAGAGAGAGAAGAATTGCTTCTCTTTGAAGGAAAACAATTGCTATTAGAAGAAGGACTTCTTTTCCTAATGGAAAGTCATTCTAGGGCTTCGTTGGTCTCCCCTATATAAGGGATGAGACTTGGGGGCGAATCCAGAGAGATCCCATGTCTCCCACTCTTTTCCTCACCTCCTTCTTGCTTTTTCACATTCAAACCCTAACCATGGGAGTGAGTGCAACCCAGAACGATGTGGAGCTTTAGAAAGGAGCTGGATGGGGGCACGATGATCCCAAGACCTTGGGAAAGGAGCCCAGTTGTCGTCCCTTAGGCCTAGCTACTACACAAGAGCCGTAGGACGTCTGTAGGTCAGCCATGGCGGCGGACCTACTGGGCGCGTTTCTGTCCGACCAGCCATGTACCAGGAGCACCATTAGGTGCGTGGGGGCATGGTGGGGTCAGTGCGGCGGTTTCTGATGGAGATCGAGGACCGAGGAGCAAGAGAAAGGCCGGCGCACAGCTGCAGATCGCAGCTAGGGCGGCGCTGCTGCTACGGATCGAGGAAGAAGAAAGCACGGACGGCGTTTGACCATGCTACCCCTCGGCATGCCAAAGAACAGAACTTTAAGTCAGGGGTAGTCTCATAATTTGGTTATATTTCCAAACGAGTCGCGTTGTATGGCAAGGAGTGACGTGGCATCTCCTGATTGGCCCAGGTAAAGTTTTATTGCAAAAATCATAACTCCTAATTGGTAGCTCCGATGAGAACACATAATATATGAATTTTGATCAGAAAAATGCAAGGAACCCATTAAAAATGGTTTTATAGCCTGAATCTGATCATAGTTCTAAAAGTAGTGTAAATCATCATCTTTAATGAATTAAAGATTAAGAAACCTTTTTTTTATGTGATTAATGTGTTTAATAGGGTTTAATGGATTATTAGAGTTGATGTTAACCTGTTAAATGTAAAAAGGTACATTATGTTCAAAAAGGAAGAACTTTGCACATGATTAGTCTAATTTGGTGTTTATATGCTTGAAATTCGAAAATTGTATAAAGTTATCATATTTACTGGTTTAATTAGTGAAAAACCCTTGGAATTGATGATAGTTGAAGATAGTGATGTTCTATGAATGTTTAGAACGAATATTAACCTGTTGATAATAAAAGGATGATAATTGTACATAATTGGCTTAAATTAGGGTTTCGTTTACCTAAGTTTTCATTAATGGGCTTAGAAACCCTAATTTAGGAGGATATGTCTTTTAATGATTTTAATTGTGCAAATCCATGAATAAGACAATGTTATGTTGTTATAAATCCAATTTGAGTATAAAAGATCATTAATGTGGATATTTTGGGGTTCCTAGTGTAGAAAGTGGAATTAATGATACATTAGGGTTTACTGACATAAACAATGAGAATTGTAGTAATTAGGGTTCCTGAAGAATCGAACTATAATTCATTATTGAGTTGTCAATTCAAAGAAACCTGAACATGATAATTGGTCCTAATGATCTTGACATGACCTAAGATGATAAAGATAGTAGTTTTAGTGTAAAAGAGATATATTGGATTTAATTGACTTTTAATGGTGTCTATGATGTTGAAATTAGGGTTTGTGGACTAAACAAACATTAACAGTAATAAATGCATAATGAAAGCTAAAACCCTAAAGGATGACATAGAAATATTAAAGTGGAATCCAAGTAGATCTTGAGGAGGTTTGGAATAAAACAATGACGCTTGGATGTTATGTATTAATTTCAGGATATTGATGATTGCTTGATTGATTGTTCCTGAATATTAAATATTTGGACTTCAAGTTGCTCTGAACAGGTATGTGGTTACTTATGAATAACCGCTTAGTTTCCCGATGGTTTCTCAGACGTTTAATCGCATTGAATGCAACTAAATTGTTTGGATGTTCATATTGCAATTATAAAGTGACTATGACTATCACATAATGTATATGCCTATAAACTCAGATCATGGTTCTCTCTGTGGCATAATAGCTAACCTAGTACATGGCTGCCTATGGGTATGTCCATCAGGTTAGAGAAAGGCCTAGTACATGGCTACCTATTGGGTAGGTCCATCAGGTCTATGGACGACCTAGTACATGTCTACCTATTGGGTAGGTCCATCAGGTCTATGGATGACCTAGTACATGGATACCTATTGGGTAGGTCCATCAGGTCTATGGTTGACATAGTACATGGCTACCATTGAGGTAGGACCATCTAGTCACAATGAGTTAGATATTGGGCTATCTTCGGATAGTGCCATGCGACTCTATTACCTAAAAGAGAGGTGATATCCATGTCCACTGTAGGGACAACCCAGAGTTCGAGAATATGTATGGATTGAGTTGTATGGTTTAAAATGTAATCTTGATTGTTAAATGATTAATTGAATGATTATATTGTTAGCATAGTTGAACATTATCTGTTTCCTCCACATACCAGCTTCGGCTGACCGACGTTTTGTTTGTCGGCATTTTAGGTACAATGAAAAGAACAAACAGTAAAGCGACACCTTATGAATATAAGAATTAAAGAACAAGGAGGAGCTAGTTAGAATAGTTCAGCTGAGGTTAGAAGTTTAGTTTGTTCCAAACTTTTCAAGGATATGCAAAGAAAAATTTTATTACGATTTTCAGTATAGTCTGTTAGAATTCAATAATTGTTTATGGTTATATGTCGAACCTTTGATCCGGGATTAATGGGTGCGGCTTCAACCTCTTGGTCTTCCTTAATTGGGGGTTACTGAAAGGTGAGGTCGTAACATTTGGTATCAGAGCTTAGGTTCCTCAGTTAACCATTAATAATTATTAAATTTTACAAACTCCATAGAACCCAAGGGAGTTATTAGAGGAGTATCCGAAAGACGGAGGTGTCTAGACAGGGATCACGACCGGGGGCTGGCAAGATTTTCCTCTGCACCGCTAGTCAGAATATGAGGACTCCCGGACCCGTGTGACCGCCTGGCCAAAGTCTTAGGGTATGAATCGAAATAAGATACCTTTAGGACTTCTCATCGTATTCATCCCTTCTCATCACAAAATTCTGATAAGGACCTAAAGGATTAGGGTTTTCTTTCTTCTCCTCACCCTCTTGAGGTATGGGTAAGGTTAATAAGGTTTAAGGAATCCTCCACTAAATTAATGAAAGGCATGTAAATAAGATGTCATGGACATAAGCTTAACAGATTAAGTGCAAAATAAATAATAGATACATGCTTAGGACGTATGACATAAGATGTCATGTCCTCAGAAGAGACCTAAGGCTAGACCTTCTTGTCAGGAGGATAAGTTAGTCTTGGAGATAGAGATCTCCATTGCAAGTAGAGACCTGGAACATCCTCTGAGGATGATGCTAACCCTAACCCTAAGTGAAGGTTAGAGAGAGATGAGTTGGACCAGGTGTTTGAAAGGACATGCCTTTGGGATGCCATACGATCCATGGGTGACCTAGCACCTTTGGCAACCCAACCCTAGGAAGGGTCGTGCATGTTAGGGTAAAGGATAGCTCCTTAGATGATGATGTTAGTGAAGGACCTTAGAAACCCTATGGGCTTGTACAAGTAGGGCATAGCTGGCACCTAGGGCACATCATAATGCTGGCAGTAGGATGAAACCCCGGATAAGGAATTATGATGGAGCATAAAGGGTTATGGATGATCTTGAGCAACCATAAGTTCGAACCTAGGCTTCACCCATGTAGAGCATGCTTTTGAGGTTGAACCTTCATGAAGAGAGGACCTCTAATGGTGAGGTTGGATGTAGGGTTAGCTCTAGAGAGAGCAGGAAACCCAGCAAGAAGGTTGGAAGCCTAAAACAATGGATGACAGTGGTTGCCTCATAAGTTGATGATATCTTGGTTGCCTTAGAGGGACCAAACCCTAAAGATAGAAGATGAAGCTTCTGGTACATATGTGCCTACGGTATAGGTGTTTAACTTCTGAGGTAGGAAGAAGAGTTCCTTAGACTTAGAAAGGTTTTGTAGCAGGTTATGAGGCCTTGTACCTTGATGGTTGTCCTTAAGGAGGACCCAACCCTAAGTGTTGCTCGAGTTGAAGGATGACGAGAAGTGCATGTCATGCCTTTTGCGTTCTTGGTTCGTAGTTAAGAGATAGAGCATGCAGTTGGACACCTACAATTAAACTTAGGGTTCCTATGCCTAAGAGGGGAAGTGATATACCTGATGCTTATGATGAGAATTGAGTTCCTATAGAAACAAGCATGGTACTCCTCATGTATAGAGGAAAAGGGGAGCCCTTTAAGTTTAAGGTATGTTTTATGAACCCCTCACAACTAGGTTGATGATAAATAAAGGTATGATCTTGATCCAACGTCGAGGAAAGAGGACAAGTATGACATAGCATGGTTCAGTAGGTGATCTACTTGTGCCTTAATAGCTTGGTAGGGTTAAGTAGGCTCATGTGGATGTAAAGAGATTTTGTGACCTTATTGTCAAGAGATAGTTTTCCTCCCATCTTGGGAGAGGGACCCCTTTGGTAGGGTGTATACCAGTTTTGTTGGTTTAAGGTAACCTAAAAAGGTCTCATAGGATCTCGAGAAGCTAAGTGGAAAAGTACATGGTATGAGAATGAACATGTAGACCCATAGATATCCATATCTAATTGCATATGAATGTGTTACCATGGAGGTAACCGGTATGGGGCTTGACCAAGGTAGGCAGGTTGCCATGATCCCTATGAAAGGATGAAAGCCAGCCCATGAATGCAGAAAGAGAGATGATGAAGACTTGGGTAAGGCTCTAAGTGAACATGTACCATAATGGAGAATCCTAAGTCTATCTTAGAGTCATGTAGGGATAAGACCGATGAAAGTAGGAGTTGCCTAATTCCCCAGTTGCACATGACCATAGGGTCGGGAGGTAACAACTATCATTGTCTGAGGGCCATGGGTTAGGAGATTGATCACCTTCATGAACTCATGGGACCCAAAGGGCAGATGAGTAGGGCACTCTCTTGATGCATGAGGGAAGAGGGATGACCCCAAAAGATTCGGTACCCTATATACCTACAGGATATGACCAAGGATATAAACCTCAGTAGGTTCAAGACTAGTTTGATATCATGATGTTTGTGATGAAGAGACATATGTGGCACATTGCAACTTAGATTTAAAGGTGTACTGGCAAGGTGGGATGCACCATCTCTACTCTTGGAACAGGAAGAACTTTGTATTTGGACTGCAGCCAAATGCTTATTTCCTCTTGTTATGGGGGTGAGAGATAGTACATTATGCATGTCATACACTAAGGATAAGAGATGATGTAGGTTGGAACGTTGCCATGAGAAATGGGGATAGAGAAGATATCTACCCTGGTAAAGTGAATGATACATGGATGGTTTGTAAACACTAAGAGGAATGAGGTAGTCCCCTTATGAGGATGTTTTTATCATGAGCTATGTGGAACTTACAAGTTATACCGGGTTGAGTTTGATCACCATGATGATGGAATCAGAGAGTGTTCTTATGAAGATAAACTTATATTTTGAGGTGACATGATAAGTGAAATACATGGAAGTGTAATGTTACCTAATACCTAAGGATGTGAAGTGGTAATGGATGCTCTGGTTGAGATACATCTGACTTGTTTGACCAGAAGCTAGAAAGGGTTGATTGGCTAACCTTAAGTTCGAAAAGGAGAGGTGTTTGGATAACACTCAGATGTAACAAGATGCGTTAAAATGCTAAGGGTTGTTTGGTTAGCCAGTCTAGTCCTTAATGCAATGAAAGGATGGTGGTAGAACCTCAGATGCACTTATTTGGAAGAGAAGGTGATGAAAACACCGACTAGAGTGGTTTAGGGTTTCATAGGATTTGATCTTAAAAGAATCATGACATACAGGAAATCATGATGGAAGATCATCATACACCGTGGAAAATGGCAATAGCACTTTGGATGCTTAAGATGAGGTTGCATGTGGTTTATGGCCATGCAAGCCAGGAGGTAAAGGACGAACCCCAGTAACCCAGTATATCGATATAGAGGACAAAAGAGTCCCTGAGAGGGAATGGGAGCTCAACACTATGGATGTTGTGATAGGTCTTCCCTGGGCCAAAGAAGGTCGAGATACAATATGGGTTATGGTAGGTCACCTTACCTAAATAATATGAGAAAGGAAGAGTTCTGTCAGGGGACAGATCTAGTTGAACTACCCATGAGAGAGATGGTTCAAATACACCATGAAGCGAGTTCAAAGGTTCTTGAGTTTGACCTAAAGGTTCACTTCCTTAAAGTGGAAGTAGGTACATGAAGAACTCAATGTTAGTATAGTTTATCACCCCTAACTATGGTTAGTATGATCCAGACTAAAGGGTCTGATGAGGGCATGTGTGCTCGTTCAGGGTGATATCTAGAGATAGTTCTTGTCCTATGAAAGATGTGACAATGACCACCAAGCAGTATCGGGTTTTATATGAAGCTCTGTAAGGGAGGTTGTGTCGGTCACCACTTCAGTAAGGTGATGTTGGTGAAAGGACCACATGATGGTTAGAAAAGTACCACATGATGGTTAGAAAAGGGACCACAGTGCGTATAGATGAAGTCACTTTGATTGTGCAAGGACTGAAAGGAGCCTAGAGACGATGAGAGTCGTGAGTAGATGCAAAGTAGAGTGACATACAAATTACTGTGGGAGAATATGTGACATGAAAATCCGACCCCTCTAAATTATAACTAAGAGAGCTAAGTCCCCGATACATGGGTCCATTAGAAATGGATGGGTGGAGAAGGTTAAGATTGGCCTAACCCCTTGAATGTTTTTCCATATGTCCGATTTAGAGCACTATGTGAGGTACCCCGACCATGTGCTGAGCAATGAACCTAGTGAGCCCCAAGGGAGGCTGAAATGGCCTGAGTCACATGTGCGGTTTATAGACGCCAGGATGAAAGAACTCAGAGAAAAGAATATGTGATGATAAAGGTTCTTTCGAAACGCCATGTGTACGACAAAGCCACATAGGGGCCAATGGTGGACATGGAAAAGTCTTATCCTGAATTGTTTGTTTGCTTATTTGAATTTTGAGGACAAAATTCCTATAAGAGGGGAAGGATGTTACAACCCCAATTTTTTGTTTCAATTAGTGAGAAATGTAATTTCTCATATTAAAGATAATTGAACAAATAATGATATGATTTGTTTTGAATAATTGGATTTCGTTTAAAATAGCCTTGTTGTTTGATTTGTGGGCTTTATTGGCTATTGGGCCCAATAACAAGGAAATAACAAAGAAAATTCAATTAGTGAATGAATAATTGAATAATTGATAAAAGAAATATGTGGAAACCTCTAGAAGGCAAATCCAAAGAGGATTTCGTGCCTCTTGGGTTCCTTGGGTTCCAAGGAGTACAAAGTTGCATAAAGAAAGCAATAAGAAAAGAAAAGATTAATTAAGTATTTCTTTATTAAGAAAGAAATTGGAAATAATGTTAATATGTAGAAAACAAGTACAAAGAGATATAATTGAGTTATCCTTTGTGGAATTTCGTATCCTAAGGATTACGAATGATAAAAGGAATACCAATGAGGAAAATAAAAGAGAAATAAAAAGAAATCCTCAAAAAGAAATATTTTAATGAGAAATAAACAAGATAGTGTGAAATAATGCACAAAGATGCATCTAGAAGGATAATAAATATCCTTGGAAAAGGATTTCGAAATAATAGAGTGCCTTGGGATCCAAGGAGTCCCAATAAAAAGGAAAGAAAGAGAAAATACCAAATTTGCAAAATAAAAGGATAATGTGATACCTTATTAATGAATTATGAGATATTGTTAAAAAGAATGTAATTTCTATTAAAGGAAATAGAAATTTCGTGGCTAATGGATTAAAAGCTAAGAATAAAGACAATAATGAGAGGGATTTTCGAATTCCTCATATTCAAGCAAATGGAAATACCAAAGGAGAGAGAGAGAGATAGAAGAATTGCTTCTCTTTGAAGGAAAATGATTGCTATTAGAAGGACTTCTTTTCCTAATGGAAAGTCATTCTAGGGCTTTGTTGGTCTCCCCTATATAAGGGGTGAGACTTGGGGGTAAATCCAGAGAGATCCCACGTCTCCCACTCTTTTCCTCACCTCCTTCTTGCTTTTTCACGTTCAAACCCTAACCATGGGAGTGAGTGCAACCCAGAATGATGTGGAGCTTTAGAAAGGAGCTGGATGGGGGCGCGATGATCCCAAGACCTTGGGAAAGGAGCCTAGTCGTCGTCCCTTAGGCCTAGCTGTTGTACAAGAGCCGTAGGACTTCTGCAGGTCAGCCATGGCGGCAGACATGCTGGGCGCGTTTCAGTCCGACCAGCCACGTACCAGGAGCACCATTAGGTGCGTGGGGGCATGGCGGGGTCAGTGCGGCGGTTTTTGATGGAGATCGAGGACCGAGGAGCAGGAGAAAGGCCAGCGCACAGCTGCAGATCGCAGCTAGGGCGGCGCTGCTGCTATAGATCGAGGAAGAAGAAAGCACGGACGGCGTTTGACCATGCTACCCCTCGGCGTGCCAAAGAACAGAACTTTAAGTCAGGGGTAGTCTCGTAATTTGGTTATATTTCCAAACGAGCCGCGTTGTATGGCAAGGAGTGACGTGGCGTCTCCTGATTGGCCCAGGTAAACTTTTATTGCAAAAATCATAACTCCTAATTGGTAGCTCCGATGAGAACACATAATATATGAATTTTGATCCGAAAAATGCAAGGAACCCATTAAAAATGGTTTTATAGCATGAATCTGATCATAGTTCGAAAAGTAGTGTAAATCATCATCTTTAATGAATTAAAGATTAAGAAACTTTTTTTTTATGTGATTAATGTGTTTAATAGGGTTTAATGGATTATTAGAGTTGATGTTAACCTGTTAAATGTAAAAAGGTACATTATGTTCAAAAAGGAAAAACTTTGCACATGATTAGTCTAATTTGGTGTTTATATGCTTGAAATTCGAAAAGTGTATAAAGTTATCATATTTATTGGTTTAATTAGTGAAAAACCCTTGGAATTGATGATAGTTGAAGATAGTGATGTTCTTTGAATGTTTAGAACGAATATTAACCTGTTGATAATAAAAGGATGATAATTGTACATAATTGGCTTAAATTAGGGTTTCGTATACCTAAGTTTGCATTAATGGGCTTAGAAACCCTAATTTAGGAGGATATGTCTTTTAATGGTTTTAATTGTGCAAATCCATGAATAAGACAATGTTATGTTGTTATAAATCCAATTTGAGTATAAAAGATCATTAATGTGGATATTTTAGGGTTCCTAGTATAGAAAGTGGAATTAATAATACATTAGGGTTTACTGACATAAACAATGAGAATTGTAGTAATTAGGGTTCCTGAAGAATCGAACTATAATTCATTATTGAGTTGTCCATTCAAAGAAACCTGAACATGATAATTGGTCCTAATGATCTTGACATGACCTAAGATGATAAAGATAGTAGTTTTAGTGTAAAAGAGATATATTGGATTTAATTGACTTTTAATGGTGTCTATGATGTTGAAATTAGGGTTTGTGGACTAAACAAACATTAACAGTAATAAATGCATAATGAAAGCTAAAACCCTAAAGGATGACCTAGAAATCTTAAAGTGGAATCCAAGTAGATCTTGAGGAGGTTTGGAATAAAACAATGTCGCTTGGATGTTATGTATTAATTTCAGGATACTGATGATTGCTTGATTGATTGTTCCTGAATATTAAATATTTGGACTTCAAGTTGCTCTGAACAGGTATGTGGTTACTTATGAATAACCGCTTAGTTTCCCGATGGTTTCTCGGACGTTTAATCGCATTGAATGCAACTAAACTGCTTGGATGTTCATATTGCAATTATAAAGTGACTATGACTATCACATAATGTATATGCCTATAAACTCAGATCCTGGTTCTCTCTGTGGCATAATAGCTAACCTAGTACATGGCTGCCTATGGGTAGGTCCATCAGGTTAGAGAAAGGCCTAGTACATGGCTACCTATTGGGTAGGTCCATCAGGTCTATGGATGACCTAGTACATGGCTACCTATTGGGTAGGTCCATCAGGTCTATGGATGACCTAGTACATGGCTACCTATTGGGTAGGTCCATCAGGTCTATGGTTGACTTAGTACATGGCTACCATTAAGGTAGGACCATCAAGTCACAATGAGTTAGATATTGGGCTATCTTCAGATAGTGTCATGCGATTCTATTACCTAAAAGAGAGGTGATATCCATGTCCACTGCAGGGACAACCCAGTGTTCGAGAATATGTATGGATTGAGTTGTATGGTTTAAAATGTAATCTTGATTGTTAAATGATTAATTGAATGATTATATTGTTAGCATAGTTGAACATTATCTGTTTCCTCCACATACCAGCTTCGGCTGACCGACATTTTGTTTGTCGGCGTTTTAGGTACAATGAAAAGAACAAACAGTAAAGCGACACCTTGTGAATTCAAGAATTAAAGAACAAGGAGGAACTAGTTAGAATAGTTCAGCTGGGGTTAGAAGTTTAGTTTGTTCCAAACTTTTCAAGGATATGCAAAGAACAATTTTATTACCATTTTCAGTATAGTCTGTTAGAATTTAATAATTGTTTATGGTTATATGTCGAACCTTTGATCTGGGATTAATGGGTGCGGCTTCAACCTCTTGGTCTTCCTTAATTGGGGGTTACTGAAAGGTGAGGTCGTAACATTTGGTATCAGAGCTTAGGTTCCTCAGTTAACCCTTAATAATTATTAAATTTTACAAACTCCATAGAACCCAAGGGAGTTATTAGAGGAGTATCCAAAAGACGGAGGTGTCTAGAAAGGGATCACGACTGGGGGCAGGCAAGATTTTCCTCCGCACCGCTAGTAGGAATACGAGGACTCCCGGACCCGTGTGACCGCCTGGCCAAAGTCTTAGGGTATGAATCGAAATAAGATACATTTAGGACTTCTCATCGTATTCATCCCTTCTCATCACAAAATTCTGATAAGGACCTAAAGGATTAGGGTTTTATTTCTTCTCCTCACCCTCTTGAGGTATGGGTAAGGTTAATAAGGTTTAAGGAATCCTCCACTAAATTAATGAAAGGCATGTAAATAAGATGTCATGGACATAATCTTAACAGATTAAGCGCAAAATAAATAATAGATACATGCTTAGGACGTATGACATAAGATGTCATGTCCTCAGAAAAGACCTGAGGCTAGACCTTCTTGTCAGGAGGATAAGTTAGTCTTGGAGATAGAGATCTCCATTGCAAGTAGAGACCTGGAACATCCTCTGAGGATGATGCTAACCCTAACCCTAAGTGAAGGTTAGAGAGAGATGAGTTGGACAAGGTGTTTGAAAGGACATGCCTTTGGGATGCCATACGATCCATGGGTGACCTAGCACCTTTGGCAACCCAACCCTAGGAAGGGTCGTGAATGTTAGGGTAAAGGATAGCTCCTTAGATGATGATGTTAGTGAAGTACCATAGAAACCCTATGGGCTTGTACAAGTAGGGCATAGCTGGCACCTAGGGCACGTCATAATGCTGGCAGTAGGATGAAACCCTGGATAAGGAATTATGATGGAGCATAAAGGGTTATGGATGATCTTGAGCAACCATAAGTTCGAACCTAGGCTTCACCCATGTAGAGCATGCTTTTGAGGTTGAACCTTCATGAAGAGAGGACCTCTAATGGTGAGGTTTGATGTAGGGTTAGCTCTAGAGAGAGCAAGAAACCAAGCAAGAAGGTTGGAAGCCTAAAACAATGGATGACAGTGGTTGCCTCATAAGTTGATGATATCTTGGTTGCCTTAGAGGGACCAAACCCTAAAGATAGAAGATGAAGCTTCTGGTACATATGTGCCTACAGTATAGGTGTTTAACTTCTGAGGTAGGAAGAAGAGTTCCTTAGACTTAGAAAGGTTTTGTAGCAGGTTATGAGGCCTTGTACCTTGATGGGTGTCCTTAAGGAGGACCCAACCCTAAGTGTTGCTCGAGTTGAAGGATGACGAGAAGTGCATGTCATTCCTTTTGCATTCTTGGTTCGTAGTTAAGAGATAGAGCATGTAGTTGGACACCTACAATTAAACTTAGGGTTCCTAGGCCTAAGAGGGGAAGTGGTATACCTGATGCTTATGATGAGAATTGAGTTCCTATAGAAACGAGCATGGTACTCCTCATGTATAGAGGAAAAGGGGAGCCCTTTAAGTTTAAGGTATGTTTTATGAACCCCTCACAACTAGGTTGATGATAAAGAAAGGTATGATCTTGATCCAACGTCGAGGAAAGAGGACAAGTATGACATAGCATGGTTCAGTAGGTGATCTACTTGTGCCTTAATAGCTTGGTAGGGTTAAGTAGGCTCATGTGGATGTAAAGAGCTTTTGTGACCTTGTTGTCAAGAGATAGTTTTCCTCCCATCCTGGGAGAGGGACCCCTTTGGTAGGGTGTATACCAATTTTTTTGGTTTAAGGTAACCTAAAAAGGTCTCATAGGATCTCGAGAAGCTAAGTGGAAAATTACATGGTATGAGAATGAACTTGTAGACCCATAGATATCCATATCTAATTGCATATGAATGTGTTACCATGGAGGTAACCGGTATGGGGCTTGACCAAGGTAGGTAGGTTGCCATGATCCCTATGAAAGGATGAAAGCCAGCCCATGAATGCAGAAAGAGAGATGATGAAGACTTGGTTAAGGTTCTAAGTGAAAATGTACCATAATGGAGAATCTTAAGTCTATCTTAGGGTCAGGTAGGGATAAGACCGATGAAAGTAGGAGTTGCCTAATTCCCCAGTTGCACATGACCATAGGGTCGGGAAGTAACAGCTATCATTGTCTAAGGGCCATGTGTTAGGAGATTGATCACCTTCATGAACTCATGGGACCCAAAGGGCAGATGAGTAGGGCACTCTCTTGATTCATGAGGGAAGAGGGATGACCCCAAAAGAGTTGGTACCCTATAGACCTAGAGGATATGACCAAGGATATAAACCTCAGTAGGTTCAAGACTAGTTTGATATCATGATGTTTGTGATGAAGAGACATATGTGGCATGTTGCAACTTAGATTTAAAGGTGTACTGGCAAGGTGGGATGCACCATCTCTACTCTTAGAACAGGAAGAACTTTGTATTTGGACTGCAGGCAAATGCTTATTTCCTCTTGTTATGGGGGTGAGAGATAGTACATTATGCATGTCATACACCAAGGATAAGAGATGATGTAGGTTGGAACGTGGCCACGAGAAATGGGGATAGAGAAGATATCTACCCTGGTAAAGTGAATGATACATGGATGGTTTGTAAACACTAAGAGGAATGAGGTAGCCCCTTATGATGATGTTTTTATCATGAGCTATGTGGAACTTACAAGTTATACCAGGTTGAGTTTGATCACCATGATGATGGAATCAGAGAGTGTTCTTATGAAGATAAACTTATAGTTTGAGGTGACATGATAAGTGAAATACATGGAAGTGTAATGTTACCTAATACCTAAGGATGTGAAGTGGTAATGGATGCTCTGGTTGAGATACATCTGACTTGTTTGACCAGAAGCTAGAAAGAGTTGATTGGCTAACCTTAAGTTCGAAAAGGAGAGGTGTTTGGATAACACTCAGATGTAACAAGATGCGTTGAAAAGCTAAGGGTTGTTTGGTTAGCCAGTCTAGTCCTTAATGCAATGAAAGGATGGTGGTAGAACCTCAGATGCACTTCTTTGGAAGAGAAGGTGACGAAAACCCCGACTAGAGTGGTTTAGGGTTTCAGAGGATTTGATCTTAAAAGAATCATGACATACAGGAAATCATGGTGGAAGATCATCATACACCGTGGAAAATGGCAATAGCACTTTGGATGCTTAAGATGAGGTTGCATGTGGTTTATGGCCATGCAAGCCAGGAGGTAAAGGACGAACCCCAGTAACCCAGTATATCGATATAGAGGACAAAAGAGTCCCTGAGAGGGAATGGAAGCTCAACACTATGGATGTTGTGATAGGTCTTCCATGGGCCAAAGAAGGTCGAGATACAATATGGGTTATGGTAGGTCACCTTACCTAGATAATATGAGAAAGGAAGAGTTTTGTCAAGGGACAGATCTAGTTGAACTACCCATGAGAGAGATGGTTCAACTACACCATGAAGCGAGTTCAAAGGTTCTTGAGTTTGACCTAAAGGTTCACTTCCATAAAGTGGAAGTAGGTACATGAAGAACTCAATGTTAGTATAGTTTATCACCCCTAACTATGGTTAGTATGATCCAGACTAAAGGGTCTGATGAGGGCATGTGTGCTCGTTCAGGGTGATATCTAGAGATAGTTCTTGTCCTATGAAAGATGTGACAATGACCACCATAGCAGTATCAGATTTTATATGATGCTCTGTAAGGGAGGTTGTGTCGGTCACCACTTCAGTAAGGTGATGTTGGTGAAAGGACCACATGATGGTTAGAAAAGTACCACATGATGGTTAGAAAAGGGACCACAGTGCGTATAGATGAAGTCACTTTGATTGTGCAAGGGCTGAAAGGAGCCTAGAGACGATGAGAGTCGTGAGCAGATGCAAAGTAGAATGACATACAAATTACTGTGGGAGAATATGTGACATGAAAATCCGACCCCTCTAAATTATAACTAAGAGAGCTAAGTCCCCGATACATGGGTCCATTAGAAATGGATGGGTGGAGAAGGTTAAGATTGACCTAACCCATCAAATGTTTTTCCATGTGTCCAATTTAGAGCACTATGTGAGGTACCCCGACCATGTGCTGAGCAATGAACCTAGTGAGCCCCAAGGGAGGCTGAAATGGCCTGAGTCACCTGTGCGGTTTATAGACGCCAGGATGAAAGAACTCAGAGAAAAGAATATGTGATGATAAAGGTTCTTTGGAAACACCATGTGTACGACAAAGCCACATAGGGGCCAATGGTGGACATGGAAAAGTCTTATCCTGAATTATTTGTTTGCTTATTTGAATTTTGAGAACAAAATTCCTATAAGAGGGGAAGGATGTTACAACCCCAATTTTTGGGTTCAATTAGTGAGAAATGTAATTTCTCATATTAAAGATAATTGAACAAATAATGATATGATTTGTTTTGAATAATTGGATTTCGTTTAAAATAGCCTTGTTGTTTGATTTGTGGGCTTTATTGGCTATTGGGCCCAATAACAAGGAAATAACAAAGAAAATTCAATTTGTGAATGAATAATTGAATAATTGATAAAAGAAATATGTGGAAACCTCTAGAAGGCAAATCCAAAGAGGATTTCGTGCCTCTTGGGTTCCTTGGGTTCCAAGGAGTACAAAGTTGCATAAAGAAAGCAATAAGAAAAGAAAAGATTAATTAAGTATTTATTTATTAAGAAAGAAATTGGAAATAATGTTAATATGTAGAAAACAAGTGAAAAGAGATATAATTGAGTTATCCTTTGTGGAATTTCGTATCCCAAGGATTACTAATGATAAAAGGAATACCAATGAGGAAAATAAAAGAGAAATAAAAAGAAATCCTCAAAAAGAAATATTTTAATGAGAAATAAACAAGATAGTGTGAAATAATGCACAAGATGCATCTAGAAGGATAATAAATATCCTTGGAAAAGGATTTCGAAATAATAGAGTGCCTTGGGATCCAAGGAGTCCCAATAAAAAGGAAAGAAAGAGAAAATACCAAATTTGCAAAATAAAAGGATAATGTGATACCTTATTAATGAATTATGAGATATTGTTAAAAAGAATGTAATTTCTATTAAAGGAAATAGAAATTTCGTGGCTAATGGATTAAAAGCTAAGAATAAAGACAATAATGAGAGGGATTTTCGAATTCCTCATATTCAAGCAAAAGGAAATACCAAAGGAGAGAGAGAGAGAAGAAGAATTGCTTCTCTTTGAAGGAAAACGATTGCTATTAGAAGAAGGACTTCTTTTCCTAATGGAAAGTCATTCTAGGGCTTCGTTGGTCTCCCCTATATAAGGGGTGAGACTAGGGGGTGAATCCAGAGAGATCCCACGTCTCCCACTCTTTTCCTCACCTCCTTCTTGCTTTTACACGTTCAAACCCTAACCATGGGAGTGAGTGCAACCCAGAACGATGTGGAGCTTTAGAAAGGAGCTGGATGGAGGCACGATGATCCCAAGACCTTGGGAAAGGAGCCCGGTCATCGTCCCTTAGGCCTAGCTATTGTACAAGAGTCGTAGGACGTCTGCAGGTCAGCCATGGTGGCAGACCTGCTGGGTGCATTTCTGTCCGACCAGCCACGTACCAGGAGCACCATTAGGTGTGTGGGGGGATGGCAGGGCCAGTGCGGCAGTTTCTGATGGAGATCGAGGACCGAGGATAGGAGAAAGGCCGGCGCACAGCTGCAGATCGTAGCTAGGGAGGCGCTGCTGCTACAGATCGAGGAAGAAGAAAGCATAGACGGCGTTTGACCATGCTACCCCTCGGCATGCCAAAGAACAGAACTTTAAGTCAGGGGTAGTCTCGTAATTTGGTTATATTTCCAAACGAGCCGCGTTGTATGGCAAGGAGTGACGTGGTGTCTCCTGATTGGCCTAGGTAAAGTTTTATTGCAAAAATCATAACTCCTAATTGGTAGCTCCGATGAGAACACATAATATATGAATTTTGATCTGAAAAATGCAATGAACCCATTAAAAATGGTTTTATAGCCTGAATCTAATCATAGTTCGAAAAGTAGTGTAAATCATCATCCTTAATGAATTAAAGATTAAGAAACCTTTTTTTATGTGATTAATGTGTTTAATAGGGTTTAATGGATTATTAGAGTTGATGTTAGCCTGTTAAATGTAAAAAGGTACATTATGTTCAAAAAGGAAGAACTTTGCACATGATTAGTCTAATTTGGTGTTTATATGCTTGAAATTCGAAAAGTGTATAAAGTTATCATATTTACTGGTTTAATTAGTGAAAAACCCTTGGAATTGATGATAGTTGAAGATAGTGATGTTCTCTGAATGTTTAGAACGAATATTAACCTGTTGATAATAAAAGGATGATAATTGTACATAATTGGCTTAAATTAGGGTTTCGTATACCTAAGCTTGCATTAATGGGCTTAGAAACCCTAATTTAGGAGGATATGTCTTTTAATGATTTTAATTGTGCAAATCCATGAATAAGACAATGTTATGTTGTTATAAATCCAATTTGAGTATAAAAGATCATTAATGTGGATATTTTGGGGTTCCTAGTGTAGAAAGTGGAATTAATGATACATTAGGGTTTACTGACATAAACAATGAGAATTGTAGTAATTAGGGTTCCTGAAGAATCGAACAATAATTCATTATTGAGTTGTCAATTCAAAGAAACCTGAACATGATAATTGGTCCTAATGATCTTGACATGACCTAAGATGATAAAGATAGTAGTTTTAGTGTAAAAGAGATATATTGGATTTAATTGACTTTTAATGGTGTCTATGATGTTGAAATTAGGGTTTGTGGACTAAACAAACTAACAGTAATAAATGCATAATGAAAGCTAAAACCCTAAAGGATGACCTAGAAATCTTAAAGTGGAATCCAAGTAGATCTTGAGGAGGTTTGGAATAAAACAATGACGCTTGGATGTTATGTATTAATTTCAGGATATTGATGATTGCTTGATTGATTGTTCCTGAATATTAAATATTTGGACTTCAAGTTGCTCTGAACAGGTATGTGGTTACTTATGAATAATCGCTTAGTTTCCTGATGGTTTCTCGGACGTTTAATCGCATTGAATGCAACTAAACTATTTTGATGTTCATATTGCAATTATAAAGTGACTATGACTATCACATAATGTATATGCCTATAAACTCAGATCATGGTTCTCTCTGTGGCATAATAGCTAACCTAGTACATGGCTTCCTATGGGTAGGTCCATCAGGTTAGAGAAAGGCCTAGTACATGGCTACCTATTGGGTAGGTCCATCAGGTCTATGGACGACCTAGTACGTGGCTACCTATTGGGTAGGTCCATCAGGTCTATGGATGACCTAGTACATGGCTACCTATTGGGTAGGTCCATCAAGTCTATGGTTGACTTAGTACATGGCTACCATTGAGGTAGGACCATCAAGTCACAATGAGTTAGATATTGGGCTATCTTCGGATAGTGCCATGCGACTCTATTACCTAAAAGAGAGGTGATATCCATGTCCACTGTAGGGACAACCCAGAGTTCGAGAATATGTATGGATTGAGTTGTATGGTTTAAAATGTAATCTTGATTGTTAAATGATTAATTGAATGATTATATTGTTAGCATAGTTGAACATTATCTGTTTCCTCCACATACCATCTTCAGCTGACCGATGTTTTGTTTGTCGGCATTTTAGGCACAATGAAAAGAACAAACAGTAAAGTGACACCTTGTGAATTCAAGAATTAAAGAACAAGGAGGAACTAGTTAGAATAGTTCAGCTGAGGTTAGAAGTTTAGTTTGTTCCAAACTTTTCAAGGATATGCAAAGAAAAATTTTATTACCATTTTCAGTATAGTCTGTTAGAATTTAATAATTGTTTATGGTTATATGTCGAACCTTTGATCTGGGATTAATGGGTACGGCTTCAACCTCTTGGTCTTCCTTAATTGGGGGTTACTGAAAGGTGAGGTCGTAACATTTGGTATCAGAGCTTAGGTTCCTCAGTTAACCATTAATAATTATTAAATTTTACAAACTCCATAGAACCCAAGGGAATTATTAGAGGAGTATCCGAAAGACGGAGGTGTCTAGAAAGGGATCACGACCGGGGGCTGGCAAGATTTTCCTCCGCACCGCTAGTCGGAATATGAGGACTCCCGGACCTGTGTGACCGCCTGGCCAAAGTCTTAGGGTATGAATCGAAATAAGATACCTTTAGGACTTCTCATCGTATTCATCCCTTCTCATCACAAAATTCTAATAAGGACCTAAAGGATTAGGGTTTTCTTTCCTCTCCTCACCCTCTTGAGGTATGGGTAAGGTTAATAAGGTTTAAGGAATCCTCCACTAAATTAATGAAAGGCATGTAAATAAGATGTCATGGACATAAGCTTAACAGATTAAGCACAAAATAAATAATAGATACATGCTTAGGACGTATGACATAAGATGTCATGTCCTCAGAAGAGACCTGAGGCTAGACCTTCTTGTCAGGAGGATAAGTTAGTCTTGGAGATAGAGATCTCCATTGCAAGTAGAGACCTGGAACATCCTCTGAGGAAGACGTTAAACCTAACCCTAAGTGAAGGTTAGAGAGAGATGAGTTGGACCAGGTGTTTGAAAGGACATGCCTTTGGGATGCCATACGATCCATGGGTGACCTAGCACCTTTGGCAACCCAACCCTAGAAAGGGTCGTGCATGTTAGGGTAAAGGATATCTCCTTATATGATGATGTTAGTGAAGGACCATAGAAACCCTATGGGCTTGTACAAGTAGGGCATAGCTGGCACCTAGGGCACGTCATAATGTTGGCAGTAGGATGAAACCCTGGATAAAGAATTATGATGGAGCATAAAGGGTTATGGATGATCTTGAGCAACCATAAGTTCGAACCTAGGCTTCACCCATGTAGAGCATGCTTTTGAGGTTGAACCTTCCATGAAGAGAGGACCTCTAATGGTGAGGTTGGATGTAGGATTAGCTCTAGAGAGAGCAAGAAACCCAGCAAGAAGGTTGGAAGCCTAAAACAATGGATGACAGTGGTTGCCTCATAAGTTGATGATATCTTGGTTGCCTTAGAGGGACCAAACCCTAAAGATAGAAGATGAAGCTTCTGGTACATATGTGCCTACGGTATAGGTGTTTAACTTCTGAAGTAGGAAGAAGAGTTCCTTAGACTTAGAAAGGTTTTGTAGTAGGTTATGAGGCCTTGTACCTTGATGGTTGTCCTTAAGGAGGACCCAACCCTAAGTGTTGCTCGAGTTGAAGGATGACGAGAAGTGCATGTCATTCCTTTTGCATTCTTGGTTCGTAGTTAAGAGATAGAGCATGCAGTTGGACACCTACAATTAAACTTAGGGTTCCTAGGCCTAAGAGGGGAAGTGGTATACCTGATGCTTATGATGAGAATTGAGTTCCTATAGAAACGAGCATGGTACTCCTCATGTATAGAGGAAAAGGGGAGCCCTTTAAGTTTAAGGTATGTTTGATGAACCCCTCACAACTAGGTTGATGATAAAGAAAGGTATGATCTTGATCCAACGTCGAGGAAAGAGGACAAGTATGACATAGCATGGTTCAGTAGGTGATCTACTTGTGCATTAATAGCTTGGTATGGCTAAGTAGGCTCATGTGGATGTAAAGAGCTTTTGTGACCTTGTTGTCAAGAGATAGTTTTCCTCCCATCCTGGGAGAGGGACCCCTTTGGTAGGGTGTATACCAATTTTGTTGGTTTAAGGTAACCTAAAAAGGTCTCATAGGATCTCGAGAAGCTAAGTGGAAAAGTACATGGTATGAGAATGAACCTGTATACCCATAGATATCCATATCTAATTGCATATGAATGTGTTACCATGGAGGTAACCGGTATGGGGCTTGACCAAGGTAGGCAGGTTGCCATGATCCCTATGAAAGGATGAAATCCAGCCCATGAATGTAGAAAGAGAGATGATGAAGACTTGGGTAAGGTTCTAAGTGAACATGTACCATAATGGAGAATCCTAAGTCTATCTTAGGGTTAGGTAGGGATAAGACCGATGAAAGTAGGAGTTGCCAAATTCCCCAGTTGCACATGACCATAGGGTCGGAAGGTAATAGCTATCATTGTCTGAGGGCCATGGGTTAGGAGATTGATCACCTTCATGAACTCATGGGACCCAAAGGGCAGATGAGTAGGGCACTCTCTTGATGCATGAGGGAATAGGGATGACCCCAAAAGAGTCGGTACCCTATAGACCTAGAGGATATGATCAAGGATACAAACCTCAGTAGGTTCAAGACTAGTTTGATATCATGATGTTTGTGATGAAGAGACATATGTGGAACGTTGCAACTTAGATTTAAAGGTGTATTGGAAAGGTGGGATGCACCATCTCTACTCTTGGAACAGGAAGAACTATGTATTTGGACTGCAGCCAAATGCTTATTTCCTCTTGTTATGGGGGTGAGAGATAGTACATTATGCATGTCATACACCAAGGATAAGAGATGATGTAGGTTGGAACGTTGCCATGAGAAATGGGGATAGAGAAGATATCTACCCTGGTAAAGTGAATGATACATGGATGGTTTGTAAACACTAAGAGGAATGAGGTAGTCCCCTTATGAGGATGTTTTTATCATGAGCTATGTAGAACTTACAAGTTATACCAGGTTGAGTTTGATCACCATGATGATGGAATCAGAGAGTGTTCTTATGAAGATAAACTTATAGTTTGAGGTGACATGATAAGTGAAATACATGGAAGTGTAATGTTACCTAATACCTAAGGATGTGAAGTGGTAATGGATGCTCTGGTTGAGATACATCTGACTTGTTTGACCAGAAGCTAGAAAGGGTTGATTGGCTAACCTTAAGTTCGAAAAGGAGAGGTGTTTGGATAACACTCAGATGTAACAAGATGTGTTGAAAAGCTAAGGGTTGTTTGGTTCGCCAGTCTAGTCCTTAATGCAATGAAAGGATGGTGGTAGAACCTTAGATGCACTTCTTTGAAAGAGAAGGTGACGAAAACCCCGACTAGAGTGGTTTAGGGTTTCAGAGGATTTGATCTTAAAAGAATCATGACATACATGAAATCATGGTGGAAGATCATCATACACCGTGGAAAATGGCAATAGCACTTTGGATGCTTAAGATGAGGTTGCATGTGGTTTATGGCCATGCAATCCAGGAGGTAAAGGACGAACCCCAGTAACCCAGTATATCGATATAGAGGACAAAAGAGTCCCTGAGAGGGAATGGGAGCTCAACACTATGGATGTTGTGATAGGTCTTCCCTGGGCCAAAGAAGGTCGAGATACAATATGGGTTATGGTAGGTCACCTTACCTAGATAATATGAGAAAGGAAGAGTTCTGTCAAGGGATAGATCTAATTGAACTACCCATGAGAGAGATGGTTCAACTACACCATGAAGCGAGTTCAAAGGTTCTTGAGTTTGACCTAAAGGTTCACTTCCATAAAGTGGAAGTAGGTACATGAAGAACTCAAGGTCCACTTCTGACTTTTGTGTCATGATTGGTTGTATGCTCAGAGAGTCAATCATACGATGATTGTAATGGGGCATTAGATACCTGATTTGATATGATAAAGGTAGTGTCATATATTATGTTTGTCTCAATCATGATATGATGACACAATCATAATAGAAGTATAAATAATGATGTGACTCGATGACATATGTCTTTAGGTTGAGGACTTGAACAATGAGATCATATGTTTGATAAGAGTACATAAATTCATCTTATGTCCCTGTTGGATATTACTATGGAAGAAAAATAGACAAAAACAATAAATTAGACTAGAACGTGTGTGGGTTGATGACAAAATCTCATCAACCATGATATGTGATATCAAACCAAGCACATATGTACTTGTTATAGATCAGTGTACCAGATAGACCCACCTTTAGAGTATACATGGAGACCATTATATGGTAGTTCGAATCAACTCGCATAGTGATAGTGATGATTGTGGACTATATCAAACATATGAGATGATTGTTTACAAATATGGGTTGCGAAGGACACACGATGGTGTTTTCCTATCTGACAAGCATTAGAAAGAATGCAAGAATAGGAAGATAAATAAGTATCTAATAGTTTAAGCTTGTCTAAAGGTAAATGGTCATGATGTAGATGTAGTTGAAGTGACGTCAAGGAAAGAAGGGCTAGTGGTAGGCTGGAGGGTGGGGTGGAGAAGTAGTAGAGATCACCAGAGCATACTCCCTGCTCAATCATCGTCAAATTCTTCCACTCATATGAAATAAAACCAGATGGACCAAAATTTACAAAACATCAGAGAAAAACAAAAAAAATTTATACAAACATTAGATTGTGTGGAAAGTTTGGAACAAAGTGGACAACAGTGAACTTAACTTTAGAAGAAATGGGAATATTCCACAATGAGTTACTTGTTTAACCAATCCATCCACCATGGTGACATAGGAGTGAAGAATAAACAAATAGGATGTGGTTAGAAGATAGGACATACTGGTCATATGTTATGACGCACCTGAATCCATAGTCTAATTAAAATAGGAAACAAGCATAGATGCCCCAAGTTACCTTGAGAAGTGGTGGCTAGGTGGGCAGAAGAACTGGCAGTAGGTAAGTCCCCAACTTACCAATTTGAATAGGTAGATGTGGACATGTTGTTGTAAGTAGGAGAATCCCCATAGTATTGGGTAGCTTGGTGTAGGTGTTCGTATTGCTCATGGGATAATGAGATATGAGAAGTTTGAGAAGATGTCTATGGTGAAGGAGGTGCACAACCAATCGTCAGGGAAGATGCTTGAATAATGTGGTTAGGTGCTTGAGCAACATGGGCAGATCCCATGTCATGTCCTCTTGAATAGTGTGATGGATACCCATGCTTGCAGTGGCATACATCCTCAGTCTGGCCCATTTTACCATAATAAGTTCACTTTGAGCATTGGTCGCATGCACGACCATGGCCTCTAGCTACCACACCCATTGCTGATGGAAGTTTAGATTCAATAGTAGGAAAGATGTTAGGATCAAGAATTTCATATTGTGTTAGGTGTGCATATGCTTGGTATTTAGATGTAAGGTTCACACCAACTAGGAGTATATGTCGAACAACAACAACATGAGTGTGAAGCCCATTGAGGCAGTATCCAATGAGGAGAGTTTCTCACTCTTTGGTGACCTTAATAGAGGTTGTCTAGGAGAAAAACTATGGTTAATTGGACAAGGCCTTCATTGAATCATAGTACTTGGATAAGGGCCAATCCCCCTGCTGCTCAGAGAATATTTTTTTCCATGGCATTGTAGATGCGCAACTAGTTGTCCTCCTGAGTGAAGAATTGCTTCATTATGTCCCACATTCTTTTGGTGCACTTGTACTACATGTGCTTGACTGCAATGTCAGGATCCATGCACCCCCAGAGCCAGGAAAGAACCTAGTTGTTTCCTATAGTGTAGTTAGTATCTGGTATGGTAGAGGCATGCTTGGTGACAAAATTGAATTCGCCTCATGATTCTAGAAATTTCTAAATAACATTCATCCAAAGCAAAAGGTTGTCATCATTAAGTTTGACAATAGACGTGTGTGGTATATCATTATAAATGATAGTCGTCTTAGCAACATCACCCATGATGAGGTGAGTAAGATACCAGATAATAGTATGGTACAAATAGAAAGAAAAGTATCAAAATATAGCACAGTACAAATAGAAAGAAAAAGTACCATAATTTAGTATGGTACAAAAGAACAAAACAAAAATACTACCAGAATGGAAACTTGGTAGAAGGAGGAGTACCACTACCGACATGGAACTCAGTAGGAAGAAAGTATTACTACTGGAATGAAACTCGATAGAAAGAGGAGTGAAATGGTTGAAGTGGATCTCAGTAGGAAAATAAAAGTATAACAGATTAAATGGGAGTAGGATAAAGAAAATAAAATCCACAATTTTTAAGAAAATCATTGTACCATATGAATTACGGAAGCCACATTGAGAGGGAAAAAGTAAATATTTACCCTTTTTTATTTTAGTGCTTTATAAATCAACATGGGTCTTTTGAATCTATTATTTTATATGCATAAATAACCTTTTTGGAACTAGAACTTATGCAAGGAGATAGGGGAGAGGAGAAAGCCTTCTATATCATTCGATGAGATATGATCGTGGCTTGTTGTGACCCAAACCGGCGCCAACATTTCCTAAAGGTGGGCCCTTACTGGACACACCTAGGGTCACCAAGAAGTCGTGTTGCGGCTAGCCAGCTATGGGAAGGGCAACGGGCAAAGGTGGTGATAGTCCTAGGAGGGAGGGTGGTGGTGGCAATGACTGGTGGTGGTTAGGAGGGCACGGCGGCTTCCTGGTGGGAGAATATGTTGCTTACAGTAAGTCAAATGAGAGTGTTGGCTCTCTTATATGTAGGATCCAGGGAGTACATGGGATAAATAGAAACAAGGGAAAATACAATGGGCCTAAGTCCAACTTAATCAAATACACCAATACTTCATATTTGGGTAGTACTCCCTATATACCTCATGACTATAGGATATAGCGATTGTGATAAGTTGTTAGTTCTAGGAGATAAGGATGTCCTTGGGGACTTTGAACGTCAAACATTGTGTTGTTCTGATACCTTTACTAACACCGTTGTTCCTCATCCTAAGGTCCAATGTGAATGTTCTCACATGTCTTATAGATACATGGGTTTTTAGGTGTATAAAGTGCAAGTACAAACCTTTAGATATTCAATTTCAATCCCTTAGTAGAAGGATATGGAAAGTAAAGAGAAAGAGGGAAACTCCAACTCGACATTCAATGTTCCCCACCTTTCCAAAAATATCCAAACATGCAAGTAGAAAATTTTGAATGTATCAGTAAAGAGACACCTTACTTATGATGGAAGACTTATCTTTCTTTCTCTCTTCTTCCCCTTTTGTTAGAAACAAATTAGGAGACAAACTAGGAAATTGAAAAAGAAACAAAGAAAAAGAGGTAAAAAAACCCTAAATAGGAATAAGAAAATAAACTATACAAGGATGGATAAGGAAATACTAAAAGGGAAGGAAAAATTGAAACAAAAAGGAAATCCTAAAGAATCCAAACCAATAAAGTAAAGTTGATAAGGTGAAAGAAGTACTTGAATTGTCTAGTGATGCCCAATAGGGTTGCTAGACTATTTTTCCCATAGGGAAAAATCTTACAAAGATCTACATTTGGAGATCATTTAAAACTAAAGGGGGAGCATAAAACAAGTAGGATTTGGTGTCTCCGCCTTATTTTATGAGAGAGAAAAAAAAAGGAAAACTATGTATTGGCATTTAAATCGTTATAAATACAAACAAACTAGAAAATGGCTCCACCAAACAGAAAGAAAAGCCTGTAAAATGCGGCCACATGTCTGGGATTATCAACTACCCTATAATGATTAGATAAGGTATTAGGCACCCCACATTGCCTGAAAAATGGTATTGTTGTTTAATTCTTGAGTTTGTAAAATTCAAGAATTTGGTTTGATCAATGAAAACAATGCAAATAAATGATTTAGGGTCTAGAATCTTTTGGTACTTAAGATGGCCATGGATTTCTGTCTTCATCCTCTAAGACTTTATTGTTTTAGTAATGGGATCCCAATTGCCTTAGGATCTCCCACAGTGAAGATCCATCTCGGGGATTGGGATAAGGTGTGGAAATATAGAGAGGGAAGGTGGAGAAGAAAATAATAGTGAGTAAGAGATACTTTTGTTTTCATAAATCAAGAAAGAGATGTAGATAACAACTAGATTACATGGCAATTCATCTAGATGTGGAGTTATAATTGAAGAGTAGCTAGATAAGCAAAGCATTTTCTAGTTTTGATTGATCATGGTAGTTGTTTTTGGGTAAGAAGTTGTTAAACAAGTAGTAAAAAGGGATGAGTAGTTAAGGTTTAAGCAAGAATTTCTAGATAGAAATTCTAGTGGTTAAAGACAACAGTTAAAAACAAGTGGCAATATTTCCTTCTTAATGTCTTAGCACCCATTCCGCGTATGAGAATTGGTTACACTAGAAGAAGGATGTTCTAGTCATTGGGCAACATAAAGTAAAAAAGTAGAGGTAGTTTTCTCTTTGGTTTCAGGAGCTTTGAAGGGCAAAAGGTCGATAGTTGATGTTGAGGATAGCTATTATTGTGTATTAGGGTTCGGGATTCAACATTTTAAAGAGAAGTTTCTAGAATAAGTCTCGTCAGCTCATGAAAACTAGAAAATAAATTGGGATTTCATATCTCGAGTAATAAGCATGAAGGAAAGATTTGTTCCACATGGCACAACATTGGAGGAACATTTGATTCCACCATATGGAACCCTTATAGAAAGTTGGATTCCTTTGGGTGTCCTCGAGCAATAAATGAATGTGTTTCTATATATTAGGTTTTTGGATTTTTGTATTGTCTAGAAGATCATGTAGATATGTCAGATAGAAAATTGCTTTGATTGTGGGGTTGTATTATATGATTGATAAAGCTTGATCTAGAAAAGGAATAGAAGAGAAGAGATAGAAACTTGGGGTTCAAGTCTTTCCTTTTTGTAAAAATATATGGATTTGAAATTATTTTCCATGAAAATAATGGCAAATAAGAGGCAACCGAATTTCCATGGGGTTGAAATTGTATTATTTTCAAGATAATTCTAAATGATCTGTAGAAAGTCAAATTAAAGGATAACACACTTAGGTCCAGACAAATATACATTTTGTACTCGAACCCTACTCCTGCGGCAAATGGGTGAAATGAGTGGATTAAATAGGCAGAAAAACATGAAAAATGCATAATAAATGGGACACTCCATCACTAGCCACAAAGTATATCTAATATCAATTTTTGAATAATTGACCAAAAATAGGGTGTCAATTTGAGGTTTTTATGGACAATTTCTCCTTCTATGGTATTATTTTTTACTTAATGTAAGGCAATCCATTTGAAACTCTATGAAGAAACATACTCAGTTCTTACCTAGGATAAATGTCACTTCGTGGTAACATCTGAACTCTTTTGAAGTTATAGAAGTAGATAATGAAATATTTTATGAAATAGATTAAAAAAATTCATCCATTATGTCAAACATGTTCAAGCTTTTTGGGTCATGTTGGACTTTATTGCTAATTTCTTATGACTTTTGAAAATTTCCAAGCCTATTTCTATCCTCCTTTCTAAAGTTGTTGAATTTTATTTTGTCTCGCATTGTATTTTGGATTTTAATAAATATAGAAGCTCTCATATCCACACCTATCATCTAAGATTCAAATTCTGACACAACTATTCAGGATTTTGTGTGATGTGAGCATTTGTAGTGGGTATTGTTTTAAGATAAAGGAAACTTTGTTTTATTGAATACAATAAAAAATTCCTAGATGATGCATAGGTTAACTTTTCCAAAACTTAAAATTAATGGGTCAAACTTTTTTTTTGGAAAATTTAGATCAAATTTGATTGGATCCAATGTCATTGACTGCACAATCTCTTTTGCCTTGAGATACTTAATGTCTAAGAGAGTGTCCAAAGTAGGCTTAGATTATGGATCGTTCTTCCATAATAAGTGGACCTCAAAATAAGTGATACTAGAAGATGTTGTTGTAATATGGATGACCATAAATCTCAGGTAGATAACCTATATACACATATCTAACTCCATTCATGAAAAGAATCTGATAATTGTTATCATACTAACACCCCTTGCTTTACAGACATTGCAAACTTGCTTGACTGCTACATTTTTATGTAGGGAAATCTCCACTTAGATGCATGTAAAGTGTTAGGGTGATCTTTACATCTTCAAGAGAGGACAATATTCTCTTAAGAAGTGGGTATTGCAAGACATAAGTACAAAAATCCTATAAATCTGTCATAGATTCTTATTAAGGACATTTCAGTACATCCAAAATAGTTTCTAAGATACTTTGATCTAGTATTTTCCCCATTATATTCAATGACAAGTCATAATTTCATGAACAACGTGGAAGGTGTCAATGGGCTGACAATATCTAAAAACATGGTAAGATGCCATTTTCCCTTTTTAAGTTATTTTATATGTTATATGCATTGACTTTCGGCCCCTTTCCTTTAGTGTACAACAATCATTAAACCTTTTTGTTGTGGAACATGGATCCAAATATATGGGAGCTATATCAATTGTTTTTATGACAAAAAACTCACGTTTCATTTGTTTATAAAATTTATTCCTTGATTTAATATACCTCAATCTTTTATTTATCACGGGGGAAAACATTTTAGTAACATGTAGTTTAATCCCTTTTATGTGGATTTGAGTGAGACACAAGGTATATTCCAAAGAGCAGACCTATTTGGGATTTTACTTTAGCTACATAAAGCTCATCATAGGAAAATATGGTGGGCAGGATAAGATAAGACTAGTCAAATAAGACACATGACTCATTGCGGGTATATGGAATAGCTTTCAAAATGCCAATTAAAACGAAATCATATCATTTTGTCTAGAAGAAGTTATTCCATATACCATTGGAACTAGAACATATAGCTATTGCAAAAATAAGACACTAATATTGATCTATAGGAAGCTCATGGGAGAATATATATTCAACTACATGAATTCAAGGATATTTGTCTCAAAGCGTACTATTGTTCCTTGATTTATATGGGATGCTATAATTACGGCATGATGTACCTATAAAAGTAAAGGATATAAAATATGGATTTCTACTTTTAGTTTGATTCAAAAATGAGTTTTTCCTAACAAGATTTTTCAAAAGCAATCGTCTTTCTATATCTTGGAAATGGTACAAACCTCTCCTATAAATAAGAGGAGGCAAAACATGGAAGTGAACAAAAACCCTATTGGGCGTATTACACTTAGGCCTATATTACATGAGACTTAAGTAAAGGGGAAAGATTAAAAAAAATGAAGAGAATACAACAATTGAATATAAACATATCTCAATACTCCCCCTCAATGTAGAGCATAGATATCAATCATGCTCAGCTTCCAAAACATAACCCCAACTCTCTTTCCAGAGAGAGGCTTTGTAAATATATTTGTAGTTTGATCATGTGTAGGAAGAAAAGGGATAGTGATCTTCTTGGTCAGCACAACATCTCAGAGAAAATGGTAGTCCAACTCAATGTGCTTAGTTTTTTTATGAAAGATGGGATTACTAGTGATGAATTTAGCAACACAGTTGCCTCAGTACATCAAAATAGCATAAGTGATAGGAAATATAGTCAGAATGAATAGATTTGATCCATAATAGCTCACAAGTAGTATGTTTCATTACACAATACTCGAAGTATACACTAGATCTGGCGACAACATTTTATTTCTTACTCCTCCAAGTAACCAAGTTACCCCCTAAAAAGATACAGTAACCATAGGTAGATCTCTTGTCAGATTTACACCATGCATAAGCAACATCATAATATCCATTGACATCAAGATGCATGTTTCTTTTACAGAATAGTCATTGTCATGGTGTGTTCTTCAAATATCTCAATACTCGATATGTTGCCTCTTAGGCACACTACCTAGATAAATTCATAAATTGGCTAAGAACACCAACAATAAAGTATATATGTGACCTAGTAATTGTAATAAATAGAAGTTTTTCAACCAAATGTTTATAGATAAATTTATCTTCTAAGTGATGAGTAGGTTCTTCCCATAGATCATGTGCTTGATCCATAAGGGAGAGTGCATGATGGAAACGAAGAATTTTGGTTTCAGTAAGTAAGTCTATAATATACTTTCTTTGAGTTAAAGATACTTCATCCTTGTTGTGTGTTACCTCAATTTCAAGAAAATGTTGTAACACCCAGGGTCGTTGGTTACAAAATGTGTCATCATATATATTTTTGTATCAACAATTCATGCATCATCACTACCAAATAAGATGATGTCATCCACATATAAAATGAGGATAGTTATACCAGAAGTAGTGGTCTTGATAAACACAAAATGGTCACATTGAGACTGTGTGAAACCAAATTTGTGCAGTACAAGAGATAACATATAAAATTATGCCATGGGACTCTACTTGAGGCCATAGATAGCTTTCTTTAGAAGACACAATTTATCAGATCCCCTACCCTGAGCAACATAACCTAGAGTTAGTGACATATAGATAGTCTCCTATAAATCTTCATATAGAAAGGTATTCTTACATCCAGCTAATGTAAGTGCCATCTGTTATTAATAGCAACAAAAATAAGGATACAGACAGAGTTCAAACAAGCAACATAAGAAAAGGCTTTGATGTAATCAACCCCAAGTTATTGTGTGTATCTCTTAGAAACAAGTCTGGCCTTTAGACGTTCAACTATCCATATGGAAAATATTTAACAATAAAAACCCATCGGCAACCAATAGGATTACTACCTGTAGGGATATCAACAAGGTCCCATGTCCCACGGGATTGATGTGCATAGATCTCCTCATCAATGGCTATTTTCCACCCAGAATGTAGTAGTACCTCCTGAACATTCTTTGGGATAGAAATTACATGTAAAGTTGTAGTAAACTAAGCCATAAAGTAATTCTGAGAAGTTGTATAAAGATGGTGAGAGATATAGTATTTGGAACATGATCCTCTTCCTTTTCATAAAGTAATAGAAATGTCAGAATCAGAGGTTGTAGTAGAATCACACAATTGTCTTGAGGTGGATCATTGTTGGTTGTTTACACAAATGAGTTTCAATCCAAGAATGGATAGTTTACTCAACTTAACCAAACTCCGCAAGTATACAGAGGTAGTATAGTCAAGGTCGAACACAAGGAGCTGAGATAATTTAATTGAACACAACAGTACTAAAGTTCAACAATCTAGACCGATTTTAAAGAGTAGAAGATATTTGTTCTAAAAGCATTAGAACTTGGTTTTAACTACAAGAATTTCAGATTTTAATTAACAAACAAGGATTACAAGGAAAATTTGATTTCAGAAAGTTAATGAATCTTGGACATTAGGATTTCACTCACATACCATAGCAATCAAGAGAACAAGATAATTTAAACATACATAAGATCACGTTTCAAGGAAAAGTTGTGTTACATTTCACCTCCCGGTGTAAATGTAACGATCGTAACTCAAAACAACACTCTCGTGCATGAATTTCGTTTATGATCACAAACAGTTCCTCAACTCATTCCTCCCTACTCTCGTAGAAGAAGAAGAGTTGCCAAGAAGAGCGCCTCCATACTTTCCTACTTATCTTCTCAAACTTAGCAAGAAAGCAGAAAATATGCATATAAAGTGGCCAGCAGTACATGCAAGGAAAAAGAGTAAATCGGCATTCTCAAGGTAAGAAACAAGAAACAGATGCATTTAGTACGAAATTAGTTGTTCATTACATGATATGACATGGGAGTTACTCTCCCATGCCCAAGAAAAGAAGGTCTACTCGTCCATAACAATGTACAGTAGATTTGCTACAGACTTTTTAGTGCTAGACATGGTTTAGAGAAGAAAAGACAAGGAGAACTGAAGATGTAACCATAAGAAGCAAGAATTCCGGCTTTAGGACAAAATTCCCCTCCCTTAGCTGCTCCAAGTCGGGCTAACTCCTCTCTCAAGAAGTTGCTCGGAGTTGGGAACGCTTGGCTGCACCTTGAAGAAGACTAAGGAGAAGTGGAGAAGAAGAGATGGTATCTTTGTGCAAGAAACCACGTTAGTTTCCTCCCAAATCGCCTCCCTCTGCTCTCCTCTGTCTTTGGGAGGAGAGAAACTCTCCAAATGGCCGAACGTAACTGTCCCTTGGCTTCCCTCTTTCTTTTAAAATCGTATTATGAAATTTCGGATTTCTGAAACTGCCAGGTGCACGTCGTGCATTTGACATCTGACTGATCCGTGCACGGCGTGCACTGAGGAATTTCACGCCGTGCGACTTTCCAGAACTTTCTTCAGCAGTCTGCGCTCCAGGTGCACGCCGTGCATTTTGGAAATGCACGCCGTGTCTTCGTCTTCTGTACATTTCTGGAATCTCGCACGTCGTGCGTTCTCATCGTGCACGCCGTGCATTCTGTTGTCTAAACAGACCAATTTTCTCTGGAATGTTGCACGCCGTGCATTCTGAATTGCACGCCATGCACTTTACTGCTTCAGCGGACCAGTCTTTTTTCTTGAATGGTGCACGCCGTGCGTCTGAGTTTGCACACCGTGCATTCTTCTGTTTCTGTAGAAATAACATCCGAATTTAGTCCTTTTTGTGGCAAATTTGCAATACAAGTTATGGGACACATAGAACAACAAAAAGATGGCAAAACTAATATGAAAGAGACTGAATTATACTAGAAAGAACCAAATTTGTGTGTGATAACATGTGAAAAGATGATATAAAAATCATACAACAAATCCCCCTAAGCTTAAACCATTGCTTGTCCTCAAGCAAAAAGAGCATGGAAATATAAATGAAGAATTGTCAAGAACATGAATAGATCAAATGAAATGAAATATGAGTATAAAACCAAACCAACCATGATCAACATGTTTATGCTCATAGCCATCAATTCAACTCAAACACCCAAGAAAGGGATTTTTAGTTCAGCAGGGGTGGCATTGATTTAATGAATCAATCAATTAAACAACACTAGGTAGAATTTGGATGACCAAGCCAAACAATCAGTGGATGTGCAACTCAAACTCTCAACTATTAAGGATTACAAAAGATGAAATCTTAGTTAAAAAATTGACAATTTTTGTTGTACTCTCCTTTTCCCAGAAATGATATGACAAAGGATTATGGGTTCCGACACTCGGCTGCTAATGTAGGCTTATGCACACATGGAGTGTCGGTTGGGGTATTTTACCCTCTTTTAAGACATACCACCTAACCATCGTGGCCAGATCGGACTTACACTAGGCTAGCATGATATGTGGGTAGATTAGCCATCTTTATTGGGTATAAGAGTTATTTAAATTTTTCCAAAACATGGGAGAGTCAACTAAATTGCAACATTAACTAGATTTCATTCATCTATTTTGAAAATTTTTCATTGAAAGAGTGTTTGCAAATGCACTAAGGCTTGGCAAGGTCATCCCCTCTTCTAAATGATGTTCTAAGTTGATTTACTCACAAAAACTGAAACCATTACATGTTTTAAGCAATCAAGGATGTGAAAGAATGAATGTTCAGGCTAGAAGCATAAACCAAAGTTAAGCACAAGTTGATGGTCAAAAGGTTTCATTTGATTACTGCATGCTTTTTACAACTTCTTCAAATGATATTTCTCATTGAAAGAGGACAAACACTTAAGCATAGGAGTTCTTTCCACATATAAAAGATGAATCTCATATCATACTAGACTTGCCATCTGAAAAGAAGAACTGAAAACAACAACTGAAAAATAAAAATAAAACAAAAGCAAATGACAAGAAGCAAATAACATGAAAAACAAAAACTAAAAGAACTAAGATACCAATACCGTCCAGTTGCTCCCCCTAAGCTTGAAATCAGCAGTGTCCTCACTGCTTTAATCGAACTTTAGGAGTTCACAACCGGATACCTGTCATGAATAGATCAGAAAAATGATCTGATGCCTCCCTGCTCAGGGAAGAATTGACTAATGATGTCAGGCATATCCATCGGCGTTGCGGATGATTCTGGCTGCTGCTGCTGGTAGTCCTGGGGTTGCGGTGGAACGTCTGGAGCTGTGGTCTCCTGGCGGGAGGGGGACTGGAAGGACTGCGGTGCTGGGTAGTGGCCTTGCGAGATGTGCCACGCATCCATCTGGTTGACCATGTCGTACATAGTTGAGGATTGTGCACTCAGATGGTCAAACCTGGTGTCATACTACGCGCCCATCTGGTCTAGGCGGGTGTCCAAATGATCAAATCGCCACTGCACGTAGCCGTAAAGGTGTTGAACATCTGGCATTGTCCAGCCGTACTCAGTCTGAGTACCAGTGGACGGTGGCAGAGGGGTAGGGGCTCCTGGTGGCACCCCTGGTGGGTGTCTCCTCATCAGTTTCTGGCTGTAGCTGTACTTTCCAAGTAGCCTTGTTCTTTATGTCATTCCGACTTGCATCGGGGATTGTGATGAACTGTTTCTTTGTGATAAAAACCTTGAACTTTGACGTGTCTGGAGATCAGACCGCATGAAATGAGATAGTTTATATCCACAAGGTTCTTCCCCGGTGCAGGTTCTAGGGAACCCACATCCAAACCCAACTGCATAGCAAGGATGCTAATTAACCCGCCACACATGATATCGCCCGCCTCCCTTTTCTTTTGCTTCTTAGTATCAAGTAGCTTGTGTACAATGAAATAACCAAAACTTATTTTCTCATTTTGTACCACACACCATAAGAAGAAAATATCAGTTTTTCCCACAACTCCCTGAGTTTCATTCTTTGAAAAAGGTCCCGTGCTCAGAAGGCGATGAATAACTCGGAAAATAGGATTGTGGATGCTAGAAGCCCGAGCATTCCTTGCTCTATGCACTGTATCAGAAGTAATTTCGGACCAAAATAGATTGTTGTTGAAAGCTGGAGGGTAATCAGTGTAACCGCCATAGTTGCATTTAAGTAAAGTGCAAAACCGCTCAAGATTCATGGAAAATGGTTTGTCCAACAGGCAGAAACAGATATTCTGATAAGGTAAATGACGGCGTTGTGGGTCACTCTCAGCTTTAAAGGTAGTGAGAAACTCGTACACAAGACGGGTTAGGTCTTAGCAACCCGAGTGCAGAGATAGTGTAATCCCAATAAAGTTAAGTGATTTACTACCTCATCTTTGAAACCCAGCTTTGTGACGTCTTCCTCGCACATGTACCGTGAAGGCAAGACACGCCTTGTGATGAGAAATTTGTATTCGGCGTCTTCTTCAGGCTTTACTCTGAATTGCATGGATGGTACAAAAGATTGCGGTGTTGGTGTGGAAGATCCTGCCTCAGCTATAACGTGATATCCTGGGCGGCTACCGGACTTCCGCTTGATTGGTGCCATCAGTCTGTAGGGGTGCACGTTGTGTCTTTAGGATGCACGGCGTGCAGATGGATTGGTCGTCTGCTTCAGACAAGTAGACGCACGGCGTGCAGTTTCAGTGCACGGCGTGCACCTGCAGATTTGGGGCAAAATTTAGGCTCTGTACAGACGGCAGCTAGGATGATGCTGGTGCGGTCGGCGTCTTGCTTGGTTGACTTAGAAGCTTGTTGTGGCGGTGGGGCGACACACCGGTGGCTTTGCGGCAGCTTGATGGTGACGGAGATGCTGGAGTTGAGAAAAGAATAATGAAGCGGCGGTAGTCGGTGCTCTTGATAGTGCGACGTCGCTGGAAACTGGAGGCGGCGATGGCAGATCGGCGTTGGCGTGATGGATGCGCTCGGCGGAGTTGCTTGTTGCGGCAGCTCGAATGGAGAAGGGGGGGCGAGCTGTGCACGGCTGCGGGACGCTGGCGCACGGCTAAGGTGGAGGCAGAGTGGCGCACGGCTGAAGCTGGAGGTGCACAGCTGCAGACGGAGGTGGAGTGGCGCATGGATGAAGCTGGAGGTGTACGGCTGCAGACGGCTGCTAGGGTTTGAAATCACGGCTGGCGGACGGCTGCTAGGGTCGGGGTGCACGGCTCTAGGGTTAGAGTGATTTGGAAGTGCACTTCGGCCCTTTTTGTCTAGACTTCACTAAAAAGTGCGCATCGTGTATTTTGAATACACGGCGTGCGCTTTTGTAAAGCTCAGATTCAAACTACTCTTTTGCGTCCAGGTGCACGGCGTGCGTTTCTATGGTGCATGGCGTGCATGATTCCAGAACTTTTATAGATTTCCGTCGCCTAGGTGCACGGCATGCGTTTGGACAAAGCACGGCGTGTGATTTTCCAAAAAGTTACCGAACTTTTTACTAACCATGTGCACGCCGTGCATGTTGAATATGCACGGCGTGTTAGTTTCCAGAAAGTTTCCAGACACCAAATCTTCATCTGCACGGCGTGCGTTTTTGCGGTGCACGGCGTGCATGTTTCCAGAAAGTTTCTTGTAGATCTCGCATACCAGGTGCACGGCGTGCAATTTGAAAGTGCACGTCGTGTAAGTTTCCAGAACATTTTCTATTGTATTTTGTATTGAAGTGCACGCCGTGCATTCTGATTTGCACGCCGTGCACTTTGCGATTTCTATAGAAAATTGCAGTCAGTCAGCAGTAAACTGTGATGGATTGAGTAGAAATTAAGTCTAAATTATTACATTCATCCATGACAGGCTTATTAGTGAAATTAAAGAGTGTTTTTTATTTGAAAAACTTAAGAAATATATCCTAATGTGGGGTCAACTCCCACGAGGTCCTCCATTTAGAGTCCGGAGTAAGACTTCTTCTAAAACTTCAGGCATCTTGTAGGGAGCAAGAAGATCCTTTCTCTACATCTTCTCCACTTGAGTAGCATTTGCAGCATTGTCCATTGACTTTGAAAGTTCCATCTTTGCCTTGGAGTTCTACAGCTCCAAATAGAAAAATCTTGAGTACTAGGAACGGGCCGGACCACTTGGATTTCAACTTTCCTAGAAAAAGCTTCAATCTGGAGTTGAATAACAATACTTTATCTCCTTCTTGGAAGTCCTTCCTGTGAATTCTTTTGTCATGCCAAGCTTTTGTTCTTTCTTTATACAACTTTGCATTCTCATATGCATCAAGACGAAGTTCTTCAAGCTCCTGCAGCTGCAACAGACGCTTTTCTCCTGCTCTTTTCATGTTGAAGTTCAAGAACTTTATTGCCCATAAAGTGCGGTGCTCCAATTTGAGCGGAAGGTGACATGATTTGCCATATATTAGCTTGAATGGAGTAGTCCCAATGATGGTTTTGTAGGTTGTGCGATATGCCCATAATGCATCATCAATCTTTAGTACCCAATCTTCCTTGAACTAGAGACAGTCTTTTCAAGGATAGTCTTCAGTTGCCTGTTTGAAATCTCTACTTGCCCGGATGTTTGGGGATGATAGGGCGTAGAGAGTTTATGGGTTACACCATACTTTGAGAGAAGATTGTTGAATTGTTTTTCAGCAAAGTGTGTGCCTCCATCAGAAATAATTGTAAGTGGAACTCCAAACCGAGGGAATATAATCTTTTGGAAAAGCTTAACTACAGATTTGGCAGCTGGTGCTTGGGTTGGAATGGCTTCAACCCATTTAGAAACGTATTCACAGGCAACAAGAATATATTGATATCCACAGGAAGATGGGAATGGTCCCATGTAGTCCACTCCCCATACATCGAACACCTCAACTTCTAGAATAGAGTTGAGTGGCATGTCATCTCGATGGGATATTCCTCCTGTTCTTTGGCACCTATCACAAGATTTGATGAAAAGATTGACATCTTTAAATAATGTAGGCCAATAGAAACCAGCTTGAAGTATTTTTGCAGCGGTCTTTTCTCCTCCAAAATGGCCTCCATAAGGAGAGGCATGGCAATCAGCAATGATATTTGGGACTTCCTCTTCAACAATACATCTCCGGATTAGCCCATCCCTTCCATGCTTGAATAGCAACGGGTCATCCCAGTAATAGAACTTTACGTCATGAAAGAATTTCTTCTTTTGTTGATATGTCAAACCCGGAGGTAGCTGTCCAGTAGCAAGAAAATTAGCAATGTCTGCAAACCATGGTGCTTGGATAGACGATAATGTGTAAAGTTTCTCAATAGGCAAATGATCTTGAATTGGCAATAAATCTCCAGCTTCCGTGGTCAATCTAGAGAGGTGATCAGCAACACTATTCTCGTTACCCTTTTTGTCTCGGATTTCAAAATCAAATTCTTGCAGGAGAAGTATCCAGCGAATGAGGCGTGGTTTGGCATCTTTCTTATTCATCAAATACTTGATGGCAGCATGATCAGTGTACACAATCACTTTTGATCCTACTAAGTACTGTCGAAACTAGTCGAAAGCATATACGATCGCAAGTATTTCTTTCTCTGTGGTTGTATAATTGATTTGTGCTTCATCGAGAGTTTTGCTGGCATAATAGATGGCATGAATCTTCTTATCTCTCCGTTGTCCCAAAATAGCTCCCACTGCATAATCACTTGCATCGCACATGAGTTCAAAGGGAGAATCCCAATCTGGAGGCTGGATAATTGGGGCTGAAATGAGAGCCTCTTTGAGTTTTGAAAAGGCTGCTTGGCAATTGTCATCAAATACAAATTATGTGTCTTTTGCAAGAAGAGAACATAGCGGCTTTGCAATTTTTGAAAAGTCTTTAATGAATCTTCTGTAAAAACCTACATGTCCTAAAAAGTTGCGAATGTCTTTTACCGAAGATGGAGTAGACATCTTCTCAATTGCTTCGACCTTTGCCCTGTCCACTTCAATACCCTTGTTAGATACCACATGTCCTAGTACTACACCGGATTGTACCATAAAATGGCACTTCTCCCAGTTTAGTACTAGGTTGACCTTTTTACAGTGAGCTAAGACAAGAGAGAGATTTAATAAGCATTGATCAAAAGAATCGCTGTACACGCTGAAATCGTCCATAAAAATCTCCATTATATTTTCAATAAAATCGGAGAACATAGCCATCATGCACCATTGAAAAGTAGCGGGAGCATTACAAAGACCAAACGGCATACGGCGATAAGCATATGTTCCATAAGTGCATGTGAAAGTGGTCTTTTCTTGGTCGGGGGGATATATGGGAATCTGAAAAAAACCTGAATACCCGTACATGTAACAGAAATATGAATGTTTGGCGAGACGTTCAAGCATCAAATCAATAAAAAGCAAAGAGAAATGATCTGTGCGGGTTGCTTTATTCAAACGTCTATAGTCAATACACATACGCCAGCCGGTAACCATGCGTTTTTGTATTAACTCATCATTATCTCCTTTAATGACAGTTGCACCCCCCTTCTTAGGTACCACGTGAATGGCACTAACCCAAGGGTTGTCACTTATTGGATATATGATTCCAGCGTCAATTAACTTGAAAATTTCTTTCTTTACCACCTCAAGCATATTTTGATTTAAACGTCTAGGTGGTTCAACATTTGGTTTAGCATCATCTTCCATATTTATTCTGTGCATACAAATGGAAGGATGAATGCCTTTTAAATCCTCTATGGAGTAACCAATGACATCTTTGTACAAACGCAATTCGGCAAGCAATTTATTTTCTTGATCATTGGTTAGTTCCCTATTTATTATGACAGGAGATGTAAAATTTGGGTCAAGAAATGCATACCTTAGCCCAGGTGGAAGGGCTTTTAATTCTACCTTTTTTCCTGTCGTATTTTCAACAATTTTATCTTCAACAAGTGGAGCATCTTCATCAATAGATGTTGCTTTAGAAATAGAAAGTGCTCCAGAAATTTCAGAATTATTGAATTCAGTTGCATCGTCATCATAAAGATTAACCATCAAATCGACATCATCTTCACCATCATTCTCAACAGGATCAACAATATCAAGCAAGCATATTTCTTCAACACGTGCGGGTGCTTTCATAGCTTCATAGATAGAAAATTCCATGGCCTCTTCCCCAACACGTAAAGTGAGCTTCCCTTCCCGGACATCAACAAGACATCCGACAGTTCTCAAGAAAGGCCTCCCAAAAAGAACAGGGTTGGAAGGAACTTCGCCATGTCAAGAACAATAAAATCACAAGGTATATAGAATTTCTCGATTTGTACAAGTACATCTTCCACCATACCTTTTGGATATTTAATAGAGTGATCAGCTAATTCAATAGCCATCCTTGTGGGCTTCAAATCCCCAAGATCTAATTCTTGTCATAAGGTAAATGGAATGAGGCTGATACTCGCACTGAGATCTACTAAACCTTTGTCAAAAGTGGTGTCATTAATCTTGCAAGGCAGTGTGAATGCTCCCAAATCATCAAGCTTTTGAGGGAGATGATTCTGAATAATAGAGCTTACTCGTTCAGAAAGCATTACAGTTTCTACTTGATCAACCTTTCTTCTTTTAGTCAGAATGTCTTTTAAGAATTTTGCATAAGAAGGCATTTCGGAAATAACTTCAACAAAAGGAAGATTTACATGCAATTTGTTGATTATGTCTACAAATTTCCTGAATTTTTGGTCTTCCTTCTTATTGGCTAATCTTTGAGGAAAAGGTGCATTAGCTTTGAAAGAAGGTGGTATTTCAGCTTTACCTTTCTCTTTGCTGCGATTTGGAGTGTTGGCCTCTTCTTCAACAGTTTGCTTCATGTTCTTCTCCTCAGACGGAGAAGGTCTTTCAATTTCAGCTCCACTTCTTAAGATAATAGCATGGGCTTGCTGCCTTGGGTTTACTTCTGGCTGATTTGGAAGTGAACCGGATTGTGGAGTCCTTTGTTGACTCAAAGCTTGTTGTGCTATCTGATTTTCCAACATCTTGGTGTGGGTGGAAATTCCATCCACTTTTGCATAGAGTTGTGCAATAGCATCTTTTAAAAGCTTATCATTTCCTCGGAGTTACTCATTTTGTTGCATCTGTGTTGATATGAACTTCTCCATCATAGCTTCCAAAGAAGAACCTTGGGGTTGTTGTTGCTGTTGAAAACCCCTGTTATTGAAACCCGGCGGATTTCCTTGACGGTTTACATGTTGCTGTTGTTGCTGCCCTTGCTGGAAATTTTGGGTGTTTCTTGCATTCTGGTAAGAGAAATTAGGGTGATCTCTCCATCCCGGATTATATTGGTTGGAATAAGGGTTGTATTGTTTGTTTCCTTGCATCCCAACTGCATTAACCAGTTCAAAATTTCCTTCCATAGCATTAGGGGCAAAACAAGAGGAAGAAGTATGTCCTATATTACCACAAGCCTCACACATTGCTTCAGCAGATTGAATTGGCAGAGTAGTCATCTTCTCAAATTTCTGTGTGAGCACATCTAGCTTTGCAGCAATTAGATCAACAACATCAATAATATGCTTTCCTCCTTGCTTCCTAGAAGAAGAGCTTGTTGTAGAGGTGGATTTAGCTCCTCTATCTCCTCCCCATTGGCACTGATTGAGTGATATATCTTCAATGATATCATAGGCCACTCTATAGGACTTGGTCATTAGTGCACCGCCAGCTGCGGCATCTAGAGTCAACCGAGTATTGTAAAAAAGTCCATTGTAGAAGGTTTGCAGCAAGAGCCAGTTTGTCAAACCATGGTGCGGGCAAAGGCTTTGGAGATCCTTGAACCGTTCCCATGTATCATATAAGGTTTCTCCTTCACTTTGGGAGAAATTTGTAAGTTGGTTCCTCAAGTGAGCTATCTTGCTTAGCGGAAAGTACTTTGCAAGGAAAGCATTAAGCAGTTGGTCCCAACTCCTAATAGACTTCTTAGGAAGAGACAATAGCCACGCCTTGGCTCTATCTCTTAGAGTGAAGGGAAATAACATCAGTCTAATTCCATCAGGAGATACTCCATTAATCTTAAAGGTATTAAGATATTCCAGAAATTCTGCAATATGAAGACTTGGGTCTTCATTGGCTGTACCCCCAAAACGATTTTGCTGAATCATTTGCATCATAGAAGGGGCAACTGAAAAGTTATTTGCTTCCACAGTAGGTAAGTCAATGGCTCCACAAATATTTGTGGCAACCGGCATAGTGAAGTCTTTTAGAGGGCGATCGTCCTCCATGGCTGAAATGGTTGGAGTAGCTACTGCAGAAGATGAAGAAGACGGTGGTGGTGATGATGGCGGTGGTGATGGTGAAGTACCTCCAAATAGTGGTTGTTCCACTCTTCTTATTCTCCTCAAACTTGAAAGAGTTCGTTATATTTCAAGGTCTAGCAAAGCGGATGTTTGGAGACCTCATTGTGAACAACGCATACAACCTGAAAAATAACAAGAGAAATTAAGAACACACTAAGAGGTAGTTGGAAATTCGAAAATGATGAATGATGGTCTAGTCTCGAATACTAAATAGTACTTATTACTTCAATTAAATTACCGTAGCTCCCCGGCAACGGCGCCAAAAACTTATTGGTTGTTTACACAAATGAGTTTCAATCCAAGAATGGATAGTTTACTCAACTTAACCAAACTCCGCAAGTATACGGAGGTAGTATAGTCAAGGTCGAACACAAGGAGCTGAGATAATTTAATTGAACGCAACAGTACTAAAGTTCAACAATCTAGACCGATTTTAAAGAGTAGAAGAGATTTGTTCCAAAAGCATTAGAACTTGGTTTTAACTACAAGAATTTCAGATTTTAATTATCAAACAAGGATTACAAGGAAAATTCAATTTTAGAAAGTTAATGAATCTTAGACATTAGGATTTCACTCACATACCATAACAATCAAGAGAACAAGATAATTTAAACATACATAAGATCACGTTTCAAGGAAAAGTTGTGTTACATTTCACCTCCCGGTGTAAATGTAACGATCATAACTCAAAACAACACTCTCGTACATGAATTTCGTTTATGATCACAAATAGTTCCTCAAATAATTCCTCCCTACTCTCGTAGAAGAAGAAGAGTTGCCAAGAAGAGCGCCTCCATACTTTCCTACTTGTCTTCTCAAACTTAGAAAGAAAGCAGAAAATATGCATATAAAGTGACCAGCAGTACATGCAAGGAAAAAGAGTAAACCGGCATTCTCAAGGTAAGAAACAAGAAACAAATGCATTTAGTACGAAATTACTTATTCATTACATGCTATGACATGGGAGTTACTCTCCCATGCCCAAGAAAAGAAGGTCTACTCGTCCATAACAATGTACAGCAGATTTGCTACAGAATTTTTAGTGCTAGACATGGTTTAGAGAAGAAAAGACAAGGAGAACTGAAGATGTAACCACAAGAAGCAAGAATTCCAGCTTTAGGATGAAATTCCCCTCCCTTAGCTGCTCCAAGTCGGGCTAACTCCTCTCTCAAGAAGTTGCTCGGAGTTGGGAACACTTGGCTGCACCTTGAAGAAGACTAAGGAGAAGTGGAGAAGAAGAGATGGTATCTTTGTACAAGAAACCACCTTAGTTTCCTCCCAAATCGCCTCCCTCTGCTCTCCTCTGTCTTTGGGACGAGAGAAACTCTCCAAATGACCGAACGTAACTGTCCCTTGGCTTCCCTCTTTCTTTTAAAATCGTATTCTGAAATTTCGGATTTCGAAAACTGCCAGGTGCACACCGTGCATTTGACATCCGGCTGATCCATGCACGGCGTGCACTGAGGAATTGCACGCCGTGCGACTTTCCAGAACTTTCTTCAGCAGTCTGCGCTCCAGGTGCACGTCGTGCATTTTGTAAATGCACGTCGTGCATTTTGTAAATGCACGTCGTGTCTTCGTCTTCTGTACATTTCTGGAATCTCGAACGTTGTGCGTTCTCATCGTGCACGCCGTGCATTCTGTTATCTGAACAGACCAATTTTCTCTAGAATGTTGCACGTCGTGCAATCTAAATTGCACGTCGTGCACTTTATTGCTTCAGCGGACCAATCTTTTTTCTTGAATGGTGCACGTTGTGTGTCTGAGTTTGCACGCTGTGCATTCTTCTGTTTCTGTAGAAATAACATCCGAATTTAGTCCTTTTTGTGGCAAATTTGCAATACAAGTTATGGGACACATAGAACAACAAAAAGATGGCAAAACTAATATGAAAGAGACTGAATTATACTAGAAAGAACCAAATTTGTGTGTGATAACATGTGAAAAGATGATTTAAAAATCACACAACAATCATCAGTATTAGAAGATGCTAAAAGTAGGGGATACTTCAAGTAGAGTCATAAACATAATAAGATCATGAATGGGCACATTAGGATGTGCCACATGTCGAATGGGTTTAGAAAAGAAAGATGTGTCTTCAAAAAAGGTGATGTCGGCATTGACATAAAAGAAACTTGCAATAGGATCAAAATATTTATACCCTTTTTGTGTGCAAGAGTGACCAAGGAAATAATAGCAGAAAGAATGGCGTGATAGTTTATCGTTTCTAGGTTTTATGAATAAAACATAAGAAACCAAAAACTTCTGACGGTAAAGAAAAGATTGGTTCATGGGGATAGATAAGTTGATAAGGAATATTACTTTGTAGAATAGAGGAAGGCATATGATTGATCAAATAATTTGCTAAAAGGATGGCATCAACCCAATAAAACTGAAGGACTTTCATTTCAATTAGGAGAGTGTGAGATACATCAAGGAGATGCATGTTTTTTCTTTCAGCAACTCCTTTTTTTGTGTGCTATAATGACAAGAAGTTTTATGAATAATCCCCTTGGCGATACAAATTTTTTTAAAGCCATGTTGCACATATCCAAAAGCATTATCACTATGAACAAACTTTGGAGTAGCAGAAAATTGAGTCTTTATTTCATTTGGGAATTTGGAAAAAAACATCAAAAACTTCAACATATGCTTTTAACAAATGGCTCCAAGAAGCACAAGACCAATCATCAATAAATGTTACAGAATATTGTGCACCAGTACGATTACCAATACGACGTGGACCCCAAAAATCTGAGTCAATTAGATAAAACAAACTTGGACTCCTACTATTAAGATGGAGAGGAAACAATGTCCAGTATTATTTTCCAAGCTAACAAGATGGACATGAATAATTCCCAAAGAACACATTTGAAAATAAAGACTTCAATTTTGAATAAGAAGAATGACCAAGCCTCAAGTTTCATTGATGAAGAGAGCTAGAATTCTAGAGGACAGATTTAGAAATAAAGACTTCAATTTAGAAGAATAAGAAGAAGAAGAGTGAGCAAGCCTCAAGTGCCATTGATGAAGAGATCTAGGCTGGGCTACAAGTACAGTAGTAGAATACGTTGACGAGGTATACAAGCAGTACAAACATCTCCACCTTCATATCCCCCACAAATCGTCTTCTTCATCCGGAGATTCTACATGGAGACAATGTAAGGAAAGAACGTTAACCTACAATTTAAAGTTTTAGTAATTTTACTAATAGACATAAACTTTAACATAATTTTGGATACAAACAAAATAGATTTAAGGATATTTATATTCACATCTTCTCTCCCAATAATTGGAGAAGTGGATCCATCTACTAGATTCACAAGAAGATGACAAGTAGATTTCTCTAGGTAAATAAAACAATTCTTATTACCGGTCATATGGGTTGTAGCACCTAAATCAATAACCCAATCATCTTTTAATGATGAAGAAGAAACTTGAATATGTGAGGGTTCACCTAAGTGTTGGGCAATATTTTCTCAAGGTGTAACAATAGCAGCAGAAGCAACCTTGATCAATTTTTCAAGGTCAAAAGAACTCGGTGTAACCATATGATGGCTATTACCACTAAGGACAAAAGTAGATTCCCCATCAATATAAGTAGTTGACACTTGATTGTCCCATTCTGGTTTCTCATATTTTCTCTAGCATTTGTCTTTATTGTGATTAGTACGCTTGTAAAACTACAAAATCTAGATTGGGAAGAAGAGAACCCTCTCCCACTTTGTTGAGACTTTCTCCCAGGCCATGACCAGGATTACCACACCCTCAGACTACAAGGACAAGGACAATAGGCTCCTCTACAATAGTAATACTCAACCAATTGATTGATAAAGAATACAAAATATTGCATTATAAAATAGAATATAATAGAAAAGTTTTATACTAAATGGTGTTTTTGTTTGTATTCCATCCAGATCCTCCTCAGAGACAACAAATTGACCCCCTTCAATCTTCCTCTAGGTATGTGCATTCTCCACTGTATGACACAAAGAAGATTTCCCTAAGAATGGAACATAGTAGATGTAGAGGTATGGAAGGGGAAAGAAGGAGGGAGAATATCCTCTCCATGTGTAATGCAATTAAAGTTCATAATCTCAAATATCTCCCACATCCATGCGTTGTTCAAAAAATCTACCTAAGCAGTCAAATAATTGGCCAATTATTTAGTGTGGTAGGTGGACCAAGCCACTTAAGCCAAATTGAGCTTGCAATTGGCCATGAGATGATTATGTATATACCTAGGCACTTAAAAGGTCAATTTTTTTTGGTGATTTTCAAAATACTAGTCCAACATAATAAAATATGGGTCACTTATCCAGTCATAGCCTACCCCACTCCCTCACTTTACCTTTGAGCCTCTCTCTTTGTGTGTAAAAAATCCTAAATAGAAGAAAGAAATAGTAAGGATTGTGATCCTCACCTCCCCTCATCTCTCTAGCTTGTACTCCTCACAATAGTGGTTGAGGATCCTTGAAATGGTGGTGGAAACCTCATCCACCACATACAACACCTGTGGTGAACTCTACAACACATATAATGATGACATCAAGAAACAACCATGGGTCATGAAACTACATCAACAAATTCAAGTAGTAGTAGAGCCTTCATGCATCAGTGTCACTAAATCTTTATGGAATCACTCTCATACATTATCCATAAGTAGTAGGTAACCTCTTCTCCCTCCAATTTGTATAACTACTAACTTACTACTTTTATTCTTCTATTTCTCTTTATGATATTCCTCCCCCTCCATTTCCTCTATCTCTATGTTTAATTCTTCTTTCTTGGATCTTTTTTCTCCATGTTTTTTCTCCCTCCTACTTCTCTAATTACATCTTCTTCTTTCCCTAAATCCACAACTTATTACCCCCCCCTTCAGTTCATCACTCCTCCTTCTATTCACCCTTTTCTTTTATTCCTCTGCTCATACTCTTTATCTTATCCCTGTTTGTCTTCCATTCCTCCAACTTCAATCTGCCTTAATCTTCCTTTACTGATCTAACACTTTGCAACAATAACCTACTATTATGCCCCCTTTAGTTTGTTACTCTTCTTCTTCTATTCCTCCACCTCATACTCTTATATTCTTCTCCTCTCATATCTCTCCTTATTTCTCACTCATCCTTAATCCCACACCCTATTTTCCCACTCTCACATTTCATCCTCAAGTTGGATTTGATTAGTTAAATGCAGCATGTCCCCATGCCCCTGTTATACCCACACACCTATCATTCATAATTCTAATGCTCCTTATTCCCATGGCTATACGAAGGAAACGGGACACGACAACAATAACCAATACACAACAACAATTGGCATAGAACAATTCTCACACATAGCAGTTCTCCATATGTATCTAACTATTTTTAGTGTGTTAGAAATAGCTCAAACATATCAATTATATCGACTGATGTAGCCAACTGAAGAGGCATCAAATCAATCATTTTTTCCTCCAAGAAAAATTGGTATAGGAGTTCTTAAATGCATGGTTCATCAGTTGCACCAAAATAGAACCCAGGAGACTCAGACCACTCAAATAATTGATAATTCACCTGGATGGGGAAGAAAGTAGGATATTTATTCAAAGACATTTAAGGTTTGGGTAGCTCAAGACAATTACTTTTGGAAGACAATTAAGGAAATGAAAATTTCTAAATTTTTGGGATTCCAAACAATAACAATTAAGACACATTTTGAAACAAATGCAAAACAAAAAAAATCAATTTATAAAAATATCAAATACATGCACACCACACAACACATCACAGTCAACCTCATCGGGTTGGGTTAGGCGGTACTGGGTAGAGTGTGGTAATCTAAAGCATGTGTGTGTGTTTTATTTTGTCAAAGCACTATACACAAACAAGTGAAATCTATTGTGAATTCCAATGCCCGGAAAGGAACACAAACCTTTTGTACCCACTCCCACTTAAATGGATCCCTCTAACTTTAGAAATGAGCAATATGTGACCACATATGGCTGAGAGGTTTTGAAATACAACAAATGTGTGGGCAGGAATAGAATAAAAATTTATTTTTCATTTTTGTGGAAATGGAAAAAAAGTTTTATACGACGTTTCCCACATCTAAAGTTGTGGTTCTCTACATATGTAGAAATGCATGTGATACTAGAGTTCGAAAGCTCTAAGGGAGGGTTTTACTCTCCCTTGTGATGCGTACAAATCCACATCACGTTGGACATGGGCATGTGGGTTGTGGAAATTGTATCCCATCTCTTTTTGTACAACATATTAACTACTTAATTAATTATCAATTATTTCATTAGAAAATTTTACTTTTTGTATTCCTTTTACTTGTACAAGAGTCTCTGTGTGACTACATCAAAATGGGAATAGGACTGGTCATGGAAGTGCTATAAATGAAGACCCTAACACAAAGGTTAAATGCATCTCAGATAACTCAGATTGTGTGTCGTTCGTGTTTTGAAACATTGTTGCTTGTTGCCTTTCATAGCCGTTTCTTCTCTTTTGAAGTTTACCTCCTATGCGAGAGAAAACTTCCATGTCCCCTATCTTCCTCTTGACACGATTTGTTGGGTAGTTGTACCTAACAACCTCTAAGTCACGCCAAGTTCATGACCAGATCAAGTTAGCAAGAACAACGTGCATTTGGTGCACATTGAGACATGATTTCTTTGAGGAAGTTCTCTTTGTTAAGAGAGCGGTGTATTTTGGGTCTTCTAGCTCGATTTTATTCTTCTCCTATTTTGTTAGTAGATAAGTTTGTTATTTGAATCTTAAACTTGACATGTAAACATGCTACTTAAATTGTAATTGCTTGGTATTGCTTGTAGTGACAATCTTAAATACAAAAGTCTTAAAAGAAATCATTTTATGTCTTTAGTTAACATGGTTGGCAATGGCGTTTATCATCCAATATAAATACTTTTGGTATACCTAAATATTAGATGTTGTCAACTTCACATGTTGGATGATCCGAATGGAAATTTGACTCGAGATGATGAGATTTCTTGACTGTATTAAAAATGATGAACTTAAACTTGAAGAAATTGATCTTAATAATGTTGGAAAAATCATTATCTCAAAGGAGGGTGATCAATTGTATATTGGATGTATACTCTTAGCATTGGCAAATAAATTGTATGACTAGCAACATTCTATGAGCTATGTTAGATAAGAAACATAAAATACAGAATATGGAAGCTTAAAAATATTTAGTCTCCAAAAGTTCTTAAGTTAAATATGGTATATGGCAAATAAACTCTAATTGGGTACATAAATTCTAACTCATGCCATGAACTCTAAGAAGACGGTACGAAATTACCTCAAAACTTTATTTTTATTTCTATTGTTCAAAAAATTTCTAAGCCTTGGGAGGTCTTTTGGCCTGATATCAAGCACAAGAAAGGTGACATTTACAACAAAAATTTATGTTAGATATTTTATAAGGGAGGAATGCATAAAAGAGGTAGAGGTTAACCGACTGTTGATGTCGACCCTACTGTAAATCTTACGTCTGCTAAGAACTAAGATTTGTAAAAATAAGAACTTACATAAAGCTAAGGCCAAGATTCATAATAAATTAAATAAGAAACCTTATTGGACTTGTGGAGGTTTCCTGTCGGAATAAGGATTATCCTACAAAGAAGACAAACAAGCTACTACATATGTAGTTGAGGATGTGATGGTCAATATGTTAACTTCTTCCTCCTTGAACCTCAATGATGGATAAGTTTCTATTAAACATGAAATCATTTATATTCCTCTACCACTTTAGTATATTATAGATATTGGGGCTATGTATATGTTGTGTTGATAAGTCTACATTTGTGTCTTACTAGGCTTGTTCAGGACAATCCTTAACTTTAGGAGATGCAAGATCTATAGAAGTCAAAGGTGAATGATGGATGGATCTTCAATTTCCTTTGAAAAAGTTCTAATACTTCACAGAGTCAAACATGTTGCATTCATTTTGTCCAATATAGTTAATGGTGCAATATTAATTAAAGATGGTTTAAGAATAGATTACAAATGTAATTAGGCAATTATTACTCATGTTTGAGATAGTTTATTCTTTGGAAAATGGTATTGATGTGATCTGGAGAGTTGTTTAAGATTCTTGTAGAATCTTTTGTTTCAAATTATATTCTAAATTTGAATGATGATTCATATGCTTGAATGTTGTTTTGTCTAGTATATAACATTGTTGTTTGGGACATGTGAATGTTGCATCAATGAAATGTATCATGAATCTAGATTTGAACCAATATGACATTTATATTAGTAGATGTGAAATTTGTGTGCAAGCTAAAATACCTATAAAAACTTTTAATTATGTAGATAAAAATTTTGAAGTTTTGGATTTAGTGCATACTGATATATGTGAATTTAATCAAAATTGCAACTAGGTATAATACACATTATTTTATAACTTTCAACGATGATGCTAGTAAATATCGTTATCTCTATTTGCTTAAAAGTAAAGATGAGGCGTTAGAGAAATTCAAAATATTCAATAAATAAGTGGAAACACAAAATTGTAAGATACTTATAAGATTAAGTTCTACTAGGGGAGAAAATTATATTTCAAACTTGTTCTTTAAATTTTGTCAATTTAGTGGTATAGTTCATGAGGTTACTACTCCTTATACACTATAATATAATGAGATTACATAGTGTAAGAATCAAACCCTGATAGACACGGTAAATACTTTGCTTCAAACTTTAGGTTTACCCAACTTTATGTCAAGGGAATCTTTGAAAATGACTTGCCAAATTCCAAATAAAGTTCCCTATAAACATAAAAATTAGTCCATTCACATTATGAAAAGGCTAAAGGCAAGTCTTAAATATCTTGGAGTGTGGGGGTTCCTTTGAAAGGTTCTTGTTTCTGAACACAAAAGGAAGAAATTAAGACCGCAAACAATAAATGTCATTTTCTTGGGAAATGTAGATACAACTTATTCTTATAGATTTTTTAATTGTAAAAATTAAAATCACAGGCATTTATGTCAATGCTATAGTGGATCTTCATGATGCAATATTTTTTGAAGATATTTTTCTAATGAAATCTGATGTTCCTAAGGAAATTTCTCAAGAGGATCCAATACCACATTTTCTAATCTTGAGCATGTGGAAAGGGTAACAAGTGTAGGGCGGGACTCAAAACATGCCATTTTTGAACCTGATGATTCTAAGGAAATGGTTGAATGAAAGAGAAGTATACGACCTAGGACATCCAATGATATTAAAAGTTAGTGTCTCACTTACAATGTTGAGGATGATCCTATATCCTTCAAGCAAGCTATGGCTTATCTAGAGGCTGAGTTGTGGAAGGAAGCTGTCAATGATGAAACCCAATCAATTGTCTCAAAAAGAACTTGGAAATTGGTGGATATATCTCCTAGTTATTTTGCAGTTGCCTATAAACAGATATTTCAAAAGAAACTCGATGCATACATGAAAATTAAAAGTTATAAGGGTATATTGGTTGCTAAGGGGCACACAAAGGGAGGGAATAGAGTGTTTTGATAATTATTCTCCAGTTTTTCGCATGACCACAATGTGTGTGCTAATATCAATGACCTCCATTTATAATCTCTCTATCCATCAGATGGATATCAAGACCACTTTCTTGTGCAATAATATTTAAAAGGAGATATATATAGAAAAATTTGATGGGTTTTTTATATGTGGGAATGAATCCAAAGAGTGTAACTTATTAAGTCTTTGTATGGCTTAAAGCAAACCCCTAAGAAATGACATGAAAAGTTTTATTATGTGATATCATCTTTTGGCTTAATTTGTAACAATTTTGATGAGTGTGCTTACTCCAATATCATGAATGATAGATTCATCATCTTGTGCTTATATGTAGATGATATTCTACCTTTTGGCTTTGCTAAGAAAGTAGTACATGAGATTAGATCATTATTATGTAGCAACTTTGAGATGAAAGATATGGGTTTTGTTGATGTGATTTTATGGCTTAAAATCACTAGGTCAATTGATGGTATAACACTCTCTCGGTATCACTATGTTGAGAATATATTGGAGAGGTTTGAACACACATCACATAAATGTATTAAGACTTCATATGATTCATACAAGTTCTTGTTCAAGAATAATAGTGGTGTTCCTGTGTCTTAATTATGATACTCTCAAATAACTAGGAGTTGATGTATCTTATGAGCTACACATGAGCAAACATTGTGTTTTATGTGATTAAGTTAAGTACTTACATTAGTTGTCCCGACAAGACTCGTTTGGGAAGATCTTGAAAAGATGTTGAAGTATATCAAGGGAACTAATTCTCTTGGAGTGCATTATGGCAAGTATCATTTTATAGTCAATGGATGTAGTGATGTAAGATGGATTGCCATGAACTCTGAGAGCAATAGTGTCTCAGGATATATATTCCTACTTGGAGGACGTGTCGTTGTCTGTCAATTTAAGAAGTAGGCCATATTGTCTTGGTCCACCTTTGAGGTTGAGTTGTGTGTTTTACATGAAACTATATTGGAAGTTAAATGGCTACACAGACTTATGTCTGGTTTGCCTACATTAAAGAATTTGCTTCCCACAATTTTTGTCCATTGGGATAGCACAACAATTGTTGCAAAGATAAGGAGTTCAAGTACACTAAAAATAGCAGAGACACATCTAAGTTAGATTCAGGTATGTAAGGGAGCTAGTTTCTAATGGTGTGGTTGTAGACTATGTGTCTACAAAAGAAAATACAGTTGATCCTTTGAATACAGGTCTTACTTTGACCTTATTTAAGATATTTATGTTGGGGATGGGACTAAACACCCTTATTATTCGTAGGCAATAGAAACCCAACTTAAATGAGAGGAGATTCCAGAAGTTGAGATAAATACAGTAATAATAAATTGTCAGGTGAATTGGTTGACACTATGTAATTTCTTGATACTTTGAGCATATGTCCCCTAAAAATATGTTAGTGTCATGACTGGAAATTAGAAAAATATCTTAACCGTGTCAATTCCTAGGATAGGATGTATCAGCAGCACATCTTTGGAGACTCCAACTAAGTGATTGATGTTATGTAGGCCCCAATCGAAGAATTGATTTTTCTTTAATAACAATCGTGGTTTTTGATTTGGATGCATGGTTTTAATGTATTTTTTTATTTTTTTGTCATTGTCGTTATTGTATGGTGGCCAACTGATATTCTTACACTCAAGGTTCATGTTCAATATGTTAATTCACCTAGTTCGTGCATGAGTCTAGATTAGATAACTCAGACATGGTTCAAGCTGAAAGGCACGTGTAGAAAACACATTATAAAGGAATAATTGGCAGAACACAACACATATTAGACTTTATGGGGGATTCTTATCTATATTATCTTAGCTAATATTAGTTAGCATGAATTAATCCTAATGTAGGTGCATCTAGTACATATAAAGTGTAAAGGAAAAGTAATTTCATCTTTTACACAAATAGAAAGAAGGTTTAGTCACACATTTCCCACTTCTAAATTTATGATGCTCCTTGTATGTTGGAAGGCATGTGAAACCAGTGTCCAAAAATTCTAGGGGAGGGTGCCCTCACCCTTGTAGGGGGTATGGTGACCACGCACGCACGTGCATGTGCACGCCATGCTAGGCTGGGTGGGGCTCGAGCACGTGTCTCGTGGATCGTGGGACTTGTCTTCCATCTTTTATCTCTTATTACACTACATGATAACTGCTTAATTAGTTGTTTAATTAGTTATTTCTAATTAGGGAAACGACTCTTCATATTCCTTTTGTGTGTACAAAAGATGTTATGTTATGGTGTCAAACAGAAATAGGATTGAGCATGAAAGTATTATAAATAACAATCCTTGCATTAGTTAAACACATCTCAGACAACTTAAGAGTGTCTCACATTTGTGTTGTAAAACGTCGTCACCCATTGCCTTCACTAGCCACCGCTTCTCTTGGGAAGTTCGTCTTGTGTACAAGAAAAAACTTATTTGTCCTCTCTCTTTCTCTTAACACGGTCATTTAGGTGGTGCTACTTAACCGCCAATGAGTTGCACCGGTGGTGTCATTTATTGTCGTCAACGCGTGAGGGGGATGACACATTTCTACATATTTAAGATCAAACCGAGTCTGGAAGAAAAGTGTGCATCTATATATACCGGAGTGTTGATTTCTTTATATAATATCTCTCTTCTTGTCAAGAAAGTATTCTAATTTGAATTATTTGATTTTATTTTATTGTTATCATGTTCTATTGGTTCATATGTTTCTAGTCTGAATCATGGCATGTAAATTTATTGATTATATTGTACTTTCTTGCTATCGCTTATAACAACGATCGTGAATCCATCACAATGCAGTCTACAGCCAAGTTATCACGCGCCTACGCATTCTCGTCAGCCTCCTCTTGCCAAAATACCACGATTTTGTGTTGTATAACCAAGGCAGTGACAGGAAGTTTGGACCTTGTGTTGCACATTTCATTAAAAATCACTGATCTAAGGCAAAGCGCATCAACTACCCAGATCGTGTTAAGGTGGATTTGATCTCCAGCACGCGAGGCAAGGTTTGCTGCGTTCATACCCTCTTCCAGGCGCGCCACCATTTCTTTGGGTAAATTGTGAAGCGAAAACATCATTGTAGGATAGTCCAAAACATGTAATTTTCAAATCCTTAATTTTTCCCTACTAAAACTGGTACTTTAGTACATCAAGATGACGGATACACGGACAACTAGCTAAGCTGTATGTCCTTTTGAATTACTTTGCATAAATACTCCTAGAGATATAAACACTAATGGGAATAGAATCTATCGACAAATGGGGAAAGGAACTATATGCATTAGTTAAATATAAAAAATAAGCGCCGGTAAAAACATCTCCGAATGCTTGGTTCAGAATTCACCGTGCATGTGGCGTTTATTGTATCTTCGTGCATTCCTCTTTATTGTATTAGTCCATGGCATACAAGTATTTTGTATTTTCTAAAGTTCACCAAAGTTAGTCAGACCATTCAGATAAAGAATTCGTCTTATTAAAATATATTTTTTGGCTAGAAGCAATTTTAAAATGCAGTTTTCCAACTAGAACCTACTCATTGCATCTTGAATAAAGACCAAATAAATTCAGAATATTTTCATTCATTTTCTTCCTAATCTATTCATTTTAAAAACAATTTTAAACGCCCCTTAGGGCTCGTCTGGTTGCAAGTACTTGTAACCAGCTGGATAAGTATCAAAATAGGAAAATGAAAACGTGCAGTTCGACCGCAATGTCAATCATTTGGTTGAGAGCAGTTTAAGTTTTTGGTTCTTCCCGCATTTTTAACCTGGTGCACCGTCTACTTGCTGTAACCGGATAGATGTTCACATGTGTACGCAAGGCAAGTATGGAAGAAGCAGATTCCTGATAATTCGGAGATCAGGTACAGAGGAGGGAAGGGTGGTAGCCGGTGGCCTAGCACCAAAGTGGCTGTAAAAACGAACTGCGCCCAAAAAGGACGCAGTCCATTTGATCAAGTTTCTGTAGAACTGGAAATATTTATGGGGGTTTGATTTCTCACCGTGGGTTGTAAGTACACGAAACCAAAGGGGTTTAGTTCAAAAACGAGCATAGTTGGAACTGCATGTGTTGGAATTCAATCCAACCAAATTGGCCCTTAGATGTGAAACAAAAACACAAAAGTTTGGAAAATCTATGACATTCTTGCAGACTTCCCTTGAAATCCAAATAAGCCTCCTAGGTGTTAGGCATCTTATATCGGTACTTAAAATTTTCCCTATAGAGGTTTTTTTAGCATCAAAATAATCCAGATATAGTTCTATCAAAACCAGCACCTAACAATTTGCCAACTTTTGCCATTTTCACATTAAGGAAAAAGTTAAATTCACCAAACAAAATTATGGTATCATTATAATTTTGTAAGTACAAGTCCTTAGCGAACATACAAAAATTTCCTTCTTTCACGATCCTGCAACAATTAACGACTAAAAGTACGTGATCCAACTACTAGCACTCAAGTTGCTCCTAATATTTTAGAGATGATGATTCAGTTTAAAAAATTATAATACATGTTTTGATTATTTTTAAGTGGTATATGGATCCACTTATATAACATGAATGAAAGCTTTGCAGGCCTTGCCAATTGGACTGCATTTGTTTTAACCGGAATGCAGAAGACATACAGACAAAAAAATAGTTGTGCTCAGTTAAAATACCAGCAATTACAACTCCATTCAAATTGATTTAATTACAATATACAGACCATATATTGAAATGCCATTTTCACGACAACCAGAGATGACCGGCCATTTACAAGATGGTCATCCAAACTCCCGTTACACCAGTCAACACAATGTTGGCATCTCCCCCAAACATAAACAGAAGTTGCAATGCTCAAAGTCGCCTCCAACCATGGTGACATTGCATCCTCATAAAGATTTTATGGAAAATGAGAAGACCCCAAACAACATTAATTACTTCTTTGCAACAGTTCTCTGAACGGTTGATACCCCATCCACAAACTTGGTCCGGAAGAGAACATTGGCATTGTTAAACATTCCCTCCTTGAGAGAAACTACAATGAACTGCGATAGGGGAACCCCATTAAAACAGAGAAAATGGGTAAAAGCAATCTTATTGATGGTCATAAGGCAAACCAATACAAACAACTTTTTTATATTTAAATGAACTGCAACGAAGTATTCAGAGGTTTCAATTAGAGTCGCACAAGATTATTTAAGGAACCCTACCTGGGAATGCGGGAAATGGCTCTTAATCATTCTTCCTATATTCTGGGTGTGACTGAGATCAAGTGCAGCATCAACCTGTTCCAGTTCAAGGACATGAGTGTCTCTAAGGAAAAGAATGCATCAACAACAAAAGTACAACAATATGGCATTTAACATGCACAATTTTCGTGCAACAGATACATACTTGTAAATATGAAATTATATATAAATATGTATGTACAGAGCTTTTCAAATCAACTATATTGGCTAAAAAATTTATGAGCTAGTATATATACTAAGTTAAGAATTATCAGACTAATGAAAGAATCAGCTATCCTGCTCAATCATAAAATCATTAGCTTTAAAATAGTCAGTATGTGGGTGTATTTGCATCTCAAAAAAAATTAAAAATTATAACAAGTGGAAAAGCAAAGGGGGAAAGATCCTTTATGGCACCATAATCCTGCAAAGGTTCAACATGACAAAGGTGGGCCAGCACAGTTTACTGATGCATATTGAATTCTAATTAGGGATTCCAGAAATTCTATCGCATTAGGCTTGAACCTGGGAAGTGTCACATGTAATGTGGTCACATCACCACACCACGCGGTTCTTGTTAAGAATTTATCCTAATTTCTAATTGCAAGCAGATGGAAAAGGGCAAACACCTCGGTTGGTTGAGTAAACTATTTCCTATGCGACATAGCAATAGCACATCTGCGAAAATTGCTGTTTACAAAGAGGACTATCCAACTTACTGAATTGAGTTACATTTCCCCTTCAATTCTGAATGTATCACGTGTCCTTACCACTAAATAGCGTAACGCAGTAACCAGTAGCTCACAATGTTTGATAAAGGTAAATTTCGAATACAGGTAGCAAAGCTAGACTTTACCAATATGAAAATCGAATTTGTCGGTATTGGTTTTTTGTTGGGATACAATTGATAACTTAAAAGGATAGACAAATGCTTATCACAGGTGAGATAACAGCAATGCATGGCAGGCGATTAATCGGCCATTAGAAGGCATCATATATATATATATATATATATATATATATATATATATATATATATATACACACACATATATACACCCATATGTATACATATAGATACATGGGCTCATTCAATACCCGCGTGAATAGCTACTCGCCCCCTATTTTGGTTACTTTTTTTGAAATTTCTTACTTTCGACATGTAGAGGGTTACTTTACCTTGCAAACTGTTACTTTTCATGCATAGACAGTTACATTTGCAACAACTATAACAAAAATACAATTACATATATATTTGTTGTGTATTATTCCCAGATTTACTTTTTTAGTCGTATAGTTACTTTTTCATCAACATAATTACTTTTTTGTTTACATAGTTACTTTTCTGGCCAAATAGTTACTTTTTTGGCTGATGGGTAGCAAATTCCAGACTACCCGCGCGGGCGTCTATGTATGTATGTATATATATATATATATATATATATATATATAGAGAGAGAGAGAGAGAGAGTCAGGCTAGTTTACACTCGAGTGTACCGGAAGCACCGTACACCTCAGTTATTGTTGAAGATGTAGTAAATTTTTGAAAAATCTAAACCGTTGATCTTCTTAATTATCATAAGAACATACTATATAATAAATTTTAGCTCATTTGGGCACTTATAGGTCGTGCATCTAAAGGAGGCAAAAATCATGTATTTCAAATTAGTTTTGTGCGTCGATTTTGTTGTCCTTGGATGAGTGACTTACACTCATACAAATGAGTTCAAATTTTGTATGTGACCTATTATTATCGTAACCATGAAGATCAATGGATTAGATTTTGGAAAAACATGGTCTAGAAAGACAAACACCATTGGGGGGTACGGCGTGATCTGTACACTCGAGTGTATTCTAGCCTGACTCTCTCTCTCTCTCTCTCTCTCTCTCTCTCTCTCTCTCTCTATATATATATATATATATATATATATATATATATATATATACACATACACATATATAGGGCAGCGATCCAGTGAGAAACATATTTCGTGAGAGCATGAGAGGCCTTTGAATAACTCTCCATATAGATCAATTTTTCATAATCCAACCGTATAGATTACAAGTATATATATTAATATTTACTTTCCTACAAATGTTATCACCATCCAATTTGTAGTTCATTCACAACAACAAAATACTTTTCGACGCTCTATATTGAATTTCAGGCTAACTGTTGGATATAAAAAGTGTATATTGTACATATGGCCATGTAAATAATGTCTGCTCGCAATGATTTTTTGTGTGAAGATAAATGAAATGATTGTTTTTCCATCTATATGGCTGGATTTTTAAAAACAGGTACCAATTTGTAGTTATTCAAATGCCACTAATGCTCTCACCGTAGGATGTTTCTCACTGGATCGCTATATATATATATATATATCTGTGTGTGTGTGTGTGTGTGTGTGTGTGTGTTGTGTGTGTGTGTGTGGCAACGAAGGTGTTGACAAGATGATATCCCTGTCACATGCGAGGGCATAGGAGCACATTGCGTCCAAGTAATAATGATCTTTAAAATGATTAAAGAACAAATATAATTCATAATAGTGGAGACAGTATCTACTTTTGTTATAGATGTCCAAAAGCACACACAGTAGAAAGGTATGAAGCTTATGTGATACAAACTAAGGTGCTAAATTAATAAAGATATCTAATCAGATGTGTATAATAGTGGAAGAACATGTGTGAATGTAAGCTTCAGCTTAGAATATGAAGAAAGACGAACATAAATGTAGAGCATGGAACATTATATACCTCTCCCATCCAGTTCCAAGCTGGTGATCTGAACAGTGGGTAGCAAGCATACTTGTCTAATGTTCAGGTGTCTACACAATGTTAGTTTACCAATATGTTAGGTACTTTTATATATGTTTTACTGATTTTACAAAATTGGTTTTTACCAAACTTAATAAATCCTTAATTTATATCTATCAAGACATAAATCAGATCAAGCCTGTCCTGGTCAGACCAAACTCTCTCCTAATTTGACCTAAGTCAAACCTAAATTGCCTATAGTTACAATACAAAGGACAAAATTAACCTAGCTTAGTAGCTTGACAGCTAAATCTAAACCTACACAAACCTGATTGTCCTAGAATGGGCTAAAGTGGGCCTCAAAGCATGATCCAGTGCACTTGAGGACCTCAGCTCCCATTTGAGACATCCTATAGTTCCTAAGCCAATGAGGTGGGAACCTTGATAACTATGGTAGCATGAGACAACAATATCGACGTTTTGCAAGAATCAGACATGTCAGCAAAAATTTCACCAAAATGTTATCGCAATTTTGACACAGGCTTGCAATCTGGATTACTCACCAATGAAATAGGTAAAATTCTATATAATATCTCTTCAAGGTATGTGGATTTCAGCGTTATTGGGTGTTAACTGTCAACATCACAAAAATCGCAAAAGAAAATACCAATTTCAACAGCATTTTGATCTAGGATTGTAGAAGGTTTGTGTATGTATCAGTTGGTAAGTACCAATGTTGTCAGGGCCAAACTGGTTATTGAACCAGTGAGGATACTGGTTCTCAGTTAATCGGTCAACCCCGGTTGTCAGACTAGTTAAACCGGTAACATCAGCAATGATGCAGCATATACCTTAATATGCTAAAATTATAAACAAAATATGCTCCTTTAACTATGATAAAACTAAAATTAAAAGATGATATTACTCACAATAGCAAGCCACGACCTCACAGATCACAAAACACATTAGTCCCATACAAACTGATAGTCAAACATAAAATCACCTGCTGAATTGCAAATACAAGACAATGACTAACTGAGTGGCTGATTTCTAAGTCTCTAAAATCTAAATTTAGAACCATGCATGCCAAATAGGGATGACTATGCTTAAGGACTGTAATTGATACTATAGTATTAGTATTATTATTAGTAGTAGCAGTAGTAGTAGAAGTGTGCAATATGACTTCACAATAGGTTTGATTCAAATATATTGAGTGGCAATAGTAGTATTGGATATGTGACAGTATAATCATTAACAACCTAATTACAAATAACATGTATTAAGCATGTGGATTCGGGATGTTTCAGGTTCCCACGTATGCCTATTATTCGGGCAGAAACCATGTATCAAATAAACTCGGTGGGCTCTGACTAACCGAACCGGGTCTACTGGTTGAACCGGCCAGTTAGCCGGTCCTGGTCAGTTTTTTTGCGTCTGATTTTGAGGCTAACCAAATCGAATTTGTAACCAGGTTCCAAGTAGATCAGCCAGTCCTACCTGATTATAATAATACTAGTAAGTACAACACCAAGGAATGATATAACCAAGTTGGACCCAGGTTAGGAGACAAGCTTAACCGAAGCTATCCTAAGGAGAGCTCATGAGGGTTTTGGTTTCATTACAAACTAAGTGAAAATATGATAGTAAAACTAATTGATGGATATGAAGACTTCACATAAGGAAAAAGATGATAAGTACTCTCTCATATGTCTTCTTTTAAAGGATAGCAAATCCTCAAATTATTGAGGACTTATGTACATATCAAAATTAGTCAAGGATTGTACTAGACATTTCATTCCAAGAACGTTTCTAAGACAATGTTCAAAATCGCCAACAGCCATCGGACATAAAAATGGTCCTACATGTTTGTACATAAGGAATTTCGCAAGAAAATGGTAAATTCCGATGGCCTTTTTGAGTTTCGATGAAATTAGGTAGATTCCGATGAAAAAAGCCCCATTTCGTCTGCATTTTGACAAAATTTCGAGAAACACAAGTATTATTTCGAGAAACAGGGTACGATGTCTGCAGATTTTACTGTATGATACCTTGGGCTTTTTGGGGAGAATTTAACTTATGTTTCTTCTCTTACTAGCCTAATTCTACCTCTCTCTCCTTGACTTTTTAGAGGCAATCTAAGTTATATTTCTTCTCTTCCTAGCCTAATTCTGCCTCTCAATCCCTCTTGACCAGAATTAGACTAGGAAGAGAAGAAACATAAGATAGATTTCCCCAAAAACGCGCAAGGAATCACATAGTAAAATATGCACACATCATACCATGTTTCTTGAAATTTTGCTGAAATGCGGATGAAATGGGCCTTTTTCATTGTAATTTACCTAAATTCATCAAAATTCGAAAAAACTCATTAAAATTTAATATTTTCTAGCAAAATTTCCTACGTACAGACATGTTAGGCCATTTCTATGTCCAACGGTTGTCGGCATCGAAATAATTGGCAAAATTTTGCCAATATTGGGAGTGGGTGCCTCTCTTATCAAAGTTGACGTAGATAGTGGGGGGATGAGAGTTGGACTTCCTTTGTTGATGCACCATGGCATATGGTAAAACATGTTTAGGAGATTGATGTGCTAGTGGGTGGGGAAAATCAATGTGCAAGGAGATGGAATCGTTGAGTGTTATAAGTGTGAAGGGAACAGTAACGTTCAGGTAAAAGAAAGGGATTCATGAAAAGTGGCATCAGTAGAGACAAACATGCATTTGTGTGATGATAATAACATTTACATCCTTCTGCACTTTAGAATACCTCAAAAAACTTTGAAAGTTGTAGGGTCAAGTTTATTAGCTCTACGGCCAAAGTTGTGAATAAAAGCCATGTACCCAAGAACCCAAAGCACAAAAGGGGAATAGTTCACTATTGGATAAAATTAGGCAAAAGGGGGTGTTGCCTTAAAGAACATACAAGGTTAATCGATTGATAAGAAAACACATGAGTAAATGCTTCTAACCAAACATATATACTTGACGGGCATGGACAGCCAAGGTGTGAGCGACATCTAGGAGGTGAATATTCTTGCGCTATGCTACTTGATTCAATGAACAGTATAGGCATAGGATCTTCGATAGATCATTTAGACATTTGACATAAAAATGAAGGATTGGACATTTTCTAGGGCATTATCAATCCAAAGAGGTTAAACTTGGCTTTAGTTAAACAAAGACCATATTCTGAAAAGCACAGATAATCTGAAAAAATCATCACAAGACTTGAGCAAGTAAAGCCACATCACCATAGAGTAATCAACTAAAAAGGTCAAAAAATCAGTATCACAATAGCAGGTGGTGCGATAATGACCACAAGCATCACTATGAAATAAATCAAACCATAGATTTTGAGTCGGCTGATTAGTTAAGGCTAATCAGGCGGTCAATAGAGGGGGTCGGACTAGCCAACCACCCACAAATGGCTTTGTCTTGGCTATACCAACGAAGAGAAGATTGGTGGAGACATGGGATTCACATCTGTTTAGAATCCAAGAGAGGACTTGTGAGTCACGCTCTGCCCATTTCTTATAGTCGACTTTCCTTTTGTCAGTCGTTTCATCTATAGGAGGAGGGTCAGTGAGATGCTCAAGATTGCTCAAAGAGTGTGCATAGATTTGAAAAGAACGTGCACTTAAGATATGATTGGACACATTGAAAACAGAATTTACACATCCAGCATGTGTCTCAAGGATCTCAGTAGCAGAAGAGGATGAAGCCATGATTCCAAAAAGATAGAACAGCGGGAACAAGGCACGTCGTGTTTGGATAGTACATGGCGTGCAGAGAGTACACTAGCAAATCCAGAACAATAGCTACACAGTGTGTCTAGTTGCAACACGTTGTGTAGATTTCAGGTAGTGAATCAACACCAAGACAGAGAATCAGTAGCAGGCAATGACAGGGTGTGTCAGGAAAGTAACACATCGTGTTAGGCGTCGAGACAGTAGTTTCCAAAAGCGGCGACACAGAGTGTCTAGAGTTGACACGTAGTGTAATACTAGCAGCAGGAGCAAGAGATCATCGACACCGATAGCGACACAGCGTGTCAAGAAAGTAACATGTCGTGTTAGGTATCAGGGCAGTATGTCAATTCTAGAGCAGATGGCGACAGCAACACCATGTTGAGTCGCATGCACGCCGTGTTAGGCGGCGGTGAATCAGACCCGAATTAGGTATCTTGTTCTAATACCATGTGAAAGTGTATCGATTTTCTATGTTTAAGAAAGGGAAAAGTCACTCCTATAAATAGGAGGTTGTATAGGGAAGCAAATAAAAAAAACCCTAATGGGCCTCTTATACAAAGGCCCGTGTTACAGGATACTTAAATCAAAAAGACTTAAAACGGCAAATAAAAGACAGCAATATATATCAACGAAAAAGTAGAGATCACCAATGCACATGCCCTTCTTAATCATCATCAAAGTCTGAGAATTGCACAAAACAAATCAAGTAGGTTCAAATGAAACATAGGAACATAAAGAATTGATATGTTTGGAACGAGAAGTGAGGTTGAAAGGAAAGTTTGGTGCATAATGAATAGATTTGGAGGATGGGGTGTTAATGGAGTGTACCACATTGTTTAATTGTTATGATGGAACCATATGTCAAACTGACATATTGATGAACGGTATAGGTATCAAAAGAAGAGAAGATATGTTGCATACATATCATGTGCTAGGTGGCTCCAGAGTCCACTGTCACATTGGAGTAAGTAGGCAACAATAAGGAGCTAATCTTACTTGGGCTAGCAGACAAAATTATGTCTACACCGCAAGAGAATCACCAAAGGACACTTGTTGGAAGACATGGATGAGTTATTCATAATCTTTAATTGTCAAGTAGACTCGTGAGCAATTATCAACAAACGAAGTCTGAGTGAGATGGATTGGAGGACCAAAATGATGTCTAAGGTGCAAATAGAAGAAAAAAAGGACACTTGTTGAGAGGCATGGACGAGTTGTTGTTAGTCTTCAATTGTCAAGTAGACCCAAGAGGGAACATCAAGAAATGGAGTCTGAATGAGATGGGTTGTGCCAAGAGTTCACTACCAAGCGTAGAGTAGCATTTATCCATCATATGGCCTAATTTCATGTAAAAGGTACACTTGGGGAGAAGCAGAGTTGCCAATAATGAGGACACAATGACAAAACGACACAAGAATATTGAAAACAAAACAGTACAAAACTACCACAATTGAAAAATGGTACTAAAAACAAGCACTATCAAAATGAAACATGGTAGTAGAAGTAGAGAATAGAATGAAGATACACTATCACAAAAAATACAGGTTGTGCCTAGTGGTAGCAGCCTAGACAAATGGTGTCAATGACAGCCTAGGCAAGGACGGCTAGATCAGTTGATTTTGTTGCAACTAGGGCCAAAACTAACAAGCAACATGCATCTAGTGGATGTCAAGGTGGTGGCATAGTTTTTGAGGCGCCCGCCAGGGCGCCGCCTATTCAGCCAGTCGCTCAAGGGGGGTCACCTAGCTAGACACCCAACTTTCTTGCCCAAATAGGCGTTTGCCTAGGGCACTTGGGCGGCTAGTCGACCGCCTGGGCGGGTGTAGCCTAATAGGGCGACCACTTTTTTGCTGGGCAAGCCGAAGCAAGGGTCCAAATACCACGTCTCACCTTGTATATTTTCATTCAATAGAGCAACAATTTACCATTTTGACATTTACATTGACCATTTATTGTTGAATATTGGGGTAAACAACTATAAACTACACCTTATGTTCTAATATATAGAAGTGATAATGTAAAATTATTTACATTCTCTTTATATAGTGTAATGTCTTTCTTATTATTTATATTGGGAATGTAGATCTACATCTCTTATTATTTGTATGCTCTACTTAATTTTTCTTACTTGCAATACAATTAGATAATTTCAAGGATTACTAGAGTTCAATGTATGTAATTAGTGTGAACCTTTCATTCTTGAATTATCTTTTTTCGAAGGTCATTCTTGAATTATCTTGTTGCCTTTTATTTTATTTAATTCATCTAATCACATCTATTATAACTTATTTTGGGGGGTTTGGATTAGAATTCTACAGTTTTTTTGGTCGGTCAAAATGTGTGTTACTATTAATACCAAAAACTTTGGGCATTGGGTACCCCATTACATAGACAGGAGCTAAGAAGCTCAACAAGGGTCAAAATCCCCACGCAGGGGGACACTCCAGAAACTAATCCAAAACGAGACTAAGAAGACTAATCAACTAAGCAAGCTAGGACCAGACAATCCTACTAGAAGAAGTCTATAACAAGCCACTATTACATGCATTCAGCGTACCCACAAATAGTAACAACAAAATGACATAGAACAAAAACTAGCAATCTGGCATGTAACTAGCCATGAAGTCTCTGGTCTTCTTAGCTACTCCAGACCAGGTCTCTCACTAGCAAAAATCCAAAAGGACCTCTACCATATCAACAATCACCCGAAGGTATAACCTGCACACAACAACAGCATGGGCTAAGGAAGAAACAGGGGATCAACCCCCCTCTTAAACCCAACCCTCATGATGCACTTGACCGCATATCATCCAACACCTTGAAGGTGATCTAATCCAACTGTAGCAGAGGAGACAAGAAGCAATACAGGGTTCATCCTTTAGCTGACTACCGATTAATGTCCTTGAGCTAGACAACCACCGTTCCCCCACTAACATTTGAAACATTCCCTGAATGTGTGGGATCCAAGTAGAAATCCAGCCCCTCTTCATCGGTCGGCAATCAACTGGAAACCAGAAACCTGCAAAGCTCGACCTCACGCAACAGCAGAAAGGATTAGGAGGAGAAGAAGAGCAAGAGCCTCCCTCTGAACCCAACCCCACCTAAGGCCCATGTATGCACAGAGACCCCTAGTCGAACACCTTAAGGGCGATCGATCTCTTGGCTACGAAGAGCCACCTGACTCGACGAGGACCACTAGCCACAGGGCTGGAACCCGCAGGGTTCTAGCAGTGTCACCGCCGGGAGGACAGCTGCAATCCCACCAAGGAATCGTCAGCCGTCGCGGCAAAGGCGCAGATAGACCCTGCACTGCTGCACCAGAACAGACACCTAGGAACAACCAAAGACCTGCAACCGCGATGAAGCCATCAGAGAAGGTTCACACAGCCGGGCGGCGGGCGGTGAAGGCTGGAGGTCCGGCTCACGCGGAGGAGCAGGTCCTCACGGAGAGACCGCCGGGATACGTCCAAAAGCACAGGGCGAAGTCGAGGCCCCAGAGGCGAAGCAGGAGCGTGGGAGAGCCCAGCCAAGTGGGCGAACCACCAAGGAAGGAGGACGCCTCCTCGGGTGGGGGAGCCCAGAACTGGTCATTGTCGCCAGGGAACTCCGGTGGAGGGAGCGCCATCGCCCTGGAGCAGCACGCCACCAGATAGCAGCACTCAGAGAGGGGAAGAGAGGATGCCAATGAGGTGAGCATCAACGATCTACGGATCTAGAGCGGACAGCTTCTCTCCATCCGCCACGCTTGAGCGGGATGGAGTCGACTGAGTCAAGGTAGCCGAACCCAGCCCAGATCTGATCGTTGTGCGTGTATCACCTCACCCTCTCACCCCGAACCACCGAGACAGCACCAGCAACGCCGTCGGGCTCCTTCCTCCAGAGGTCCACTTCGACACTCCTAGGAACGGCGCCTCTAGGATATGTCCGTCTGCCAGAAACCAAACTGGAGCCGAAGAGCACCAGGGGGAGGAAGGCGCTGAAGCGACGCTCCCTCCCCCGAGCGACAGCCGCCAGGAAGGATTCTAGAGAGAAGGCAGAGCAAGCCCTAGAGAGAGAGCGTCCCTACTATTCTCAAAGTTTGATATAGAATTCTACAATTTAAGGTGTAATATTCATATATACTTATATATAATAACTAAATATATATTTTTATATAATTGAAAAAGTCATTGTATGGGCGATTGCCTGGGTGACCTAGGCGGCTTGGGCATTTAGCTAAAGCAGGCCACCGCCTGGCCACCTTGAAAACTATGGGTGGTGGTGACGTCTAGAGATGTTGTACTACTTTTGTGATTAGTCAGGCAATCAAATTGTTGGATAGCCGCATTGATATTGTTGTTTTCACTTGGTGTTGTTGAGGCCTAATGTTGCAAGTGTCTATGGCAACTATGAGTAAGGAAGGTGGTGGTCAGGGTGAGGAGAGGAGAGGAGAGGTTTTGTCTCTAATACACTTTTACAATGTTGGTAATTAGACTAATTGCTTAAGCATTAAACTAATACATAAGTTCTCCTTAAATAGGAGAAAATGGTACAGTGAACCCTGAGTACAAGATAAGAAAGGTGCAATAGAGAGAGGCCCATTAGGTCCATTTAACCTAATCTAACAATGTCGACTACCGCTTCCCCTCCACTAAATATATCGAGTATACTCCTAATATTTTCAAGTTTCTCATGGTTTTTTTTTCGAATTCCCCCTCGGTTTGATGTTCAAGAATATTACCTATACTTCAACAGGTTCATTCAGTATGATGCAATAATGACATCACTTTTTGGATCGGTTAAATTAAGAAAAAGTACTCTTGCTATTTTGCAAATAACAATATGGTCAGTAGTGTCTTTTTCTCACATTGCCTCACTTTTCATACTTACTATGTAATACTCTTTGTTCATCTCCCTGACTTCCCTAACAATTGTCCTCTAATGTGAGGATCAATCTTTGTCCATCAACCCTGACTCCATATTCCTTTATTATTGACATTATATTTGTCAAGGTATGTGCCCAAGCATGGTTTTAAAAAATTGTATGTGTTGTACGTTCGGAGAGGTCGCCTAATAGAGTATATGTGGTATGCAGAAGTATATGCGATTTTTTATTTTTTTTAATTATTTATATATATCAATATACAATAATCATATAATTACAAATATAATTTTTAGAACTACATTTTTAGATGCAATTATGCAAATATGCAATCAAACACTTGCTAAATAAATACAAATATGCAATAATGAGCTAAATGTATAACAATCATAGATGAATGTAATGCAAAAAAGAGGAAATGAGAGTAGATGCTAGGCTAAATGTAGGTGATGGTTTTAGTTAGATGAAGAATAGGGGGTGATGTTAAGAATTGCCAGCTTAGCAGTTTTTCCATTCAAAAATCGGAGACTAATCAGCCTTATATGCGGCTACGCGGCCGTATATGCGACCATGGTCCGTTTTATCCACTGAATTCCCATATGTGGTTCGGTCAAGGGACTGAACTGCATATGCTGTCCATGTGGCCGTTTTTTGAAACATTGTGCCCAAGCTTTAAAGTGTCTCAAAGAGTATGTGCATTGGCATCTTGGATCTTCTCTCTTGTTCATGGGCTAGGTATCAACAACCTTCATCTAAGGTTTAAATTTTCAACTTAAATATCATTATCAACGCCATTGACATTGATAGTTATTGAGGCAGTTTGACACCCACCTAGTCGACTAGGCAGCCTAGTAGGGGTTACCTGGCAAGATGCCCAACTGCTAGGCCCAAATATGCAGTTTCCTTGGCAACTATGCGGTCACATGGACTACCTGGGGGAGTGCCAACCTCATGAGCTTACTTTTTTGTTGGTACGCAAAAGTAAGGGTCCATACGCCAAGGCTCACCTCATCTCTTTTGATTATGTGAGAAATGATATACCATTTTGGCATTTACATTTATCATATATGGTTGACAAATGGGTATACAACTATAAACAACAACTTTTTGGGGTTTTATCTATAGTAATTATTAAGTGTAATATATAACAGTCTCTTCATCTATTATGCCATGTGTTTGATGCCATTTATATTGGGAATGTACATCTACATCTTATTGTTTGTAACTTTGTATGCTCTACTTTTTTCTTTCTTAATTCAGGTAGAGAATTACAAGTACTACAGGAGTTAAATGGTACGCAATATAGTATGTATTCTTCATTCTTAAATTTGGTGTTGCTTCTCATTTAATCTTATAGTTACATCTATTTCAACTAATTAGGGGGTGGATTAGTATTATGCACTGTATTAAAATTCGTCCTAAGCGGCTGCTTAAGCGACAAAGACCTCATCCGCTTAATTCAGCCCCTAAGCGGCCACTTAAGCAGTTTGAAGAAAACCAGCAGCTTTTTGCCCGCTACACCCGCTTTTAAAAAAAGACTGTTGTAAGCATGTAGCCTTGATGAATTATATGGTCCAAGTAGAATTGACTATAATATTTGAAGATTGTATACATTAAATGTTATATGAGATACCGAGTCCAAATTTAGAATTCATACTTCGTATGTAAGCTGCAATAATAGGGTACTGTTGTCATGTATCCAAGTAAATATCATATTACTCTAGTATACTTCTAATGGATGATTAGTTTTACTGATTTCCTTGATGCAATCATTGATTACTGATTGGTACTACTGGTTAGTATTACTTTTTTGGTGCAATACTGATTACTCGTTTAGTAGTAAAGTATTAAATCATTAATTCATAGTTAGTTATTTACAATTACTGATTTGCTTGCTAAATTTAATGATTAGAAATATTGATTAGTAATAAGTATTGACAAAAGCTTAGTTAAATACTAACTTACTGATATGCCTTCCTATTTTACCAATTAGTGTTAGTGATTAGTAGTAAAGAGTTTAATAATTAATTCATAGTTTGTTATTTACAATTACTGATCTGCTTGCTGATTTTAGTGATTAGAAATATAGATTAGTAGTAAAGTATTGATTAATACTTAGCTAATTACTGATTTGCTGATTAGATATGTATAAAAGTTCCTTAGAAATATATTATTATGTACAAACTGTAATTTTGTACAAAATACATATAAAAATTTAGGCACCCACTTTTCCAAAAAGCACCCACCTGGCGCTTTAGCAGTTACAAGGTGTTGCCTAGGGTGCGCATTTGGTTAATTTGGTCGGTTACGGTTATTTTGGTTCGGTTAAATGGTTAATTTGTGGTTTAAGATTTTAACCGTTAACCTAGCCAAATTAGTGTGGTTAGTTCGGTTATGGTTAATCGGTTAATTCCGCCAGTTCATTTGGTTAACCAAACAACACTCTTATAATAATATTGTATGAAAATAAATATAAAATTTTAAACAACTATTATATTATAGTAATATTACATATAAACATAGTGATATATAGTTCATAAAAGTTTGATTAGTTTATAAACGGGACGATTTTTTGAATCAAAAAAGAATTATATCGGTATATATATGGGCAAGATATTTCCTTTTGAATAAATTGCGACTATTCAGTTAATTCGGTTAACATCATCATCTAAGCCTCAGTCCCAACTATGTTGGGGTCGGCTACATGGATCCTTCTTTCCCATTCAGCTCTATCATGGGTCATATTTTGGTTAAGATGTAGAGATTCAAAAGCTCTCTTTATAAGCTCCTCCCAAGTTAATTTAGGTCTTCCTCTTCTTCTATTTATTGTGCTTAACTCAATAGCATTGCTTCGTATAGGCGCATCAGTCAGTCTACGTTGCACATGTCTGTATTATCTGAGTCGGCCCTCGCGCAACTTGTCCTTAATGCTCGCCACCCCCATTTTATTCCTGATATAGTCATTTCTCGAGCAATCTTTTCTTGTCTTCCCACACATCCATCTCAGCATACGCATTTCAGCCACGTTCATCTTGTTGAGACCTTGTTTCTTTACCGCCCAACATTCACTCCCGTAGAGCATGGTTGGTCGTATAGCTGTTCTATAAAACTTACTTTTTAATCTGAGAGGGATCTTCCAATCACATTAAACACCAGTTGCACTCCTCCATTTCAACCATCCTGCAGTGATCTTGTGACAAACATCATTTTGAACATCCCCATCTATCTGAATAATAGAACCCAAGTCAGTGTTTCAAAAAATGGTATGCGTTATGCGTTCGGAGAGGTCACCTTGTAGAGTATATGCGGTATGCGGGAGTATATGCGGAAGTATATGCGGTTTTGGATTTTTTTTAATTAATTATATATATATATATATATATATATATATATTAATCATGATTTACATATTTAATTTGTGCAATTGTGTATCTAAATAGTACAATTACAAGAATAATGGATGCAATTATTTAAATATGCAATCATCACAACTTGAATAAATACAAACATGCACTGTAATCTAAATTTAAACAAACATAAATGAATGTAAATGTATAAAAGAAGAAATCAGAATATCTCTAACTAAAAATCGGGGTATAATCGGCCTTGTATGCGGCCATACAACCGATTATGCGGCTTGGACCGCTTTTTGGACCGATTTTCATTATGCGTTTTTTTGGAGGTCCGCACCTTGTATGCGGCCAATTATGCGGCCGCATACACCGATTTTTAAAACACTGACCCAAGTAATGGAATTTATCACGTTTTGGTATATCTACTCCGTCCAACTTGGCTCCATCATTCACACTGCGAGATTGGCTGAAATTGCAATGCATATACTCAGTTTTGCTCCTACTAATCATCAATCCATTTGATTCCAATGCATTTCTCCAACGTTCAACTTTATCATTCAATCCATCTTTAGTTTCGTCAATCAAAACAATATCATCAGCAAATAACATACACCAAGGAATATCATCTTGAACATTCTTTGTCAATTCATCCATAATAAGAACGAACAGATATAGGCTAAGTGTGGATCCTTGGTGTACCCCAACTGTGATAGGAAAAGTTCGTGTTTCTCCTCCAGGAGTCTTCACACTAGCAGTAGAGCTATCATACATGTCTTTGATCAAGTCAATGTATTGGATTGGCACACCCTTTTTCTTCAAACCCATCCACAACACTTCTCTAGGTACTCGATCATAAGCCTTTTCCAAATCAAGAAACACCATATGAAGACCTCTTTTGCTTTCTCTATACTTCTCCATTGGTATCATAGCACTGTTGATCTTCCGGGCATGAAACCAAATTGGTTGTTTGATATCTGTGTTATACATCTGAGCCCTCTGCTCAATAATCCTCTCCCAAAGCTTCATTGTGTGACTCGTCAACTTGATACCTATGTAGTTTGTGCAGCTCTGAACATCACCTTTGCTCTTGTAGATGGGGACTGTAATACTATTTCTCCACTCATCCGACTTCTTGGTGTTCTTGATCTTGTTAAAGAACTTTGTTAACCACATAACTCCTTCATCACCCATACTCTTCCATACATCAATGGGAATATTGTCTGGTCTGCATGCCTTTCTCATTTTCATCCTTTTCAAAGCATTCTTGGCCCCAAAAGGTGAAACTCTTCGTGTGTAAATGACATCTCTTGTATTCATGTCACACGAGTCTTTAACATTATTTGCAGTATCTCCATTGAAAAGCTTATGGAAGTACTTTCTCCACTGGTTCTTGTATCATCGTCCTTCACCAACACTCTGTCATCTTCATTCTTAATTTGGTTAACCAAACACAAAATATTTTTAACCGACAAATTAACCGTTTAACTAAGTAATCAAAATAAATTAACCAAATTGTCTAAAAAAATTAACCATTCGGTTAATCAGTTATTAACCAAATTATGCTCACCACTAGTGTTGCTCGCACGCCTTCCGCTTTTCGTTTTATGAAACATTGGTGTTATGCAATTTCAATTGTAGACACACACACATATATATATATATATTGGAATATGATCCGTAACAGAGTTGATTAGAAAAAAGGATCCATGTAGCCTACCCAAACATGGTTGGGATTGAGGCTTAGATTATATAGATATATATATACACATAGAGAGAGAGAGAGAATACACTCGAGTATAGCGGAGATAGAATACACTCAAGTCATTTGTCCCTTATAAACATGATATGAATAATCCAAATCGTTGATCTTCTTAAATATCTTATGAATAGACTACAAATAAAATTTGAGTTCATTTGAGCATTTATAGATCATGCATCTAAAGGCCATAAAAATGATGCACTTGAAACACTTCATGTGTGTCGATTTTGTTGTACTTGGTTGAGTGTCTTACCAACATTCAAATAAGCTTATATTTTGTGTATTGTCGATATTTATCATATTAATGAAGGTCATCGATTTGGATTTTTGAAAAAATGTGTACTGATATGCAAACCACACTTGAGTGCGGCACACGATCTGTACACTCGAGTGTATTCTAGCCCGACTCTCTCTCTCTCTCTCTCTCTCTCTATCATTATAGCCACACCCTTAATGTCCTTTTTTATATAATGTGCCTGGAATTTGTTTTCTATATCTAGAACTCTAATGTCAACATTGAAGCTGCTATGTAATGTATCATAGTACTCACTATTCGGGAAATCGGTCCGCACGGCCGGATATGCTTCCCATGATGCCTATTTGGTCACCCTACGGCTCCGTGTATTGCTAATTGGTCCACTAATCGGTCCTAGGCTGCATATACACCGCTTGGCTGAACAAGCGGCCGATTAAACTCCGCTTTTTGAAAAGCTCACAACTTATGTACATGCATTACATATATACATACATGAATACATATATAACAATGTCCATACACATTTGTAAATTTATATGACATTTTGACATATCCATATGTAAACATACATGCATTAATATACCTACATATACAAACACATATTTTTATATGTATGTACACATTTTGATTTATTCACATTTGTATACATACATTTTAATATTTGTGCATATATTATAATCACATTCCATATATGGACATATATACATATATAAGCATATCATACATGCAATTTAATACGTTCAAAAGTAAAAGTATATAAGGGTGGAATGTATTTTTTATATTTTTTATTTATGAGCTCAATATATCATTTAATGACTTTATATAATCAATTAATTCAAAACAAACCGCATATACTCTATGTGGTACCCTCTCCTCCAGTATACCGCATAATGCTTTCCTGAACAATGATAGTACTTATATTAAAACTATCCTAACACAGCCTAAGAATCTAATATGTTACTCAGCCATAAACTATATATGAAAATTTTATACGGGTGAAAACTCGAATATATAATGTTCCTTTTTCACAGCAGTAAAATAATATAGCTATTAGATATATAGTAACCTTTGTTCTTCATTAATTTTTAGTCTTAAGGTTATTTTACATATTGGAAATGTGAATGTTTCCTTATGATGTTCTAAATTGCCCATTCTTCCATATGCATTTCCTTCCGCCATGTGGTACAAAAGACATGCATAAACATACCTAGTACATTTAACAAAAACAGTAAAGATAAATGACAAACTGGAGCAAATTAAGGTTGTCAAAAGTGAATGTTATTTCAGTAAATGATTGATGACAAGAAAATATTCAAAGAAAAGTGCGATGAAATCTGAATATTGTTACCTCGTCCAATATATAAAGAGGAGCAGGTTTGAAAAGAAGTAATGCCAAAATGAGGGAGAGGGCCAGAAGGGATCGTTGTCCGCCACTAAGCTCGGATAGAGACTGCTTCCACACGCCTCCAAAAGCAACACGCACCTCAAGACCATCCAAAAAACTACAACCCTCAGGGGGTTCCAGCTTAGCCATAGTACCTGGCAAGAGGGTAGAAAAAATGGAGCCAAAATCCCTGCCAAAAATAAGGTCATTAACACATTCAAATGGTAGCTCCATATCAAAGATTGAACTCAGTGATACAAAAGTAAAATGCTGCTTTTACTATCAAAAGAAAGAACTCTCACTTGTTCACTTTTTCCCATGTTATCTTCAGTGTCTCTTTTTTCTTTTCATCGAGCTCTTCGATGACCATCTTGATTTTGGATTTGTCATTCTGCACAGAATGGATGTTTCAGTTAAGAATCTCACATTTGTATAACATAGAAGTTTTTGTTATCACAAACCTCAATGATGCTTTTCTTGGAAATTAGACGGTTGTATTCATCTTCTGCTTTTTCGAACATTGTAATTACTTTTTTGTTTACTCTCTTCTCAAGTCTAAGGAAAGCATAAGAATGGTATTATCCAATCTTGATATAATAATCAAGCAGCTGTTTTTGACATTTCAACAACATAATAAAATTAACACATTCTCTCATGAAGAAATTGTTATTAGGAGGCAAATACCCTGAATATTCGGCCTGAAGCTGTTCATACTCAGTGCGTGACTTGCGAGGGTCCCTGGTAGAGAAGTCATAGTCAGTTCCACTTCTCCCAAATAATTGTTTCTCAGTTGATATCCAGCTATGCTTCTTGAGAAGTTCCTCCACTCTCAAAGAACAGTCTTTCTGATCCATTTCTAGCCTTTTTACCTGAGACAAGCAATAAAATCACTAAGCACTAAGCAAGCTGTTAAAGATTCAAATATATAAAAAACATATACCAACCTCATTTTCCATTTTTTTCTTTTCAACACTAGCATCACTAAGTTTATTTTGAAGTTTCTGAACTTGTTTGCCAACAGCAGCAATCTCAGCATCACACTCTTTCAGCTTGGAACGACTTAACTTCAATTCTGACTCAGCAAGATCGTGATCTTTCTTTATACACCCTACCTGCATTAAGAATTGAATGCAATATAGATAAACGAAAGGAGAGAAAAAAATGTCTAGAAACCCGAATTAGGGGACAGTACTGATTCCGTACTAATTTAAATACAATAAGTGTATCACCTTGCTTTTCTGCTTCTGAACTTCTTCAGATATAGTATTTATTTGGTCTTCCAACGAACCCAGCTGATTTTCTAAAGAAGAACACTCCTCAGTAGCAGCATCTTTTTCCATAATAAGTCGTTCAATTTCATTTTCATGTCCCTAAACATCAAAAACAGTTTAACATACCATGCATATACACAAACATTCCTTAATAGGTAGTAGAAAACAAGCATCTGTATTCTTCAAATATTTTAAAATTTAAATGTTCGCCTACAAAGCTACATGTGTATCGCATAACCAATAGAATGGTGAATCTCAAATAGATAGACTACTGACAGGTACAGTCATACAGATGATAGAGCTATGAACAAAACTAAGTCTCATTCCAAACTCTGTTGAGCGAAATGAGGATCCTTCCTTTCGATATGCATGGAATAGCAACTCTACACGTAAATAAAGGACAGTTAGTGGTAGGTTAACAACCAATTGATTAAGAAAAACATCAACCATCAAAGATACTGAACCAGCTTCGATATGTAGACACCTTATGCAAATGGAATCATAACGTTTTCAGAAATGTAGGACTGCAAAAACATTTGCTAACATTTGGATTGTGTTAGAGAGTATGGTTAATTTAGCTAAGTTATTTGAGTCTAATTGTATATGGGCCCAAGTGTGTCTTGGCCCATTAGGGTTTCGTCTAAAGTTTGTACGCTTCCCCACTTCTCCTTTATATAGGAGGAGATTCCTCTTATCAAATATTTTGCATAGCCTTCTTTTACATTACAACAGATTGAATGTAACATTGTACTTAATACTTTACTATCAAATCAATGTCATTCTTTTTTTTGTCATTCATTGACATGACACCGATCAAAAAAGGAGGAAAACTGCCCCTTAACTCCCCATGGCACTCTAAGGTTGTTGCAAATGTGGAAGATGTCTTTCAATCTCATTTACTCTTTCTCGCTTAGATAATCGTTACTTCTCTCTTGTTACCATTCAGAATAGTGATAGTGGGAAAAAAGAGCACAACAAGGAAGAGTAGTCATGACCTAGAGAGGAATAGAGGTGGAACCAGAGGATAAGGAGTGTGAAAGAATATAGGTTCAAGTCTAAGATTTTTTTACTAAACCAAAATATTGAACCGAACCAGTAGATTATTTTAGCATGGGATCAATGTTAGAGGTTTAAAACTGAATTGGCATATATTCAGATAACACCTTAATTATCATGGCTCACGCCTAGGAGCCGCGGCTTAAGTCAAGCAGCCTCCAAACTGGGCACCCAGCCCCTAAGGTCATCAATGTGGCCGCCTAAGACCTTATAGGCACAAATTACGGCACTTAAAGGGTAATTCAACATAAGTTAGTTCTAGATTTGGTCATATTAGATCAAGTTGAGTCATTTTATGGTTGAAATAGGTCTGATTTAGCCAAATTTGGGTAAATGAGGCCTGATTTGGGTAAAACAGGCCTTGTTTGGGTAAAAAGATCTGATTTGGCGAGAATGTGTATGTTTTGGCCACATTGTCTCATTTTGATCAATATAGAGCAAATTATGGGTAGTTAGGTTTCATTAGCTTGTGTATACAAAATTCGATTTTATTTATGCCAAATAATGTCAAATTAGATCTGATTTGGGGAAACAAGCTTGGTTTGGGGAAATGTGTATGATGGGGGGGGGGGGGGCTAGGTTTAATTTAGCCAAATTAGGCCTCATTTAGGCCAATATAAGGAAAATTTGGTTCTGATTAGGTTATCTTATGCAATATTAGGTCTGATTTGGACCTCATGTCAAATTTGGGTGGATTAGGTTTACTTTGAGGAAAACAAGTTTGAATTAAGGGATATAAGTCTGATTTGGGGATATTAGGTCTGATTTGACCACATGAAGTCTCATTTGAGCCAATATAGGGAAAACTTGGGTAAGTTAGGTCTGATTCGGTCACTTTATAAATAATTCGGTCTAATTTGTGCCAAATCAGGGCACACTAAGTCAAATAAGATCAAATTGCAATCAAGTTAGTCCAAACTAGGACTAAACAGGTCTAGTTTAGGTAATGTTAGGTGTGATGATAGCCTAAATACTATGTGATACTGTGTAATAAAGCCATAATTATACATTTACAAATATGAAATCATGAATGTGAATGTCTAAATATCAACACAATTAATATAGTGCAAGGAAACACCTATGTGCCTGTCTAGGTGCTCCCTCAAGAACGCATGGTCGCCTTAACAACTATGTATAAAATGGAAAATAACAACTGTAAGGCAACTGGTGAATTACTTGGTGACTGTAATGTCTTCCAATTTGTTCATTTTAAATAAATCCACATAAAACGGTGTTTCCTTTTATTTTCAATTTTGCTATTAAAAGATGTGGTTTTTTGCAGTGTTTCAAAAATCGATATGTGCCGCTCCGCATACAACAAATCCCTCACAAAGCGGACTAGGCCCGCATACAAGGCCGCACAGCCACATAAAAGACCGATTAATCCCCGATTTTTAGATGGACATATTTCCATTTCTTATTTTTATAGTTTCCTTCATCTATGTTTGTTTAGAATTAGATTATAGTTGCATGTTTGTATTTATTTCAGTTTTGATGATTACATATTTGCATGATTGCATTTATTATTCTTGTAATTGCACTAATTAGACACATAATTTTACAAATAAAATACGTAAATGCATGATCAACATATATTTATATAGATAAATAATTAATAAAATAAATAAATCCAAAATCACATGTACTTCCACATATACTCCCACATACCGCATATACTCTATAAGGTGACCTCTTCGAACGCATAACGCATAGCGCTTTTAAAAACACCGGTTTACTGTAGCATCTGTTTTACTCTCAGTTTAGCTATATCAAAACTATGATATAGTTACTTTTACTTTCAATTTTGGTACATCAAAAAATGTTTTACTTGTAAATTTTGTTGAATCAAAAAAATTATTTTACTTGCTTTTTCACTTTTGCTATAACAAAAATATGATTCATCTCTCAAATATATTTTGCAACAGTCACCGGCCTCCTCCCTTGTTACAGAAGAAATCATTGCTTTCGTCTATTTAGAGTGGCAAGCTAGCATTAAAAACCGACATTGCTATGCCGCTAAAGCTCTGATACTCCCCACCCTTGCGCCTTCTGGTTCCTAATAGTTGCTTCTCCTTCTACTGATTACCAACAAGCTCTGATACTCCCCACCCTTTCTTCTTTGTTAAAGCTCAGGTTAACCTACTACACCCGCTCCTTTTAGTTTTTACCCATGCATATTTCCTAGTACATGGGTGAGTGGTTCTATATTTAGGAGTTACAATTTCAATCCTATCACAGGTCACGACGTTTCACTTTGTGATCGTCATAGTTTTCAAAGCGACCAGACGGTGGCATGCTCTAGTTGGGCGCCTAGCCTACCTAGGCGGACACCTCCATGTTGCCCATTTTTTTATTCTCTGCTTATTTTATATATATAACATATATAACATATATAAGGTATTTATGTGTATATTTCTTATCTTCACCCTAAATAGTAATGTGAAGTGATATCATGGATAATAAAGCCTAAAATACTTACATTTGTCAAGTAGATGTTGAAATGACATTATCTAAGAAAAATAGGGAAAAAATTGTCTAGGCTCCCAAGCGAGCACCTTGCCAGTCCTAGGCGTTCACCCAGGTGCCATTTCCAATTTTATGTAGGCGAGGGGCGAGGCAGACATCCCCCTTTAGGCGGGTGACTAAACAATGTTGATCGTGATATCTTCTTACACCATTGTGTCACTCATTCCATTCCAATAGCATATCTCTCTTTACCTTGATTCATTTTGGTAATACATTATAGACATCCTGACTGAAAGAATGCATTTCCAGGTTGAAGAGGTACAAATCATCATCCTTAACAACTTTCCATGTGTTTGTGATCAAGCTTAATGGTTATAACTACTTGGTATCGATAAGTAATATGTAAACAATTTTAGAGTCTCGTGATAAGCCTTGTTTTATTAAAAGCTATGAAAAGATACTCTTAAGTGAAAGCGAGGCTACAGCAGTGTTTTAGAAAGCGCGAAGCGTGCGGATTGCCCTCCTTGAAGCGGAAAGCGGGAAGCGGGTTTTGAAGCGGATAAAAGCGGGCGCTTTTTGAAAAAGCGGTTCACATTGTTTCATATTGATTTGTAAAATTTTTGTGATCATCCTACCACCAACAAACAGAAATATTACTCAAAAATCAAGTATTTTGATATTTCACCACTACAAATGACTTTCATAGATCAAAATGGTTCTGAATAACTGATATTTCACTCACATCATACATATCATGTAAATTACTGTTGTAAATTACTGTTTTAAGAGTATTGCATCTTGTTCAGTGTTGATGTTAGTAACATCATGTTACTGATGTATGTTACTAGTTCAAAATTCATCAATCACCATTGATTTATTGATAAAAGTTTTATCATAAAACAGTAGTATTGAAAATTTGCAATTACTCGTTCATTAAATGACTGAAGTGAAATACCTGGTTCAAAACAGTAGTACTGATTACTGAAATTACTCATTCAAAATGTATGCAATCTGTGATAAATGGTAGTAGCATGGAAAAGGCTGAAAAGCAGCACAGCAGTTTTCATATGGATCTAAGTGTAAAAAATTAAGCTAGTAAGCTACTATCAAGCTACTGATCAATTAAAAATAAATTACTAGGGACGTTGATAGTAGGTGACTATTGACTAGGTAATTACTGACTAGGGACGTTGATAGTAGGTGACTACTGACGATGGATGATTTCATAATCATAGCATTGGAACAACAGCAGCACAGCAATTTTCTTTCATACAGATCAGATAGCAATGGCTATTAGCATTAGCAAGGAAGATTAAGCAGCAAGGAAGAGTTAAGTTTTAATTAAGTGATTCACCGTACACATACAGGGTCAGGAAACGGATTGAGAGGAAGAGTTAAGTTTTAATTAAGTGACATACTTCAGTAGGAATCGGATTGTAGGATTCATAACAGGGTAGTAGGGTACTTTAAGTACCGTAATGTAGGAATGTAGGAATGTAGGATAGAAGAGACAAGAGAGAAAAGAAAAAAGAAGAACAGGGTTGAGAAGAAGACCAGAAGAACAGGGTCAGGAAACTTACTTGACGTGGACGACTTTCCTTGGAGCGTCTGCCGCGTCTCTGCTAGCCAATGGCGCCTTCAACTTCAAGGGACTCCGCCGCTGTCTTCTGGTAGCTTGCCGCCTTCAAGGGCCTCCGCTGGTGTTGTAGGTTGCCGCTGGTCTGCGTCCAGGCACTGCTATGCGTCAAGGGGTTGTCGGGCTGCTTTGCGCCTTTGCGTTTGTCCGGCTTGAACCGCTGTTGTGCGTCGGAGTTAGTCGCTTCACGCCGCTTGTGTGGAGAAGGTCTGTGCGGGAGAGCACTTTTAATAAGCCTGGACGCCATTGGGACTCCTTTGCGGAAAGGCATTGGGAAAAGCCGCTAAGGCAGCGGCTGAAGGAAACGAGGAGTCGTCGGGATCCTTGCGTATCGGGGACTCCCCAAGAACAAAACGTTAAACGCTGCAAGTTATTGCAAGGCAACGGGCCTTTTTACCCCATGCGGGCGCTACAGCCGCTTAAGCGGACTTCAAAAAAGCGCCCAAGGCCCACCAAAGCGGCCCACAGCGGCCGCTACAGTGAAAAACGCAATTCTGCCGCAACACAGCAAATTGCAGCGGCTACTGTGCTCTGCCGCTAAAGCGGGCGCACGAGCCGCTTTTTTAATCAATGGCTACGGTTAGGTGATGTTGTTTTGGAACAATATGGAGTGTCAAGTCGCATCCAAGTACGTGTTTCTACGAACTACAAAAGAGTTTTGTGAGAGGTCGTCATTAAGGGTGAGCATCGATCCAGAACCGGACCGGACCGAGGACTGAATTTCAACAAATTTATGGACCATAGACCGGACTGTTCTGAAGTTGGACCGAACCAGGACCGAACCTTTTCAATATTGAACCAGACCAAGACCGGACCCTTTGGACCACAATCAGACTTTTTATATATTTCACAACTTATTTAATAGTAAAAATAGATAATCTTAATTATTTTGAATAATTATTTGATATAAATATCAAACATTTACACTAATAGTGTTTATATGTGTGATGTATTTGTACTTGTGACATGATATATATTCAAATATCAATATATCTTACATACATACCGGTCTACGATCCGGACCGCGGTCTGACCGATTATGGACCGGACCGGACCGCAAACCGAAATTCCAAAATTTTCGAACCATAGACCGAACCGAACTCAAACCGGTCCAGGACCGAACTGAATTGAACAGCCTGGTCTGGTTTTGCGGTCTGGACCATCATTTTGTCACCCCTAGTCGTCATGCACCACTACACCCAGGAAAAAAATATTGTGTGTATCTACAATATCTGGGATAAGTTGTTCTTTGTATATCATGGGGACAAGTCTTTTGATGATTGTAATGAGTACATTCTAAAATTTGCCCAACATCTAGATATTTTCATCAATTCACTACCAACGATCAAACTATGAAACGAAAAGGACGTGTCACTACAAAGTCCGTGAATGGACCATATAATCGACTTGAACTTATGTGCAGTGTCATCTTGGTTGCCAATTACTTCCCATTTCTTAACTAGACTTATGCTACGCTGGAATTTGATACCCCTTTTTCAGTTCTGCCAGTATCTCTCGATCTTGTAGATTCTCATAATACTATGGTTATTGCAATTCGCATATAGGGACATGGTCTGAGACAATATCCCAAGCGCACCTCATGCAATCACATGGGGGCATAGTTTGATCAATGCTACCAAAAGAATGGGTATCATTATGACTAAGGCAAGTATTAGTAGATAGACTTTGCTGTGTTTTTCTCTTACACTTAGTCTATTTTCTATTTTTCTTTTCCTTTACACTTATGTTTTATCCCACATGGGTTATCTCTAGACCCTGTGGTTCTTTTGTGTATTATATAGAGACTCTTGTATATTCTTTTATCATCGAATAATACAAGACCTTTTTCCGCATTATCTAGATGGTATCAGAGCAACAAGATCCACCCTAATTCTTTCCCCCCCCTCCTTACCCTAACCTACCCCTGCGCCGTCAACCACTACACCGCCGTCGCCCCCCCCCTGCGGTTTTCTCCCTGCCGCCGCCGTCCTTCTTCCTCCTCCTCCCTTCCTTCCTTACCCTACCACCACCGCAGCCCTTCTCTTCTCTTTCCCGGCCCACCGCCCCATCTCCTTTCTTCCCGCTGCTACAGTACCGCGGCTGCTACAGTACTTGTTGTCCGCCACCAACAGCCACCACCACCACCAATTTCCCGGCCCCTACACCACCCACAACCCTCCACCACACCCCCACATCCTCACCATCTCTATCCTTGTGGCCTAGACAACCACAAGTTCCGTTTTCGGTCTCCGTTCATTTTCTAAATCCGTTACGTACAGCCCCGACACTTTCCAGTTCTGGCACGTTGAGGGTCTAAACGCTACATCCGGATCTGCCTGCCTGCGCCACATGGTGGAGTAATTGTTTCTCCATGTTGGCATAGCTTCTACTTCTTTATCTCTGCCCCGTGAGGGTTTCTGAGGTCCATGATCGGATCTCCTATGTGCTGCTGCTGGTCCATGTGTTGGACACTTCCTGCTGCCTACTGATTCTACTGTCTGCCCTGCGCTCGTGCTGCTGACTGTCTGCTTCTACTCTCATGGCGACTTCAGATTTACCACGGTCTTTGTGTGTTACTTCTGTTAAGTTGGATGGCTCCAACTATCACCTATGGGCTGCTTCATTTGAACTCTACGTGAAAGCACACGGGCGCCACTCGCACCTGACTACCAAGGGTCTTGTTGTACCTGCTGCTACTGCTGATGACACGACTAAGCAAGCTTATGATCTCTGGTCCAAGGAGGATTATGGGGTTATGGCCTGGCTGGTCAACAGCGTTGATGCTAAGATCAACCACTCTCTGCTTTGCCTTCAGACTGCTAAGGAAATGTGGGATCACCTATCCCATGTTTACTCTCATCAACAGAACCCCAAGAAGGTGTTTGAAATTTTCAAGAAGCTTGCGAAACAAGACTTCTCGACATCTGACTCTGTGGACGACTACTACAACTCGTGTTGTGCTCTGTGGGACGAGTTTCAGGTTTATCATCCTCTAACTGCGAATCTTGAAGAACTACATCGTCAGCGGAATGAGCTCATGCTTGTTCAGTTCCTGGCTGGCCTTCCTACTTCGTTTGCTGGGGTCGTGGATTAGATCCTCTCCAGTGGCCCGTTACCTACTCTTCGGGACGTCCTCAAGCGGGTCCAGCGTCTTCCTTCTTTGACGCTCTCTACTTCTGATGGAACAGCAATTGCTGTCCGTTCTGCGGATTCCTTTCGTGGTCGCGGCCGAGGTCGTGGCCGTGGTCGTGGTGGCCGCTCTTCTGCACCTGGACGTGGTTCTGGCTCGGAGTCAGGGAAGCCCTGCTACTGCACTCACTGCAAGCGTACTAATCACAATGAAGACCGCTGCTGGATAAAATATGGTAAACCTGACTGGGCGAACCAGGTTACCACTGAACAACCTGCATCTACCTCTGCTGCCTCTGACCCTACTGCTGATTGGATTCGCTCCGAGTTTGAGAAACTGCTTCAAGCCCGCCTTGCCTCTACTTCTGCGGACTCTCCTGAGAATGGCGCTGCTCTCCTGACGACGACTGGTAAAAGCCCCTTGGGTGATCGACTCTGGTGCGACTGCACATATCTCTGGTACTGCTAGTTTATTTTCTACTCTGCGCAAGACTTCTCTTATACCTCCTGTGACGGTTGCTGATGGTTCCAAATCTCTTGTTTGTGGCATTGGAGATATCACTTCTACTAGTACTCTACCTCTGCAGTCTGTGCTATATGTGCCCAAATTTCCTCTGAATTTACTATCTGTCAGTAAACTGGTAAAAAGTCTTCATTGTGCTATTACATTTGACCCGGATGGTGTTCTGTTTCAGGATCTACGTACGAGGACGACGATTGGTTCAAGCCATGAGGGACCGGATGGATTATACTATTTGGACGAGCCGAAGCCAGCTGCTTTCCTGACATCTACAGTTCCTGATATTCAGTGGCATTACCGTCTGGGCCACCCGTCTGCTGAGAAGTTGAAGGCTTTACTACCAACTGTTGCTAGCACTAGATTTTATTGTGAAACATGTCAATTGGGCAAACAACACCGTTCTACTTTTTCTGTAAAATTTTGTATTGGCTCTAAAGCCCCTTTTGACATTGTGCATGCTGACATTTGGGGACCGTGTTCTGTGCCTAGCGTTTCTGGATTCAAATATTTCTTAAGTTTTATTGATGATTTTTCTAGAACCACATGGTTATTTTTACTGACAGACAGATCTACTGTAGTTGAAAAAATTTCTGAGTTTTTTGCGAAAATTCGGACTCAATTTGCTAAGCCCATCAAGATTTTTCGCACAGACAATGCCTTGGAATTTGTGCAAATTTCTGTTCAGTCTTTTTGTAAACGTCAGGGCACCATTCACCAGACTTCCTGTGCTTATACCCCACAACAAAACGGTGTCGCTGAGCGTAAGAATCGCCATCTCCTTGAGGTCGCCCGCACACTTCTCTTTCACTACCATGTTCCTCACAAATTCTGGCCTGAGGCAATCTCCACTGCTTGCTATCTCATAAACCGCATGCCTTCCTCTGTACTTCACAATAAAATCCCTTTTCAAATTGTTTTCCCTGATCTACCACTGTTTGCTGTACCACCGTGTATTTTTGGGAGCACATGCTTTGTGAAGAACCTTAGACCTGGTCTTACTAAATTAGATCCCAAGGCCACCAAGTGTGTTTTTTGGGCTATTCCCGCACTCAGAAAGGATATCGATGTTATGATCCTGCTTCACATAAATGGCTTGTATCTGCGGATGTGGTATTCTTCGAACACATGCCATTTTTCTCTTCGGAGGGTTCTGCTCTTACGTCTGATTTGTTGACTGATACGCCTTACCTATGGTGGATGATGAGTATGATAGCCTTGCTCCTGTATCTACAAGTGAGAAGCCCCCTCTGCAGGTTTATCACAGAAGACCAAAGCCAACAGTTCCCTCTATGGCCTCTCCATCGTCCACGTCCTCTGCGCCAGATCAGCCACCTCCGCAGGTATTTTCTGACCTTGATGTTCCCATTAGTCTGAGAAAGGGGACACGTGCTTGTATAAAACATCCAATTGAGAATTTTTGTAGGTCTGTTCATTTGAATTCTAATTTTGCCAACTTTACTGCTGCTCTGTCTGCTATTTCTGTCCCTAAGACTGCTGCTCAGGCTCTTAAAATCCCAGCATGGCGTCAGGCAATGGAAGAAGAAATGACGGCTCTTACTGATCGTCATACTTGGACTCTTGTTGATCCTCCTACTGATTGCTCGCCAGTTGGGTGTCGCTGGGTCTTCACAGTGAAATATCAGCCTGATGGTACGGTCGAGCGCCTGAAAGCCAGACTGGTTGCTAAAGGATACACTCAGACCTATGGGGTTGACTATTTTGAAACCTTCTCTCCTGTGGCACGACTTAATTCTGTAAGGATTCTGATCTCTGTTGCTGTTAATTCTGATTGGCCGTTATACCAGCTCGATGTGAAAAATGCCTTTCTCTATGGCGATCTACATGAAGAAGTCTACATGTCTCAGCCCCCCGGCTTTATCTGTGAGGGGGAGCCATCTAAAGTCTGTCGTTTAAAAAAAGCTATCTATGGCCTCAAACAGAGTCCACGTGCGTGGTTTGACAAACTTAGCACTATTCTCCAGGATTATTCTTTTCGCCGCTCTCAGTTGGACCACTCTGTTTTTGTTAAACAATCCACAGCTGCCATTATTATTCTTATTGTGTATGTTGATGATATTATACTCTCTGGGAGTGATGCAGCAGGTATTCAGGCAACTAAGCGGTATCTTGAAAAGCACTTTGTTACTAAAGAACTCGGTTCTTTACGCTACTTTCTTGAGATAGAGGTCTCTCGCTCTTCTGCAGGACTGTGTCTTTCTCAGCGGAAGTATGTTCTGGACTTGTTATTTGAGACTGGACTCCTAGGTACTAAGCCTGCTAGCACCCCTCTTGATCCTAACACTGATTGGGATGATCAAGCCTCTCCTGCATATCCTGACACTCATCAGTACAGACGAATGGTCGGGAAGCTTATCTACCTCACAGTCACACGAGCTGACATTACTGGTGCTGTCGGATTGGTTAGTCGCTACCTTGACAAACCCCGACAATGTCATTGGGATGTTGTTTGCCATATTCTGCGCTATTTGAAGAACTCTCCTGGAAAAGGGCTTCTCTACAAAAAACATGGGCACTGTAAGATACTGGGCTACTCAGATTCTGATTATGCTGGGAGCAAGGTTGATCGCCGCTCCACTTCTGGATACTGTACTTTTGTTGGGGGCAATTTAGTCACATGGAGGAGCAAAAAATAGGCTGTGGTTGCCCGCTCTAGTGCTGAAGCTGAATATCGTGCCATGGCGCATACTACCTGCGAGCTCTTCTGGATTCGAAGCCTTCTAACAGATTTTGGTTTTTCAGACTTGGCGCCCATTCCTATGTTCTGTGATAATAAAGCAGCCACTTTCATTGCTAGCAACCCTACCTTCCATGAGCGCACGAAGCATATTGAAGTGGATTGTCACTTTATTCGTGAGGCGGTTCTATCTGGTCAGATTTCTACCCCTTACATTCATACTGATGAGCAGATTGCTGATATCTTCACAAAGATTCTTCCGAAGAAGCGCTTCACTGATATGACATCCAAGCTGGGCATGATTGACATCTATGCTCCAGCTTGAGGGGGAGTATTAGTAGATAGACTTTGCTGTGTTTTTCTCTTTTACACTTAGTCTATTTTCTATTTTTCTTTTCCTTTACACTTATGTTTTATCCCACATGGGTTATCTCTAGACCATGTGGTTCTTTTGTGTATTATATAGAGACTCTTGTATATTCTTTTATCATCGAATAATACAAGACCTTTTTCCGCATTATCTAGAGCAAGGAACTACCGTCACTCATGTTGCTCGAGAATCCAATATTAATTCTTAAGTGTCGAACTCATCATCTGAATATGAATGGCTAATTTGACCCCCAAAAAAACTGAAGGATCCACTTTGGGTGACTCTACAGCTCTGCAACCAGCTTCAACTTTCGCTTATATGGCCTCCAACTAAGGTAACATAAGAATTTCAATGGTAGCAGTCAATTCACGCATGATAGTTGACTAAAGTGTAACACAACACAAAACAGGTATACCTCACCTTTCCACTTCCTAACTATTGATATATATGGCTATATGCTTTATGCTTTATATTTAGTTTCTGCTTTAGACTTGTCTTTGTATTTTCTTTTATTCTATACCTACTATTTTTGTTTTTCGCTTACTCACTTGTCCCATAAAAGAGAGTACCTTGTATTTGTTTTAGACTCATCAAGTAAAGAATATCTTCTTCTATTTAATATCAAAAGGTTTCGATTCACCTTAATCTCTCCCCTCTCCAACCCTAATGCTTCTAACCCTCATATCACCCTACCCCCGGCTCTAACCATGCCTTGTAGTATCCTATCGCACCCACCCTCCACCTCCTTCCGCTACCACCCCCTCTTCCTATCTACCATCCTATCATCGAAACCCCCCTCTCCCTTCCCCGCACCGCAATCCCCCCCATCACCTCTTTTCTACAACCATCACTAACTCTCTCCTCCACCCTCAACACCCGCCGCCATCTACTTCTCCATCCCCCTGATGGAGCTTCCACTTACGTGGAATTGTGTGCACCACTAAAAATCCTAAAGATGGTAAATCCTTAGGTTTAGCCTTGCTTACACTAGATAGAGAACTCCACCCACGTATGTTGAGATACGTAGAAGTCTTATCGTAGTATAGTTAAGGGTCGAATCCACGGGACAACGGTCTTGTTGCAAGCAACAAGATGGAAAACGTTGGAATTTCACTTAGTCACTTAATAGTAGGTACTTAAATCAGAAGGTTGGTTTTGTTGTTTTAAACTAAGAACATGCAAAGTAAAGAAAGCAAGTAAATCTAAGGAGTTAAACTATGATAAAAGTCACTAGGTGTGATCGGTTTTTCACCACCACTACACATGCAAAGCAAAACATAACCTGCAAAAAGAGTCTAGTCAGTTAGTATCTTTGTAGACTTGGCTTCCTTTCGAAGAGCTAACTACGAGAAGTGCGGGAATGTTGCAACGCCAGCCATTCCCGAACAAATGGTCACTTACTTTGCATCATTCCCCTCGCAAAGTGTGTTCCTCGACTTACCAAGGTTGCATTTTCATACGTCAACTGATTCCATTTCATAGTATAAAAGCGCAACAAATGATAGTGAGTTTACTCCACTCCTTGAGATACACTTCTAGACACTGAAACAAATGCATGGTGGGTACATGCACCAAGAACCAACATACAAACGAGTTTCAAATATAACAGTACAAACATAGACAATTCATACTAAAAGATAAAAGATAACACAAGTTGGTGATCAAGCAACAAGCATTCATTAAACGTTTGATGTTGAACTGAGAAGATAAAAACTCTATATTGCAAAATATGGATTACATTTACATGATATGAAAGCATGGGTAGCGGGGCTACTCCCCGCACCCTAGTGAGAGAGACTACTCGCTCATAACTAGGACAAAGGAGGCAAGAAGAGGGAGAGAGTGCATCATCCCCATAAAGGAGAGAGGAAAGTCAACCCCTTGGAGAGAGAGAGAAACGATCCACCAGCTTCACAGGTTGCGCGATGACGAGATCTCCCTCTTCCCACCTTCTTTGGCAGAGAGAGAAAACAGCTTCGGTATGTAGTGTGGGTCTCAGACCAGCAGCCCGTGGGCGGAGGATGGAATTCGGATTTGTTCTGGAGTGATTGAGGCAGCCTTTGTACGTCTGAAAACTTCCCCTCGTGGAGGACCCTTGAGGTCTTATTTATAGGCCTTAAGTGAGGTCCAAACGGTCTTGAACCCGTTTGGGCCCTGAACCCGTTTGCCCTTGCCTCCATGCGGTCTTCTGGATCGTTTGGTTTTATGCGGTCTCGAGACCGTTTGACCTTATGCGGTCTCGGGACCGTTTGGCCTTCATGCGGTCTCGGGACCGTTTAGCCTTCATGCGGTCTCGGGACCGTTTGGCCTCAAACGGTCCTGGGATCGTTTGGGGCTTTTGTAATTTTTTTGTGTTTTTCTGCAAGGATAAAGAAGAGAAAAGTTAAATCTATTGATGTGTCAGCAATAAGGTAAAAAGTTAATGATTCTATCTAATTTATGTAAAAAAGAGTATGGAAAAGTAAGGAAAACTAATAAGATAACATCACAAAATGGGAGGTTATCACCCCCTTAACTTAGAGTCTAGCTTGTCCTCAAGTTAGATAGAGCTGAGGCATGTAATGGCGAGGCGATTTTATTTAATTAGGATTTCCATACTTTTGCATCAATTCTCAACCTGAGTTCTCCTAAGTTCATATCGGGTCTTATTGCTTGCCTTGACTCTTTTAGGTTTCGAGAGTTGCTTGGGTCTCAGATTTCTTCCGTATCTCGTAGCTCGCATCGGGACGACCTTTATTCTGTGCATGTTGTTGACTCTAATCAGCTTTATACCTCTCTGAAGGACCTACTGGAAGCTAGAGAGGGTATGAGGGTTGGCTAAAGGCTTGAAGTGTAACTCCCCCTTCAAGTGGAGGAGGGGTTGTCTATGCTTTTAGGATCTCACTACCGGGCACGACACATCTGCCTTTGTGAGGGCAGCTGAATGTACTGACCGGGTGAGTCCTTTATAAGCCTTTCATATATTTAGATACCTTAGGATTTCACTATCGGGCACAACACATCTACCTTTGTGAGGGCAGCTGAATGTGCCGGCCGGGTGAGATCTTCATTGGTTCTTTATATAGATCCTTATTTATGGCACAACTCTCATAATTTTATTCGACTCTCTGGCTTTTATTCGAAGACTTGCAGGCTTGGGATTTGGGGTTTTGTTCGGAAATTATTTTGGGTGGCCAAGCCTCTTTTATTTTGAAGAGAGGAAAGTTGTTCTTAGAGTTTTTCAACATGCACTTTTATTTTGTGGTCCACTTGCGGAACTTCTTGATTTGGAAGTTGCCCGATGCCCCTCTCATCCTTGAGAGCTTGGGTTATTTCTGCCTTGATATTGACCTGTGAAGAGTCCAAAGTAAAATTGAAATAAAAGCATAAAAACCAAAAGTGAATGTAATTTATTAATTCGCCATTATATGCCTATAAGCTAATCTTGTTATTGCTTTTGAGGAAAATTTGGATTCTAAGTTAGCACGGGATGTCCTTTCCAAAAGGGGTGTTACTTATTATGCACATGATTTATTTTAATGTGAAATGCAAGTTTTATGCAGGGGAAAAAAATGAGTGAAAGGAGAGAGTAGAGTTGGAGAAGGATTGAAAAATGATACCTCACCCTTGTCGAATGTACTCCCCCCTATCTTATCATTCACTCTGTCCTCAGAGTGTCAAAGTGATAGGTTGAGAAGCGCATTGACAAGGGCATTAGGCTTCTGTGAGTCTTTTGTTCGTTCCATGAGTTCGTAGAAGAGTTGTTGCAAACTTTCCACGGAGGGTGTGGTAATCCACATCTGTCATGTCCTCTACTGGTTTCTGGAGGACCAAAATGGTGTACATCCAGTAGAGGACGTGGAAGCCACAGTCATTGGATTGGCGAATTTGCTGGGGGCACTTGTGGCTGAAGGCTGGGGGTTTGAAGTGTTCTTTATCATACGCCCGTGTGTGCCGACTCAAAAGATCGTGTAATTTGTCAGCACACTCCTTTGCCACCTCCTCTGTTGGCGTCCTTGGTGTCGTAGTGTATACTCTTTGCTCTGGATCGTACTGGCTTTCGGAACTGTTGTAAATTACTGTTGTTCCTTCATGTAGGTTAGTTGCTAGTAGCATCCAGTGTTCTTGATGAAGGAAAGGAAGCATGATGAACTTTGGAGTTGTATGTTGAAGATAGGAAATGAGTGTCTCCGTTGTTCCGAAGTTCTTCAGCCCTAAGAGATCATCCTTCAGGTAAGCTGACACCATGTATATTGTGGGATGCCTCCGTCCGAGTAAGTATTGATAAGCAGTCATCAAACTTACTGAAAGAGAACCTTTAAGTTGCACGGTTTCTCGGAGGCAATCTGCCATAACTATGATATCTTCATCTATAAAGACAAGATCTTCGTTTTCGGCATAGAGCCATGACATAATAAGTCGAAGTTCATTGTCTGAAAGACTCTTGCAGGCATCTAGATCAAAATTGGGAAATGATGGTTCGATGGCAGATAGGGGCACCATTTGTGATGGGGATCTCTTGATGGTTGCCCCCGTTATCAAATCTATTTGTCCTTTATCGTGGGCCAGATCGAAGTCGTAAGGATGCCATCTACTTTTCTCTGGGACCTTGGCCGGCTGCTTGTCTCTTTCCAACTCCTGTAGTGTTTGTCTGAAGGGTCTCCTTTTCGGACGTTGGATTACTGAAAAGAGGTAGCGAGGGACGTCATCTGTCGCCATAGTAGGGTCGTTGAAGAACCTTCTATCGCGAATAAGTTCCATTGCGTAACGCCCTCGCACGGAGTGAAAATCTTCATTCAAGAGCTCTGTGAAGGGAACTTGTTGATTTAGCGCTAGTATGTGTCGAATGACGTAAAAAGCGTTGTCCCCAGAGCCTTCGGCAGCTTGGGCAAGTGGGTTAATTATTTGGAACCAGGGTTGGCTCCAACCCTGGCGGAGAGACGGGCATGCGGCCCAGATGAGTTTAAGAAGCCGGAAAGGGATGCATCTTGCCTCCACGGCTTCAATTGCAACGAAGTTAATTATACCGGCCTTTAGATCACTGGCACAGAAATTGTACACTTTGGCGTCGCGGGCGATAGTGTCCACAATCATGAGCAACCAGTGACTAGAAACTTGGAATGGCACGGTTATATATCTAGCTTTTCTTGCGATCCCCCTGTGCAACCTCTCAATGGATTTGTGCTGTAATTCTATGTACAATAAGCACAAACCCAGAGCGGATGAGGCGTTGAGAACTGGTTGCTGTCGCTTGGAGCTTCTGTAGATCTCAATAGAATTTGAAAGGAGAGCACGGAAGATCGCCATCTTCATCGTAGATTGAGGTCGAAGAATTGAGTGGAAATTTTCGCTTGTCAACTTGCGTTGAGTCTTTGTGTTGATGTAGATAACATCTCCCCCTTCTTTCGCATCATCTACTATAGTGTTTAGGATGAAGATATCATGTGCATCTAAGGTGGAGATGGCCGTCATATCTAAGTCGTGCATCTTGTGAGGTAGAGGTGGCGGTGGGGGTAGCTTTTGAGGAGGAGGTGAAGAAAGCTGCTCTGAATCATCCCTGTATTGTTGCAGAGCTTCATCTTTGTCAGAATCGAAAGGAGTATCTAGGTCTTCGTATGTATCTAGTTGTACTCGTTCGGATTCTTTTTGATCTGGGGGAAAGGGCACCGAGGGTTCAGGTGCAAAAACTTGTTGAGCTGTTGTTGGTGGTAGACTGGTGCTGGTTCCCATTAGACACTGGTGGAACTCAGCAAAAGCCACTTCTTTTGCAGCCTCCCCCAAAGATCCCATGGCGGAGTAGTCTAGGAATTGGTCCCCATAAGATATGTTTACGTGCTCATTGTGAGCAGGGGATTTGGGATCTGTATCACCTTCTTGGTGATCTTTCTGTTGTTCTTGTTGTGCTCCTCGGCTGGGGCCCTCCCCAGCATTGTCTGGGCCATCAGAGTCATCATCTGAGGAGGTACTGTTGTTGGATTCAGCCGAGGAATCAGAATCTGCATCTTCATCGTCTTCTTCTTCATCCGCTGCTGATTTTTCTGTTGTTTTCTTGCGTGCTGCCTTTTTGCACAGACGATGGATGGATTGTAGTTCGTCATATGCCACTTGCACATGCTCGTGTGTCTCGAGCAGTGCGTCATGGGTTTCCTTCAGATCGGAGTAGCGTCCTTCAGCAGACAGGAGTCGTGCTGTAAGGTCAGTCACCTGAGCTCTTAGTTGATTGAGTTCAGTATTGGATGACTCCTCTTGGCGATTATTGAGTTGTGTGAGGGTTGTGCTGATGTCATCCAAGCGCGTGCTGAAGACTTTTTGTTGCTTCGTGAGCTCACGGAGGGTCTCCGGCAGAGGTTGAGTCTGCGTAGAGATCCTATCGACCTGCTTCACCAACGCTTAATGCTGGCGTTTTACTCCATGGACCAACTCGGACAAGGGTGTGCAGTGGTCGTTGATATGATCGACTTGGTTGGCCACTATGTCTTGTCGTTGCTGGATTCCTTGGAGGATGCTTGGCATGGCGCGGTTCTGCTCGTCAATCTTAGCGACTTGTTTTGTTAAACCCTGCACACAAGAAAAAATAGAATTTAATATGTTAGAAGGGTCGGTGAAGAGGTTTTGGATGGTGTCGAATTGACGTCTGAATTCCTCGCCGACGTTAGCAGAAGGGACCCGAGTTATTGAAGGGTGGGGCGGCTGGGGTCGAGGTGGAATGGTGGTGGTAGTGTCGTGCGGAAAAGACACTGTTGGCGGTCCCGCGAACTGCGTGGTGACTGTGGAAGGGGTCACCAGCGGTGTCGGGGTGGTGGCGGATGAGAAGGGAGGTGACATACCCGGAGAGAAGAGTGTGTCCGGGAATGTTGATGGAAAGACGGTGGAGGTGAAGGAGGTGAATTCGGGCGTTGTAGTGGATAATGAGGTGCCCGAAGTGAAGAAGTGTGGGGGTGATGGTATAGTTGTGGAGAAGGGTGATGTGAAAGATGGTGGAAGAGTGGTTGATTGTTGAAAAATGGAGGATGGTGGGGTGGTGGATGGTTGGGTGGTGGTGGAAGTAAGTTCAACATTTAGACTCATTATGAAAGAGTCTAGCGATGAGGTGGTGATTTGTTACTCTGGGGGTGGGTTCTGATTCTGGGTGGGGTTTTGATGTTGGCGTCCCCGACAGCTCTTGTGCCTGCAAAAGCCTGCTGGAAGGTCGTTTGGCAAGAATTTTTGTTGGTTTTGCTGTCGGGGCTGTTATGCTAAGCTCCGTCTGTCCCACTGTTGCTTTCTTTTCGGCGATTTCGACCGAAGATATGAGTTTTGCAAGCTCGTCATCTGAGAATAGGAGCTTGTTCTTGTCATAATCAGCAAGTTCTGGTAGTGGGATCAGCGTTCTGAAAGATTTTGTTGCAGGGCAGAAGACATAATGTAGCTTGCCATCCTTTTCTTTTATGATGAAGGAGTTCTTTAAAGTTTGTTCGTTGGTAAGGATGTCGCCCTTTGTTTGTGTGCATCTGGGTAGAAATCTATCCATCTTAAGGTATTTGATAATAGATGTGATATGACCACCCATTTCTTTCCTCAGGGCGAAAGCTGATAGTTTTTGGATCATAAGACGTCCAATGATGACTGGCATCCCATTTAGGATGGACCAGATAACAAAAATGTCTGATATGATTACATTTCCTCCTTCTGACCTAGGGAAAAGTGCACCAGCAAGGATTTTGTGAAGTGTGCGCACAAAACCCGATTGAATGTTTGAGGCTTTGCATGTTTTTGCCTCATAAATTGGTATCCCCGTTAAAGATTTACAGAAGTTGTGTTTGTTGAACTGGGGGTTGTCTATGGCAACAGCTGTGGTTTTCTTTAGTTGCTCCTGGTTATCAATGAAGATTTCATTCAGCATGTGTTCTGTGATGACAACTCTGTTGCCAAAAAGCTTGGTGACCAGCCTACAGTCGCCTCCATCTCGTGTTCTATCCATAGCATTTACTGCTTCTTTTTCTAGGAATGTGAAGAATTCCGTTGTAGGTTCAACATAGGAGGTTTCAGCGACAAAGCCAAGTCGGGATAGATTTGAGTTATCAAGCAGTGTGAGGATTCTATTGTAAATCCCCATCTTCATAAGTATGCTGGGGCATATATATTTTGTTGTTTTCAGAGTTTGTTTGATGGATGGAAGGGTATGGATGTGAAGGTTTTCTGGTGGTGGTGTTGTGGTGGTGATGGGAGGAAAGATAGGGACGGTGATGGTGGCCGGAGTGGTGGTGGTGGTTGATGGAATCAAACCTGCTAGGGTTTGCTCCCTAGCGGTGGTTGGGTGAACCTGCTTTCGTGCCCTCTTCTTAGGTTGTAGTGCGGAGGTGGTTGCCTGAGCCTTTCGCTTTCCCTTTGATTTTGTTGTAGGGGATTCTGCCTTAGGTGTAGGTTCGTATTCTGAGTCTTCATCGTCATCGGAACATATTTCTTCCACTTCCTCTTCAGGTGCCTCTGCTAGGCATTTGTTGATCCGGTCAATTTCGCATAGTACTTTCATGATCTTGACATTTTGTGGAGCCTTCCCAGTCTTGTTGTAGTTTTCAACGACCTGCTGGAGCTTGGCACGGTCTTCTCGGAGTTGCTCCTCAGTCCAGAAAGGGCATCTTCGGTTCCTGTTGGTTGCTTTGCTGGTGATGCCATTTCTGAAAGGTGGAAAATCATGGGTAAGAACATGTATAGAAAAGAATTGGATTTTTATTTGTGTTTATTTGGTTTTATGTGTATATATTTTTTTTGTATTTTTAGAGATTATGGAGAGCAAAACGGTTTCAGGATCGTTTGGTTCCAAACGATTTGAAGACCGTTTGGTGCCAAACGGTTTGAAGACTGTTTGGTCCCAAACGGTTTGATGACTGTTTGGTGCCAAACGGTTTGAAGACCGTTTAGGGCCAAACGGTCCTTTGTTTAAACGGTTGCAAGACCGTTTGGCACTAAACGGTTTGGAGACCGTTTACGGCCAAACGGTCCTTCGTCTAAACGGTTGCAAGGTCATTCGGAGCAGACCGCCAGGAAGACGAACGGTTTGGTCGTTCGGCGGCAAAGGATGGTGGGAAGGAGGCCGAGGCTCGCCCGTCGGCGGCGGCGATGGCAACAGCGGCAGAGATATCTACTAGAAGCTAGTTCTACCTGCAGTTGATGGTGAAGGTGACGACGGTGGCGGGAGAGAAGTTGGAGGAGAGCGACGAGGGGCGAGTAGAGAAGCAGAGCCGCGCGAAGACGACGGCGAGGTTTCTGGCGGTGACGAAGACGGTGGTGGGAGCCGGAGGTGGCGATGGTCTGCTCGACAGAGCGATGGTAGGCGCGGGAGAGATGAGAAACTGGAATGAAACAGTGAGAGCGAAAAAAATTGAGATTATAGAAGAAAGGAAGGAGGGCTTGGGGTGGTATTTATAGGAAACAGGGGTTTGACCTGATAAAAAACCTAGGTCAAACGGTTTAGCGACCGTTTGGACTCCAAACGGTTTCAAGACCGTTTGGTCCCAAACGATTTCGAGACCGGTTGGCTTCGGACCAAACGGTTTCGAGACCGGTTGGCTTCAAACGGTTTGAAGACCGTTTGGTCCCTAACGGTTTCGAGACCAAACGGTTTCAGGACCGTTTGGTAAGGTTAAGGTCGAACGGACAAAAGTAAAATTATGAGATTTTTTTGTATATTTTCATTTTATTATTTTTTTATGTTTGTTTTGGTTATATGAATTGTTATATTTTCAGAAGATAAAAGAAGAAACTCAGAGTTTGGGTTGGCTCCCAAGTAGCGCCTGGGTTTTACGTCGCTCGCTCGACGAATCTTTGATGTTGTTATGTTGATGTTGTGGGGTCTTTAATTTCAATGGTCTGTCTCGGCCTTTTATCTTCCGGAGTGTAGTATCTTTTTAAACGGTGATCGTTGACCGTCCTTTCTCCTCCGTTGTTGTCTATAATAATGGCAGCTCCAGTTGGGTAAATATGTTTTATGGTGAAGGGCCCGGACCATTTTGTTTTAAGTTTTCCGGGAAACAACCTGAGCTTGGAGTTGAAAAGGAGCACTTTGTCGCCAACGGCGATATCTTTTCTCTTGAGATGACCATCGTGCCACATTTTTGTTTGCTCCTTATAGATTCTGGCACTGTGATAGGCAGTCATTCGGAGTTCTTCTAACTCCTGCAGCTGGAGTTGTCTATGCTCTCCTGCAATTTTAAGATCGAAGTTTAATTGTTTGATGGCCCACCAGGCTTTATGTTCCAGCTCTACTGGCAGGTGACAGGACTTCCCGTACACCAAACGGAACGGGGTTGTTCCGATTGGTGTTTTATATGCAGTTCGGTATGCCCAAAGGGCATCAGGAAGTTTGGTGGACCAATAGGTGCGGTTTCTGTTCACTGTCTTTTCAAGAATCGCTTTTATTTGTCTATTAGATACCTCCACCTGACCACTAGTTTGTGGATGGTAAGGCGTAGCGACTTTGTGATTAACTCCATATTTTTCAGTAAGGCTTCAAAACTTCATTCCAAGAAATGGGTTCCGCCATCCGATATGACAGTTCTCGGAACTCCAAATCTTGGGAAAATAATATCTTTGAACAATTTGATAACAGGCTTGGAATCGCTGGACACAGTGGGCACAGCTTCGACCCACTTTGATACGTAGTCCACCGCGACCAAGATATAAGAGAAGCCATAGGATGAGGGGAAGGGGCCCATGTAATCGACCCCCCACACGTCAAAAAGCTCAATTTCCTGCCACATAGTGAGAGGCATTTCGTCTCTTTTTGATATATTGCCAGAAAATTGGCATTTGTTACAGGCTTTAACGAAATCGTAAGAATCCTTTGATATGGTGGGCCAGAAGAAACCAGATTGTAAAACTTTTATGGCAATTTTCTTAGCACTCATATGCCCCCCCCGTGGGTCCGGAATGGCAATGTTCTAGGACCGGGGTTATTTCTTCTTCTGGCAGGCAGCGACGGAAAAGTCCGTCGGCACAAAGGTGGAATAAGTAGGGTTCGTCCCAGTAATAATGTTTTATGTCGTGAAAGAACTTCCTTTTGTCCTGGTAAGAAGCAGATGGGTGGATAATCCATGTGGCTAGATAATTAACGATATCAGCATACCAAGGGAAACCATGAGTGGCCTTCATAAGCTGATCATCAGGAAGAGAATCTCGGATAGGGATTTTATCTTTTTCTTCAACCTCGATCTTGCTGAGGTGATCGGCCACAACATTCTCCACGCCACTTTTATCTTTGATCTCCAAGTCGAATCCTGAAGCATTAGCACCCAGCGGATAAGCCTGGGTTTGGCATCCTGTTTCTGAATCAGGTATCGAATGGCAGAATGGTCGGTATAAACGATGACTTTAGAACCAATCAGATAAGAGCGGAATTTTTCAAACGCGTAGATGATAGCCAAAAACTCTTTCTCCGTGGTGGTGTAGTTTTTCCGTGCTTCGTCTAGCGTTTTGGATGTGTAGTAGATAACATAGGGTTTCTTATCAATCCGCTGTCCTAAAACAGCCCCTATGGCATAATCACTTGCGTCGCACATGATTTCGAAGGGCTGCGACCAATCTGGAGCACTTAGAATAGGTGCGGAGATTAACGCATCCTTAAGGGTGGAGAAACTTTGCATACACTCCTGATTGAATATGAACTCAGCATCTTTGGTCAGGAGCTGGGTCATGGGTTTAGCTATCTTCGAGAAATCTTTGATGAATCTTCTATAGAATCCTGCATGACCCAGGAAAGCTCGAACTCCTCTTATGTCCTTTGGAGGTGACAGCTTTGAGATAACATCGATCTTTGCTTTGTCAACCTCGATTCCCCTATCGCTTACCCTGTGTCCGAGGACGACACCTTCTGTTACCATGAAATAGCATTTCTCCCAATTCAAGATAAGGTTCGTTTCCTCACAGCGTTGCAGAATTTGTCCAAGATCGATTAAACAGTTGTCGAAGGAATCTCCGTAAACTGAGAAATCGTCCATAAACACTTCCATACGGATTTTGTTAAACCGGCGAAGATGGCAGACATACATCGTTGGAAAGTGGCGGGTGCGTTAGATAACCCGAACGGCATTCTTCTAAATGCATACGTCCCAAAGGGACAGGTGAAGATGGTTTTTTCCTGGTCCTCCGGGTGTATGGGTATTTGGTAGAACCCGGAGTAACCATCGAGATAACAAAAATATTTTTTATGAGCTAGGCGTTCCAGGACTTCATCAAGGAAGGGTAGGGGGTAGTGGTCTTTCCTTGTGGCTTTGTTCAGCTTCCTATAATCAATACACATCTGCCACCCTGTTACAGTCCTGGTAGCACTAACTCATTTTTGTCGTTGAGCACTACAGTAGTGCCCCCCTTTTTAGGAACAACCTGGACAGGACTGACCCACTGGGAGTCAGAAATAGGATAGATCATGCCAGCTTTGAGTAATTTGAGGACCTCTAGACGAACTACCTCCTTTAGATTAGGATTCAGTTTTCTTTGATGTTCGCGAGAAAGCTTAAATTCTTCAACCATTGGAAGTATGTGCATACACAGGGCTGGATTTATGCCCGTTAGGTCGGTTATCTTATATCCAATGACCCTTTTATGCTTCCTCAGCTCATCCAGAAGTCTTTCTTCTTGATCTTCTGTAAGGGTAGAGTTGATGATAACTGGGCAAAGTTTTTCCTTATCTAAGAAAACGTGTTTGAGCCATGTGGGTAAAGTCTTCATTTCAGGGGCTTTTGGTGGCTGAGCTGCTTCTATAATGGTAATGGCTTTAAGTTCTTCAAAAGTGGCCTTTAGTGCTTCTTCGGCCTTTTCTAGACGTTGAAGACATTGTTGAACTAATTCATTTGCAGAGAACTCGGCATCCGGGTTGATTAGAGCATTCTCGAGTTCGTCAGCTGGCTCGGATATTTCTAATTGTGACATTTGTTGAATTGCGTCTAGAAGAAAGACCTCCTCTTAGATACTAGGGCCTTTCATGCTATTAAGGACTCGGAATTGAATTGCTTCTTTTCCGAGCCTAAGAATGATGGTGCCAGCTTCGACGTCTATAAGTGCCCTGGCAGTAGCGAGGAAAGGTCTGCCGAAAATAATCGGGTATCTCAAGTCTTCTTTAATATCCATGATAACAAAGTCGCATGGAACGTAGGCGTCCTTGCCTATCCTTACTGGAATATCTTCGATGATTCCCAGAGGTGTTGTTATGGTGGAGTCAGCTAATTGAATAGTCATTGCTGTAGGCAGCAATTCGGTGAAACCCAAACATTTGCACATAGAATAAGGCATGATGGAGATGATGGCCCCTAGGTCAGTTAATCCCTTTTTAATAGATGTATATTTCCAATGCAACATTGGATTCCGAAGGAACCTGGGTCCTTCTTCTTTTTTGGCATTTTGTTTAAGATGATGTCAGAAGTGGTCTGGGCAAGCTTAACAGTTTCTTGCTCCTCGGTGATGTACTTTCTTGATAACAAGGTCTTGAGGTATTTTACCCAGGCTGGCACCTCGGAAAGAGCGTCAAGGAGCGGAATATCAACGTACAATTTCTTCATCGCCTCCTTGAACTTTTAAAACCTAGTGTCCATCTTCGTATCTCGCAGTCTACCCGGATATGGAATCCTTGGTTTAAATTGCAAGACTTCGGGTTCTGCGGACAGTTGTTCTTTGTCTTTGCCCTTTGTGCCTTCTGTAGGCTTTTCCAATCCTTGTAGTGAGCCCTCATTCATCATAAAAGCAGGTGGATCATCATTATCCAGAGTGATCTTGGTAGTTTCATGAAGAATGCGTCCAGATCTGGTGGTGACAGCATTCAACTGTTCATGCCTGTTCTGTCCATGCTTAGGATTTGATTCAAGCTGCCCAGCAAACGTACCTGTTGGGGGCTTTAATTGTGCAGCGATCTGAGCAAGTTGAGCTTCAACTGCTTTCTGCTGAGCCTGTTGGTTAGCAAGCATAGTTTGCTGCGATTGTAACATTTGCCTTATCAAGGATATTTCATCTTCCGGTTGGGCAGGAGCGTTTTTCGGAGTAATTGGTTGTTGCCCTTGCTGAGGTTGCTGCGTAGGCAGCGTTAGTTGAGGTTGCTGAGTGTGCAACTGTGGGTGGAGTGAAGGATGCGTATACTGATAGTAAGCTAATTGATTTCCAGGGTAGTTAGCCCTAGGGAAGTTATTCCTGGAGTTCCCTTGATTTTGGTTAAAATTGTTTGGGAATCCAGGTGGTAGCCTACTAGCAGGTCCCCCCTGCGTCTGATGTTGTGGATTTGCGGTTCCAGCAGGGTTCTCATTTTGGAATCCAGGGTGATTCCTTGGTTGATTGGGATTGTAGTAGACTTGTCCAGGGATAGAGTGGATGGAGTTGACTTGTTCTGGAAGCTGATCTTCAGACTGATCAGTAATGGGTTCATATTGTTGTGGTGGTGGATGCAGATCCATCATCACATTATAAAGCATACCACACGAAAGGGTCGGATGGTCAAAAGCATCACAAGCCTCACAGGATCCTGTGACGGCCTTGACTTGTTGAACTAGAGGAGTTTTCTTCTTATCAATCTCTCCTAGAGAAGTCTCGAGAGCTTGTTGTTTGTGAACTATGGTTTTCAAGGCTTCAGCCAGTGTTTTAAAAATCGGTGTATGCGCCCGCATAAGCGGCCGCATACAAGGTGTGGACCTCGAAAAAAACGCATAATGAAAATCGGTCCATAAAGCGGTCCAAGCCGCATAATCGGTTGTACGGCAGCATACAAGGCCGATTATACCCCGATTTTTAGTTTGAGATATTCTGATTTCTTCTTTTATACATTTACATTCATTTATGTTTGTTTAAATTTAGATTATAGTGCATGTTTGTATTTATTTAAGTTGTGATGATTGCATATTTGCATAATTGCATCCATTATTCTTGTAATTGTACTATTTAGATACACAATTGCACAAATTAAATATGTAAATCATGATTAATATATATATATATAATAATTAATTAAAAAAATCCAAAACCGCATATACTTCCGCATATACTCCCGCATACCGCATATACTCTACAAGGTGACCTCTCCGAACGCATAACGCATACCGCTTTTTGAAACACTGCTCAAGATGGGGCCCCACTGTATCTCCTCAGGGATATCTGCCACCATAACTGCAAGATAGTTTGTCAATTCCAAGAATTTCTGCCCTCTGATCTCATAAGTCAGTGAAGGGGGAAAGAACTTCTCTAAGAATTTTTCCTCAAGGGGAGCCCAGGTAGTTATTATAGGTTCCCGGTCAAGAGAGTTATTCCAACTCAGGGATCTCTCAGACAGAGTGAAATGAAATAGGTGAAGCATTATAGCATCAAAAGCGACTCCGGCTTGCGGAACCAGGCGGCACAGCGCCTTAAACCTTTCAGATGATCCATGCAATCATCTCCAGAACCTCCGGAGAAAGAGATGTCTTGCATGATCTGGATCCACTGGGTCCGAATCTCAAAGTTAGGGATATTGATAATCGGAGGTCGGACCGGGTGGTTATCCTCATAGTTCTTTGGGACAGTGTAGTCCCTCAGTTGTTTGTTCCTTAACTCCAACTGGGCAGCTTGGGTTGCTGCTTCATTTTCAGCTCTAATGCGGGCATGTTCTTCCACACGAATCTCCGCTTGAATCTTGGCACGAGTATCAGCGATGAGTTGTACCCTTTGAGCGGCGATGGCGGCGTTGACCCTCCCCATCACCAAAGCAGCCTGGCATTGATCTTCAGCCATTTGCCTGGCCCTTTGGTGATTGAGTCGAATGCGACGGTGGAAGCTTCTCTCTACCTCAGAGTCGTACTCTGGATCAGGGGAGAATCCGGGGTTATGCACTGGTTGCATACACGTTTTCTACCTGAGTAGAGAGAAGAAAACACCTTTTTAGATGATGGCGGAGATATAATGAATTTTTAAGAAGATATGGTTTAATGATTAAAAGAAAGTGTAAAACCCTAACCAACTAGCAAGATACTAAATGAAATTAAAACGTTCTGTTGTCCCCGGCAACGGCGCCAATTTTTTGATGGAGCTTCCACTTACGTGGAATTGTGTGCACCACTAAAAATCCTAAAGATGGTAAATCCTTAGGTTTAGCCTTGCTTACACTAGATAGAGAACTCCACCCACGTATGTTGAGATACGTGGAAGTCTTATCGTAGTATAGTTAAGAGTCGAATCCACAGGACAACGGTCTTGTTGCAAGCAACAAGATGGAAAACGTTGGAATTTCACTTAGTCACTTAATAGTAGGTACTTAAATCAGAAGGTTGGTTTTGTTGTTTTAAACTAAGAACATGCAAAGTAAAGAAAGCAAGTAAATCTAAGGAGTTAAACTATGATAAAAGTCACTAGGGTGTGATCGGTTTTTCACCACGACTACATATGCAAAGCAAAACATAACCTGCAAAAAGAGTCTAGTCATTTAGTATCTTTGTAGACTTAGCTTCCTTTCGGAAAGCTAACTACGAGAAGTGCGGGAATGTTGCAACGCCAGCCATTCCCGAACAAATGGTCACTTACTTTGCATCATTCTCCTCGCAAAGTGTGTTCCTCGACTTACCAAGGTTGCATTTTCATACGTCAACTGATTCCATTTCATAGTATGAAAGTGCAACAAATGATAGTGAGTTTACTCCACTCCTTGAGATACACTTCTAGACACCGAAACAAATGCATGGTGGGTACATGCACCAAGAACCAACATACAAACGAGTTTCAAATATAACATACAAACATAGACAATGCATACTAAAAGATAAAAGATAACACAAGTTGGTGATCAAACAACAAGCATTCATTAAACGTTTGATGTTGAACTGAGAAGATAAAAACTCTATATTGCAAACTATGGATTACATTTACATGATATGAAAGAATGGGTAGCGGGGCTACTCCCCGCACCCTAGTGAGAGAGACTACTCGCTCATAACTAGGACAAAGAAGGAGGCAAGAAGAGGGAGAGAGTGCATCATCACCATAAAGGAGAGAGGAAAGTCAACCCCTTGAAGAGAGAGAGAAACGATCCACCAGCTTCACAGGTTGCGCGATGACGAGATCTCCCTCTTCCCACCTTCTTTGGCAGAGAGAGAGAAAACAGCTTCGGGATGTAGTGTGGGTCTCAGACCGGCAGCCCCTGGGTGGAGGATGGAAGTCGGATTTGTTCTGGAGTGATTGAGGCAGCCTTTGGACGTCTGAAAACTTCCCCTCGTGGAGGACCCTTGAGGTCTTATTTATAGGCCTTAAGTGAGGTCCAAACGGTTTTGAACTCGTTTGGGCCCTGAACCCGTTTGCCCTTGCCTCCATGCGGTCTTCCGGATCGTTTGGTTTTATGCGGTCTCGGGACCGTTTGACCTTATGTGGTCTTGAGACCGTTTAGCCTTCATGCGGTCTCGGGACCGTTTAGCCTTCATGCGGTCTCGGGACCGTTTAGCCTTCATGCGGTCTCGGGACCGTTTGGCCTCAAACGGTCTTGGGACCGTTTGGCCTTAAACGGTCTTGGGACCGTTTGGCCTTAAACGATCCTGGGACCGTTTGGCCTCAAACGGTCTTGGGATCGTTTGGGGCTTTTGTAATTTTTTTGTGTTTTTCTGGAAGTATAAAGAAGAGAAAAGTTAATCTATTGATGTGTCAGCAATAAGGTAAAAAGTTAATGATTCTATCTAATTTATGTAAGAAAGAGTATGGAAAACTAAGGAAAACTAATAAGATAACATCACAAAATGGGAGGTTATCACCCCCACAACTTCCCCCTCTTCCATCCTTCCAAGACAGCCACCACCTCAACCCCCTATCTTCACTATTTTTTTACAACCCTTTATCCCCTTTCTTCTTCCTCTCTCCTCTCTCGCTTCATCCTCTTCACTTCATTTGTCCTAGAAGTTTCCAAAATAGATTGTTGAAGACGTAAAGGAGCCTCCTTTTCTCTGGCTACACCCATGGTAAAGTAAATCTGACATTGTCGTGGTGTAGGTCCTTTTTGCTTCTCTTTGTTGTCCCTATGTGGGTTTATTTGATCAGTTGATACAGATATGTTGTTGTTGTGCTTGTTGTGTATATCCCACTACGTCTCCTATCTTTGTGCGTGTCATCACCCCGTCTCTAATGGCAATTATGGATCCTCCTCAGTCTCTTTGTGTTACCACCGTAAAACTTGACGGATCAAACTATCATCTTTGGTCGGCTTCGTTTGAGCACTATGTTAAGGCCCAAGGGTGCTATTCCCATATCTCTTATGCTGCTCCAACACAACTTGATGCCTCGACCAATGAAAAAACCAAGCAAGCCTACGCTCAATAGATCACATATGATTCGGGTGTAGTGACGTGGATGGTTAACAGCGTCAAACTGAATATCATTCAGACTCTCCTCGGCCTTGTGAATGCCATAGCCATGTGGGATCAACCATCCCATGTGTGCTTACACCAACAGAATCTGAAGATCTATGAGATCTTCAAGAATTTAGCTAAAAAGGAGTATTTGATTGATGGATCGGAGGAAGATTATTACAACTAGTGTCAGCCCTCTGGGTTGAATATGAAGTCTATCATTCCCTCTATTCTGACATTTAAGAAGTTCAATGTCAATGCAATGAACTTCAGTTAGTTGGTTGGACCTCCTCACTCTTTCTCTAGTGTTGTAGATCATGTTTATCCAGTAATCCCTTACCTACTCTACAGGATGTTCTCAAGCGCATTCAATGACTCCCATCCATGTCATCCCTACCTTCTACTTCCTCTAATCACTATGTTCTTGTTGTCCACTCCAATGACTCTGGTAGGGCCGGTGGACGTAGACGTGATCACTCTTCTAATGCACATGGGATGAGATATCGACGATACCGTTGATATACCGATATCGACGCCATCGGTCATCGGTTTGAGCAAGTCTGCTACTGGGATTGCAGATATCGGTAAACCAGTGGACTTACCGGTAAAACCGCTTGATATCGGCAAATATCGGGGGTGACGCATGCAAAAAGCCCCACTTAAGGGCGGTACCGACGGTATGCCGCCCCGACATACCGATTTTTGCAAACCTATTGTTGTTGTTGTTTGAGTGGAGAAACTTGGAGATTTCAGGTGATTTCTTTCCTTGGAGCTCAAATCAGCCCTAATCAAGGTATGTTTTCTTGGTTTCTTTCATTTCTCATCATTTCCAACCCCTCCCCTCTCTATTTCCTTCTATTTTCACCATAGAAGTTCTCCAAAATTCTCTCAATACACCCAAATCCTACATCTACTCCAAAAAACTTAGGATTAATGCTATTTAACAATAGATCTATGATTATATTATGTAGATCTACTAATGTATCACTAGATCTACTACTATTAATTAATATTATCATATAATTTCACTAATTAATATTAAATTTGTAATTATACAATAAGTACTATTAATTAAAGGTAGGATAAAAAACCAAAATACCACAGTTTTATAAAAATATGTATTGAACTAGCACCAAACCAATCTTATTTCCGGAAATAGCCCACTTTCTTTGGAAAGCGTCAATATCTTGGCGTTTTTAGTGCAGCCTGGTCAGAACACGCCAACTTTTTTGGCGTTATGGCCAGAAAGCGCCAACTTTTCGGCGTTTTAGTCAGAAAGCGCCAACTTTTCGGCGTTTTAGTTCAAAAGCGCCAACTTTTTGGCATTTTCATCAAAAGCACCATCTCGTTTGGCATTTTCACTTGAAAGCGCGTCCTCCTTCAAGGCCTAGGTGGTTGTGCCGTCGTCAAGTCCCTTCATGCTAGCTCGCGTTTAACGCGGTAGCTAGCCTTAAACGTGAGTGGGTTGGATCTAGATATACGAAACCCCCCCATCGTTTCTCTCATTGTTGTTGATCGTCTGCGCACAGGTATCCCTCTTCTTCTTCCTCCTGTTTTCCTCAGGTTTCCCTTTTCCTCCGTTTCCCTCTTCCTCCAGTTTCCCTCCTCCTCAAGTTTCTAATCCTCAACTCTCCTTCACATGCCGTCAGGTTTCCCCGCGCCACAGGAGCCCCTTGTTCCTCCGCTCTCTGCCTCTCTCCGCTCTCTGCCCGAACTAGCCACAAACGGGAGACGGGACGAGGCCCTCCGCTTCCCTTCTGGCTCCCGGGCGACCGTGATCGGGCAGCAAGCAGCAAACTCGTCCTCCGGTCCCTATCCAGCAACCGTGATCGGGCAACAAAACTCATCCTCCCGTTCCTAGCCAGCGTGGAGTCAGAGCAGCAAACTCGTTGGCAGATCTCGGCTCTCTCGGCTACCCTTCCAGTGCCTGTCGACATTTAGTGGTTAGTTCCTACGTATGCTTCCTATTTCCTTGTTTGTCGTGTTATATCTTATGTGTATGTCAAAAAAAAATTATGCAAGACCAATGAAGAAATGTTTGCTTGTTTGTTCGCCCAGCAAGGAATGAAGAAAGAAAGACATTTCTAAATATGATTTGTCTAACAAGAGTGCATTGGTTCTAATACTAGTTTGGGTGTACGAATAAAACTTTCTACAGTTTCTTCTTTTGTTTTTATTTAGCTTCATGATTTCTTGGACAATGTACATATTTTGACCTCCTAATTTCATTGCTAGAATTACAAACATGGATCTTGTTTGAGGTGATACATACAAGCATAAGGAACCTTTATCTCATCGATCAGTATCTTCTTCTTTTTCTTCTCTTTTTCCTCTGTGATTATGGTTCTGTTTCATTTCTCTATTTTTTTTTGCTTTCGTTCCTTTAGTTTTGTTGTCTTTTTATTTTTATAGCATCTTATTATCATATTTATTTGTTTATCTGTAACAGTTACATATTTTAGTGCAAGTAAGTGTTGATATAAGGAGTGTGCCGGCGTTGCTCTACTGTAGGAGTAGCTTGATTTTCTTTGAAGACGTCTTTCTCTTCTAAAGGGTAAGTTGTATTTTACTTTATCATTTTAGGTTAATATTTTCTGTAAGAATTATTGTGATTATTTGGTGCTTTATGTGATTTGGCACTTTATTTGATGAGGATTGTAATTAATTTGGACTCTTTATTTTGGACTATAATTAATGTGGACTGTTTATTTTGGACTGTAATTAATTTGGACTTTATATTTTGGATTGTAATTAATTTGGATTGTAATTAATTTGGATTGTATTTTATTTGGATTGCACATATTTGTTTACTTTCTTATTTACTTTTTATCTATTTCTTATGTGTGTGATGATATTTTTTAGTCTTGAATGGTGGTTGTGCAGTTTCATATGTGATTTTATTATCTTGAATGGATATTTTTGAAAATTTTATTGAAAAATTTATCCGGTTTTTTAGTCTTGATTGAATATTTTTGAACAATGTGAAGTCCAAAATTTTGAGACTAAAGTTTTGAGATCTAAGGATAATTTTTTCAAAGTAATTTTCATTAGATTTTTGTTCAATGTAATTTTTTAGAATATTCAAAATTTAAAGTGTTTCCAAAACTTCACCGAATCTATCATTAACATATATGTATAACACTACATAGACATCTACTTCAATTGACATGTAATAAGGTGTTTTCAAAAACTTCAACAAATTCTAATAACATCTTTTTCAAAAAATATCACCATAATATTTTTTTAATTCATAATTAATTTGTTTTCAAATACTTCGTCAACTTAAAACTTCTAGTTTGATTGGTCGATGTGTAGCATTTTAGAAGAGAAAGAGAGGGATAAAGAAAGTAGACCGAAGATGCTTTTGCTCAAAATATTCATAAGGGCGTTGTGATAATGTGTTTTCATATATGCATAACACTACAAAATATCATATATGTATAACACTGCATAGACATCTATTTCAATTGGCATGTATCAAGTGCATCTCTTCCAAAATCTCGTTGGTTGTCTATGTACTTGTGGTGCACCTCGAGTTTATCACTTGACATGCTCACATGTACTTGCAGCCACTGAATCGATACATTACAAACATCATCAGTTAGTAAGTACTTGGTATACTGTAACCAGATATCGAATGACGTATGCTCCCCAATTTAGAGGCATTCTTGATAAGAGGTATTGGCCTGATTTTGAGCCATCCATTGGGGTTGTTCCTCTACTACCGCCAATTTTCACTCCACGTGCTGGGCGGCCTAAGATGAAGAGGAGGAAGACTAATATGGATATTGATCCCAATAAAGCTACATACAAATGTGGAAAATGTGGGGGTCGTGGCCACAATGAAAGAACTCGTAAAAACAAATGATGCGTATGAATGTTAGTAGTAGGATAGGATATTATGTAAACCTCGTGAATGTAATCCTACTTAGTAGTAGGATAGGATATTATGTAAAACTCGTGAATGTGATCATACTTAGTAGTAGGATAGGATATTATGTAAAACTCGTGAATGTAATCCTACTTAGTAGTAGGATAGGATATTATGTGAAACTCGTGAATGTAATCCTACTTAGTAAGTAGGATAGGATATTATGTAAAACACACGAATGTAATTCTACTTTTATTGCTCGCATGAGGAGGGCGGGATGAATAAAATTGCCTCCTGACTTTCCCTAATAGAGGGTGATGTATGAAATTTAACTTTGCTAATAATATTTGTTTGAAATTTATGCTCACTAAAGGTCTCCTTTATTTGACTATTTTCTAGGAATGGTGAAGGACGATGAGACTTTGCGGATCACATGTCATTCCATTAAGGTTGGTAGGTGGCAGTTGACGGATGTATATGTGTTGGGTTATGTACGCACAGCTAGATTTGCATCTGTCACGAAATTGTCTAGAGTAATTTTTTATTCTGCCTTGGTCACAACACTTGTTCATAGATGGCATTCAAACACAAACTCGTTCCTTTTTCCTCTAAGAGAGTTAACCATCACTCTACAAGATGTCGCAGCACTATCCTATAGGGCCAAATGATGACCAATATAGTTCTTGGACGGCCCTTTGTAACAATATTCTGGGGTCACATCCAGATGGACTTAATCAAGGTTTTGTTCATCTGAGTTGGTTGCGTTCCACATTTTCAAATATGAATTTGGAAAATGCAGATGACATGGTCAAGCGTCGGTACACCAGTGCATACTTGTTATACCTAATTGGTTGCTTCCTCTTGCCAGACGGTACTAGAAATGAAATCCATCTTCGCTACCTTCCACTTCTAGTTAATTTTGAGCAATGCGGCATGTACTCATGGGGGAGTGTAGTTTTAGCTAGTCTATACCGTCAGTTGCATAGATGTCGTCCTGGTTCTAAACAGAAGCGTATCTCAGGGTGTGTCCACCTATTACAGTTGTGGTCTTGGGAAAGATTGTATATTGGTGGACCAGGCAGAGTGATCATGGATCAAGATCATAAGTGGCCACTAGATGCACCATTAGGATACAGGTTTGTCGCTACCATCTATATGTTGAATATATTTTATTAAAAGTTTTCATCTCCTAATCATCTTTTCAAACATGATAATAGATGGAACCATCTCATGGAGCATGTATGTGTTCCAAAAGGGACTGTAAGATTCTACCTTAATGAGTTTGGTACACAGGAGTCTAGTCAAGTGAGAATTTATATTTTATCTAAAAGTTAACTTTTAGCATTTAATGAAACTTGTTTGGTAACGATAACTTATAATGCAGTTAATGTGGACACCATATAGTGAAGAATTGTTGGCAACTTTGCCAGACATATGTCGTGAAGGCGGAGAAATTTGGATGGCTCGTGTTCCCATGATATCATTCACAGTAATGGAATGGCATGTTCCTGATAGAGTACTAAAATAGTTTGGTGGTCGTATCCAACCTCAACCCCAACCTTTTCCAGAATACCGAAGAATTGATGGTAGAGGTCGAAGCACGACTGATTGGTTGAACCAATACAGTACAGAGCTGAACATATGGAATGATAGGCAAACTCATGTAGTTCATCTTCCAGACCCCTCAACTGTGCCACACGTACCTAATTGGTACAATCCTGAGTATCACATACAACGACCAGCTGAGCCGCAAAATGTTTACTATCCTCAAGGTTATGTGGAGCGAGAATATGTAAGTAATGAGTATCCATTCAGATAATTAACTATACGTCTTTGTATATGAAAATATGATAAAGTAAACTATGTTATTTGCAAGTTCAGAGTCAAATGGATATCAGGGGATCATTGCAAACACTAACAGATCAGACACCTATTGAGGATTGGATGAGAGTGTGTGACAAAATATGCAATATTCATAGGGCATGGTTTCAACAAATGTCGAGTCACTTGCAGCCAATTTGAGTTTCTCATATCCTGTGACAACTTCAGTTAGTGCTTCTCCGATTCCATCTTCCATGGAAGCACAACACTCCACACTAATGAGTCACTCAACCTCACCGGGACAATCCACACCAACAGGACACTCCACATCATTAGGACAGCCCACAACACAATAGCAGGACACTCTAGGGAATGTTCACCTTCCTCAATCCCTGGAATGTTTTATTCTTATCCTTCATCATCATCTGACCATTTTGGAGTTCCTTCCAGCGTATCTTGAACCCACCCAACTTTTAGCCAATACCAATATGCAGCTTTTTCTTCATTTTCGGGATCAACTAGTTGTTCGTTTTTAGGATCATCTCCAATGTTTAGAACTATGCCATCCACTCGTCCATTAACACCACCACTCCCTCCAAGTAGGTCTACACGTGCAGGTCAGCAGACACACTTGAGTCCAATTGAGGCTTCTCCAGACCCAGGGCGTTCTACGGGTCCACGAACCCGAGGTAGAGGAAGTAAGAGACGTTAGGTATGCATAATTTTTCCTAGCACTTTACTTATAGAAGAACTATATGTAGTTAAATAGTTATTTTTATTTTAATTACAGGGTTGATGTTATCAGATGTCAGGGTTGATTTTATCAGATGCAGATGCTATCTTCTTTGTTTCTATTTACGTTGAACCGTTGAATGTTTGACAATGTAGAAGAATGTGTTCTTCTTTCTATTAGCGCACTGATTTTGTTAAATGCAGACTCCAACTTCTTCTTTATATATTGTGCCAAACTTAATATAGATTTTTTCAAAGATGTGTTCCTTTTGTTAAGTTGTGGTATACTTAATATATCTCTTTTCTTTGCAAGAATCATCTAATATCTTTGTGTATTTCAATTTGTGCATATAGTATAGCTAAAATGGTACGATTTTGGATGTAAACCCCAAAAATCTTGGGCTTTTGCTTTAAAAGCCAAAAAATGGCGCTTTATGTAAAACAGCCAACAATCATGGCGCTTTCATACTAAAACGCCCAATTTTTGGCACTTTTACCTGAAAAATCCTAATTTTTGGCGTTGTCACTTGAAAACGCCAGAAATCTTGGCGCCTTTGGTCCCGGGAACAAGAAAAACGCCAATATCTTGGCGCTTTCACATGAAAGTGGGCTATTATGGGAAATAAGATTGCTTTGGTGCTATATGTGTACATATTTTTACTAAACTGTGCTATTTTGGTTTTTTTTCCTTAAAGGTATCTAACTTAGGTTTCGTAGAAGTTGTACCAAATATAATATGAACAAATACAAACAAAAACATAGTTAAAATATTTATATTTTTCGAATTTTCATTTATTAAAAATGTTGAAAATAAAAAATACATTTTTTTCTACAGAAGTATGTATGTTAGTGTTATACAAGATGGAATGAGTAATTTGTAACACATCACTTGCCTTAATACTAGATAAATATCAAAAAAATTAAATAATTTCAGACTTTTATTTTTTTCATTTAACCCTTTTTTCTTGGTAATAAAAGTCTTAAAAAATATTGTGTTTGATTCTATAAATACATTTAACATTTATACACTTAAAGTATTGTGTTTGATTCTATAATACATCATATAGATTGATTTCTTGCAACTTAATGGTTTTAATTTCATACACCTAATTTTTTGTCGTTGTCTTTTTGTAGTGTTGACTTTTGACTTTTGAGAAGATGTCTTCAAGCGATGGTGAGGGAGCTGGGGCCGGTAATGTTGGAGCTAAGGATGTGGATTTTGCATGGAATCACTACATGCCTGTTGACAGGAACAGGGGAAAGATAATTTGCAATTACTGCAAGAAGACAATTGGTGGATTACTAGATTTAAACATCACATTACTGGTGGTGACAAAAATGTGGCAATGTGCCAAAGGTGTCCACAAAGTGTTAGGGATGATTTCAAGAAAATTATGGGTGCAAAGAAACAAAAACAACAAAAGATGAAGGAGGTTGACAGGGCTTACACAGATACATTGTTTGATGTTAGGCCCACAGGTTCTTCTGTTGAATCTGATGATGATATTGGATATCCTCCTGAATGTGATACAGCCTATTCACGTCGTATGTATAGACATGCTATCAGAGAATCTCGCAGAAATGAGTGGGAAAAGGAGGAGGCAGCTCATATAAGGAGGTATGGGCCATCTGGTGGAGGTGGAGGCAGTGGGACTACACGCATTCCTGTTGTTGACCTAGATGACGATGAAGACCGAGTTGGTCATGGTAAAAGGAAGAAAGGAGGCATTGATACACTTTTCCATTCTGCTAGTGTGAGATTGAGGAATGTTTTTTAGCCAGGGGTTAGGAAGCCAGAGAGTAGGCAATAAAGCCTCAAAGTAATGTTCACCGGTGTAAAAGATAAGGTTGGCAAGGCAGTGGGCAAGTTCTTCTTTGCTCATGGTATGCATGCATATGTTCAATTGAGCCCTATCTGCAGCATATGGTAGATGTGATAGGGGAGTCTGGTAGGGGCATCAAGGCCCCAAATTCATATGAATTAATGAACAAGTATCTTCCCCTAGAGAAGAAGGATCTACAAGCATGGAATTCAGACCAAAAACATGTGGTCTAAATATGGCGTCACACTTATGTGTGATGGGTGGACTAGTGGAAATAGAAAAATTATCAGCTTTCTTGCACATTGTCGTGGATCCACAGTTTTTCTAGACTTTGTTGATGCTTCAGGTGAGGTCAGGAACCACAGATACATAGAGAGAGACTAATGAAGACATACATGAAGCAGGTTGGTGTGGAGAATGTGGTGCAGATAGTTAATGAAGAAATATCCGGTCTATTGGACACCATGTGTTGCCCACTGCATAGATCTCATTAATAAGGACATGGGCTCAATTGATTTCATCAAATATGTTGTCATTGAAGGTAGGTTATCACGGGATTCATCTACAACCATTCTTTTCTACTAAATGCAATGAGGCGACCTGAGTATTGTGGTGGTGATCTAATTAGAACAATGGCAACTAAATTTGCAACAAATTTTCTTGCCTTACAATCGTTAAAGTCTAAAAAGGATGGACATAGGAGGCTCTTCAATGGAGTGGAGTGGACCTCCATTAAGGAGCACAACACCCCGGTTGGCAGAAGAATTGAGGAGTTGATTGCCAGCCGACCTTTTTGGGATAAGGTTACTAGAGTGCTGCGAATAATGGAACCCATTGTCAAAGTATTGAGGCTGGTCGATGGTAACAAAACTGCAACAATGCCTTTCCTATATAATGCAATGACCTCAATGGTGGACAATATCAACGAAGCAGCTCCTAGGTCCAATGAGCAATACATAAAAATTTATGAGAACCGTTGGACAAATATGCTTTTGCATCCATTGCATAAAGCAGATATATATATCTCAATTATATTCTAACTTCTAAGTTATTGGTCTAACTCATAGTCTACAAATAAAATGTCATTCGTATTTCCTTATTTACATTTGTGACAGCTTACTCTTTGAATCTGAGGTTCCAATACTCACAAACACTAGGCTTGAATGCGCCTCTAATGAATGCAGTGAGAGATGTCACGAACAAGTTCATTACCTCTCCAGAAGAGCGATTGCTAGTACTGGGAGAGGTATATAACTATATAACTTACATCCTTAATTTCTCATTAGTCTTTCCTTTAATTTCATCATCTCAATATCGTATATATTATTTTTGCAATTGCGCCAGTTTCGTGAAAGCACTAGATGCTTTGGCCATCGAAATGCGGTTGCTGACCGCGAGGCAGGTGATCCTTGTGAGTGGTGGGTTTGGAATGGAACATGTGCTCCCCATTTAAGAAAAGTGGCTATTCGCATCCTTGCTCAAACAACATCTGCAGGGGGTTGTGAAAGAAATTGGACCATTTTCAATTTGATACACTCGAAGAGAAGGAACATGCTTGGTGTAAACAAGTTGAGGGATCTTGTCTACGTTCACTACAACATGCGGTTGAGGGCTAGAGCAATACAAGATGCCAACTACAAGGATGTGGATTTTGTTGTTGTCCATGATCCCATTGACACCTCATATATACTTTTAACACTAAAAGACATAGAGGACTGGAGGATGATTCAGAAAATCCTTCAGAGGAATGGATGAATGAGATAGGTCGTCATGTTCTTGATAGTTTAGATGGACGTCCAGATCCATATATAGAAGAGCAATTTGATGCAAATAATGATGATGATATTATTATTGATACCCCGCCAGAAAGACTTGATCTTGAAGCTGCACATGTTAATATTGATATGGAAATCAATAGAGAAGTGGAAGAACAATTAGGTAGCTCAAATTCTTCTTCTACATCTGGTTCCAAATCTAAGTCGGATGATGGTGGCAATGATGGTGATAATCGCAACCAACGCTCTCCAGAATATCCTCCAACTATTGATCCTCAAAATGATGATTGGTCTTATGTTAGTCATGTTACTAGGGCTGCACCTCCACCAGAACAGGAATATCCCATGGCTGATAAAACATTTCAAAGGAGAAAAAGTCGAACTGGGAAAGATTACATCGGTGCACCTCCACCACAACCACGATACCAAAGTCAAAGTGACTATTATTCTGATCTTGCTGATTCAATGGATACCATGAGCATATCTGACTCTCAATCTCAGCATTCATTTGGAAATATGTTATTTAGGCAGACACTTCCATACCCATCTCAGTCCCAACATGGGTATTCTGGATATCAAGTTGAACTACCACCAAGATTTGAAGTCAGCTTGGGATATCATGAAGCATACTCTGTCTGTGGCCGTATGGATGCTTTCGAGAGAACATCGAAGCATACTCTGATGAAGGAGGCCAAACATGGAGTCGTGGACATACTACAGTTTTTCCTATTGTCGGTGTACCATTACAACCTCCTTTTCTTCAACCTCAAGCTCCTCAAGCATGGGCACCTCCTGCTTCTACTCAACCTCAAGCTCCTCAACATCAAGCTTCTCGAGCATGGGCACCTCCTCCTGCTTCTACTCAACCTCCATTCATTTTAGCAACTAAGGAAAAATATCTCAAAGATTTAGAAGATGATTTTCCAAAGTTTGAGATGATAGAGTTTGCCGATCCTGAAGTGTATGAGGAGCATGTAGTTTCATACAAGTCTTACAGAAGTTACATGACATGGGGGCAATATGAGGCCCATATCAACAACATAATGTATAGAGAACCAGCGCGCCACTCAACATATATCTGATGTGAGTTAGTAATTTACTATGTTGTTATATGTTTGTTGTAAATTGAATATTATTGCATAAGTATCTAAACATGAGTTTATGGATTGTGCTAGTAAAATTTCAGATCCTAATTCTTGCATTTTGTCATCGAAATCCTTCATCGAAATCTCCAAAAAAACAAGATAGATTCCTTACCTACCACATGATTGACCCCCCCCCACATACCCAATATAGAATTTTATTGCATAAAACGTTGCATCTAGGTGTTGAGACAGCGCCTCTAAAATTTCATGATTTAATTCGTTCGTTTTGGCATTGATATGGCCAGGATTACATCTACCGATATTTCCATCAGTATACCGGTAAAGATCTATATCCAAGTTGTCGAAACGACATCGGTATCGGTCATTAAATTCCTTGTTGATGCCTACGAGGACAATCTCCTACTGGAAATCAATTATATTGAAAAACACGTCTGCAAAATTCCATTCAAAAAGTGATCGTATATGCCCCCACACATGGTCAAATATGTGGCATGACCGCATACTTGGTTGGTTTTACATATGTGATGCAGTCAGTGGGCGGAACCGCATACGCGAAACCGCATACGCAAATACATATGTTCCGCATAGCAAGGAAGAAAATGTCTGATTTTGATGTTGTTTCGGTGGCCACAGAAACAGAAATTTTGACAAATTTCAACAGAAATTTCAATAAATGCATTCTTGGCGTTTCACCGGCAAAATAAACGAATTAATTAATGAAATTTTACCAGAATGATCTACCAGTGTAGATCTACTCAAATATGTAATAATATTTCATATTGGATATGTGTGGGTGGGGTCTCGTCATTTTTTAGTGAATGGCCATGAATTGTTTCAATGGGCATTTCGATGGGGATTTTTATGTCAATTTTGAATGGTGAAATCAATGAAGTCATTATAGTTTGCAAGCACAATATATAGACTTAAAGACACAAAACTGTACAAAAAAATATGCTCCAAGTAGTACATATTATATGAAAAAGTAGAAAAAAAATCGACGATCTGTCTGTTTCAAGAGTTTCCACGGTCAATTTCGATGTCCGATTGCCACCGAAACAGAAATTTCAAGCGAAATTTTGACCATTTAGTCGAAATTTTGAACATTGCCGCATAAGGTCGCTATTTGAAACATTTCTATGGGCTTATTAGGTGAATTTATCTTTATGTTTTATACCCTTAAATTTAGCATGTTTATGTAGTTTGTCTTATTGTTTTTTAAGATCAAAGCCATCCCCACAGCGAATAAAATAGTAGATGCTAAAGAATAGTTAGTATGATCCTAATGACAAGTTACCTAATTGCAAAGTTATTTAAGTGTTGAACAAGGAATATGGTTGTTGGATAAATACTCTAATATTATCAGTCAAATAATTAGGCATCAAAATTTTAAAGATGTGCAAAATATGCAAAGATATACATATGAGCAGCATTTTTTTCTGGAGGAGCGTATGGCACCTTGCGGCACCGTGGTGGTTCCTTCAAAGATGAAAAAAGCAAAGGCGGATATGGCACAAATACGAATCTGTAGCAGAAAGAGGGAAACTTACCTCGTGGTAGACTCAAAATGAGCCAATGGCATTGCACACTCATGTCAACTTGCACCTTACAACTATCTGAAAAGAAACCTATACTATTGACTTTCTTCGATATTAAATGAATAACCTACAGGTCAAATTTGTGCTCATTTGGGCAAAGTAATCATCCGAGAACTACAAAAGGGGCACTGTTTTTGTAGCCTTTAGAAGCATGAGCCCAAATTTGGCATATATGTTGTTAATATGATTTGTGAATATCAACAATCTGGTTTTCAAAAACTATGTCTTGGTATGTACTTATGTCTCAATTTTATGGCGCCATCTATATACTCTGATGTATCCTAGCCTAACTCTTTTTTACCTAATTATGTCAATTACCAAAATCACCATTTAATATACAGTCGTTGTGTGATAGCTATGAATCCAATCAAAAGTTGGGATTGATACAAGGATTAAAGAGATAAGTAGGCCTAAATTGTGTAACCTTTTATATTTTATCAAAGAAAATTATGTATTAGAGCTTATCCTGAAAACCATTATTCTAACTTGACCTAATAATAATAACAACAACAATAATTATAAGAAGAAGAAGAATAGCCTTAAAGCATTGGAATTGTCATCCTACTGCCAAGTCAAATCCATGTGACAGGAAAATCTAAAGACCATCACCCCAATATACCAAATACCAAACATGAGTGAAATCATTGGAACAGAGACCACTTTGAATTAAAAGATGGATACCTTTAGATTCTTTGATGTTGCCTGTATCTCAGATTTTAAGCCCTTGATTATCTTGTCCAGCTCTTTCAATCTTCCTTCACGATTTTTACCATGATCTTTTATTGACCTTTCCAGCTTGGTCACAGTAGCCAAACACTCTTTGTAGAACACTTGTTTTCCTTTGTCTTCAAGTTTCATTTCTTCTAGTTCTTGTTCCAACTTCTTCACTAAATCTCCTAGCTGTATGCATCAGCAATATCAATAACAACGTCCTAGTCGAACAAAAACAACCCACATATAAATATATAATAAGGTATGCACGATTTGTAAGAGAATTCCTAATAACCTTATGATGTTCATTTTGTTCTGCTCTCTTCTGAAAAAGGGAAAAGTCATAAGATTTGAGCTCCAGCTGAGATTTGAGATGCATAAACTTTTTCTGATGGGGCAATAGTTGAGCAATCTACAAAAAAAAACATATATAAGCAGAATCAAATATATTTGCTCCTATTTGAATAAGTAAGCAAATAAAAATGTAATGAAAATGATAAAATATGAATTGTAATTTATTTTGAATGGCATAAAGATCACTTGGTACCTCAAGCAATTTCACTCGTCAACAAACACAGATCGTCTGATAATCATTAAGCATAGTATAGATTGTATGCAGAATCCCGTGCAATCAGAAAACAAACAGGTGCACAAACTACAAAGGAAGCATGAGCCTTAACATTGCAAACAAACTTATCAAAGGGCCTGAAACTCTCTATTATTAATGTGCAATTTATCAAACAACTTCATCATTGCAGAATGCATAACCAAAAGGAGAAACTTTGTAAGAAATTGATGGCGCTTGTTCCAATTTTCCTTTGGGGTAATCTAAGTTCTCCAATATATATTGCAGACTGCACACAGAAGTTGTTCACATTTTTCCGTTTAGTTGTGCATGTGAAACAGTCCAACTACATCAAAAGGAATAGGCATATTCATTTCCAGGCCCCTTAAAGATACAGATGTGTATAAAGGTGTCAATTAACTCGGAATTTCCCCAGAATTAACTGAAGCTGCAAATTTCTATAGAAATCCAAGAGACTGTACCAAAAAAACCTTTATTTTAACTCTGCCATAGAAACGCAACAAGAATCTATAACTTTATTCGACAGACCTAGAGCTACTGTGCAACAGTATTCCACCAGATAACCGTCATAAATCACAGTATCTTTGCTGATGAAATAGAGATATCACCAGAAAGATGCAAATATTACTTAAATCAAAGTTCTAATATCAATTAGCATGCATTTGAATGATTAGTTGTCAAAAAACATTCACGCCATAGTTCACGATGGATATGGATCTTATGATAGCAAGCAACAGTTCTCTCACTATAATTGCACAACAGGGCAACAAGGCATAACAAATAGCAACCATATGTACTGTTCAGCAGTGAGACGTAACAATACAGTACAAGATTAATGCAGAAAATCATAGTAACCTTGTCCTCGATATTTTTTAAGTTTGCCTGATGAATAGCGAGAGCCGAGTCTGCTTTGTCCAATGCGTGAAGTTTACGCAGTAATTCACCGCCTCCCCTATGAAACATAAACCATCACAACAATGCAGCAAAAGACTGATTGTAGTTTAAATAAAGATTAGATAACGAGATTTGTTCCGAGTCTTAACTAATCAGAAAGAATCATTCGGTAATCACAGCAAAACATAACAGAGAGACTCTGCAAGATTAACAACACAACTATTCATACTTCGAAGAACAACGTATGAGATGGTTCTCAGTTTGGTTCTTCATGGAGTTACAACTATAAACCTGAGCAGTATCTTCGGCTCCAAAACTTGTTTTGTTAAACGAACCAACAATGTTTTAGAAAGCGGGAAGCAGGAGGCGTATGGACAGCACCTTGTGGCCGCTTGAGCGCCCGCTTTTTGAAAAAGTGGGTGCCTAAATTAATATATAATTTTATAGAAAATCACACATATATGTATATGACTAACATACTTTCAAGGAACTTTTATACATATATAAATCGTGTTATGAGTATAAAATAACTGAATTAACTCAATTATAACCTACTCAATGTAGAAATATTATTAAATTAGTTATACACAATATTAGCCATACATGATATATATACATTAGTGGTACATACTACATTGTACATGAATATATAGTAGCAGGCAGTACATGATATATACATTATACTTTATAGGTACATACGACATAGTAGAAAATATACATTGTACAGTAGTAGACAGTACATGATATGTACATTATACAGCTGTACATACTATATACTACAAAGTACATCTACATAGACAGTACATTGGTCAAACACATAACAACACAAGAGAGACAAATGTATGAATCTATAGCTAGCATAGATACAAGAACAGGATATTTGTATTATTAGTATATATATTTTACTGTGTTATTTTACTTATTGATATTGTGTTATGGCTTTAGACTTCTCTTGTCTATTAGCCTCTTTTCTTTTATCCCATATTGCCTGTCTCTACTTTATCATAAAGTAGAGACATGCAATATGGGATAAAAGTAAAGAGGCTAATAGACAAGAGAAGTCTGAAGCCATAACACAATAAGTAAAAAAACACAGTAAAATATATATACTAATAAGTATATATTAGTAATTTGGTGCATAGCAGAGCAGCAGTGCATGCATAAATGATAAATATGTAATGTAGGTGCAGCAGTTCATAGATAAAGATGTAACATGGGTGCAGCAGTACATACATACAGAGCTTGTACATAAAGATGTAGCATGGGTGTAGCAGTACATAACTACAGAGCTTGTACGAAGTAGGAATGCTTTTGATACATATATAATTCAATTGATAAAAAGAAACGCATAGTTACCTTGATTTACAAACATAAGTTATGTTTTAAAAAGCAGAATCGGTGGACTATTGCACACTAGTAAACTGTCACACAGAATTTAGACACATATTTAGTTGTTTAGTACAATACTATTATATGAATAAGTTAAATAATGTTATACAATATCGATAGTCTAATATTACATACTAACAATTACATTACATTTCCATTTTGGGTCTTGGAAGTGGACCTAGCCCTGCTTTTCACTTAAGCGGCCTCAGGCGGGCACCCAAAAGCAGTGCTCAGGGGGGCGCTTAAGCGGGCTGAGCGGGCCTAAAGCGGCCGCTTAATGGAGATTCACCTCACTGCCGCCTAAAGGCAAATCTGAGCGGCCGCCTGGGCCACTTTTCAAAACACTGTGAACCAATAACTCGTCTACAAAATTCAAAAGGAACTATGTGGTTTGGTACTGTCAGGTCCAAGCCAATGTCATTTAAAAGCATTCTTGTAAAAGTTTTCTTAAAATTTTAAGAAGAAATACTGGATTATTATAAAACCATATATGGAGATAAACCAACTTAAATATTTAAAAAGCATAAGTGACATTTACATCGCTTCAAACAGGAAATATCTATCATACTTCCTATTTGTCTGTCATGCTTACATTGAACATTTGGCAAAATTCAAACAAAACCAAATATGCAACCTCTTGCAGCACTTTGGTTTAACAGATTAGTAAATTTACATGTCAGGCTCTCCTAAAAACTGTATAATAGAGCAAAAGAAGTCATAAAAGTAGACGTACTTCCTGCTGCCACCAGTCAAAAGACCACTGGGTTGAAATATATCACCTTCAAGAGTTACACTGGGAACACGAACATCTTTATTGAAGGCAACCTGTACAAGGAAATTTCGAAATATATAACCACCGAAACACACTGGTACTTTACCTTACATTTATTCAAATGGCAAAGGTTTTAGGCATTGATGAAACTTTTAAAAAAGGTGGGAGCTACAGTTACGCTGCATAAGTTTAGGACAGATTGGTGTTTATTCAATTATCATTTAAGGAAAATTGAGGAATGCATGTCTGTGTCTGTGTTCAAATCCTAGTACAAAAACCTACATGGGATATTACCACTTCGTTCAGTTCTAGGATGTTAAATTGTCACATTTTCAATTGTGAACTGGTTGACTGTTATGGACGTTTGTCAAAACCAATTCACTACAAACCAAGCAGTAGTATTTGCAACATGGTAAACAGAATTCACAGAAAAATATATCCATGGTCTGATATTAGCATAACCGGAAGCCTAAGTACTGGGATTAACGAGAAATAGTTGGTACTGTATCGATCAATAACACCAAGCTACAGATCAGTTAATAGATATACAGCATAGGTATTACACTAATCGCAAGAATAAAACTTTAGTAAACACAACCTATTCAAGATACCATTTTATAGCAAGACGGATCAAAAATATTGAACTGTCAAACGTCCAACTTTAGATTAAATAATTATTTTGAACTCCAGCATTGCCCCAAAAAGAAGCCTACATAATGCAGACCAAACTTGATTGAGCAATTGTCAATGCAAATTATCGACTGTGGCTCGCAAATAATGATTTAGATCAAGTTCGAAATTTGAAGGCAGAAAAGTAAAAAAGGGTAATGCGGCTCAATTATAAAAAAGAACAGCAATGACAAAGAACAATATTTAAGCATATGAAATCATGGAAGTATGATGTGATTAATATCTATATATATTTTTAGTTCAACACGCGCTAAACTATATATCCATACTTTTACACCACACTTGTTAAGGCACAAGCCTAGTTGCCTCAAGGGTTTTCCCTTGCCCTAACACCATGAAGGATTTACCACCTTTGGGTCATTTTTGTTTTTCTATTAATTTTCTTTCTTGCGGTTCCAATGTCCCAGCTAAGTATCCATATCCATAATAAGTGCCGAAAAGCACTGGATTTCACACTTATGTGTAGCTTATCCCATAACTTTCTGGAAATTTTATCATCTCTTTGGGAATAGATTAAATATTATCACAAAGAGAGAGAAACAATGAAATTGTGAAAAGTAAATATCTGTGCATACTGCATTTGCAGTCTTTGCATCTATTGCATTTATGAGAAGTGACAATATAAGGAACGATAAGGTTAGTATTGAGGACAAGCTATGTGAAGGTCTATTGAGATGGTATGGAAAAATGCAATACAGACCAACAAGTACATCAATCTGAAGCGATGCTATTGAGTCAAGCAGAGAAAAAAGAAGCAGGCCTAAATTAACTTGGGAAGAGCTTAATAAAGAGAGATTTTGCATCTTTGCATCTTGATATGAATATGACCCATAACAAAGAAAAGCAGGATCCATGTAGCCGACCCCAGCATTGTTGGAACTGCATCTTGATGCACTCTTTATTGTAATTCTTAGTGCTTTTTTACAAATTTACAGTATATCATTATGCATATTTTCTGGCTTTACTATCGGGAATCATATACTTATTAAGGAATAATAGCAATGCATTAAATCTTAGTACATAGTAGTTATATAGGGCCCCCTCTTACATAACAAGAACAAGGAATGCCAAATTCTGGTATTAATAATCAAGCATTTGTATATCGAACTCAACCAAATAATGATTTGTAGCCATGTAGGCTATTTAGGGATTTTGTACTGAGAAACATCACAGCTCATAGCATTGTTGAAGATTTGAGGGTATGACATTGAACTTCAATTCCTTGATTGTTTGATTATCCCTTGTAGTATTTTTAGAATTGTTTTGAATTTCCCTTTGACATGAACATTTTTTTCTATTTGTGTCTATGTATTAACTATTAAGGTAAGAAGTCTTGTTCCCAGGTCATCACTTTTTTTATAAAGCAGGTGCTTTTCACGGCTTGGAGAAGGATGAGTCTTAACTGTGACACTAATGTCAATTGTGATTCATTAAGAATGCACACCAATTATTTTTTAAACATGTTTTCGGATTCATTTTGAGGACTAGTCATCAAATATATTGTTTACCTATATGCACGGCCCAATTATTGAATATAAATAGAGACTCACAGCCACAAAATATGTCTATATAGTTAGGGAAATGATCTGAATAATTATATTATTTAGGCACCTTGCAAGTACTCTTACAAATATTTTACCAAATTCTAGTTATGGTTCTTCCCACCCGCGCCTATAAGCGAACAAACATGTTGAGAGAAACAGTGGTTATTCTCTTTTCTTTTTTGCGCCCAATAAGTGAGGGGTAAAATCATCAGCTATGAAGATTACACGACATTACTTAAAAATTGAAACATACCTCCTTTGCTGAATCAGTGGTTTTGCAGACAAATGTCGAGCCAAACACATAGCCCATAGCATTCTGCACAAGGTGAATTAATAAAAAGGACATGATCATGCATCGGCGGCACTTAATGCTATAACAATGACCAGTATATTTCCAACATTTCTTAAAGGAACCAAGTGGATAAAGTTCACTAGGAAAAGAATGAATGTACAAACAAATGAGTGCAAAAAGATAAGCAAATCCCATCGGTTGATCCAACACCAGAATCTAACAAATTTTGACCCTCATAGCCACTATCATAATATACTGACTTTTTAAAAAATCACTTAAAACGTGAACTTTTTTTCCAGCCGTATGAATGGCCTATTAACTCCCAATTCATGAAATTACATTTTATTCTCGGCATTATTTATGTTTTTTAGGTTTAGATGGAGATGATGATTATTATTATTATTATTTATTTATTTTATAGATTTTTCTGCATTTAACTATTTTATATATTTAAGACTGTTAAATAATGTCTTTATTCATTCTGTTTGCTAATTTACTTTTCTATATGGACCTACTTGTAATTGTACCACTTATATATATATTGGGTACACACATTGTGTAACACTACGGTTTCTCACTTTGCCTTTCTCATGGTACCAGAGTAGATCTGAGATCCGAGCGCTACCTCTCCCTTTCTCTCTCTCTCTCTTCCTCTCCCTCCCTTACCCTCTCTCTCTCCCACCCACCCCCGCGCCGCGCAGGCCGCAACCGCCCGCCGCCGCACGGCAGGCTTGATCTCGCTGTCGTCATCCATCCGCCCCGCCTGTTCCTTCTAGCAACGATCTCCTCCGAGTAACCCGCAACTTCTGGGCACTAGTGTGAATTTTTTCGACTCCGTCTACTGCCTGCCCATGTAGGCCCTTGAGCTGTCGGGTCTTTTATTGCGCCTAGGCGTAGCCCGTATGTAACTGGTCCATCCAGTTCTGTATACTGTGCTTGTTGCCGCCTAGTTGAGGATCTAGGCTGTCATCTGTTGCATGTACCTGCCTTCTACTGCTCACCTTGGGTGTTGGTGCTCTGCCCTGTGTCATGGCATCCTCACATGACGATCATCGTCGTCAGGTTACTACTGTCAAGTTGGATGGGTGCAACTACCAACATTGGGTATGTTCCATGGAGATTTATGCTAAATCGCAGGAGAAACATTCTCATCTGACGCACGATCCACCTCATGCGCCTGCTCCTAATGCCGACTCCAAGGATATCAAGGCCTATGATGACTGGGTCAAAGACGACTCCAATGTGATGACATGGATTCTCAACAGCAGCAAGACCAAAATCAGTGTTACCTTACTACGTCTACCTACAGCGAAGGAGATGTGGGATCAGCTGGCTAGCACTTACTCTCACAGCAAAAATCCCAAGAAGGTGTTTGATATAAATAAGCAGCTGACTCAACTACAATTCTCGGGACCTGACATTGTTAATTACTTCTCTACCTTCAAGGGACTCTGGGGTGAATTGGAGACCTACCACCCTCTATCCACTGACTTGGCTACCATGCAACGTCAACGACACGAGTTGCAAGTAGTCCAGTTCTTGTGTGGCCTGCCTGAATCTTATGCTAGAGTTGGGGATCATATCCTTGCCAATGATCCAGTGCCTATGTTGCAGAGTGCATTTCAGCGCCTTCAACGTCTGCCTGCTTCTTCTTCTGAGTTACCTACTGAGATTGGAGATACTATTACCCTAGTTGTTATGTCGGGCCATGGTCGTGGCCGCGATCGTGGTCGTTTTCAGAAGAACTGCCCTCCTCTTGGAGCTAGAAGGGGGAGTGGTCCATTTGGACATGGTGCGTCCTTTGGCCCTCCCAATGCTTCTCGCCCTCAGTCTGGTCAGCGCTTCTGCAATTTCTGTGGTCGATCAAACCACGTTGAAGAAAAGTGTTGGGAGAAGTATGGCAAACCTGCATGGACCAATGCTACTACTAATGCCAATTCTACCTCTGAGATAGCTACACAGCCCCAAGCTACTGACACGTCCAGCTCTACTACTGCTGGCTTCATCCGTTCCGAGGTGGAACGCCTACTGCTCGAGTGTGCTGGATCGTCGTCCTCTACTGCTAATACTGGAGTTCATCCCGCAACCTACTCTAGTTGTGATTCTGCCTTTCTAAGTACACCCTCGCCTAGTACTGGTAATACAAAATGATTGATTGATTCGAGTGCTTCTTCGCACATTTCTAAAAATCAATCCCTTTTCTTAAATTTATCTAAACCGGTTTCTAAATCGTTTGTGATGCTTGTTGATGGCTCAAAATCTACTGTATCTAGGATTGGAGACATTGTTTCTCAATTTCTGTTGAAATCTACTCTATATGTGCCTCGTTTTCCACTCAACTTACTATCTGTTAGCAAAATTGTGCGTAGCCTGAACTGTAGTTTCGCCTTTATTCCTGGTACTTGTACTTTTCAGGACCTACGCACGAGGATGAAGATTGGTGGGGGGAATGAAGGACTTGATGGCCTCTATTATCTGGATGATTTGAAAAAGATCGGTACCATGGCTCTAGCTTCAGCACTATCATCGTCAGTTTCAGCGTTGCAGTGGCATTACAGACTTGGACATCCGTCATCTGAGAAAATAAAACATGTCATTTCTAGTGTAGGAACGCACAGTTTTCAGTGCGAGTCGTGTCAGTTAGGAAAACAATCTAGAACTGTCTATCCTAAACGGTCTCAGATTAGTAGTAAAAATATTTTTCATCTTGTTCATGCAGATGTATGGGGTCCTTGTCATGATCCAAGTTTATCTGGAAATAAATACTTTATTCTGTTTATTGATGATTTTTCTCGTGCCACATGGTTATTTCTTCTGAAAAATTGGTATCGAGTATTATCTACAATAAAATTCTTCTTTGCTGAAATAAAAACCCAATATTCTATGCCTGTTAAAATTCTGAGAACCAAGGAACAAGGTGACCGATACCGACGTCGTTTCGACAGCTTGGAAATAGGTATTTACCGGTATACCGACGGAAATACCGACAAATGCAATCCTGACCGTTTCGACGCCAAAATGAACGAATTAATTTATGAAATTTTACAGGTGTAATCTCTACACCTAAATGCATCGTTTTATGCAATAAAATTCTATATTGGGTGTGGGGGAGGGGGGTCCATCATGGGGGAGGTAAGGAATCTGTCATGTTTCGTTGGGATTTCGATGAAGGATTTCGATGACAAAATGTAGGAATTAAGATATGAAATTTTACTAGCACAAACCACACACTTAAATACACACAATTATGCAATAATATACAATTTACACATATGAATAACATATCTACTTACAACTCACATCAGTTGTATGTTGAGTGGCGCGCTAGTTCTCCACACAGTAATGAGTTGATATTATTGAGATATTGCGGCCATGACATGCACATCCTATAAAGGTAGTTGTATGTAGTCACATGCTCCTCATATACATCATTATTGGCAAATTGTATGAAGTTTCATGTTCCTCATTCATGTGTGATACTGTATAAGTGTATAATACTCCTTTGTATTATATTCGCATTACTCTTTAGTAAAACATCTTCCACTAAAGATAAAAAAAGTAACTAATTATATCAATACTAATTGTAATATGCTTAGATAGATTGTATGATAATAGTAATTAATAGTGTTGTAAGTAGGTAGATCTAGTGATAATATTGTAGATCTATATAATATACGTATAGATGTATGTCTAGTTCGCGTAAACATATAAAAATTGGAGTAATACTAGGCTTTGGCGGTAAAAAACATTTTTTAGGTGAAAGTGGAAGAAAAAAATAGGAAAAAGAGATGGCAAGGTTGCTAATGATAGAAATGAAAGAGATTAGTTATAATTACCTTGATTTGGGTTGGTATTAGCTCCAATCGCCAAAAATCATCTAAATGCACCTTCTTTTCTCCTCCCAATAAGTAACTACAGTCATTCTCACAAAAAACAGTATACCCATCGGTATAACGCCGGTTTCGGTCGGTGCAGTGAAGTTAGTAGTGCATTTTGCATCGAAATCATGGAAACATGGCGGTATTGGCGGTATACATGTCGGTATTATCGGTATTTGTGATCCTATCGGTACGCACGCATGTTTTGGCAGCAGTACGCGTCGGTATCGGTATTTCGGTCGAAATACCGCCGGTACCGGCGAAACTTCATTCCTTGCCAAGGAACAAGGTGATCGATACCGACGCCGTTTCGACAGCTTGGAAATAGGTATTTACCGGTATACCGACGGAAATACCAACAGATGCAATCCTAGTCGTTTCGACGCCAAAATGAACGAATTAATTTATGAAATTTTACAGGTGTAATCTCTACACCTAAATGCATCGTTTTATGCAATAAAATTCTATATTGGGTGTGGGGGAGGGGGTCCATCATGGGGGAGGTAAGGAATCTGTCATGTTTCGTTGGGATTTCGATGAAGAATTTCGATGACAAAATGTAGGAATTAAGATATGAAATTTTACTAGCACAAACCACACACTTAAATACACACAATTATGCAATAATATACAATTTACACATATGAATAACATATCTACTTACAACTCACATTAGCTGTATGTTGAGTGGCGCGCTAGTTCTCCACACAGTAATGAGTTGATATTATTGAGATATTGCGGCCATGACATGCACATCCTATAAAGGTGGTTGTATGTAGTCACATGCTCCTCATACACATCATTATTGGCAAATTGTATGATGTTCCATGTTGCTCATTCATGTGTGATACTGTATAAGTGTATAATACTCCTTTGTATTATATTCGCATTACTCTTTAGTAAAACATCTTCCACTAAACATAAAAAAGTAACTAATTATATCAATACTAATTGTAATATGCTTAGATAGATTGTATGATAATAGTAATTAATAGTGTTGTAAGTAGGTAGATCTAGTGATAATATTGTAGATCTATATAATATACTTATAGATGTATGTATAGTTCGCGTAAACATATAAAAATTGGAGTAATACAAGGCTTTGGCGGTAAAAAAACATTTTTAGGTGAAAGTGGAAGAAAAAAATAGGAAAAAGAGATGGAGAGGTTGCTAATGATAGAAATGAAAGAGATTAGTTAGAATTACCTTGATTTGGGTTGGTATTAGCTCCAATCGCCAAAAATCATCTAAATGCACCTTCTTTTCTCCTCCCAATAAGTAACTACAGTCATTCTCGCAAAAAACGGTATACCCATCGGTATACCGCCGGTTTCGGTCGGTACAGTGAAGTTAGTAGTGCATTTTGCATCATAATCATCGAAACATGGCGGTATTGGCGGTATACATGTCGGTATTATCGGTATTTGCGATCCTATCGGTACGCACGCATGTTTCGGTATCGGTACGCGTCGGTATCGGTATTTCGGTCGAAATACCGCCGGTACCGGCGAAACTTCATTCCTTGCCAAGGAACAAGGTGACCGATACCGACGCCGTTTCGACAGCTTGGAAATAGGTATTTACCGGTATACCGACGGAAATACCAACAGATGCAATCCTAGTCGTTTCGACGCCAAAATGAACGAATTAATTTATGAAATTTTACAGGTGTAATCTCTACACCTAAATGCATCGTTTTATGCAATAAAATTCTATATTGGGTGTGGGGGAGGGGGTCCATCATGGGGGAGGTAAGGAATCTGTCATGTTTCGTTGGGATTTCGATGAAGGATTTCGATGACAAAATGTAGGAATTAAGATATGAAATTTTACTAGCACAAACCACACACTTAAATACACACAATTATGCAATAATATACAATTTACACATATGAATAACATATCTACTTACAACTCACATTAGCTGTATGTTGAGTGGCGCGCTAGTTCTCCACACAGTAATGAGTTGATATTATTGAGATATTGCGGCCATGACATGCACATCCTATAAAGGTGGTTGTATGTAGTCACATGCTCCTCATACACATCATTATTGGCAAATTGTATGATGTTCCATGTTGCTCATTCATGTGTGATACTGTATAAGTGTATAATACTCCTTTGTATTATATTCGCATTACTCTTTAGTAAAACATCTTCCACTAAACATAAAAAAGTAACTAATTATATCAATACTAATTGTAATATGCTTAGATAGATTGTATGATAATAGTAATTAATAGTGTTGTAAGTAGGTAGATCTAGTGATAATATTGTAGATCTATATAATATACTTATAGATGTATGTATAGTTCGCGTAAACATATAAAAATTGGAGTAATACAAGGCTTTGGCGGTAAAAAAACATTTTTAGGTGAAAGTGGAAGAAAAAAATAGGAAAAAGAGATGGAGAGGTTGCTAATGATAGAAATGAAAGAGATTAGTTAGAATTACCTTGATTTGGGTTGGTATTAGCTCCAATCGCCAAAAATCATCTAAATGCACCTTCTTTTCTCCTCCCAATAAGTAACTACAGTCATTCTCGCAAAAAACGGTATACCCATCGGTATACCGCCGGTTTCGGTCGGTACAGTGAAGTTAGTAGTGCATTTTGCATCATAATCATCGAAACATGGCGGTATTGGCGGTATACATGTCGGTATTATCGGTATTTGCGATCCTATCGGTACGCACGCATGTTTCGGTATCGGTACGCGTCGGTATCGGTATTTCGGTCGAAATACCGCCGGTACCGGCGAAACTTCATTCCTTGCCAAGGAACAAGGTGACCGATACCGACGCCGTTTCGACAGCTTGGAAATAGGTATTTACCGGTATACCGACGGAAATACCAACAGATGCAATCCTAGTCGTTTCGACGCCAAAATGAACGAATTAATTTATGAAATTTTACAGGTGTAATCTCTACACCTAAATGCATCGTTTTATGCAATAAAATTCTATATTGGGTGTGGGGGAGGGGGTCCATCATGGGGGAGGTAAGGAATCTGTCATGTTTCGTTGGGATTTCGATGAAGGATTTCGATGACAAAATGTAGGAATTAAGATATGAAATTTTACTAGCACAAACCACACACTTAAATACACACAATTATGCAATAATATACAATTTACACATATGAATAACATATCTACTTACAACTCACATTAGCTGTATGTTGAGTGGCGCGCTAGTTCTCCACACAGTAATGAGTTGATATTATTGAGATATTGCGGCCATGACATGCACATCCTATAAAGGTGGTTGTATGTAGTCACATGCTCCTCATACACATCATTATTGGCAAATTGTATGATGTTCCATGTTGCTCATTCATGTGTGATACTGTATAAGTGTATAATACTCCTTTGTATTATATTCGCATTACTCTTTAGTAAAACATCTTCCACTAAACATAAAAAAGTAACTAATTATATCAATACTAATTGTAATATGCTTAGATAGATTGTATGATAATAGTAATTAATAGTGTTGTAAGTAGGTAGATCTAGTGATAATATTGTAGATCTATATAATATACTTATAGATGTATGTATAGTTCGCGTAAACATATAAAAATTGGAGTAATACAAGGCTTTGGCGGTAAAAAAACATTTTTAGGTGAAAGTGGAAGAAAAAAATAGGAAAAAGAGATGGAGAGGTTGCTAATGATAGAAATGAAAGAGATTAGTTAGAATTACCTTGATTTGGGTTGGTATTAGCTCCAATCGCCAAAAATCATCTAAATGCACCTTCTTTTCTCCTCCCAATAAGTAACTACAGTCATTCTCGCAAAAAACGGTATACCTATCGGTATACCGCCGGTTTCGGTCGGTACAGTGAAGTTAGTAGTGCATTTTGCATCATAATCATCGAAACATGGCGGTATTGGCGGTATACATGTCGGTATTATCGGTATTTGCGATCCTATCGGTACGCACGCATGTTTCGGTATCGGTACGCGTCGGTATCGGTATTTCGGTCGAAATACCGCCGGTACCGGCGAAACTTCATTCCTTGCTACTGGTTAGCATTACTTTTTTGGTGCAATACCTATTACTTGTTTCGTAGTAAAGTATTAAATCAATAATTCATAGTTTGCTATTTACAATCACTGATCTGCTTGCTGATTTTAGTGATTAGAAGTATGGGTAGTAATAAAGCATTGATTAATACTTAGTTAATTACTGATTTGCTGATTACATATGTATACAAATTCCTTAGAAATATAATTTTTAATAAACACATATGTGTACTTTTGTATAAAAATATATAAGAATTCAGGCACCCGCTTTTTTTTAAATTGCCCACCTGCCGCTTAATCGGTTACAAGGTGCTGTCCGCACGCCTCCCACTTTTAATGCATTGTGATATATATATATATATATATATATATATATATATATATATATATATATATATATATATATATATATATATATTCTTATTTTTCCCAACTTTTTCTTCAAATCGTTAACCAAAATGTACCATACAGTTACTTCTTTTACCCAATTTTCCTGCATAATTCCCAAATTTCTAATCATCAGCTCAACAGAACATATCTTGAATACCATATTTGTGACTATGCTCCCAACCAAAGTTTCTCTCCTACCCAAATAATAATAGTAATGATAATAATAATAATGATAATCATAATAATAGATCAAGGTCCAGTACAAAGTAAAAGTGTGTATGCAAAATATTATAAAAATGTACAGATTCTAACACAACTTCACAGCCTCCAATTACAAGTATGCAACTTTAGGTCCTATTGCCCTGCTTGACTGTTGCTCTGTCCTACAAGCTCAATCTTTACTTGATTCCTCAAATTTGATACAATGTATAGATTATCAAATAAAGGATCCTAATAATTCATTGGTATCTTATGTCAATCACATTTATACATTGTATTGTGCTTACATGTTTCGTTCATTATTCTAATCATAGCTAAAAGGCAGAAACCACTAGTTTTGCCTCTACCACTAGCATCAATTTGCCGACTCCAGCATCACCATCGTAGTTCGTATGCCGGCATTCCTCCCACACTTGACGAAAGGGAACGAACTGAGTTTCCGGGGATGGATTCCGTCCCCCGACACCTTCCTCCGGTGCCCGCACAAGGTTCTAGAATGTGGTGTTTTTGTCTTAGTAAGGCAAGATGTAAGCCTTAAAACGTATGAAGTGCTCATGGTATACGATATGTATAAATCACTATGGGATAAAGAGGGGCATTCTCTCCCCCTCTCCCACGCCGGTGGCGGAGGCCGAACGCCCAGGAGGGTGGTAAACCAAGGCGGCAACTGGGATTCGAATGCGGGTCCCTTTGTTAGGGGACACCGTGCTTGACCACTTGAGCCACTCCATGTCGGCATAAATCACTATGGATGCATATAGACACACACATAGATATGTATGTACATCACATATTACATGTGTGTGTTTCGATATGTATACACAAACAAATTGGTTAGGCATACTTGTGTTATATGGCCATGTATATTCCATGTATGTCTATGCAAAATTTATACTACAAATAAACGTTCCCTACATTAGACAAGAATAAATATAGATTGCATAGCAAACAATGAGATAATTAAATACTCTGTGTTGTCAAATCTAACAACAATTAATTGGACAAAACAAGGAGAATGCACTTTGCATTTAGCAAGATCAGGGAACTGGAAATAATAAAAATGAGATCTCGAAATCATCAAGTTTTTCAGTGATGTTTAGCTTTTTTTCTTGAAGCCCCTCCCCCTTCATATATGAGGGGCAGTCATTCAGGCCAAATGAAGAAAAGAAAACACCCATGTTCGTTCTAGTTGAGTCATTTCTACCCCATAAATTATTAAAAAAATGATATAAAGTGAAAATTCAGTAACAAACACTACATACAAAAGTTTAAAACAAAGCTTGGTGTTGTGGTATAGAGATACATAGTTTAGTTCTTACTTCATTTTTAGATTTGAAGAACCATTGGCATAATATGGTCCATAATTTAGGAAATCATGCAATAATATTTACCTTCACTTCATTGTCATACTCGATCAAAATAATTGCCAGTTCTGTGTTTCCAGCTCCAACCTAACATAGACTTTTGTCAAATTGGAATAAAAAACTGCTGTTGACTTATAATAAAAAATCAAATGTGCATGTCTCTTACCAGTCTTTTGGCTAGTTGTTGGACATTTTGAGGAACAACATGAGACTGGATTTTGTTCAGAGGTATAATTGTGACTCGGTGGCGAAGATCACCATTTTGAAGCAACTGTTTTCCGGTAGTTTCTGTGTCTACAACAACATTGAAGAGTTTGCCTCCAGCAGCAACCTACATACCATATGAATGAGAGATTTTTAAGATGAGGTTTGCAATCTAAGGTGTGGTTTCTGTATATTTCAAGTTTCAACTATTTATATCTTGAGAATTATTGTGGCTGATATATGATCTGTGATTGGCAAAATCAATTTTAGATGAATGTTCAGACACAGGTGTTAACCTGAATAAATACAGAACAAAACAAAATCCATAGATTTAAGCCTCGCACTACACTTAAACCAGACCTCTAATGCAGTCATCGCAGAGCTGTCTTTAACTTTAATAAGTTTAGCAACAACTCCCTTCACCTTTGACCTGTCAAAGTTCTTTATAGGATCTCGATATGTAAATTGAACATTTGCTAACTGGCCCGATAAAATACGAATCTCATCTTTCAGCTTTTGAACATGTTCAGTCTCATTTGACCGCTCCTATATAGGTGCATGACAGACAACCATCACGAACAGATAAGTAATAAGAAACCAGATATTGAAAAGAGAAAGAACTTAATCGTTGAGTAATAATCAAACCTCCTCTAGAGATTCCAGCTGCCCTTCCTTGTATGAAACTGATTCCAAAGCTGATTTAATATTTTCTATGTCCTTTTCGCGAGCACTGTACTCATTCTCAAATGCAACAGCCTCTTCACGTTTAGACGTCAGCTGCTTTTTCTTCTCCTTAAGCTCCTTTTCACAATGATTCATTTTTGTTTTAAGCTGTTCGAGTTCAGTTTTTGCATTTCCTGCTGTTGACTTGGCATCTCTTAGTTGATCTTCAAGGCATTTTTCATCATTACCACTGTTTTTGCCTTCAAGTACGGCCTACAGAACAAAAGGGAGTTTAATCCGATTCTTTGATCCAAGATGTAGATATAAAGGGCAAACATGACTAGTGAAGTCATTGAGATCACCTCTAATCATGAAGCTAGCAATGACATCAATAACTTACGAAATCAAACAACAGTTGCTCAAGAAGAAATGGAAGATTACATAATGCCTGGCACCATTTGCCAATTACAAAAAAATATAGACCTGCTGTTTATGCTTGAAACAAAAAAGGCAAATTCTGAAGAGGAAAGCGCTTCAGATTCACCTCCATACCCTCTATAAGTTAGCAATTCGCTTGACTTTTATTATCCTTAATTTCTTGTTCATTAAATACTAGCACCAAAAAGATTGAGTTAAAGATATAATGTCACACCTGCAAAGATAATGCCTTCATTCTATATCAAATAAATAGCAACGGATTGATAAAAACACATATATAATACAGCAGTTAATCCCCTGGGTCTCTCCTACGCTCAACCTACAATAGCACGTATTCCATTTGTAAAAAAATTCGTCTCATTAGTTATACATTATTGTTGGGGGAAATAGAATGTCTAGGAGTTTTAACTGAATATGTCAAGATGTATAAATATGTATCAAAACCATCGGCACCCAGTTGCCAAAAATATATTATAGCAAGAATGCAATTTGACATCTGACAGGGTACCTGATATTCTTTCTCACGCTCTTCCAAATTCTCTGATAGGTCTTCTGCCATCTTTTTTAGGTTCTGTACTCCGTCTTCAGCTTTTTTTACTTCATGTTCCTTGTCAATGATTGATTTTTTTGACTTTTCAATATTTTTTATCATCTAAACAGTATGAAAGAAGTAAAAGTTAGAGGATGCCAACATTGAAGATTTTAACTTACATACTTGAGAGTTTAAGATTTAAACTAAAGAGATAAATCCAATCACAGGAAGCACCTTTTTCAGTGATTCTTTCTCAGCATGAAGAGACTTCTCCTGATTATTCAGCATGGAGGTCTCCTTCACAAGACTTTGAGAAACTTTGTCAACTTTTTCAGACAGTTCTTTAATTTCTCCACTCACTTTTTTTTCTTTATCATCTGTGAGTGCCTTCATTTTTGTTTCCAGTTCGAGCATGTCTATCTGAATCTTTCCAGCGCCTTCATCAAGCTCAGTAATCTTGGCTTTCATTTGTTCCACACCACTAACAGCCTGATCCCGTACCTTCTCTGCCTGTACAAAGTCATGTGCAATGCAAAATCTACCAAGCCTGTCAAGTTCTGCTTTACCATTCGCCCACTGCATGTACTGCGTTTTTTCTTTTCTCAGTTTTTCCAATGCTGGAAGAATTTCATGATCGAGGAGTTTATCTATTTCATCAACTTTGCTTTGTTTCTTTTCAAGTGTCTTCAAAGCAGACTCTTTTTTAGTTTCATACATTCTCGTACCAGCAGCCTCCTCAAGCATGGATAAGATTTCTGGCGGTTTCATGTTCAAAACCTTTGTGATACGCCCTTGCATTATGAGAAAATGTGGGTTATTGACATTGAGCTGGACGGAATGGAAAAGAGTCTGAACGCGGGATGGCTGTGCCAAGTGCCCATTGATAAGGTATTTGTTTCTGCCACCTACGACAATCTGTAGAAGAAACACATCCAAGCAAGATAGCTATAATCAATATCAAAAAATGTGAAACCAATGTATCGTAGTGAGAAAGATCAAAAGCAACTTTTACTCTTTTTATCTCGCATGAAACCAGTAGTGCTTGTATTAAATGTTCTTTTGCATTTAGCTACTCAAATCAAAAATATTTATCTGTGATCTTATTTTTAGAAGTGTTTCATATGCCTTCAGTACTCTAATGCTAGTACAGCAGTATGTGATCAAATGATTTAAATGTATATAAGTACCTCAAAGATTGGATGCATAACATTGAGGGAATGTATAGACCTAACTACCTTGAGGAGAGCCACTAAGAAGATATCTGAAATTATTTACATCTTGATGATAGTATGGCCCAATAAAAGAATTGAATGGAAAAGAAGGATCCATGTAGCCTTGGCCAACATGGTAAGGATTAAGGAACTTACGATTGAGGCTTAAATGGTGATGATAATTGGATGTATAACATTCTCGTAGTGCATCATTGAAACAATCATACTGACATGTCCGAATTACATCATGGAAAGGTTGTCTATCCAAAAAGCAGGTAAATGAGAATCTAAGTTCAAACTCACTGGTTGCATCTGCAATGGTGTACCAACCAAGCCAAAGACTAACAAAGAGGACATTGATGCGAGATGATTAGGTCATAATTCATGACACTGTAAATGTTATCAATAGTCCCACTTTGGTAGTTTGGGATGTCGAGCTTCGGTTGGCATGGGTTTTTGCCCCTACAAGCTAGCTTTTTGGGCGGACTCTCCCTCGGGCATGTATCAAATTAGTATAAGAGACATGGCCCTTTAAGGCCCGAGTGAGTGTAAAGTCGCTCAAATTGCTAATGGCGTAATTGTCAGTCAGCAGTCAGCAGGTCAAGTGTAGAGAGGAAAGTCACTCCACCGTGTGTGGTGTGGAAACAAGGGTGAGTTTAATCAACCACTCCATCAAGGGTCCATTGTGGGTGTCAGGCCCTAAGTCGGAGGGACAGTAAGCAATAGTCCTAAGTTGGTACTTTGGATGCCAGGGTTGGGTTGATGTCACTAAAGGGCTCTCGCCCTACGAGCTAGCTTTTGGAGTAGGCTCCCCCTTGGGCATGTATAATGAACACATAGAAGATGACCAAGACTGCAGATTTTGCACTTAACAGTAGCATGACAATACCTACAATCTATACTATATAAGAAAGCCCGTGGATGGGATAAAATATTAATTGTACCTTCATTTTTTGAAATTATGACATGGATGTTGAAAATACATTTTTTTTTAATTTTTTGGAATTATGAATTGTCATTTGTGTGTTCCAATAATATTTAAATTCCTAGTGTTCTTATAGCGGTGCAGATATTTATGGGAGAGGTTGTATATAATCTTCCCCTTTATTTACAAGTTAATATCACGAACTGGGCATTTTGTGAGTAAAAGATTCACCTTTATGTTTTGGAGTTACGAATTGGTCTTTGTGTGTTTTAGAAAATATGCACATCCCTAATGTTCTTAGGCATGTGTAATGCATGTATTTATAAGAGATATTGTATATGATGTTTTCTTTATTTTTTCTGGTTACAAATTAGTCATTATATTCTGAAAAGGGGTTGTGCAATGCAAATGATTATGTCTTGTTTCACAGTATATGCTAGATTACATTAATCAGTAGCTACATGAAGGATGAAAAGAATAGGCATATGGCCACATTCTAGAAGTTAGAGAATGGTGGGTCTGAATGGTAACACTGGCAGTTATTGGATCCTGATGCGACGGAATTGCAGCATGAATCTGATGTCACTAATATTTTCATATCCTGTCCTTGAGTTTATAAACTAGTTTCGTTTACCAATTTCCCAAATGTTCTGAGGTCAATATACTAGATCCGCGTACATTTCAGGAAAAAAAAACCCTACCTTTGGTATGAAACAGACACGTGAGTAAGAAACAACAATCCGGGTGGGTCGTGAAAAAGGAAAAATGGCAGTGTGTGCAAACCTGTCTAGTAACAGTGATCTCGGAGCAGTCCTCATAACCCAAGGGGCTGCGAGAGCGGTCGGAATTGTCAAAGACCACGGAGACAGTGGCCTTGGTGATGCCCGCCTGGCCCTGCTTATACACGAGCTCCTGGAGGTTGGCGGCGCGAACCTGCTGTAGGTTGGTGATTCCCAGCACGAAGCAGATGGAATCGAGAATGTTGGACTTGCCGGAACCATTTAGCCCCGTGATGGCGTTAAAGAAGGGATCGAACCCCGGGACCACCGTCCTAGTCGCGTAGGACTTGAAACCCTCGAGGTAGACCTCCTTGATGTGCATCTCGCCGTTCGAACCCTAGCAGACGCGGCGGCTAATGGCGTTGGGAGGGGATCCCGACAGGGGCAGTAGCGAGCAGTGTCTGGGAGCGAAGAGCTTTCGCCGAGGTAGGGAGTGAGAGCTGGGGATTGGAGCTAGAGGGTTTGGGTTTGGAGAGGCGGGAAATGAATGATTTGCTGGTATTTGCGTTTTCAAAATGGAGGGAAGCAGAAATTCCTGACTACTTAGGTGTGAAGCGTGGACTGCGAACGAGCATCGGGCCGATCACTCCGAATTTTGACATATCTATGTCCAAATACATATAGTTAGACCTGTCAAACTATGTCAAAATCCGTGGACGCCCACGGGTCGACCCGTTTAAGTTGGGTTTGGATGGCGAAATTTGCCACCCGTTAGAAATCATCCAAACTCATACCCACCCGTTTATTTAGTGGGTTTCACGGGTGATCTGCGGGCATCCGCGGGTGCCCATTAAACTAAATAATATATTAATATAAATATATTATCTATATGACTCTTAAGACATGCAACACCTATACATTTATCAATCAACTAAATTGATGATGTGTAATGTATACAATATAAAGAGTTAAAGTCTAACTTTCTTTATTAATATCCTTTGTTAATTGTTTACATTAGTGGAAACAAATTCGTTAACTTCTATATTGTTTTTATGCTAATGAATATATAGTATAATGTATGTTTTATATTCAATTATAAAAATTTTATTATCTTTCTGTTCACTTTATGTATTGGACAATCGTAAGAACATGACACATCAAGAACTTTTAGCATAAGATGACAAAATATAGTGTTGTTATGGTAATATGTTATGTTATTTGTAACATCTATATCATTTAGTTTTTTTTATTGTACATTGCAGACATGGTTATTTTTCATTTTGTCTCTTACATTTTATTTCAAAATATCATAATAGATATTACATTGTGTTGGACACAAAAAGTAGTGGAAGATTGCCCTCATTTTGTTATGTTTACACTGAAAATTCTTAATGAATAATTCTACTCTTTGTCGTAGTGCAGAAACAAACAATATCTTTTCACTGTGCACATATTATATGGGCACCCGCCGGCGACCCGCAACCCGCTGGGTCGGGTTTGGGTGTGCTACTTCCCCACCCGTTTAACATTGGATCTTTTTGACCCGCACCCGCGAGACCCAAACCCGCAACGACCCAACCCAAACCCAACCCACCCACCCGTTTGACATGTCTACATATAGTTAGTTCAATTAGGTTTAGGCGCGGAAAATATTCAGAAAACTTGGTATTCGACCGGTGTAAATGAGTTAAGTTTCGGGTCGGGTTACAAACCTACAATACTTAAATGATATATTTTCAACAAGAATTGACCACATTATTATCATAATCTTGGAAATGTGTATCAACAAGTACTTGAAATCAATATGTATCAACAATTTATTATATAAGTTCAATATTTGAAAAGGATATCAATTAGATTAGACATGTTTATGAATCATAGGCATGTCCCATTCATTTATGAGATTTATTTGCACATTATCCAACTATTAATGGTGTTTCATTACCATTGATTGGAATATGCACGTTCATATCTCAACGAAAATTCCATCAGTCTCCCAATAAAAGTATACACCCAATCTCTAAGATTATACAATTGTATAATGTAACAAACACATTAAATATAAAATGGGAGCATATAACTTAAAATGCATTGCTCATTTACTCTTATTGATATAATCAAATAAACATATTTTAGATCAAATTGTTTAAAATTTACAATCAAATGTATCTTCTATAACTTTGCATTATATATAAACATATGGATATAAATACATATACTTGCAATTAATATGGGTATGTGTTTTTGAGACTAGGTTTACATCGCCCCTGACCCGACCCATATAAAAATTTGAATCCAAATTTTAAGCCCAATTCGCCCTTGTAAATCATATAGACCACGGTTAAGTTTAGTTATGACTTATGTGAGTTAGGACATAATCGGATTAGGATGAACAAAGCAAGGAAAGTAGCCATGGATTGGATTTAACGTTCACGCAAGTGAGGAAAGACGACTCTAGAAATATCTAGCAAATGAGAGAGATGAAATTGGGAGGCAAGTCTCCAACCTTAAGGAAGATAGTGTGCTATCTAAAACTGACTTTAGAAAAGTTACGAGGTGGTTTTGGGAAGGATTTTTATGGGTTTTAAGGCCTCTTGAGTTGCAAGGACACTCGACGGGGGGTCAAAACTTGGGCAAAGTGCATTGAGGGCTCGGAGTTAGAGAGAGTGGAGATAGGGATTATTGAGGACCTTTACACTCAAAATTAACAAGGAAGGTGATGAATGGGAGAATGTGGAGGATGGATGGGAGATGATGAAGATAGGCAAGGGGTAATCCAACAATAGATGTCCATAAATGTTCTGCAGTAACACACCTCCGTCAAAGTTGGGATGTGAATGAATCGCCACGTGATCCAAAGTCGATGGCCTAGATTAAGCCTGACAGTGAATGGCTATGCATGACCTAAATGAACTGGAACATTAATGAATCTAGACTATTTACATGCATTTAGCGAATTCAACTTATGTCATTTAGTTTCTTTCTATCTCAATTAAATTTGGGGTGTAAATAATGCATGATCAACATGAGTCATGATAATTGATGGGTAGGATAATTTGGGATATTATGAATCTAAGTTTAGCCTCGATTTTAGATTTTGAAAACATTTGATGTTTTGTTTCATTTCTCATACATCAAGTATTCACTTTATGCATTAATTTATCTCAATTATTCAATTATGATAAAATATTTCGGTACATGAAACATTAGGTCAAAAATCACGGGCAAGAATCTATAGTCTTGAATTAGCATCCAAAAATATTAACATGTGCAATTGTACATTAAACCATGTTGTTAAATTTATTCAATCACTTTGCTTAGAACTCTGTATAAGATTGTTTTATTGACATTTATATGATTTCACTCCAATAACTCCTAATTTAATCTAAATTGTGGGGAAGGAATTGATACAAACATATTGGAAAATGGGCCCAGGAAAAGCTAGGATTAAGGTGCATATCGAGATTTATGTATGCTACACTCAAGGTAGATTATACAATACATTTGTTATTCAACAAGTACATATGTCTCTGAATTGTTATCAATATGTATGACCCATGAGACATTGTTAGGACAATTATTGTGTGTATTGACATCATAGTAACAAATGTGTATAATTTATGCATAATATCATGGAGCCATCCTTATTATTGGCAAACAATATAGGAGCACCCTACGGGGACGTACTTGGATGGATGAAACCATTGTCTAACAACTCATGTAGTTGATTCTTTAACTCCTTTATTTCTACCAGTGCCATTATATACATTGCTTGTGCTATGGGTTATGTATTGGGAACAATAATGATCTCGCAGTGAATCTCTTGAGGAGGGGGAGCCGAGAAAATCATTATGGAAAACATCTTCAACTCACAAACTATAGGTACATCATGGATTCTAGGACTCGTTGCCTTAGTATCAACTACATGAGCCAATAACTTCACAACCCTGCCTCATTGACTTCTTATATATGGCAACATAGACCAAACATGTAGATAATCTTTTGATCTCGATGGTAAATATAAGAGACATCTCCCTCCCAGGAATTAACAACCTTAGACCTACAGAACAACGTCACTCTATACTTCTTTAATGTATCCATCCCAAGGATTACACAAAATCCATGCATCTCAAGTGGAATGATGTCCACTGGAATTCTACATTTAGAGAAGACAAAAATGCATGATGGATGGACACACCTCACACACAGCTATGGAGCCAACTAAAGAAATATCAAGGGAGAGGTTCAAATTGATGACTAAAGCGTAAAGTACAATGTAAAATGACCTATATTGTGATAAACAAGTGCATCAAACACAAATCAACCAAAACATTTACATATATAGAAACAAAAAATCCATGACGACAAGCTCTATATGACCTATAATGAATTGAGCGTTGACACACCCTCGTGTTGGGTCATCACATAGAAACGAGCTATGGTTTGTGATCTTCATCTTCATTGGCCTTTACAAGTGGATCCCAACGATCATATTGGAGGCATGTCCACACCCTCTTCTAATATTTCCTCCATATTGTTGTGAACTTTGTTGGTTCTGTCCATGAGGTTGACATGCCACTTGGTTCAATTATGGAAAAAACATCCTCAAATGCCTCAGTTAATGGTAGTAAAGAACCTCTATTGTGGCAAACTATGTGGCCCATACGGCCCTGTCACAGAGGTGTAACCTAAATTGTATGCTCCTGGTAGGGATATTCCTTGTCCTTGACCTCTGCTACGCAACCATTATGACTGTCATTGTTGCCTCCTCAGCTCTTACACAGCCATTCTCTAGTGAGATTGCATGTATTGCAACCTCGACGACCACAAAACCTTTGCTTCTTGGATCCTCCTGAGAACTATGCAGAAGATTACATTGATTTTCTCTTGGCATCATCGTCATGGATGTTGATTGATGTCCTCTCAAACATTGTTATAGACTCCACAAAGGTGGAAAACTTCTCGTCAGACTCCAATGTCGAAGCCAACCTTTCCAACTCAACATATAACCCCTTCTTAAACCATCAAATCTTCCCCATCTCAGTTGGTACCATGTGTTAAAAAAACCTCAACAATATCACGAACCGAGCTTCATACTCATTCAATAACATTGCTCTCTACCTCACCTGCTCTAATGGCATAACCTTCTCATCTAGATAGGATGGAAAGAAGTATTTACTCACAAAATCCCTCATGAAACTACATCTAAGAGCTTACTTCCCCTGGTCTCTCCTCATCCTCAATGGCCCACCAGTGGCCAAAATTCCCCTTTAATGGATGAATGGTGTGCTTCACCTTGTCTTCTTATGGCATCTTCAATAATTGAAAATCCTTCTTGAGCTCCATGAGCCACAAATATGCATCGGTCAAATCTACTATACCCAAGTAATCAATGAATCCTACACATTTCAGTAGCTCAAAGTCTTGCTAGAAATTGTTGACTCAATGTTTAAGGTCTAAGACTTGCCTTATGAAGTTGATATATTGCATGCAAAATGAGTGGATGTGGGCATCATCTATGAAAACATGGCATGAAAGGCTAGATGTACAAGCATATTGTCAGCTCAAGGGGTGCTATCTCATGTTCTTGGGTTCTTAGGTTGTTTGGGATGCTCAGACTGGGGTACCCTCCCCTAGAGAGCATGTCGCCTCCCAGTGCCCTCTAAAGGTACATAACTTCTCTATCATGTTTCTCATGATGTCTAGCATACTACATAACCATAACCAATGGTTAGACATGGTGGACTTGCAAAAATAGACACAACAACCTAATCATGTATCTGTGTACACTTAACAAACCTAGGCTCTGATACCAAAAGCTTATGTTGACCCATTTCCACCATAGTGAGATTACTCAAAACAAAATCTAATTTAACACAACAAACCTAATTATCCACATAAGCCACATGGTGATCACATATCTAAAATTCCATCCAACACACATATTATATTAACGTGAACACACGATTCTTACAAAATTTCATCATAACATATTACATATTTCATGAATTACAAGTTTGTGATTCACAGAATGCCCATAAGCCACTTACATAATATTTCATCAAAATTCATAATGTTTAGGCATTATGTCACTACTATAAAATATGCCTTTGGCGTCGGTTGTTTAACCCCCTTTGGCGACGGTTTTCAAGCGACGCCTATGTGGGCGCCGCTAAAGGTCGAATTCTTCGGCGTCAGATTTCTAACTGACGCCTATATGATCTATAGGCGTCGGTTATATATAGTTGGCCGACGTCTATAGGGTTCACGCCACAAAAAATGCACCACCTAGGACACTTTCTGCGTCAGTTAACAACTGAACAACCGACGCCATACTCCCAGACGACACGGCCGTGCTTCGCTGCACGACCGTGTTTAGTACTATATGCGTCGGTTTTATACGAATAAGCGACGCCGTTTCCACCACGGACATGCTTTCCTGCACGGTCAGGTTGTTTGTCATATTAGGCGTCAGTTTTTATCTAATAACCGACGTTGTAGGCCTTTGATCACAGTGTTCTATAAATAACCGACGCCTATACTTTAAATTTTTTTTCTTATCAGTTTGCAGGCCTGCTGTGGCTGGTCAACAGGATGAGAACCTGCAGTTCAATTTTCTGAACTGTAGGTTTATGACATCCATTGATATCAGCCTACGAACATGCCACAAACCTGCAAAATCAACAAATATTTTTTCACACAAGTAGATACATTTAGACATCAATTCAATTCTCACATTCACACATGTAGAAACATTCAAATACATGTAGAAACATTCAGACATGTATAAACATTCATAAATATTCATTTACAAAATATCATTCAACATCGCTATCAGCATCCCAATTATATCTTACAATCGCCACTGCTTGTATGGCTTTTGCCCATTCTTCTCTTACTTCATTTAATGCTTCCATCGTATATGGAGCATGTACATTTTTAAGCGTTTACATATAGTGTGGTCAGTTTTAAACACCTGCAAAGAGAATGATGTATATATATAAGTAATAATATAAAAATAAGATTGATATACTTCATACTAACTAATGAGACTATATATAATACCTCATGTATGGTATTAGTATCCAATGCGGCATGTCGGATAATCATCTGCATAAATCGCATCACATAGTATGTGCATGCCCAACCGTTGTCTTGTGTAGGGCACTATAAATTGAAACATACAAAATATTAAAAAATACAACTAAGCACAGTTCACATAAATAACATATACATTGGAGTCGGGAACTTACTTTCACGTTCTCCCAAATTATTGACTGGTTCTTTCTCCTTGGGACATTTCCTCCAGCATTTTTGAATGCATCTAAACCCCTACATGTTAATGTAACACAATAAATTGCATAATTAAATAGTAATGTAATAACATATGTTAACGGATATAAAAATGAAATATTTCTCACCAGAATAATGACATTCTCAATATGTGTCCAATTTTAGTGTTAAATGTACTTCCCGCAGGATCTAGATAATAAACAGTGAACGTCCCGGGGACAATAACTAGTAACTCCCAATGTCTACCGCTAGAGGTAAAAAAGTTAAAAATTAATAACTCAAAATGCACAATAAAAATGGAATTTTCTTAAGTCCAAATTATAAATAAAGTAAACTTACTTGACATTGAATGGAGCTATTATTATCGTCTTCTTTTGCTGACCGAAAATTGTAAAAGCATCTATACAGTATTGTTGAACACTATCAGGGTCTTTAGCTACCATTCTAATCAATGATGGAATAAAAAAACCCACATGATCAAATGCAAATTGTTTGCATTGATCTTCGACTAAGTAGCTGCAAAACATGTATTACGTATGCATTAATATATAAGAAACCAGATCACCGGATCTTACATAAGGTATATGGATGTATAAACAAGATCTCACCTTATCCATGTCTCTATCATTGATGTATTCAGCCAATCATACATAAACAACTCAATAATATCTTGTATAAATAAAGAGCTATCGTATGATTGACCTACATAATCTGCTTCTAAAGAAACAATTATAGGGCAATGTATATTATGTGCTCGTAGCCAACATGCCATTCCCCTACAAGCAGGACCTAACGGGTATTTTAGGTCAGTTCGAACCCAACTTGGTAATGCAGGAAGTGGAGGTGGAGGCCTAGGTGCTTCGGGTGTCTTCTTTTTAACCTGTATATATAATTTCAGATCAGTTGACCTCATATATACACATTAACAATCTAAAGTAATGTAAATTTATCTTACAATTTCAATAGTGTAGACGACATCTGCTTTGGGCCACAATATCACCCCGCCTTCTGCCTCACCAAGTGTATCAATATCTGGGTGGGCATATGGCAATGCAGCTTCCCTCCAATCAGGTAATACACATACCGGGCTCACACGAACGTAGCCCTGCGGCATTAGAGTCCCATGAAACGTTGCCCCAGGAAGGGACTGGTAAGCCTGCGCCTCTGCAACAACATAGTCTTGCATTCTTAAGCGGCATGGCTTCAATGCCTACAAATTTACGTAAAGAATGTTATACATATATACATATCATCTTGAAAACATATCATCTTGAAAAGACTAGCTACAATGTCATAAACAATACTTACAGCAGACGTGTTAGGCGATGGGTCTCCAGGATTACTCGCAGTCTGTGCATCAGGAGAAGAGTGGGTCGCCATAGGCTGATTGGAAGCCTGAGATGCCTGCCACCGCACTATTTCTTCCTTAACCTTCTCAACAACTATATCATTGACCTTCTTAGCAAATATATCCTCGACTCTCTTATTCTACTATATATGGATAAAAGAAACATTAGCTTCTTATTATTGAATTCCCTTTTGCAGTAACATTCTAAAAAAAGAATAGGTTACCTCTTCTTGTGAAAGTCCCACTCTGGGTTTGCGTTGGGATGGCCCAAAGAATGCTTTGATGCCCACACCAGCGCCTGCACCCCTAACACGTCCAGGATGCTCTGGGTTACCCAGAGCAACTGTCAATTCATCCCTTGTGCCCTGAGGGATGAACGTGCCTTGTTTCCTCTGCTCGTGCAGCTCCCGCTAATCACCATCAACAGAAATTGGTAAGTTAACACCACAAATAATCAATATTCAAATGATTGCTCTAAGAGTTGTATTTTACCATTTTCGCAGCCGCCTCAGCAGTTACGGGCTTCTTTATTTGACCCTTCTTGTTTTTCCTCCCAGCTATCCAGATATCATGGCAAGGCATGGGTTTGGCAGACTCCTGAGTAACAGTAGACTCATGAGTAGTCGCAGACTCCGCCTGTAGTCTTTGGCGAACGCTTGCATAGCCCTTTGGACCCATAGTGTGGTCATGCACATTCAGTGCACACCTTGCTTTTTGCGCATCACTGAGGGCCTAGTTAGTATGCACATTAATGATTTGGTTAGTAGCACTAAATGTTAATCTTGAATAGGTGAATACAACGTATATTAATTAAATTGGGAGTGACGCCTAATACCTTGAATTCTTCAGATTTTCTTGAAGCAACAAAATTGTCCCAATCTTATTTGTCCAAGAAGTTCCACTGTTCAAGGGCTGACTTCTTCTTCTTATCACCATCTTTTATGTATTCTCTGTTGAGATTTGTCCTATATTTCATAAGCATCTTTCCAGCGCGTTGCATCATGCTTTTACGATGCAACTTCTCATCCAATGCAAACAGATTCTGTAAAATAGAATTCTTATTAACTAGTATCCAAAAATAGAATTGCAAATAATACAATTTGTAATCTACAAAATAGAATTGCAAATAATAATAACTCACGCATAAATCCTTCCATATCAAGTCTTTCTTCCCCTGAGGAACTTTATGCCAATTATCATACTTAACACCACAATGGCTTTGAGTGACACACCCAAGATAGTTTACAAAATTATTGTGGTTCACTCGAATTGCATTTCCTCCATTATCAAACTCCACAACCAATTTGGATCCACTACCACTTAGCGCTATTAACTTCTTCAACAGAGTGATGCCCCTTTTCTTGTTAAGTGTTTGGTGCTGCGCATCCAGTTGCTCCAGTGCTTCAGTGGGTACATGTGCATCATCAACCTAAAATTTGACAAAAATAAACCCACTGAATTAGCACAATATAGAAATATGGGATATATGACATAACTAGAAGATAATAAATTTTATAGAAATACAGGATATGTTTTTAGAACTTACATTGGTATCCTCGCCATGCTCGTCATGGAAATCATACTCATCATGGACATCATGCTCATCATGGTCAGCCATCTGAAAATGTCATTAAAAAGGCAAACATTTAGCATTTGTATTAACTAGAAAAGGCAATCTTCTTCCACTATGGGGAATCAGACGCATGTCGTAGGATCCCATCATTATTTTTATTAACATCTGCATGCCACCTCAAATTCTTCGCATCTTTCGGATTTGCAAACAAGCGTTGAAACCGTGATATTATAGGTAGATACCACAACACCTTGGCAGGAGAACCAGTTTTGGACTCCCCCGAAGTCGTCAATTTATACTGTGACACACCACATTTTGGACAATCTTTCAAATCTACATAGTCCTTTTGAAATAATACACAATCATTTGGGCATGCGTGTATCTTCTTGGCCTCCATTCCCATTGGGCACAACATTTTCTTTACCCGGTATGTTGAGATTGGCAGCTCGTTTCCTTCAGGAAGCATTTCTTTCAACAAAGTCAACAATGAAGTGAAGCTTTTGTCGCTCCATCTATTGTTAGCTTTCAACTTATACAATCTCAACACAGCGCTAAGCTTCGTAAACTTAGCACAACCTGTGTATAACGGTATCTCAGCATCATGCACAATGTTTCTAAAGATAGGAGGTGGATCAGTGTGCTCTACCCTACAACTATCCAACATCGCATCAACGATGTCTACTGGAACTGGTTCGTTCACATCTACGTCATCGGAGGCAATTTCTTGTTCCACCCAAGCACTACTATCGACATCTACTGGTTTCGAGTTTGAAATCTCTCCATGCCAGTGCCATTTTGTATAGCCTTGTACAATCCCATTGCACATGACATGACTTTTGATTTCCTCACCAGTGTTGACTTTCAAGTTGTTACCGCAATGCCTACATGGACAGTAGAACCTATCTGTAGGTTTTTTCTTATGTTCCTCGATAAATCTAATAAACTGATCAAGACCATATATAAAATCTAGGGTGCAGCGATTGTGAATGGACATCCATGATCTGTCCATTCTATGATCAAAGAGAAAACAAGTATCTATTAGGACAAGATTAGGGTATACACTTACATCCTATCCAAGATTTACTCCTATTATCTACAATGAAGTTGGACTCCAAGATTTAATCCTATTATTTACTCCTTACATCCTAAGTGAGATTAGGTATTCAAGAACAGTCCCAAACTGGGGACTATCCAAGATTTACTCCTAATGAGTAAATCTTGGACGGGTTTCTAGGCCAACAAACACATGTGATGTCATTCTTATATATAATAAATGTGTACCACCTATCCCATCCTTGAACACCTAATCTCACTAGTAAGTGTTTAATGTGTATTGGGTTTTCGAGAAAATTTCGGCAGAATTTCCCCGCTGTTCTCTAAGTACATATGTACTTAGAGAACAAACGGGGAAATGCTGCCGAAATTTTCTCAAAAACCCAATACACATTATACACTTACATCCTAAGTGAGATTAGGTGTTCAAGAATAGTCCCAAACCAGGGACTATCTAAGATTTACTCCTAATGAGTAAATCTTGGACGGGTTTCTAGGCCAACAAACACATATGATGTCATTCTTATATATAATAAATGTGTACCACATATCCCATCCTTGAACACCCAATCTCACTAGTAAGTGTATAATGTGTATTGGGTTTTCGAGAAAATTTCGGCAACATTTCCCCATTGTTCTCTAAGTACATATGTACTTAGAGAACAAACGGGGAAATGCTGCCGAAATTTTCTCGAAAACCCAATACACATTACACTTACATCCTAAGTGAGATTAGGTGTTCAAGAACAGTCCCAAATCGGGGACTATCCAAGATTTACTCCTAATGAGTAAATCTTGGATGGGTTTCTAGGCCAACAAACACAATAATAGATATGTACATGTTAGGGTTTCATCACAATTAATGTTAGGGTTTCATCACAATTGATGTTAGGGTTTAATCAAATCAAATTAGGATGCTACAATTGACAAGTTTAAATCTTATTTCAACATGCATCAAAATTTACTGAATTAGGCCAAACATTACGATTAGAAGCACACATATATGACAAATATATGCAAGCAAAAGATTTGTTCATATCCTAGGATTTACATAAAGCATTACATAAAAATTTGTTCATATCCTTACCAACAGCAAGCACGTCCGTGGCTGTGTTGGCCTACCACGGCCGTGTTGGACAGCACGGCCATGGTAACAGTCGTGGCTGTGTTGGCCTACCACGACTGTGCTAGACAGCACAGCCGTGGTAGGCCAACACAGCCACGGCTGTGCTTGCTGTTGGTAAGGAGCTAGGGAGAAGGAAGCAAAGAGGCTAGCCTACCTGGAGCTAGCGTGGAGAAGAGCGGCAGCAGTGGCGGCGAGCAGGCGAAGAAGCAGAGGGGCGGGCGGCGGGTAGAAGCAACTGATGGCCGGAGAAGCAGCAGGCGCCGGTCGGAGAAGCAGCAGGCGAAGAAGCAGCAGCGGCGGGCAGCGGCGCCGACGAGCAGAAGAGCACCAGCACCAAAGAAGCAGAGGGGCAGCAACCGACGTCACGATTTTGGGAGAGCGGTGGCGAGCAGCAGCACAGGAGAATATCACGATGAAATAGGAAGAAAGGGGGAAGAGTCGGGTGATCGGGTCTATTAAGTTGGTCAACGACGTCGGTTATCTACAAAACCGACGCCTATTATGCTTTAGCGTTGGTTGATAGTAAAACATTGATGCCCAACTAGACAACCTTTACCCTAAATTATTTGGCGGGAACCATTATCAGCGTCGGTTATCGAGGGATAACTGACACTAAAAGTGGGACTTTTTACGCAAATTTTCATTTTAAATAGGCGTCAGTGAATAGTTAAAAAATTGATGTTGTAGGTGACCTAAAATGTTTTCGCTCGGAAATTGGATTTTGCAGGAGATTTTAGGCGTCGGTCTGTTATAACCAGCCGACGCTGAATACAAAGCAGTACCCATGTCTGGCTGGTCTTCGAATATAGACGTTGGTTTGCATAAATAACCGACGTATAAATTTATAGGCGTCGGTTTTCCTAAATAACCGACACCCAAAAAAGTGACACTGAATGATGTTTCTGTACTAGTGTGTATGGGGCATTACTATAGAACAAGTGCATAAAATCTTATAACCCGTATAACTATGGTTCTAGATGTCGTGCACACATGTCAAAACCTCAAGCCAGGAAGCATATACTACACAACTTGCTCTCCCAGATGTCACTAAAATATGCTCTATATCACCTTTAAGATCCTCCATATTTAGAGGATCCTTAAATTCAAAGGATGTCACAAAAATATCACCTAACTCTGAGATCCCTTCACACGAACATCACCTAGCTCAAGTTCTAGGGTTAGATCCCTCCATGTTGATGTTCTCTGCCATCGTTGAGGTAACTTGATGTGGATATTATTGCATCGAAAAATTCATCTAGGGGTGAAATCCCTAGAGTTTACCTTTACCAATGTATAATAGTTACCACCCACACATATACATGTCTTATTGTAGTATAGTTCATGATTTAACCTGAAGGACAACGTAATTAAGAATTATTCCAATCAAAGTAACATGACAATAAGTAATATATAACACAAGATTTGGATTTGGTTACCAAACTAAGGTTGCAAATAGTCAAGGTTGAATAAAAGGGTTGATAAATCAATGGATGGTGACATTAGGGTAGAGTGGGCTTCACCACTGCTACCTATCATTCACTCTCTCACTGCATTATATTAAGCATGAACATATATATTTTACGGCCGAGAAAATCCCCATTTTTTTGGCGTCAGGACAAAAAACCAAACAAACATCACTATGAGTTGACCTCCGCGTTACCTAAAGATCATACATTTACTGCCTCAAAAATCACCTATCCAAAATTCTCATGAAGAATTTAACTAGAATCAAATCAATATTCTAGATCTTGGGTTTGTATTTATCTACACCGAAGCTCATGACAAACATGTAAACTTTGTCAATAGGTAGGCATACAAGCATAAAATGACGATTCATTCTAAACATGCAATTGTCCATACAAAAATAGATGCATATATAAGAACAAAACTGGGTGGAGGGACTACTCCCAACACTCTAGAGAGAGGACTACCCCGCTTATGGCTGCTACAACATAAGAAATAAAAGAACAAAGGAAGAAAGTCATGATCACACAAAAAGGTAAAAGGTGTTTGTGGTGTGTGGAAGTTTGTCTTCAAGATCTAGAATGGTGGTAGTTGACATAACAATAGATCTACACCTGTATGTTCATCAGAGGTGGTATTCAATAATGGTTCTTCCTTCTTAAAGGTTGGATCTAGTTGTTGTTAGGAGACAACAACAGTTGACGACGATGGAAGTTGTCAATCAATGGATGAAGGCGTTGTCCTCTGGAGCATCCTTTGAGATCAAAAGATATAAGACTTTGTAGAGATGGACAATATTTAGTTGGTGTCTGCAAACCAATGGAAAGGGTTGATGGTTGCTGAAGGTCGAAGGTGAGGAGCAAAACTAGCAACCTTGTGGCATAAAATGATGGATCCCCTTATGTAGGTTTTCCCCTTCTATAAGCATAGGGTAGGGTTTGGAACCCTGCCAACTTCCATGGAGTGAAGTCTCAGTGCCACCATGAAGGTGAAGAGGCAACGATGATGCATTGTTGATCTACATTAACTCCGTCTACAGACGAGGAGTCTTGTGATATTCAGTGCAACCGTTGGTAGGCATATGGTCATAGAGCGATCATTCGAAGGTGATGCAAATCTACCTTTAGAAGGCATCGAGGAATAGCCATTGGTTGTCAGGAGCATAGATGTCATCAGAAGGCAGATGCAGTGCGACCATCAGAAGGCATGTAGGGTTTCCTTTAGAAGGTTATGCAGGTGCACCATCGATCGTCAGGTGCAGAATAACCTATAGAAGGCAATGCAGATGCGCCATTAGAAGGCAAGTGTAGGTCATCCATCAAAAGGTTAAGTTGGGATGACAACTAAAGGATGGCAGAGTGGTGCAAACTGATGGCTACACAAAAGTTAGCCCACCCCCACACAGGGGGGATATTGGCGTGAGATTGAAGGACTGCGTCAATGGAGCATCAACCAAAGGATCTATCAATCGATGGCATAGTAGTTCTATGAAATCTGATGGATTGATAGATGGACTACAAATCAATTGAACTTCATCAACTGATGGAGGATTGGATAATAGAAAATATGGTCCATTTTATCAAAAAAATATGGGATTGACGGCCTCCTACATGCCTCTCATGTATTGAAGTTAAAACTTGCCACTAAACTAGCAATTTGATTCAAAACATTATAAATTATGATAAAATGAAGAAAACCTAAAAGCAAGCTAGTTCTAAGCTAAAATGATGAAAATGGGTGCAAAATTACGATGAAAATGCAGCAAAATATGGGATGAATATACATTCATCATAACTCATCTACTCACCTAAAAGATGTGGTAAACCACGAGGTGATATCCCCAAGTCCCAATGATGATACATAATGACTAAGACATCCATCACTTACCGAATAATGGGCAATTAGGTGGGAATCATGTGTTCTTCAATTCTCATGTTGTTTTGAATAGTGTTTTCACAAATTGGGGATTGTGAATTTCAATGGTTTCAGTGCATGTAATGATCTAAAATGGTCTCAAAATAAATGTTAAATACACATAAATTGAATGGCGAAGTCATCATCAAATATGAGCAATGCATAATCCTAAACTCAACATTCTCCCCCTTTTGGAGGATGATAAACCATTCCTAAAAATATTGAAAGAAATACAATTTGGATCACTTACCTCACCATCTGTGAGGGATTTACATGTATTTAAAATAGATACCCCCCCTACAATTATGAGTTTTCCTACATGTTTTGCTAGTTTTATAAGAAATGACACATTCCATCCACTTCCATTACTTTCTAACGTATAATTAAAGAAAATGTAATAAGCCATTTCACTATTTTCATATACTTTCTCACCATTTGTCATATCAAAAATTTAGAGGGGTAGAAGAGCATAACAAAAGGTCTTGTCAACCAACACGACCATAAAAAGCATGTTATGTATCAAAGGATGGGAATTTCCTTAAGTCACACATTATAAATACTCAGAGGAACTTGAACTAGAAAGATCTTCATAGGATAAGCATGTTTGAGTACATAAACAAGATAATTTAGAAGAGAACATGTGTCTATGTGTGAATATGCAAAGTATACAACCATGAAATACAACTTGAGAAGTCATAATGTAAAATAAGGTCTTTATACATGTATCCCATCTAGTACATCCTAAGCTCACAAAATATATATGTAGGACACTCAAGACTAAGGTCTAGCTATATATGGAAGGATCATAGTTGTGACCCTCCAACGTGCCACACAATGAGATTACTCAAAACAAAACACGAAACTAATGCTAATCAACCAGGTTACCAGAAAACACAGGGAATTAAGACCAATTTCACATAGGCACTAAAGCAAAAACTTATCACATTTGAGTCCACATGAAGCCACCTGCATTACATATCTCATGCCAAAGATGTACACATCACTGTTCAGTGGCTATCATGCCACAAACTTGTTACATATGATAATATGTCCATATACATACAAACCATATTTGTACAACCATGGCCTATTGACAAATTTTGTGTCGATATATACAACAAAAAAAGCTCCCCAAGGACCTAAGAGTATAGGGATGACACATAGAACTCTACTACAAAACACTAGCAGCATGTCCAACCTTTAACATCTATTGTTCCTCTTATTGCTCAACCTCAATCACATGATATCTACCACGTCGTGCACGACCATCTAAAAGACATAGAAACCCATGGGGTGAGACCAAACATCCCAGTAAGAGATATAACTCTCCGTCACAACTATTATAAGCACAGAAGAACTTAAAGCAGCAAGACAACACATATTATCAAGATGAGTAGATTCAACTAAATGATATGAATAAAATATTTAAAACTATTTAAGTAGTTAGGCATTTCCAACTAAGCAGTAGAACATCTTATACTCCAAGAAGGAATATGAATAACATGTATAATAGTTGATTTCCCTTACCGCATTATAATTCAAGAAATCAATACAAGGATAAGGCAAAGGGTCATCCAGTGTGAGTCGTGTTTAACCCTAAGCAACTATACTACATGGTTGTATTACATCTTTTATCTTGCCATGAGGATTTGAGTCGTAGCACTCAAATCTAGTTGACCACTATGAAGTCAAAATTGATGCCATACAAGATTAATGGAAGAGTCAAACTCCATGATCTTCTCCTACACTACTTGGTCAGTTTGAGTATGCACCGTAGTGACATATAGCCAAACTGCAAATACAACAACTTATAGTCAAAGCTATAGTCATGTAGAGACAACAACTCATAGTCAAGGCTATGGTCATGTAAAACATCTAGCCCGCCTTGGTACAGGTCGTGACGCTAGAAAACAACATATATAACCCAATAAATGAGGTACAATCACAACTGTCCTCTATCACATCATATCACATGCTCATCATCGAGACCCGACCATAGCCATTCTCAAAACACTTGGTGTCAATATATCAAGGACATGTATTCACTTGCACCTCATATGATACACGGTTCTAACAAAACACCATAAACTAAGTGGAAGCGTTCATCAACAACGGATTACTGAAAATCACTAAAAATTAAAACCTTTTATAAAGAGATCCAACAAAGGGAAAAATCTTTTAAAAGAACCAAAGTAATTCAATTACATTTTGGTTCACAAGTGCATATGTTGTATCATTTCATCTCAAGATTACAACATCAACTACTCTGTTAAATTGTACACATGCAGTATATGATCATTGAGGCATCAAGCCAAAATCTCAGATTGATTCATTAAACTAACTACTGACTCCAAGGACCTGAGAGTACAGAGACGACACATAGGACTCTATATACAAGACATGACAGCCAGTGTCTTCACCTAAGAAATCATTGTTGCCCCTGTTGCTGCTACTCTTCCCCTATTGTAGGGTTTTTGCCTCTTCCTCCGTGTCTACCTAAAAAGTTGGACCCCACGGGGGTGAGACAATGAAATTTCCCCAGCGACAGATATAACTCTCTGCCAGAAATGTTATTATTGTAGTTTAATAGAATAAAATTGAGCAGAGGAATCATATATATATTCAACAACAGATAAATCATTATTTAACATATTAGAGCATTATTCTTATTCAAGCATTTCAGTTATAACTTGATAAATCAACATGTCACTTATCCAATAAGGAATATGAAGAACATGTATAACATTTATCCGATATACTAAGCAAGATAACATCAACCGATGATTCTTGTATTTCAACTTTAAGCAAATACGCTACACGGCTGATTATATTTTACAATCATGCTTAATGCCCTGAAGAGATGAAGTATACCATTCATGCTCCAACCGACCACGATTACGTTAAGCATTAGTACCACACAAGGTCAATGGAAGAGCCGGAATCCAAGACCTCATCCTTCTCGGTCAGTACAAGATTATTCGGTAGAGACATCACGTGTCAAACTGCAAATAGCTTGCCAGGGTATAGTGGCATCTTCGCTATAGAGTTATAGCCCACAACATATACTCTCTTCAGGGTTATGGCCTGTAGCCAATGCCTGGAATCATATCATGGAGTCATGGCCCGTAGCCATACTCATACTGGGTTATGGTCCGTAACCAATCCCGTACATAGGATATAGCCCGCAGCCATTCCTATGGGGCATGAGGATATAATTTCCCAATTACCCCCACATATTCAAAAATATGCGCTCCGAGTGTTAACTCGTTTCACCATTCAACAAATTCTAACGTTGATGGATCTGTGGTCAGGGCAACTACATTATATGATATCACTTGATTAATTAAGTGTATTATCATATTCTTTTAGCATCAGACAAGTTTCCAAACATCAATTATTTTAACAATTGCTACAAAGAATGTGTAATACTTTCATCAAGTACTTGTTCAAATCTTTAATAAGGCATTGGGATCTTAATCCCTCATCTCATCAGGAGCATTCTCATCCTTTCACAAACTCATCATCATGATTATAGAAAATGAGTATTCAAACCCTTAGTTCGATAAAGAACACTTGTTACCACTTATCAGGTAACCAAAACACCTTCAGGTCATCTGACCAAGGTAAACATGATACTTGCTGCACAAGCATCTCACATGGCTCACATGGCCCATTTCATCTCTTGTTACCTCTCACTAGGCAATAAAGCATGTTATGGCTTACAAGGCCCATTAATAATAATAAATGAAACATCATAGCTCATACCTGGCTATGCTCATCATCTCATGATACCTGCATGGTTAGTATACATGATAACAATTTTACCAATTACATATCAGCATCATGTTATGCAAGGGAAACACCACTAATCCCTTATTAGGGTTAGGGTTTCCCAATTCATATTAATTAGGGTTACTCATTCCCTTACACAAATTAGGGCTAGGTTTTCAAATTAGGGTTTCATAACACATAGCATCACCCTGGATTAGGGTTTCATATCACATTACCCTGTATCAGGGTTCCACATTACATCCTTACCTTGAATTAAGGTTTCTTATAACATTTCCCTAAAATTAGGGTTCATATAGTTTTACCCCAAAATTAGGGTTTTCATGAAGCATTCCCTTAAATTAGGGTATTTCATTAAATACCCTAAATTAGGGTTTCTCATATCATTACCTTAAATTAGGGTTACACCATTACCCTAGATTAGGCTTGCACCTAACATTGCCCTAAATTAGGGTTAGGGTTCATCACCCTTCTCAATTAGGGTTTCATGATCTCTCTAACAAGGATCATACCCTAATTACATATTGTATTCATTTTGAGAGTGTTGAGGTTTAATCACTACATGATTATCACTCATGTATATGTTCCTCTCTCTCATCCTCTCTAGGAGGTTAATTATATCAGACTTGATTAGATTAAGTTAGCCCTTTATTCAATTGCATACATTTAGGGTTAGCATAGTGTATTGAGGCATTGCTTCCATAAGCATCAAAGGTTAACCACTCAAAAGGTACTAATCATTTGAGTATCTTGAAGGTACAACCATTGTAATTACCTTTGATGAACATCGTCAACACTCATGGGGTTAATTGTACTTACATGGTTTGAATCAATTAGACCTTCAAACATTCTTGAGGTATTAAACCTTCAATTGGTATTAAACCTCAAACAGTCTCAAGACTGTTTGGTCCAAACCACCTTGAAACCAAATGGACTAATTGGGGTTTCCTCCAATCAAATTGATTTAGGATTTGTACTCATTGAATCATGAATCGATTGAACTATTGAAGGTACATCAGATTGTAAACCTTGAATCTCCAACCATTCACCACAATCAACCATTGACCTCCAAACGGTCTTGAGATCGTTTGAGTCAAACCACCTCAAAATCGATTCCCTCAACTAAGGTTTTAATCAATTCAATCGATTAGGGATTGCAATTGGTAGGTCATACATTAATGGAACCTTTAAAATCAAATCAATTGAAGCCAATGGATCAACATCCAATAACATCAGCACTTGACCTCCAAACGGTCTTGAGACCGTTTGGTTTCAAACGATCTTGAGATTGTTTGGTCTCAAGTCATTGAAACTGTTTGCACTAGATTTTTGTTAAGGTGTGTGCTTAAGATGATTTCATCATCATCAAGCTTCGGTCCTTCAAAAACTACTACCATTCTTATGGTAATTCCATCAATTGGATCAAGGAATTTTAAGAAGAACAAAATGATCAACAAGTGATGAAGGATTGAATGTAATAATAACATTTAAGGGTTCAAGTTATATAACCCGCCTTCAAAGTTGAAACCAAACTTCAAGCTTCACGTCCTAAATGGTGAATGAAGCTTTCTCAACCTCCCAAGACTCGTCCTTAAGCTTTTGAGTGAAAAGAAATGGCTAGGATTGAAGATTGAATGGAGAAAAGAAGAAATTAAGCATTGAATTTCAATTTCCACCATGAAATCAAGGTTGAAGATGATTAAGGAGCTTACCTACAGGTTGGAGTTCATCCTCCTGTTGCTCCTAAGCTCCCTTATTCTCGGCCAAAGCAATGAGAGAAAGAAAATCCGAAAAAGAGTCTTCAAGTGGGTGGAAAATGGGATGTATATAAGGAAATTTCAATGAGAGAGAAAGTCTTATAATAATCCTTCAACTCCCCAAATTGGTGTCACTTAACCCCCTCACTTCCTTTCATACGAATATATCCACTCCACCTTCGAATTCCTCTTCATTATCCATGAATTAAAGTAAAAGCAATTAAGCACCTTAATTCATATAATACTAATATCCCATATTTAGTGGATATTACTTTTTAGTTAACAAATGTGAGTGGGCTCTCCACTCACTTGGGATATTTTCGGCGCCATAGAAAGGCATAAGGACGTCCATTCTTATATAATTTCAACCAAAACATTTTTGGTTGAAGGGTAATTCGATTAATATATTTATTTTTGCATTAAATTGAATTAGGGTTTCAATCATGCTTAAATCTCAATTATTTTAATATCAAGATTCTCTCTCCTCCAAAGTGATTCAAATGAGACGCCCCTCTCATTTTATTTTCTCTACATGATGCCAAGAAACATGAGGGACTCTCTAAAGGTGGTATTTTGCATATTGAACCCTAGGTTTTGGGTAAATTGTACATTACACCAAAACTAGGTTTTATTGCACAAACATTGCTTAACAAGCCCTTTCTTGGTGCTCAGGCTATCACAAGCCATGCCTCTGCATCATTATCATTCTTATGATGCTTAAACACTTTAGGAACATTTATCATGTAACATTTGCAAGTTAACCCCTCAGCTTGGGTAATTTGCACTTTAGTCCAAAATAAGCAAAACAGTGTTTCAACATTATTCAAAAAGGACTAAAATTGAAACATAAGTTCCTCTAGGGCATTAATTAATTTTCAAGAAATAAGATCAAGCATATAATTAACTTTATTAAGCAAAACATCTAGGGTAAAAGCATAACCCAGGTCAGGGATGTTACACCTCACATACTCAACAATATGTGCTCTGAGTTTCCTGTGGGAATACCCATTTCACCATCCAGCAAAGTACTAACGTTGAAGATGGATCTATGACACATGCCACCTACATGATTAGGGTTTCACTTGATTAATTATGCCAATTGAGTGTATTTTAGCACCAATCAAGTTACAGCATATGAATCCTAAATAGTTTCTACGAAGATAAGGGTATATTACCACTCCAAAAGATACAAAATATACGAAGTAAGAACTTGTCACATCATCACATGATACCACTATCTTATAAGGCCATAAACATCATCACATCACTGGATTTCAACTCCTCATCACTGAACTGGAGGATAACACCTCACACTAGACATAAAGCCTCCTCTAGGTCATAAGACCCAAAACACATCATTATCATCTCATCACGCCTCAACCAGGCTCACATTTATCACTCTGTGTCATGCCAAGTGTACCATAACATTGCATACCATGATGTTTATTCAGCAACATTCAAGTTATGCAAGTAGGAGAGAGCAACAATGCATCATCATACCAGGTAACCATACATAAGAACCATATGTTCAGGGATCACTTCGATTGAAGAGAACATTAGGTCATAAAGCCATGCGGTCAAAGAGAATGGTACATCATCACGATCGAAGGCCATGAGCTGAACCAATGACCAAACATCACCACAACTCACCAGCGGTGAAGAAGACTTCACCATGGTCGAAGGCACATCAGAGACCAAGAGCACCACCAAATTCAAGTGGTTGAAGGAAAATCAAACACTCTCAATGGTTGAAGAGGACCATCAAGGTTAGTGACCAAGGAGGGCGCATGCATATGTTCGACCGAAGATATGACCTAGGTCAAAGGCCACTAGGTTGACGACAAACAGGTTGAATACCATACCAGCAACCAAAGGACATCCCACACCGGCTCAACGACCGAAGATCAAGGGTAAACCAAGTGATCAAATCCAGGGAAAACCTTCTCAACGACCATCACACTTCACCAAGCATGCAACCACATGAACCATAGCATGAAGAACATCTAAGAGAGAAAAATACTCTCAAAACATGATAAAAATAGGTGGTTATCAACTTGCAAATTGAAACTTCAAAGGAGAAAAACATAAGAAACTAAAAGTGTTCAAAACCCTAGAATCAAGCACCACATGTGATCAACATGTAATCCATGAGATGAAGGGTGAAAATACAAGGTCAAGCGCATGAAAATAGAAACAAACTTCACCTCATGCAAAAGAACCGAACCAAGAAACAAGGTAGCAAAACCCAAAAATGAGATGCATGCAAAACCATAATCATCACATCCACTATAGCTCAGACACATAAATTAGGGTTTATATAAAGAAGCAACTACATGCAAGATCATAAAAGGAACATTACCCTAATCAAAATATCATTACCAAAAGTAAGTAATCACATTTTAGAAAGAGTTGCATGTAGGATTAAAATGCAATGTAGTAGGGGAAGAGAGTTATATAACCCACCTTGGATGATGGTGCAACCACCTCCAAGCAAAATCTCCAAAAGTAAGAGAGAAACCTAGCTTTGATCTCCTCTACAACCAAGCTACTCCACCTCAAAAGAGAAGGAAAAACCATAGGTCAAACGACAAGAAAGAGAACCAAAACTACAAGGCCGAAGAGAACAAGAAGGGAGAGAAAGGGAGAAGAGTTCCTCCACTCAACTTGAGCACTACCTTGGAGAACCAAGGATTTGGCCCAAGAAAGAGGAGTACCTCCATACCAACATAAGCATCGCCATGGTAGCACCATGGATTCGGCCAAAAGAAGAAGAAAGAGACAGGGTTTTGTAAGAAAATGAAAACAAGATGTGGATCACTTACCAAAGGTCATAGAACCACCAAAGATCACCAATGAAGAGTAGATCCAAGCTTGGATCACCACATGCATAGGATCTCGGCCACCAAGCACCAAGGATGAGCTCCTTCACACCACTAAGAACACAAGGTCAAACTCAAGGAGGGAGAGAGGGTAGAGATGGTGTAAAAAGAACGTATGTATAAAATTAGAGGGATACATATACCTAAGGGTAGAGAGAGACCAAAGAGGTTAGGTGTCATGCACGTAAGTGCAACATGCCCACCACACATCAACCATGCAACCTCAAAAACCATGCATGCGAGCTAGGTCATGAAAAACCAAACCAAACCAATGACCTCACTTGGTCCCAGAGGATCATCAGTCGAAGAAGATAATGGCCACAAAGGCTCATGGTCAAAGACATTCAAGAAACCAAGATTTTCAAGTGACCAAACCCTAGGTCAATGACTAAAAGAGAGGATGAGAGTCTCTACAACCGTTGAGACTCCATCACTTACTCAAACCTCTACGACCATAGGGAAAACATCAAGAAGATCCAAGGATGGTTTCTAAAAACCAAGAACATCAAAAGGTCAACACATGGTCATCATCAAAATAGTGCATCTAAGCAAACCCTATAAACAACACTCAACGTATCACCACTTCCCTCCTCATCAAACCAAGGCTCAACAAGGCACCCCATAATGTCATTTTCTCTCTCATGATGCCAAGACACAAAGGGCACAACCTACATGTGACAAATTGCAAGATAACCCCTCAACATGGGTAAATTGAAACTAGGTCCAAAACAAGCATAACAAGCTCACACATCAACCAAAGAAGGCCAAACTGAAAACATAAGCTTGTTACATGTTATTAAGGCATCTCAAGAGATTAGATTAGGGTTTAATCATTTTATTAAGCATATCCAGCACAACCAAGTAGTAAGCTAGGTTAGGGGTCTTACAACCATAAACCTCTAACAAGGATTTTGCCCTCGAAATCCTACACGAAAAGAAACGCTTCCTACGCATCTCCTCAAACTCCCACATGGATTCCTCTACACCATGAAAATGCCACAAACCTTAACCAGAATGATATCGTTATTCTTCAACTTCTTGATCCTCCTATCCAGGATCAACACGAGACCCTCCATGTAAGATGCGTCCTCATCTATCTCATCCTCTACGGGTTGCAAAGCCAACTCAGTATCAGGGTGACACTTACTCAACATCCAAAGATGAGATATCGGATGCAACCCGTGCAACTCAGGTGGCAACTCCAACTTATAGGCCACCTTTCCAACACATGCCACCACTAGGCAAGGTCCCATATATCTAGAAGCCAACTTACCCTTCTTCCCAAATCGCAAAAAGCCTTTCCAAGGAGAGACCTTGAGGTACACTCTGTCTCTTACTTGGAACTCCAACAACCTACACTGGTTATCAGTGTAAGACTTCTACCTATTTTGTGCAGCCTTCGACTGTTGTTGAATCATCTTTATCTTTTTTGTTGTATGATGTACAAGCTCAAGACCCAAAAGTTGATACTTTCTAGTCTTGTACCAATGAAACAGAGATCTGCAATGTCTCCCATACAAAGCCTTATAAGGTTCCATATCAATGCTCCTTTGATAACTGTTATTGTAGGCAAACTCTATCAAACTGAGGTGCACATCCCAACTGCCCAAGAACTACAAAACATAGGCTCTCAACAGATCTTTCAAGATCTGGATTGTCCTCTCTAATTGTCCATCTGTATGGGGGTGAAAAGTAGAACTGAACTTCAACTGCATACCCATAGCGTTGTGTGCAGACGCTCCCAAAAGCGACTGGTAAACTGAGGACCTCAGTAAGATACGATGGTTGCTGGGATACCGTGAAACACACTATCTCATATACATATATGTGTGCAAGCTTCTCTATTGTGTATGTTGTCTTCATCAGAAGAAAGTGTTTTGTCTTTTTCAACCTATCAACAATCACCCATATGGAGTCATGACCATTAGCTGTCCTAGGAATTCCAACCACATAGTCTGTAGTAATATGATCCCACTTCCACTATGGTATGGGCAACAATTGTAAAGTCCATGCATGCTTCTGATGCTTTGCCTTAACCTACTGACACACATGACACTTTGCCATGAACTCAACCACGTCACACTTCAGTCCAGGCCACCAATACAAATCTTTTAGGTTGTGATACATCTTGGTGCTAACTGGGTGCATAGCATACATTGAAGAGTGAGACTCTTCCAAAACCAACTTCCTCAGTTCATCAACATCAAGAACCACTGCTCTACCGTTGTAACACACTGTTTCGTCATGTGACTCGTGGAAGCCATCACGCTTCTCGCTGCCAAACTCTGCTCGGATCTACTGTATCACAGTATCATCACGTTGTGCACCTATGATCTATTGCCTCAACATAGGCTTCACCTCTAATAGTGCTAACAATCCTGCTAACAAGGACACCTCCATCTTCACATTCATTTGACACAAGGAGACCGACGTGTTTCTCTTATGGCACACCAAAGAGCATAATTGTGCCTTATCCACAAATGGTGACGATGAAGACTTCCTGCTCAAAGCATATGCAACCATGTTTGCCTTCCTTGGATGGTCGTCTATGGTGCAATCATAGTATTTAATCAACTCCATCCAACGTCTCTGCTACACGTTCATCTCTTGCTGCAAAAAGTTGTATTTAAGATTCTTGTGGTCGGTGAAGATCTCACACTTTTCACAATAAAGGTAGTGTCTCCATATCTTCAAGGCATGGACCAATTCTGCAAGATCTGGATCATGTATTAGGTAGCTCTCCTCATGTTTCTTAAGTTGTCATGAAGCAAAAGAAATCATGTTCTTCTCTTGCATCAACATGCAACCCAAACCATTCTTTGATGCATCACAGAAAACTATATAACCCTTCCCTTGTTCTAACAACACTAGCATTGGTGCACTAGTCAACTTCTCCTTTAATAGCTGGAAAGAATGTTGACACTTGTCATCTCAGACAAATGCCACATCTTTCCTCATAAGCTTTGTTAGGGGCAATTCCACTGTGTGGAAGTTCTTGATGAACCTCCTCTAGCAGCCTACCAAACCTAGAAAACTGTGAACTTTTGTCGATGTCTTTGGTTGTTCCCATTCTAACACAAATTGAACCTTCTTGAGATTTATACACACACCTTCAACTGATATGAAGTGTCCTAGAAAAGACACCTCCTTTAACCAGAACTCACACTTGCTAAACTTAACATACAACTTGTGATGTCAACCACGAACTCATAGTGACCATACCTCATCCTAAAAGCTGACTTGGGTATGTCATCCAGCTTGATCCGCAATTGATGATATCCTGACCTTAGATCTATCTTTGAGAATACTACAACACCCCTCAACTGATCAAATAGACCATACATCCACAGTAAAGGATACTTATTCTTGATCATCACTTTGTTCAACTATCTATAGTCTATGCACAACCTCGTGGAACCATCCTTATTCTTTACAAACAAAATGGGAGCAACCCAAGGTGAAGTGCTTAGTCTGATATAACCTTTATCAAGCAACTCTTGCAACTATTTCTTCATCTCTTGCATCTCATCTGGCGCCATCCTATATGGTGTATGTGCTATTGGCTACATACCGGGCACCATATTGATCTCAAAATCAATCTCTTAGGGTGGGGGAACATCATTAAACTCATCTGGAAACACATCTTAAAACTCATAGACAATTGGAACCTCCTGGATACTCAGACTCCTCGCCTTGGTATGCACCACATGTGCCAAGAACGCATCACAATCCTATCTCATCAATCATTCTACCATCATCACTAACACCAAACATGTAAGGATAATCTTCCTATCTCCTTGGAAGACCCATGACACACCACCATCGACAAACATCACCATTTTGGAACTAAAGTCCAAAACCACCTGATACTTCTCCAAAGTATCCATTCTGAGGATCACATCAAATCCATGAATGTCAAGTGGTACAAGATCCAATTAGATGTTGCATCTTGTAAAAGAAAGGAAACATGAAGGACACACCTCCCGTAACTCGAAAGAACCAACCAAAGGGGTTTCTAAGTGAATACTATCACATCTACAACTAACATGCAAGGAATAAATAGTAATCACGTCTTTAGTGATAAAAGAGTGCATCGCACTCGATCCAACCAAAACATATATAGAGCAAGAAGAAGATAAATGAGAATGAAATAACTCCATTTGACATGTCATGACTTACGGATTGACCAATCCTCCCGACTGACTCATAGCATAGAATTGAGTTGTTGCCTGTTGTCCCCCTCTTCCTCTGTTGGCTTGTCCAGAAGAACCACCCTACGACACTTGACTGCATCCTCTGCCACTGTTGAACTATTGTCACTGTTGTGACCCTTGCTGACTCTGTCGTAATTGTTGGGTGAAATTTTCATCCTTAATTGGGAGAAACCACCTTGTATGCCCAACATGTCCACACATGTAGCAAGTCTTGGTCTCATACCATGGCATGGACGACCCTGACACTAACACTAATGCATCACTGTGGCCTCTTGTTGGTGGAAAGCTACAGCTTCTACCTTTGCTTGGTGACCACTGCGACTAACTCACCAATCTCTACTGTGACAGTGGTGCTAAAAACCCAGGCTTCCTAAAGCCTCTAAGTGATTGTTCTTGATACCGTGCATGCCTCTTCTTGGCATCAGTCTCACGCTTCTCCACCACTGACCATTCCACTCTTTTGACCAACTCCACAAATGCGAAAAACTTCTCTCTATTCTCTAAAGATGACATCGACGTTGTCAACTTTGTGCTCAAACCCTTCTCAAACCATCTGATCCTCTCCTTGTCTATAGCTGCCATATGCAGACAAAACCTTGGAAGCTCCATGAACTTTGATTCATACTTGTTGACGGTCATAGATCCTTGCCAAATTTTCTCAAACTATGCGACCTTCTCATCCAGATAGATCTTTGGGAAGTAATGACTCACAAACTCTCGAAGGAACTCTTCCCAATTGATCACCATGCCATGCATTTTCTCCTTCTCAATGCCCCACCAATGGTCAACACTCCCCTTTAATAGGTACACTACATGCTTCACCTTATCCCTATTGGGTATATTGAGGATCTTGAAGACCTTCTCTAGCTCTCTCAACCACGTATCAACATTTTTCGGGTCTATCATACCCACATACTCAACCGCCCCTACACACCTCAACTTTTCAAAGGTCTTCCCAGAACCCAAAGGTTCTACATTGGGGACTACTTCTCTCGCTTGATGTGGGGGCATTCTGTCTGCCATATGCATCATCGTGGTAATGAACTGTCCAAACATGGACTGAAAAGCAAGATTGGCCACCACAACTGGGTCAAAGTGGGGCATCTCAGGCACAACATCCACCCTATCTTGCCTCCTGGCACCACCACTTGGTGCAGTAATACTACTCTCAACAACATGTTCTTTGTATTCTCCAACCATCTTCTCTTTCTTCTTCTTCTTCTTCTTCGTAAGAAGAAGTCACCATAAGACAGTTTTAAGGATACTATAATAGACACAAACCCCATTCCTATGTCCCTAAAGACTCAATGAACGTAGAGATTTGATACCAACCAAATTGTGATGCACAAACACGCCACACAATGAGATTACTCAAAAAAAAAAATGCGGAAGTAATGCCAATCAACTAGGTTACCAGAAATTACAGGGAATTAAGATTGATTTCACATAGGCACAAAAGCAGGAACTTATCACATCCGAGTCCACACGAAGGAGCCTACATTACATATCCCATGCCAAAGATGTACATGTCACCATTCAGTGTCTATCATGCCACAAACCTGTTACATATGATAACATGTCTATATACATACAAACCATATTTGTACAACCCTGGCCTATTGAAAAAACTCATTTTGATATACATAACAAAAAAATCTCCCCAGGGACCTAAGAGTACAGGGATGACACGTAGGACTCTACTACAAAACACTAGAAACATGTCCAACCTTTAAAAACTATTGTTCCTCTTACTGTTCAGCCTCAACCACATGATCTCTACAACATCGTGCATGACAACCTAAAAGATGTGGAAACCCATGGGGTGAGACCAAACTTCTCGATGAGCGATATAACTCTCTGCCACAACTATTATAAGCACAGATAAACTTAAGCAACAAGACAACACATATTATTGAGATGAGCAGATTCAGCTAAATGATATGAATAAATCATTTAACACTATTTAAGCAGTTAGGCATTTCCAACTAAGTAGTAGAACATCTTATACTTTAAGAAGGAATATGAAGAACATGCATAACAGTTGATTTCCCTTACCATGCTATAATTCAAGAAATCAGTACAAGGATAAGGCAAAGGGTCATTCAATGTGAGTCTGTATTACATCTTTTATCTTTCCTTGAGGATTTGAGTCGTACCCCTCAAATTGAACCGACCACTACAAAGTTGAAATCGGTGTCATACAAGATCAATGGAAGAGTCAGACTCCATGTTCTTCTCATGCAATACTCAGTCAATTTGAGTCTGCACTGCAATGACATTTAGTCAAACTACAAAGACAACTTCTTATAATCAAAGCTATAGTCTTGTAGAGATAGCAACTCATAGTCAAGGCTATGGTCATGTAAAACACCTAGCCCACCTTGGTACATGTCACAACTCTAGAAAACAACGTATATAACCCAATAACTGAGGTACAATTGCAGTTGTCCTCTATCACATCATATCACATGCTCATCACCGAGACCCGACCATAGTCATTCTCAAAACACTTGGTGTCAAGATGTCAATGACACATAGTCACTTGCACCTTGCATACTCAACAATATGTGCTCTTGGTTTCCCGTGGGAATACCGGTTTCACCTTCCAACAAAGTACTGATGCTGAAGATGGATTTATGGCACATGACACCTACATGATTAGGGTTTCACTTGATTAATTAGGCCAATTGAGTGTATTTTAGCATCAATCAAGTTACAACATATGATACCTAAATAGATTCTACAAAGATAAGGGTATGTTACAACTCCAAAAGATATAAAACGTACGAAGTAAGAACTTGTCACATCATCACATGATACCACTGCCTTACAAGGCCATCAACATCATCACATCACCAGGGGATTTCAACCCCTCATCACTGCATTGGAGGATAGCACCTCACACTAGACATGAAGCCTATTCCATGTCATACAACCCAAAACACATCATCATCATCTCATAATGCCTCAACAAGGCTCATATTTATCACTCTGTGTCATGCCAAGTGTACCATAGCATTGCATGCCATGATGTTTATTCAACATGCAAAATTCAAGTTATGCAAGTAGGAGAGAGAAGAATGCATCATCATACCAAGTAACTATACATAAGAATTATATGTTCAGAGATCACCTTTGATTGAAGAGAATAGTAGGTCATAAAGCCATGTGGTCGATTAGAATGATACATCATCATGGTCGAAGGCCATGACCCAAACCAACGACCAAACATCACCACAACTCACCAACGGTCGAAGAAGACTTCACCATGGTCGAAGGCACATCAAAGACCAAGAGAACCACCAACGTCAAGCGGTTGAAGGAAAACATCTAAGAGAGAAAAATACTCTCAAAACATGATCAGAATAGGTGGTTGTCAACTTGCAAACTGAAACCTCAAAGGAGAAAAACATAAGGAACTAAACATGTTCAAAACCCTAGAATCAAGCACCACATTTGATCAACATGTAATACATAGTGAAATCCCAATATCAAGCACATGAATGAAAATAGAACCAAAATTCACCTCATGCAAAAGAGCCAAACCAAGAACCAAGGTGGCAAAACCCAAAAACGAGATGCATGCAAAACCATCATCATCACCGTCGACTATAGCTCGACCACATGAATTAGGGTTTAGATAAAGAAGCAACTACATGAAAGATCATAAAAGGAATATTACCCCAATAAAAATATCATTACCAACAACAAGAATCACGTTTTAGAAAGAGTTGCATGTAGGATTAAAGTGCAATAACAGTAGGGGAAGAGAGTTATATAATCCGCCTCAGATGATGGTGCAACCACTTCCAAGTAAAATCTCTAAAAGTAAGAGAGAAACCTAGCTTTGATCTCCTCCATGACCAAGCTAGTCACAACCTCAAAAGAGAAGGAAAAAACCCTAGGTCAAAGGGCAAGAAAGAGGACCAAAATTTCAAGGATGAAAAGAACAAGAAGGGGGAGAAAGGGAAAAAAATTCCTCCACTGAACTTGAGCACTACCTTGAAGAACCAAGGATTCGGCCCAAGAAAGAGGAGTACCTTCATCCAAACACAATAACCACCATGGTAGAACCATGGATTTGGCCAAAAGAAGAAGAAAGAGATAGGATTTTTCAAGAAAACAAAAACAAGAGGTGGACCACTTACTAAAGATCAAAGAACCACCAAAGATCACCAAGGAAGAGTAGCTCCAAGATTGGATCACCGCATGCAAAATGATCTCGACCACCAAGAAACAAGGATGAGATCTTCACACAACCAAGCACACAAGGCCGAACTCAAGGAGGGAGAGAAGGTAGAGATGGTATAAAAGGATCATATGAATGAAAGAAGAGGGATACATATACCCAAGGGTAGAGAGAGACCAAAGAGGTTAGGTGTCATGCACATAAGTGTCGCATGTCCACCACACATCATTCATGCAACCTATAAAACCATGCATGCAAGCTAGGTCATAAAAACCAAAGCAAACCAACGACCCCACTTGGTCCTAGAGGACCATAGGTCAAAGAGGATCATGGCCATAAAGTCTCATGGTCAAAGACACTCAAGCGACCAAGATTTTCAAGCGACTAAACCCTAGGTCAATGACTAAAAGAGAGGATGAGAGTCTCTGTGACCGTTGAGACTCCATCACTCACTCAAACCTCTATGACTGCAACAAAAACATCAAGAAGATCCAAGGATGGTCGCTGAAAACCAAGAACATCAAACGGTCAACACATGATCATCATCAACATAGGGTATCTAAGCAAACCTTAGAAACAACATTCAACATATCACCACTTCCCTCCTCATCAAACCAAGGCTCAACAAGGTGCCCCAAAGCTCCATGTTCTCTCTCATGGTTCCAAAGCACAAATGGCATAATCTACATGTAACAATTTGCAAGATACCCCCTAAACATGGGTAATCACAACTAGGTCCAAAACAAGCATAACAAGCTGAAACATCAACCAAACATAACCAAACTAAAAACACAAGCTTGTTACATGCTATTAAGGCATATCAAGAGACTATATTAAGGTTTAAGCTTCTTATTTAGCAAAGCAATCACAAACAATCACTAATGTAGGTCAGGGGTCTTACAATAGTTATCTCCAGCTTTCTCATTTCATGACGTAAGGAATAATGATATGGGTGCATGACCACCTAAAAGATGTGGAAACCCACAGGGTGAGATCAAACGTCCCATCAAGTGATATAACTCTCCGCCACAACTATTATAAGCACAAATAAACTTACAACAACAAGACAACACATATTATATAGATGAGAAGATTCAGCTAAATGATATGATAAAGCATTTAACACTATTTAAGCAGTTAGGCATTTCCATCTAAGTAGTAGAACATCTTATACTTTAAGAAGGGATATGAAGAACATGTATAATAGTTGATTTCCCTTACCACATTATAATTCAAGAAATCAGTACAAGGATAAGGCAAATCGTCATCCAATGTGAGTCGTGTTTAACCCTAAGCAATTATACTATATGACTGTATTACATCTTTTATCTTGCCCTGAGGATTTTAGTCGTACCCTTCAAATCAAACCGAATACTATGGAGTTGAAATCGACGCCATACAAGATCAATGGAAGAGTCAGACTCCATGTTCTTATCATGCAATACTCGATCAATTTGAGTCTGCACCGTTGTGACATTTAGTCAAAGTAAAAAGACAACCACTTATAGTCAAAGTTATAATCCTATAGAGACAACAACTCATAGTTAAGGCTATGGTCCTGTAAAACACCTAGCCCACCTTGGTACATGTCACAACGCTAGAAAAAACGTATATAACCCAATCACTGAGGTACAACTATAGTTGTCCTCTATCACATCATATCACATGCTCATCACCGAGACCCGACCATAGTCATTCTCAAAACAATTGGTGTCAAGATGTCAATGACACATAGTCACTTGCACCTTACATACTCAACAATATGTGCTCTGAGTTTCCTATGGAAATACCGGTTTCACCATCCAATAAAGTATTGACACTGAAGATGGATTTATGGCACATGGCACCTACATGATTAGGGTTTCACTTGATTAATTAGGCCAATTGAGTAAATTTTAGCATCAATCAAGTTACAACGTATGATACCTAAATAGATTCTACAATGCTAAGAGTATGTTACAACTCCAAAATATATAAAATGAATGAAGTAAGAAGTTGTCACATCATCACATGATACCACTGCCTTACAAGGCCATCAACATCATCACATCACCAGGGGATTTCAACCCCTCATCACTGCATTGGAGGATAGCACGTCATAGTAGAAATAAAGCCTCTTCCAGGTCATAAGACCCAAAACACGTCATTATCATCTCATCATGCCTCAACAAGGCTCACATTTATCACTCTATGTCATGCCAAATGTACCATAGCATTGCATGCCATGATGTTTATTCAACATGCAACATTCAAGTTATGCAAGTAGGAGAGAGAAGCATGCATCATCATACCAGGTAACCACACATAAGAACCATATATTCAGAGATCACCTTCGATCAAAGAGAATAGTAGGCCATAAAGCCATACAGTCAAAGAGAATGATACATCATCATGGTCGAAGGCCATGACCCAAACCAGTGACCAAACATCACCACAAATCACCAATGTTCGAAGAAGACTTCACCATGGTCGAAGGCACATCAAAGACCAAGAGCACCACCAAAGTCAAGCGGTTGAAGGAAAACCATCTAAGAGAGAAAATTACTCTCAAAACATGACCAAAATAGGTGGTTGTCAACTTGCAAACTGAAACCTTAAAGGAGAAAAAATAAGAAACTAAACATGTTCAAAACCCTAAAATCGAGCACCACATGCGATCAACATGTAATCCATAGTGAAACCCCAATATCAAGCACATGAATGAAAATAGAACCAAACTTCACCTCATGCAAAAGAACCAAACCAAGAACCAAGGTTGCAAAACCCAAAATGAAATGCATGCAAAATCATCATCATCACCATCCACTATAGCTCGACCACATGAATTAGGGTTTAGATAAAGAAGAAACTACATTAAAGATCATAAAAGGAACATTATCCTAATCAAAATATCATTACCAACAACAAGAATCACGTTTTAGAAAGAGTTGCATGTAGGATTAAAGTGCAATAACAGTAAGGGAAGAGAGTTAATAACCTGCCTTAGATGATGGTGCAACCACCTCCAAGAAAAAGCTCCAAAAGAAAGAGAGAAACCTAGCTTTGATCTCCTACACAACCAAGCTAGTCACCACCTCAAAAGAGAGGGAAAAACCCTAGATCAAAGGGCAAGAAAGATAACCAAAATTTCAAGGCCAAAAAGAATAAGAAAAGAGAGAAAGGGAGAAAAATTCCCCCACTCAACTTGAGCACTACCTTAAAGAACCAAGGATTCGGCCCAAGAAAGAGGAGTAACTCCATCTTAACACAAGCACCACCATGTTAGCACCATGGATTCGGCCAAAAGAAGAAGAAAGAGATTGGATTTTAAAGAAACCAAAAATAAGAGGTGAATCACTTACCAAATATCAAAGAACCACCTAAGATCACCAAGGAAGAGTAGCTCCAAGATTAGATCACCACATACAAAAGGATTTTAGCCACCATGAAACAAGGATGAGATCTTCATACCTTCAAGCACACAAGGCCGAACTCAAGGAGGGAGAGAGGGTAGAGATGGTGCAAAAGGATCATATGCATGAAAGAAGAGGGATACATATACCCAACGGTAGAGAGAGACCAAAGAGGTTAGGTGTCATGCACATAAGTGTCACATGTCCACCACACATCAACCATGCAACCTCTAAAACCATGCATGCAAGCTAGGTCATGAAAACCAAAGCAAACTTATGGCCTCACTTGGTCCTAGAGGACCATAGGTCAAAGAGGATCATGGCCATAAAGTCTCATGGTCAAAGACACTCAAGCGACCAAAACTTTCATGCGACCAAACCCTAGGTCAATGACTAAAAGAGAGGATGAGAGTCTGTGTGACTGTTGAGACTCCATCCCTCACTCAAACCTCTACGACTGTAGTGATAACATGAAGAAGATCTAAGGATGGTCACTAAAAACCTAGAATATCAAACGGTCAACACATGGTCATCATCAACATAGGGCATCTAAGCAAGCCCTAGAAACAACACTCAACATATCACCACTTCCCTCCTCATCAAACCAAGGCTCAACAAGGTGCCCCAAAGTTCCATCTTCTTTCTCATTATTCCAAATCACAAAGTGCATAACCTAAATGTGACAATTTGCAAGATAACCCCTCAACATGGCTAAATCACAACTAGCTCCAAAATAAGCATAACAAGCTAAAACATCAACCAAACAGGACCAAACTGAAAACACAAGCTTGTCACATGTTATTAAGGAATATCAAGAGTTTATATTAAGGTTTAAGCATCTTATTAATCAAAACAAGCACAACCAAGCACTAAGCTAGGTCAGGGGTCTTATAATAGTCATCTCCAGCTTTCTCATTTCATGATGCAAGGAATAATGATATGGGCTCTCAAGAATGTATTCCACATCAGCATCACTATCTTCACCATATTGATCAATACCAACATCATCATCTGCATCTATATCTTCAAGAACCTCATCAACAACCATCTCAACATCCTTAAAAGGTGGCACCTCATGACGAGGCCATTGTGCATGAATATAAGCCTATGTCATGTAACTAGGTGAAACGAAAGCTAGATGCTATATGAATTTGGCCTCAGTGCCCCACTGGTAGTGAACCAAGTCTACAGGAAACCCAGTTTAGGGAACCATGGAAAGAGAAAGAATAGTAGAGTAAGAGGTGGGTGTAGTTATAGATGGTGAAATAGTATGTGTAGATGATGGAGGAATGATCATGGCAACAACAATATGGTAAATGGAGGATGGGTAACGGGAAATGTCGTAGAAATGATCATATGCACATGAAACATAGTCGATTGAGTGGAATGAAGGCTAATATGGGGGATGTCAATGAGGGGAGGATAGTTCCCTAAAGACATGATTTGAACAAGGTCATCATGAAGGTGGAAATGAACCTGTGACTGGTAGTCATTCTCATAATTTATATATCCCATGAGTTTCTCATTGGATATACAGAATGAGCCATGGGGTGTAGGCATATGTCGTGAAGGTGGAGGAATAGGTTGGGTGGATGGGGATGCATGGGTGGTGGGATTGTTGGGCTGATACCTAGAAGATGATGCTCAAGGGGTGATTTTAGTGTTGATGAGAGAGTTCTTTGTAGATGAAATTTTGATAGGAGTACCTCATATGTCAGAAGGATACTCGAGCTCAAGGGAGAGATCATTGTCAGTTAGCTTTCAGAAGAGAGCACATAAGAGATTTGGGTAGGGTTTATGGGTATTGTGGGTATCCTTATCATAGTAAAAACAAGTCATATGATGCAAGATATACCTAACCCATTTGAACCAATTCCATTAAGTGGATAGTAGACGATCAAATGATGGATATTAGAATTTACCATATAAGCTAAAGGCCTAGCTTGATGTGTTGGAGTAGAAGAAGAGAGAGTTGTTATTTTGGTATCATCATACTCAAATTTCTTGATGGCCATGTGAGTGGCATGCATTTAAAAATGAGGATCATAATGCACATAAAGATTTTTACGATGAATAAGATCAATTATGCCATCATACCTAGAGATCTTGACAACCTCAGGATCATATGCACAAAAGCAATTATGGAGTTTTTTCTTAGATATTTCAAAACAAATTCACACAATCATAGACTTCAATATGGTTGGTTGATGAATAGGGAAGTTTTGTGGTGTAATTCCAAGAAATATTTGCGTAAACTTCACCAAAGGCTTTCTTACTAGAGTTAAATTTGGCATAAGTAGAAGAATGGATAAAAAAACATTTTGAGATGATGGGAATGAAACAAGGTATATCATATTGTTCTAAACCAACATCAACAAATTTTTTGAAAGAAAACGACTTGCGAGAAAGCAAAGTCATGAACACTTTCACAACTAGAAGATGGATCAACTAGATCCCATTGAAAGAGACAATTCTATTATACATAGGAGATGGATTTACAACTCTTTTAATTGTGGGATTAGAGGAATTCTTGTGTTCCTTATAGAGGAACAACATAGTATCAAGAGAAATGTAATGCAAGTAGAAAACTAGGGTTGGAGATGTGAGGGGGAGGGAAATCATGTTAGGGAGAGAGATAATAGGATTTGGAGCTCGGAGGTGGAGGAGATGACCTAATGATGTAGGTTGGTCAATCTGAACTAGTTGAGAGGGTTTTGTCTCAGCCAACACACCCTTATCAGTGAACACAACATGGTGTCATCAGATAAGAAGGGCTCAAGAGGAACTCATTTGACGAACCATAGTAAGAATCTCTAAAGCACCTTGTCGTCCAAGATAGTCTTAGGATAATTTCAACAATGAGAAAACTTGTCAAAATGGTATACATCCATCCAAGCTCAGTCTAAAATGTACCAATAAAACAATGAATGTGAGCCTAACATGTATATAAATGATATATGGACTCATTTGAGTCATCACAAACCATGTAAAGGCGATAACATGTTGAAAAGAAAACCTTTGCCATTTTGCTAAAAACCATGTGTAACAAGGCATCCAATACTCGACAATTTCAATTAAGTACAAGTAGATGATGAGAAATATACAAACATGATAGAGGAATGATAATATCACAATAGATAGGAGAGGAATCGTTCTGAACATTACAGTCTTGGAACGTTTGCTTCATCCATAAGACTTGGGCACAACAACTTCCAACAACTATGTATTCAGCCTAGATCTTTGATAGAGCCACAATGTTTCGTTTCTTAAAGAATCAAGAAACTAAACAAGGTGGTAGGAGGAATCAAGTGCCACTTGTGTACTTTATATCAACTAAGCACCCATCATAATCCACATAACTATATGTGGTTAGAGTAAAGTCCATTGACTTAGGATACCATAGTCTAAAATTTGGGTTCCTAGCTAGGCACCTCAAAATGCTCTTTACAACCACAAGATGGGATTTTTTGGGGCTTCATTGAAATCTAGCACACAAGTCAACACTAAACATTATATCTGATCCAGAGACTGTAAGATATAACAAGCAACCGATCATACATATATAGATCTTCTAATCTACTATTTCACATTCTTCATCTTTATCAAGCTTGGAGGTGTTAAGTATGAGAGTATTAATTGGCTTTGTGTTCTCAATACCAACCCCTTCAAGAGTTCACTTGTGTACTTGCTTTGGTTGATGAGTTCCCATCTATTTTTTTTTTGGTTTGAAGTCCAAGGAAGATTGTAAGCTCCCCAACCATGATAATTCCAAATTCACTATGCATTAGGAAACTAAAATCCTTGAAAAGATCAAGATTAGTATCTCCAAAGATAATATCATCAACATAAGTTTGAAATAATATCATCAGCATAAGTTTTAAAAATAAAAAAATTGTTGCAAGTGTGTTTCAAAAAGAGAGATGAAGTCAACTTTTACCATGAAATAGCCATTGTCAATTAGAAAGGTCTTTGGTTTTGCATGCCAAGAAGTTATACAAGCTTTTTTGAAACCATAAAGAGCCTTTCGTTATAGAAGACATGATTGACATTCTTTTCAAGTTCAAAGTCTAGAGGTTTAGTCACAAATACTCTTTCCTCTAACTCTTCACTTTAAAAAACACTTTTAACATCCATTTGATAAAGCAAGAATTTTTTTTAGAAGAATAAGCAAGTAAGATTCTAATAGATTCTAATTTAGAAACATGAGCATAAGTTTCATCAAAGTCGTCATCACCTTCATGTTGACTACAGCCTTTTGATACAAACATTGACTTCTATTTTACCACCTTTCCATTCTCATCTATTTTGTTCCAATATAACCACTTGGTGCTCATGATGTTTCTATAATTTGGTTTCAGCATAGGATACCATACCTATGTTTTTTTCAAATTGCTCTAGTTCTTCTTATATAGATAGAATCCACTCCACATGCTTAAGACATCCTCTGTCACTATTTGGAATATGTTGTGAGATAAAGACATTGTTTGCTTGTTCTTTGTTGTAATCATAATGTGTCTTCACACTTTTAAAAGGATTGCCTTTATTGAGCTCTTTTGGATCATCTTTTGCAAAGCGGAGAATGAGAGACTTCTTTTCTTCTTCTTGTGAGCATTCTTATTAAACCACCTCTTTACCTTTGTTGTTAATGTTCATATCTTTTAATCTAGGATCACTTCATCTAGAACAACATCATTAACAACATTCTTGGATACAGAGGGGTTATTTATAATGAATTGAACATTGATAGATTCCTCTACTTTAGATCGATCAATGTTAAAGATTTTATATGCTCTACTGGTAGTGTTATAACCAAGAAAGAAATCCTTGTAATAATTGTCATCAAACTTGTTGAGACAGTCTTCAGTGTTCAAAACAAAGTAGGGACAACCGAAAACATGGAAGAAAATTTAGTCATATCTCTACCATGCCTCAACTCAAAGGAGTTTTTCTTAAGCAAAGGATGTGTAAACACTCAGTCTTTCACAAAACAAGCAATGTTAACGGATTATGCACTAAACATCTTGGGAGTGTCATAATCTAAGAGCATTTACCTATGAATCTCTTACAAGGGCATATTATTCCTCTATAAAACCCAATTTTATTGAGGTTAAGTGATAAATAAGAGTTGTGCACATAACCAGATTCATCATGAAATTTTCAAACAAATCATTTTCAAACTCTCCTTCATGGTCACTATGGATATAGGATATTTGGTTTTCAATTGGTTTACAAAGGTTGAGAAAAACATCAAAAATATCCTATTTGACTCAAGAACAAATTCCAAGTAAAGTGAGAAAATTTATCAACAATACTGTGAAGAGTTTGAGTCTACATAGGTCCAGAGAGATCAATATGAAGAAGCCCACGAACTTTCTTAGTACTAAGTACTTCCCTGGACTTGAAAAAATATTTGGTTTTCTTCCCTTGCATATAAGGTTGGCATTCATCATCTTTTCAAAGTTTAATTTAGGAATTCCTTAGACTAATTCCTTTTGCTAAACTTTTTTAATTGATGTGTATTTACATGACTAAGCTTGTGGTGCCATAAAGATATATCATTCTTATTAACTACATAGAACTTACCAAAAATAGGCTTAAATAAACTAAGAACAATAGACTAAAGGGTACTAATTCTAGTTCCCTTATATATGACATTATGAGGAAATCTAAAAGCAACCTTTCAAGTATTGTAAAAAGAACAATATAATTGTTATAACATGGTTTTCTAACACTTATTAAATTGTAATATAGGCTGTAGGGACCTCTCTTCTAATTATATTAATTCCAACCATTAGAGAGAAACCCTAAACCTAAACCTAAACCCATATTAAGAAACAAAACAACTAATTCTTGACAACATGATTAACAATATACGAGAAACATATGTAAATTTTTCCTTTTCCTCATAAAACTCAAGAAAACAAATTTCACAGTAGAAAATCCACATGTCAATTATCACAAATCTCATTCGATTCCATTAAAGCCAAACCAGGTCTCCTTTATAACATGTTCTTTGATGTACAACATTTTTTTTGGGTAACCCAAGAGACTCGTAAGGCTTGCGCCAAGCCCAACCTGGGGAGCTCAGCCCCATCCCGTAAGGAGCATAGCCCATTAAGTCACGCAGAGGTCGATTGTGCTATGGGAGAAACAATTCTGAACAACAACACCAGGGAGATTCGAACCCAGGACCCTTCATGAGGGGCCCTGTGCTGTGACCACCTGAGCTACTACTCGCCGATGATGTACAACATATTATATATACCAAATAAGTAGCACTACAGTAGTGTAATTGCATTGGTTTTTATGGCACATATGTTATTTCCTGCCAAGCAGATGTGATATTTCCTACTCTTTTGGGATGGAAAGGAACCTCATACCGAGGGCAAGGTGTGTGATTTTTGGCCCATGTTTTATATATTTGGGAGATTGGAAGTATTCCTTTCTCTACCAGGTTTTAAGTTTATGAGACTTGGTTGCCTTTGTGTTTATATTGTTCTAGGACTATGTTTATCTCACATGCATGCAAGTTGATGATATGGGGTGTGTGCCCTAATTCTTTACATGTGCTTGTGTGGCACAATATTTATATTTTATTAATGGTAAGTATTCTTTTGTTATCATATGATTTCAATTCCTTTTCTGTTGATACCCATTTGGGTGGTCCTTATCCTTTCTATGGGAAGCCTTTTATATTTGATGTCCTTTATTCCATATATTGCTCAATTTCCTATTTAGTATGTACATACCAGCCTTTGCTGATGTCATCTATTTTCTCTTCTTGTTGGGATATGTTTCCAACCCTGGGTGAAGGACTTGGATAACAAGGCATGAAGTTTTGGACTAGCTTAAGGAGTTAAAGCTTGGAGACAAAGTTGTTATGGCTTAGATTTCCCTCTACTTAGATCCTTATGTTGTATCATACATGTAAACCCTTATGGGATATTATGATGTACTTTTGTAACCTTGTGAATGATTGAATATAGTCATTATTTTTATTGTGTTGCTACACTTTGATCTTTTGCATACCATTACAATAAATTTGGAAAATTTATACCTATTCCAACATACCTTTGAGTGTGTTTGGAATGGACATTAATTCTTCAAAATTTCTTTTAATAAGGGGGTGATCCCGCCTCCTTACAACATGGTATCAGTGCCCGTGGCAGTCAGAATCTGACTATTTCAATTTTGTCTCCCTAGTTAGAATACTTGCCTTACCTTTAAGTGACATGTTTGCCCTAAAGTTGATCAATAGATGATGAAGGTTTCATTTAGGATCATATAGTTTCACATTAGAATAATGATGAATAGATCCTTAAAATACTTACAAGCAAAAGATGCATAAGTAACCATAGTAACTTGAGGTTGTTTAGCTTGACCTTCAGGCAGCTACTAGGACATGAAGTTTAAAGCAAAGGTGTCTAGAAAGGATCAGGGTTCGGGGGCTAGCAAGATTTTCCTCCGTACCACTATCTTGGTTTATGATGACTCCCGAATCCATATGATACTGGCCTGGCTTGAGCTGATATGAAATGTTCAAAATAGCATGCTTTTAGGCAATAGTAGACTTAGACATCTATATGATTTATCTTTTGAGACCCTAATATGTTGAACTAGTCTCCCAGGTGTAAAGACTTGTTTGAGGATGGACAAGAGCAAGTTAACCCATAGTTCATAGTTAGTATTTACAAGTTATGTTTCTTTTATTTGCATGATGCTTATGTAGTTGGATGTAAGGAAGTGTAGTTGAACCTTTTGTACCTAAAGAATGGTTTTGACTTAATAAGATGAATCCTTTAAGGGGTGGTGAATAAGTTGTTTTCTTATATGAGGATGTTTTGATTTCAAGGATGAAATCCCTTTAAGGGGTGGTGTGTTGTAACATACTAGATCTCAGACCCTACCCTAGAAGTTGACATTTTGGACTTAGCAAAACAAGGTTGAAGGTTAGACCTAAATAGATATTTAGTATAACTTCAATGAGATAATGCATGTATAGATCACCTTAATGTAACCTAATGTTCTAACATTAATCTTAGTTTTATAATGGATACATAAAATATGACACATAACTCATTTTGGTGGTAATATGAAGATAAGAAACTTAATTGGATGAATAATTTAGATAACGGGTCATATGACATATCTCTTAAAAAGAAGTCTCAAAAGTGACAAACTTCAAATTCGAAATCTACATATCAAAATTAGTCTACACGTCAAATTTCATCTAATTTGGACACCTTGAAATATTAAGATAAGTTTAGGAGAGAAAAAATGAGTAAAAGGCATAAGATATGAATAATGTGATTATACAACTTCAAAATATGGAAATAATGGCAAATTCATATTCAAAACATCAAATATAACTTGTGGATGAAGTTTGATCCAATATGGATGTTGTTTGTGCAAGTTATGCAATTTAGATACATTCTGGGCTTTTCTGCAATTTACCCAATTGGGAGGTTTTCTTTGCAAATTTTCACATGCATTATAATCCTTATATACTCCCTTACCATTCTCGTGTTTTTGAACCATAGGGTTCCTAGTTGCACCTTGGTTTGAAGGTGTTTCTTTCTAAGGGCATTTTAGGGATTACTCTCTTTATAAATGAGCTTATCTTTAGAAGCTATCAACCAATGGGGTTATTTCTTTGATTGGAGGTCAGTTGGGATGGCTTATAAGTTTCCATAAACCAATATTTGATATTCAAGAAGCCTCTATGAGCAATCCTCTTGCATGGCCATGAAATCCTTAGACAAAGGACACATGGAAAGCTCCATGGACACCTCATGCTTGACTTCTTCCTTATCCATAAAGGCTTGCATGTCCATGGACACCCTTAGCATTGGACACAAGGAAAGTAACTTGAGACCGCATGCTTGAATTCTTCCTTATCCATAAAGGCTTGCATGTCCATGTACACCCTTATACATGACACATGGAAAGTCTCATAGACACCTCATACTTGACCTCTTTCTTTGTATAGCCATATCTACCCCTTCCCAACTCGCGATTCAAAAACTCTTGCTCTCCTTTATTCCCTCTAGCTTAGAGCATCATTCCTACTCTATTTTTCCATGAAGATGTTGTCCCAAGGTAAAAGGAGGTGCCTACCTTGGTGAAGAAGGCTTCTAAGGTTCCAAATTTCTCTATTTAGGATTTCTTAAGCTCCTCCTTGGTGATTTTGACCAAAACTAGTAAGTTTTCTCCTCTCCTTCCCTATTTTCATTTTTTTAGTCTTCCTTCCACCTTCCTACAGGTAGAAACCATGGCCTTCCATGGTGAAACCCCACCTAGAACCCATAAACACCTCATCTCCATGTTCTTTTGTTAGGGTTTTTCACCTCTAAAGTGGAGAAGGTGCTTCTTGCTCGAGATAGGATCTTTTTTGGAGAAACCAACCTCTCTAATCTTGTGAACCTTACTTATTGTACCTATCCACCTTCTCTAGAGGTTCTTTGCAGTCCTAGGCTTTGATCTAGTACTGTTTAGACTCTGAAGTTGAGGTATGATGTATCCCCTATTCTTCTATGTTGAGCAATTCACCTATGCTTATTCATTTTCTTTGTCCTATGGACATTAGCCTATACACAATGTCTTTTCTTTTAAAAATCATGGTTCATGTGAACTACCTTATTTGATATTGATCATGTTATCATGCATATTCTTTTGAACTCTTATCTTATGCTTTGTTCATGATGGAACTTTAAAAGATGGCATGTGATGTCTTTTGCCCACTTATGAGGTGGATGTATATGTTGGTCGCTTATGTGGTGACTAGTTTATATATTCTGACTATACTTTCTACTTTCCTCTACATTTAACATGCTATGTGATTCAGTAGCACTAGAGTAGTGTAATTGCATTGGTTTTTATGGCAAATGTGTTATTTCCTGCCGAGCAGATATGATATTTCCTACTCTTTTGGGATGGAAAGGAACCTCATGCCCAGGGCAAGATGTGTGATTCTTGGCCCATGTTTTATATATTTGGGATATTGGTAGTATTCCTTTCTCTATCAGGTTTCAAGTTTCTGGGACTTGGTCGCCTTTGTGTTTATATTGTTCTAGGGCTATGTTTATCTCACATGCATGTAGGTTGATGATATGGGGTGTGTGCCCTAATTCTTTACACGTGCTTGTGTGCATGGCACAATCTTTATTTTTTATTAATGGCAAGCATTCTTTTATTGTCATATGATTTCAATTCCTTTTCTCTTGATACCCATTTGTGTGGTCCTTATCCTTTCTATGGGAAGCCTTTTATATTTGATGTCCTTTATTCCATATATTGCTCAATTTCCTATTTAGTATGGACATACCATCCTTTGTTGATGTCATCTATTTTCTCTTCTTTCTGAGGTATGCTTCCAACCCTAGGTGAAGGACTTGGATGATAAGGCATGAAGTTTTGGACTAGCTTAAGGAGTTAAAGCTTGGAGACAAAGTTGTTATGGTTTAGATTTCCCTCTACTTAGATCCTTGTTGTATCATACATGTAAACCCTTATGGAATATTATGATGTACTTTTGTAACCTTGTGAATGATTTAATATAGTCATTATTTTTATCCCACTGCTACACTTTGATCTTTTGCATACCATTATAATAAATTTGGAAAATTTATACCTATTCCAACATACCTTTTGAGCATGTTTGGAATGGATGTTAATTCTTCAAATTTTCTTTTAGTAAGGGGGTGATCCCGCCTCCTTACGGCATGGTATCAGAGCCCATGGTAGTCGGAATCTGACTATTTAAATTATGTCTCCCTAGTTATAATACTTGCCTTACCTTTAAGTGGCATGTTTGCCCTAGAGTTGATCAATAGATGATGAAGGCTTGATTTAGGATCATATAGTTTCACATTAGAATAATGATGAGTATATCCTTAAAATACTTACAAGTAAAAGATGCATAAGTAACCATAGTAACTTGAGGTTGTTTAGCTTGGCCTTCAAGAAGCTACTAGGACATTCAGTTTTAATCAAAGGTGTCTATAAAGGATCAAGGTTCGGGGGTTGGTAAGATTTTCATTCGTACCACTAGATTGGTTTATGAGGACTCCCGAATCCATATGATACCGGCATGGCCTGAGCTGATATGAATTGTTCAAAATAGCATGCTTTTAGGTAATAGTAGCCTTAGACATCTAAATGATTTATCTTTAGGGACCCTAATATGCTGAGCTAGTCTCCCAGGTGTACAAACTTGTTTGAGGGTGGATAAGAGCAAGTTAACCCATAGTTCGTAGTTAGTCTTTACAAGTTATGTTTCTTTTTTTTGCATGATGCTTATGTAGTTGGATGTAAGGAAGTGTAGTTGAACCTTTTGTACCTAAAGAATAGTTTTGACTTAATAAGACGAATCCTTTATGGGGTGGTGAATAAGTTGTTTTCTTATATGAGGATGTTTTGATTTTGAGGATGAAATCCCTTTAAGGGGTTGTGTGTTGCAACATACTAGATCTCAGACCCTACCCTGGAAGTTGACATTTTAGACTTAGACAAACAAGGTTGAAGGTTAGACCTAAATAGATGTTTAGTACAACCCCAATGAGCTAATTCATGTATAGATCACCTTAATGTAACCTAATGTTCTAACATTAATTTTAGGTTTTTAATGGATACATAAAATATGCCACATAACTCATTTTGGTGGTAATATGAAGATAAGAAACTTAATTGGATGAATAATTTAGATAATGGGTCATTAATGGGACATATGACATATCTCATAAAAATAAGTCTCAAAAGTGGAAACAAACTTCAAATTCAAAATCTAAATATCAAAATTAGCCTACATGTCAAATTTCATCTAATTTGGACACCTTGAAATATTATGATAAGTTTAGGAGAGAGAGAATGAGTAAAAGGTATAAGTAATGAATAATGTGATTATATAACTTCAAAATATGTAAATAATGGCAAATTCAATTTCAACACAACAAAGATAACTTGTGGATGAATTTTGGTCCAATTTGGATGTTGTTTGTGCCAGTTATGCAATTTTAGGTACATTCTGGACTTTTCTACAATTTACCCAATTGGAAGGTTTATTTGCAAATTATCACATGCATTATAATCCTTACATATTCCCTTACAATTCTCGAATTTTTTAACCATAGTACGCCTAGTTTCACCTTAGTTTGAAGGTGTTTCTTTCCAAGGGCATTTTAGGGATTACTCTCTTTATAAATGAGCTAATCTTTAGAAGCTATCAACCAATGGGGTTATTTCTTTGATTGGGGGTCGGTTGGGATAGCTTATAAGTGTCCATAAACCAATATTCGATATTCAATAAGCCTCTATGAGCTATCCTCTTGCATGTCCATGAAATCCCTATGCTAAGGACACACAGAAAGCTCCATAGACACCTCATGCTTGACTTCTTCCTTATCCATAAAGGCTTGCATGTCCAAGGGCACCCTCAACATTGAACACATGGAAAGTAACTTTAAACCTAATTCTTGACTTATTCCTTATCCATAAAGGCTTTCATGTCCATGGACACCCTTATACATGATACATGGAAAGTCTCATAGACACCTCATACTTGACCTCTTTTTTTATATAGCCATATCTACCCCTTCCCAACTCCCGATTTGAAAACTCTTGCTCTCCTTTATTACCTCTAGCTTAGAGCATCATTCCTACTCTATTTTCCCATGAAGGTACTGCCCCAAGGTAAAAGTAGGTCCGTACCTTGGTGAAGAAGGCTCCTAGGGTTCCAAATTTCTCTATTTAGGATTTCTTAAGCTCCTCCTTGGTGATTTTGACCAAAACTCATAAGTTTTCTCATCTCCTTCCCTATTTTCATGTTTTTAGTCTTCCTTCCACCTTCCTTCAGGTCAGAATCATGGCCTTCCATGGTGAAACCCCACCTTGAACCCATAAACACGTCACCTCCATGTTCTTTTGTTAGGGTTTTCACCTCTAAAGTGGAGAAGGTGCTTCTCGCTCAAGATAGGGGCTTTGTTGGAGAAACCAACCTCACTAAGCTTGGGAACCTTATTTATTGGACCTATTCACCTTCCCTTGAGGTTCTATGTAGGCCTAGGCTTGACTTGGACTATTTAGACTCTGAAGTTGAGGTATGGTGTATACCCTATTCTTCTATGTTGAGCAATTCGCCTATGCTTATTCATTCTCTTTGTCCTATGGACATTAGCCTATACACAATGTGTTTTCTTTTGAAAATCATGGTTCATGTGAACTACCTTATTTTATGTTGATCATGTGATCAATGAGATTCTTTTGAACTCTTATCTTATGTTTAGTTCATGATGGAACTCTAAAAGATGACATGTAATGTCTTTTGCCCACTTATGAGGTGGATGTATATGTTGGTCACTTATGTGGTGACCAGTTTATATATTCTGACTTTACTTTTTACTTGGCTCTACATATGTTATGTGATTCAGTAGCACTAGAGTAGTGTAATTGCATTGGTTTTCATGGCAGATGTGTTATTTCCTACCGATCAGATGTGATATTTCCTACTCTTTTGGGATGGAAAGGAACCTCATACCCAGGGCAAGATGTGTGATTCTTGGCCCATGTTTTATATATTTGGGAGATTTGAAGTATTCCTTTCTCTATTAGGTTTCAAGTTTATGAGACTTGGACGCCTTTGTGTTTATATTGTTCTAGGGCTATGTTTTTCTCACATGCATGCAGGTTGATGATATGGGGTGTGTGCCCTAATTCTTTACATGTGCTTGTATGGCACAATCTTTATGTTTTATTAATGGCAAGTATTCTTTTGTTATCATATGATTTCAATTCCTTTTCTCTTGATACCCATTTGGGTGGTCCTTATCCTTTCTATGGGAAGCCTTTTATATTTGATGTCCTTTATTCCATATATTGCTCAATTTCCTATTTAGTATGCACATAACAACCTTTGTTGATGTCATCTATTTTCCCTTCTAGTTGGGGTATGTCTCCAACCCTTGGTGAAGGACTTATATGATAAGGCATGAAGTTTTGGACTAGCTTAAGGAGTTAAATCTTGGAGACAAAGTTGTTATGGTTTAGATTTCCCTCTACTTAGATCCTTATGTTGTATCATACATGTAAACCCTTATGGGATATAATGATGTACTTTTGTAACCTAGTGAATGATTGAATATAGTCATTATTTCATTCAGCTGCTACACTTTGATCTTTTACATACCATTACAATAAATTTAGAAAATTTATACCTATTCCAACATACCTTTGAGTATGTTTGGAATGAACGTTAATTCTTCAAATTTTCTTTTAGCAAGGGGGTGATCCCACCTCCTTACAACATGGTATCAGAGCCCATGGTAGTCCGAATCTGACTATTTCAATTTTGTCTCCCTAGTTAGAATACTTGCCTTACCTTTAAGTTACATGTTTGCCCTAGAGTTGATCAATAGATGATGAAGGCTTGATTTAGGATCATATAGTTTCACATTAGAATAATGATGAATAGATCCTTAAAATACTTACAAGTAAAAGATGCATAAGTAACCATAGTAACTTGAGGTTGTTTAGCTTGGCCTTTAGGTAGCTACCAGGACATGAAGTTTAAAGCAAATGTGTCTAGAAAGGATAAGGGTTTGGGGGCTGGAAAGATTTTCCTCCGCACCACTAGCTTGGTTTACAAGGACTCCCGAATCCATATGATATCGGCCTGGCCTGAGCTGATATGAATTGTTCAAAATAGCATGATTTTAGGCAATAGTAACCTTAGACATCTATATGATTTATTTTTAGGGACCCTAATATGTTGAACTAGTCTCCCAGGTGTAAAGACGTGTTTGAGGATGGACAAGAGCAAGTTAACCCATAGTTCACGGTTAGTATTTACAAGTTATGATTCTTTTTTTTTGCATGATGCCAATGTAGTTGGATGTAAGGAAGTGTAGTTGAACCTTTTGTACCTAAAAATAGTTTTGACTTAATAAGATGAATCCTTTAAGGGGTGGTGAATAAGTTGTTTTCTTATATGAGGATGTTTTGATGATGAGGACAAAGTCCCTTTAAGGGGTGGTGTGCTATAACGTACTAGATCTTGGACCCTACCTTGGAAGTTGACATTTTGGACTTAGCCAAACAAGGTTGAAGGTTAGACCTAAATAAATTTTTAGTATAACCCCAATGAGCTAATGCATGTATATATCACCTTAATGTAACCTAATTTTCTAACATTAATCTTAGGTTTATAATGGATACATAAAACATGCCACATAACTCATTTTGGTGGTAATATGAAGATAAGAAACTTAATTGGATGAATAATTTAGATAATGGGTCGTTAATGGGCCATATGACATATCTCATAAAAATAAGTCTCAAAAGTGGAAACAAACTTCAATTTCGAAAACTACATATCAAAATTAGCCTACATGTCAAATTTCATCTAATTTGGACACCTTGAAATATTAGGATAAGTTTAGGAGAGAGAAAATGAGTAAAGGCATAAGTAATGAAAAATGTGATTATATAACTTCAAAATATGGAAATAATAGAAAATTCATATTCAAACAATCAAAGAAAACTTGTGGATGAAGTTTGGTCCAATTTGGATGTTGTTTGTGCAAGATATGTAATTTTAGATACATTCTGGACTTTTCTACAATTTACCCAGTTGGGAGGTTTTCTTTGCAAATTGTCACATGCATTATAATCCTTATATATTCCCGTACCATTCTTGACTTTTCGAAACATAGGGCACCTAGTCGCACATTGGTTTGAAGGTGTTTCTTTCCAAGGGCATTTTAGGGATTACTCTCTATATAAATGAGCTTATCTTTAGAAGCTATCAACCAATGGGGTTATTTCTTTGATTGGAGGTTGGTTGGTATGGCTTATAAGTATCCATAAACTGATATTTGATATTCAAGAAGCCTCTATGAGCTTCCCTCTTGCATGGCCATGAAATCTCTAGGCAAGGGCACATGGAAAGCTCCATGGACACCTCATGCTTGACTTCTTGCTTATCCATAAAGGCTTGCATGTCCATGGGCACCCTTAGCATTGGGCACGTGGAAAGTAACTTGACACCTCATTCTTGACTTCTTGCTTATCCATAAAGGCTTGTATGTCCATGGACACCCTTATACATGACACATGGAACGTCTCATAGACACCTCATACTTGACCTCTTTCTTTATATAGCCATATCTACCCCTTCCCAACTCCCGATTTGAAAACTCTTGCTCTCATTTATTCCCTCTAGCTTAAAGCATCATTCATAATCTATTTTTCCGTGAAGGTTTTGTCCCAAGGTAAAAAGGAGACGTCTACCTTGGTGAAGAAGGCTCCTAGGATTCCAAATTTCTCTATTTAGGATTTCTTAAGCTCTTCCTTGGTGATTTTGAATAAAAATAGTAAGTTTTTTCCTCTCCTTCCCTATTTTCATGTTGTTAGTCTTCCTTCCACCTTCCTCTAGGTCGGAACCATGGCCTTCTATGGTGAAACCCCACCTATAACCCATAAACACCTCACATCCATGTTTTTTTGTCAGGGTTTTTCACCTCTAAAGTGGAGAAGGTGCTTCTTGCTCAAGATAGGGGCTTTGTTGGAGAAACCAGCCTTTCAAACCTTGGGAACCTTACTTATTGGACCTATCCACCTTCCCTAGAGGTTCTTTGGAGGCCTAGGCTGGACTTGGACTGTTTAGACTCTGAATTTGAGGTATGATGTATACCCTATTATTCTATGTTGAGCAATTCACCTATGCTTATTCATTCTCTTTATCCTATGGACATTGGCCTATACACAATGTTTTTTCTTTTGAAAATCATGGTTCATGTGAACTACCTTATTTTATATTGATCATGTGATCATGGAGATTCTTTTGAACTCTTATCTTATATTTAGTTCATGATGGAACTCTAAAAGATGACATGTGATGTCTTTTTCCCACTTATGAGGTGGATGTATATGTTGGTCACTAATATAATGACTAGTTTATATATTCTGACTATGCTTTTTACTTGCCTCCACATATGCTATGTGATTCAGTAGCACTAGAGTAGTGTAATTGCATTGGTTTTTATGGCAGATGTATTATTTCCTGCCGAGCAGATGTGATATTTTCTGCTCTTTTGGGATGGAAAGGAACCTCATACCCAGGGCAAGATGTGTGATTCTTGGCCCATGTTTTATATATTTGGTATATTGGTAGTATTCCTTTATCTATTAGGTTTCAAGTTTATGAGACTTGGTTGCCTTTGTGTTTATATTGTTCTAGGGCTATGTTTATCTCACATGCATGCAAATTGATGGTATGGGGTGTGTGCCCTGATTCTTTACATGTGCTTGTATGGCACAATCTTTATGTTTTATTAATGGCAAGTATTCTTTTGTTATCATATGATTTCAATTCATTTTCTCTTAATACCCATTTAGGTGGTCCTTATCCTTTCTATGGGAAGCCTTTTATATTTGATGTCCTTTATTCCATATATTGCTCAATTTCCTATTTAGTATGCACATACCATCCTTTGATGATGTCATCTATTTTCACTTCTTGTTGGGGTATGTTTCCAACCCTTGGTGAAGGACTTAGATGATAAGGCATGAAGTTTTGGACTAGTTTAAGGAGTTAAAGCTTGGAGACAAAGTTGTTATGGTTTAGATTTCCCTCTACTTAGATCCTTATGTTTTATCGTACATGTAAACCCTTATGGGATATTATGATATACTTTTGTAACCTTATGAATGATTGAATATAGTCATTATTTTTATTTTGCTACTATACTTTGATCTTTTCCATACCATTACAATAAATTTGGAAAATTTATACCTATTCCAACATACCTTTGAGTATGTTTGGAATGGACGTTAATTCTTCAAATTTTCTTTTAGTAAGGGGGTGATCCCGCCTCCTTACAGCATGGTATCAGAGCCCATGGTAGTCCGAATCTGACTATTTCAATTTTGTCTCCCTAGTTAGAATACTTGCCTTACCTTTAAGTGACATGTTTGCCCTAGAGTTGATCAATAGATGATGAAGGCTTGATTTAGGATCATATAGTTTCACATTAGAATAATGATGAATAGATCCTTAAAATACTTACAAGTAAAAGATGCATAAGTAACCATAGTAACTTGAGGTTGTTTAGCTTGGCCTTCAGGTAGCTACTAGGCCATGAAATTTGAAGCAAAGGTGTCTAGAAAGGATTAGGGTTTGGGGGCTGGAAGGATTTTCCTTCGCACCACTAGCTTAGTTTATGAGGACTCCCGAATCCATATGATACCGGCCTGGCCTGAGCTGATATGAATTGTTCAAAATGGCATGCTTTTAGGCAATAGTAGCCTTAGACATCTATATGATTTATCTTTAGGGACCCTAATATGTTGAACTAGTCTCCCAAGTGTAAATATTTGTTTGAGGATGGACAAGAGCAAGTTAACCCATAGTTCATAGTTAGTCTTTACAAGTTATGTTTCTTTTTTTTACATGATGCCAATGTAGTTGGATGTAAGGAAGTGTAGTTGCACATTTTGTACCTAAAAATAGTTTTGACTTAATAAGATGAATCCTTTAAGGGGTGGTGAATAAATTGTTTTATTATATGAGGATGTTTTGATTTTAAGGACGAAATCCCTTTAAGGGGTGGTGTGATGTAACATACTAGATCTCGGACCCTGCCCTGGAAGTTGACATTTTGGACTTAGCCAAACAAGGTTGAAGGTTCGACCTAAATAGATTTTTAGTATAACCCTAATGATCTAATGCATTTATAGATCACCTTAATGTAACCTAAAGTTCTAACATTAATCTTAGGTTTATAATGGATACATAAAATATGTCACATAACTCATTTTGGTGGTAATATGAAGATAAGAAACTTAATTGGATGAATAATTTAGATAATGGGCCATATGACATATCTCATAAAAATAAGTCTCAAAAGTGGAAACAAACTTCAAGTTTGAAATCTAAATATCAAAATTAGCACACATGTCAAATTTCATCTAATTTGGACACCTTGAAATATTAGGATAAGTTTAGGAGAGAGAAAATGAGTAAAAGGCATAAGTAATGAAAAATGTGATTATATAACTTCAAAATATGGAAATAATGGCAAATTCATATTCAAAAAAATCAAAGATAACTTGTGGATGAAGTTTGGTCCAATTTGGGTGTTGTTTGTGAAAGATATGCAATTTAGGTACATTCTAGACTTTTCTGCAATTTACCCAGTTGGGAGGTTTTCTTTGCAAATTGTCACATGCATTATAATCCTTATATATTCCCTTACCATTCTCGACTTTTTTAACCATAGGGCGCCTAGTCGTACCTTGGTTTGAAGGTGTTTCTTTCCAAGGGCATTTTAGGGATTACTCTCTTTATAAATGAGATCATCTTTAGAAGCTATCAACCAATGTGATTATTTATTTGATTGGAGGTTGGTTTGGATGGCTTATAAGTGTCCAAAAACCTATATTTGATATTCAAGAAGCCTCTATGAGCTGCCCTCTTGCATGGCCATGAAATCCCTAGGCAAGGACACATGCAAAGCTCCATGGACACCTCATGCTTGACTTCTTCCTTATCCATAAAGGCTTGCATGTCCATGGGCACCCTTAGCATTGGACACATGGAAAGTAACTTGACACTTCATGATTGACTTCTTACTTATCCATAAACGCTTGTATGTCCATGGACACCCTAATACATGACACATGGAAAGTCTCATAGACACCTCATACTTGACCTCTTTCTTTATATAGCCATATCTACCCCTTCCCAACTCCCGATTTGAAAACTCTTACTCTCCTTTATTACCTCTAGCTTAGAGCATCATTTGTACTCTATTTTTCCACAAAGGTGTTGTCCCAAGGTAAAAGGATATGTCTGCCTTGGCGAAGAAGGTTGCTAGGGTTCAAAATTTCTCTATTTAGGATTTTTAAAGCTCCTCCTTGGTGATTTTAACCAAAAATGGTAAGTTTCCTCCTCTCTTTCCCTATTTTCATGTTGTTAGTCTTCCTTACACCTTCCTCCAAGTTGAAACCATGGATTTCCATGATGAAACCCCACCTAGAACCCATAAACACCTCACATCCATGTTCTTTTATTAGGGTTTTTCATCTCTAAAGTGGAGAAGGTGCTTCTTGCTTAAGATAGGGGCTTTGTTGGAGAAACTTGCCTTTCTAAGCTTGGGAACCTTACATATTGGACCTATCGACCTTCCCTAGAGGTTCTTTGGAGGCCTAGGCTTGACTTGAATTGTTTAGACTCTAAATTTGAGGTATGATGTATACCCTATTCTTCTATGTTGAGCAATTCACCTATGCTTATGCATTCTCTTTGTCATATGGACATTAGCCTATACACAATGTTTTTTCTTTTGAAAATCATGATTCATGTGAACTACCTTATTTGATATTGATCATGTGATCATGTAGATTCTTTTGAACTCTTATCTTATGTTTAGTTCATGATGGAACTCTAAAAGATGACATGTGATGTCTTTTGCCCACTTATGAGGTGGATGTATATATTGGTCACTTATGTGGTGACTAGTTTATATATTCTGACTACACTTTTTACTTGCCTCTACATATGTTATGTGATTCATTAGCACCCGAGTAGTGTAATTGCATTGGTTTTTATGACAGATGTGTTATTTCCTTCCGAGTAGATGTGATATTTCCTACTCATTTGGGATGGAAAGGAACCTCATACCTAGGGCAAGATGTGTGATTCTTGGCCCATGCTTTATATATTTGGGAGATTGGCAGTATTACTTTCTTTATCAGGTTTCAAGTTTATGAGACTTGGTCACCTTTGTGTTTATATTGTTCTAGGGCTATGTTTATTCCACATGCATGCATGTTGATGATATGGGGTGTGTGCCCTAATTCTTTACATGTGCTTGTGTGCCACAATCTTTATGTTTTATTAATGGCAAGTATTCTTTTGTTATCATATGATTTCAATTCCTTTTCTATTGATACCCGTTTGAGTGGTCCTTATCCTTTCTATGGGAAGCTTTTATTTTTGATGTCCTTTATTCCATATATTGCTCAATTTCCTATTTAGTATGCACATACCAGCCTTTGCTGATGTCATCTATTTTCTCTTCTTGCTGGGGTATTCTTCCAACCCTAGGTGAAGGACGGATGATAATGCATGAAGTTTTGGACTAGATTAAGGAGTTAAATCTTGGAGTCAAAGTTTTTATGGTTTAGCTTTCCCTCTAATTAGATCCTTATGTTGTATCATACATGTAAACCCTTATGGGATATTATGATGTACTTTTGTAACCTTGTGAATGATTGAATACAATCATTATTTTTATTCCGCTGCTACACTTTGGTATTTTGCATACCATTATAATAAATTTGGAAAATTTATACCTATTCCAGCATACCTTTGAATGTGTTTGGAATGGATGTTAATTCTTCAAATTTTCTTTTAGTAAGGGGGTGATCCCGCCTCCTTACAGTATGGTATCAGAGCCCATGGTAGTCAAAATCTGACTATTTCAATTTTGTCTCCCTAGTTAAAATACTTGTCTTACCTTTAAGTGACATTTTTTTCCCTTGAGTTGATTAATAGATGATGAAGGCTTGATTTAGGATCATATAGTTTCACATTAGAATAATGATGACTAGATCCTTAAAATACTTACAAGTAAAAGATGCATAAGTAGCCATAGTAACTTGAGGTTGTTTAGCTTGGCCTTTAGGCGGCTACTAGGACATGAAGTTTAAATCAAAGGTGTCTATAAAGGATCAAGGTTCGAGGGCTGGTAAGATTTTCCTCTGCACCACTAGTTTGGTTTATGAGGACTCCCGAATCCATATGATACTGGTCTGGCCTGAGCTGATATAATTTGTTCAAAATAGCATGCTTTTAGGCAATATTAGCCTTAGACATCTATATGATTTATCTTTAGGGACCCTAATATGTTGAACTAGTCTCCCATGTGTAAGTACTTGTTTGAGGATGGACAAGAGCAAGTTAACCCATAGTTCATAGTTAGTCTTTACAAGTTATGTTTCTTTTTTTGTACATGATGCTTATGTAGTTGAACCTTTTGTACCTAAAGAATAGTTTTGACTTAATAATATGAATACTTTAAGGGGTGGTGAATAAGTTGTTTTCTTATATGAGGATGCTTTGATTTCAAGGGTGGTGTGCTGTAACATACTAGATCTCGGACCCTACCCTGGAAGTTGACATTTTGGACTTAGCCAAACAAGGTAGACCTAAATAGATGTTTAGCATAACCCCAATGAGATAATGCATGTATAGATTACCTTAATGTAACCTAATGTTCTAACATTGATCTTAGGTTTATAATGGATACATACAATATGCCACATAACTCATTTTGGTGGTAATATGAAGATAAGAAACTTAATTGGATGAATAATTTAGATAATGGGCTGTTAATGGGGCATATGACATATCTCATAAAAATAAGTCTCAAAAGTGGACACAAAATTCAAATTCAAAATCTACATATCAAAATTAGCCTACATGTCAAATTTCATCTAATTTGGACACCTTGAAATATTAGGAAAAGTTTAGGAGAGAGAAAATGAGTAAAAGGCATAAACAATTAATAATGTGATTATATAACTTCAAAATATGGAAATAATGGAAAATTAATATTCAACACATCAAAGATAACTTGTGGATGAAGTTTGGTCCAATTTGGATGTTGTTTGTGCAAGTTATGCAATTTTAGGTACATTCTAGACTTTTCTGCAATTTACCCAATTGGGAGGTTTTATTTGCAATTTGTCAACTGAATTATAATCCTTATATATTCCCTTACCATTATCATGTTTTTGAACCATAGGGCGCCTAGTTGCACCTTGGTTTGAAGTTGTTTCTTTCTGAGGGCATTTTAGGGATTACTCTCTTTATAAATGAGCTTATCTTTAGAAGCTATCAACCAATGGGGTTATTTCTTTGATAGAAGGTCGGTTGGGATGTCTTATAAGTGTCCATAAACCGATATTTGATATTCAAGAAGCCTCTATGAGCTGTCCTCTTGCATGGCCATGAAATCCCTAGGCTAAGGACACATGGAAAGCTCCATGGACCCCTCATGCTTGACTTCTTCCTTATCCATAAAGGCTTGCATGTCCATGGGCACCCTTAGAATTGGACAAATGGAAAGTAACTTGACACCTCATTCTTGAATTCTTCCTTATACATAAAGGCTTGCATGTCCATGTACACCCTTATAGATGACACATGGAAAGTCTCATAGACACCTCATACTTGGCCTCTTTCTTTATATAGCCATATCTACCCCTTCCCAACTCTTGATTCAAAAACTCTTGCTCTCCTTTATTCCCTCTATCTTAGAGCATCATTCCTACTCTATTTTTCCACAAAGGTGCTGTCCCAAGGTAAAAGTAGGTGCCTACCTTGGTGAAGAAGGCTCCTAGGGTTCCAAATTTCTCTATTTAGGATTTCTTAAGCTCCTCCTTGATGATTTTGACCAGAACTAGTAAGTTTTCTCCTATCCTTCTTTATTTTAATGTTGTTAGTCTTCCTTCCACCTTCCTCCAGGTCATAACCATGGCCTTCCATGGTGTAACCCCACCTAGAACCCATAAACACCTCATCTCCATATTCTTTTGTTAGTGTTTTTCACCTCTAAAGTGGAGAAGGTGCTTCTTGCTTGAGATATGAGCTTTGTTGGAGAAACCAATCACTCTAACCTTAGGAACCTTACTTATTGGACCTATCCACCTTCCCTCAAGGTTCTTTGGAGGCCTAGGCTTGACTTGGACTATTTAGACTCTGAAGTTGAGGTATGATGTATCCCCTATTCTTCTATGTTGAGCAATTCACCTATGCTTGTTCATTCTCTTTGTCCTATGGACATTAGCCTATGCACAATGTCTTTTCTTTTCAAAAACATGGTTCATGTGAACTACCTTATTTGATATTGATCATGTGATCATGGATATTCTTTTGAACTCTTATCTTATGTTTTGTTCATGATGGAACTCTAAAAGATGACATGTGATGTCTTTTGCCCACTTATGAGGTGGATGTATATTTTGGTCACTTATGTGGTGACTAGTTTATATATTCTGACAATAATTTCTACTAGAGTCTACATTTAACATGCTATGTGATTCCGTAGCACTAGAGTAGTGTAATTGCATTGGTTTTTATGGCAGATGTGTTATTTCCTGCCGAACAGATGCGATATTTCCTGCTCTTTTGGGATGGAAAGGAACCTCATAACCAGGCCAATATGTGTGATTCTTGGCCCATGTTTTATATAATTGTGAGATTGGCAGTATTCCTTTCTCTATCAGGTTTCAAGTTTATGAGACTTGGCTGCCTTTGTGTTTATATTGTTCTAGGGCTATGTTTATCTCACATGCATGTAGGTTGATGATATGGGGTGTGTGCCCTAATTCTTTACATGTGCTTGTGTGGAACAATCTTTATGTTTTATTAATGGTAAGTATTCTTTTGTTATCATATGATTTCAAGTCCTTTTTTCTTGATACCCGTTTGGGTGGTCCTTAGCCTTTCTATGGGAATCCTTTTATATTTGATGTCCTTTATTCCATATATTTGCTCAGTTTCCTATTTAGTATGCACATACCAGCCTTTGCTGATGTCATCTATTTTCTCTTCTTTCTAGGGTATGCTTCCAACCCTAGGTGAAGGACTTGGATGATAAGGCATGAAGTTTTGGACTAGCATAAGGAGTTAAAGCTTGGAGACAAAGTTGCTATGGTTTAAATTTCCCTCTACTTAGATTCTTATGTTGTATCATACATGTAAACCCTTATGGGATATTATGATGTACTTTTGTAACCTTGTGAATGATTGAATATAGTCATTATTTTTATTTCGCTGCTACACTTTGGTCTTTTTCATACCGTTATAATAAATTTGGAAAATTTATACCTATTCCAACATGCCTTTGAGTGTGTTTAGAATGGACGTTAATTCTTCAAATTTTCTTTTAGTAAGGGGGTGATCTCGCCTCCTTAAAGCATGGTATCAGAGACCATGGTAGTCAGAATTTGACTATTTCAATTTTGTCTCCCTAGTTAGAATACTTGCCTTACCTTTAAGTGACACAGTTTCCCTAGAGTTGATCAATAGATGATGAAGGCTTGATTTAGGATCATATGGTTTCACATTAGAATAATGATGCATAGACCCTTAAAATACTTACAAGTAAAAGATGCATAAGTAACCATAGTAACTTGAGGTTGTTTAGTTTGGCCTTTAGGTAGCTACTAGGAAATGAAGTTTAAAGCAAAGGTGTCTAGAAAGGATCAGGGGTTGGGGGCTGGCAAGATTTTTCTCCGCACCACTAGCTTAGTTTACGAGGACTCCTGAATCCATATGATATCAGCCTGGCCTGAGCTGATATGAATTGTTCAAAATAGCATGCTTTTAGGCCAAAACTTTTTGATGACCCGACGCCAACCAAGCCGTCACAAGGCAAGTAATACCGCGGAATAACCATTAGCAGCGGATTAACAAAAATAACTAAAAATTAAAACCATTTTGCAAATAGATCCATTTCCCAAAAACTCTTAAAGAAAGAACCAAAACAATATATACATCATGGTTGACATTGAACATACATTGTACCATCTCATCTCAAGGATATCATATACCAGTTGCTTTGCCCAAACATATACATAAGCAACATAAAACCTCGAGGCCTACAAGCCAAAATCTCAGGTCGTTTATAAAACCATTACGTACTAACTCCCAAGGACATGAGAGTACAAAGACGACACATACGATTTCTATCTACAAGACACAACCGACAACATACTCAACTTGAGCTATTATTGATGTCCTTGTTGCTATTCTCCTCCCTCTACAGTATAGTCTCTACCTCCTCGTCCGGGTCCACCTAAAAATGTTTGGACCAACGGGGTGAGACAATTGTCCCAGTGAGAGATATAACTCTCCGCCAATAATATTAGTATCACAGGTAAACATTATAAAATTGAGTAGAGGATCTTTTTTGTAAATAAGCATGTTTAATCATTAATTAACTGCAGTGCAAAGCAATAATGTTCTTTAAACAGTTCAACTATTCATAATTGAGCTATGGATCATCTATTTGTTTTATAAGGAATATGAAGAACATGTAAACCATCTATCAACTAAGATGTATAAAAGTAATGTAACGTCAACCAATGTTTCCATATTCAATCCTTAAGCAGATACGCTACACGGCTGATTACATATTTACAATCACACTTAAGCCCAAAGGAAATGAGGTATACCACTCATGCTCCAATCGACCACGGCTACGTAAAGCATCAGTACCATACAAGGTCAATGGAAGAGTCGGATGCCATGACCTCACCTGTCCCGGTCAGTACGAGACCACTGACAGTGACCACATGTCAAACTACAACTAGCTTGTCAGGGTATATCGACATCTTCTCTAAAGAGCTACAACCGTAGCATGCCCTCTCTTCGGGGAGATATCACATCAATCCTTGGTACATTTTCATCAGGGCGATCACACGAAAACCATGGCATTCGTCGGGAAATCACACACAGATCCCTATCTGGATGTAAGGATATGTTCGTCCATCACCCCCACATATTCAAAAATATGCTCTCTGAGTTAAACTCGTTTCACCATTCAACAAATCCTGACACTGAATGGACCTATGGCCTGGGCAACTACATGATAAGATTCCACTTGATTAATTAGGTGTATTACAGTATCTTTTAGCATCAATAAAGTTACAAGCAAGAATTATAACAAATGCTACAAAGAAAGGTGTAATACATTTATCAAGTACTTTTATAATCATTGGAACACATTGAATGCATAAAACTTGGGATCTCAGTCCCTTATCACATTACTAGGAATTCTCATCCCTTAACATTATCATCATCATGATTGCTAGATCTGGGTATTCAAACTCTTAGTTCATCAATGAACATTGTTACCTCTTATCAGGTAATATTACCTCTAGGTCCTCCGACCCAGAATACATAATACTTGCTTTACAAGTATTTCACATGGCTCACAAGGCCCATTTAAATTGTATCATATGAAACATCATAGCTCATACCTGGCTATATTCATCATCTCATGATACATGCATGGTTAGTCTTTCATGATAGAAATGATTATCAAGTACATATCATTACCATGCAACATAAGAGAAGCACAAACTTCCCATTAATAGGGTTAGGGTTTTCCTTTTCACCGATTAGGGTTATGGTTTCTCTTTTCACCAATTAGGGTTAGGGTTTCCCTCTTTAGTCAGTTAGGGTTTCAAGTTCATATTATCAATAATCAAAACCCTAATTCATGTTATCAATAATCAAAACCCTAATTCATAGTTCTACACATATAGGGGTATCAATATATGTTCATTGAATGATTATCACACAAAGTATGAGTTTCTCTCTCATCCTTTCTAGGACAATGATTACATCATACTTTATTAAGTTGGCTCAATACTTCTCTCAAGGTACATTGGCCTACATTATCAAAATGCATTGAACTTTATACATCTTAATCAATCATTTGACATAACACACTTCATGTGTTACTCAATCAAGTATATTGGATTTAGGTGCTTCCACCATATTAGGCATAGAGGTGTGTGTGTGCTTCACACCATATCGGGCAAAAAGGTGTATCCTTGATCACCATATTGTGCTTCCATATCGGGTTGCTTATCATTAGGGTTTGCATGTCGGGTTAGACCCTTATGCTCATATCTCTTCATACCTTCATGGTATCGGCCTACCCTTCACCATATGATAAGTGACAGCCTAGACAATAGGATAGTCTAAACCAAACCAAGTGTACAAACCAATAGGGGTGTGGGGTTCTAAGGTATATCAGATTTCATATTACCATGTTGAGTTTCAACACCATATCGGGTTAGGGGTATATACTTGACACCATATCGTGCATAAGGTGTGTGCTTGACCCCATATCGTGCATGAGATGTGTGTATGTGTCACTCATATCATCCATGATGTATGTAATTCATCATGATATCGTGCATAAGGTGCATACTCATCACCATATTGTGCTAATGGTGTGTTCACATCACCATATCGGGTTAGAGGTGCTTCAACCCGATATCGGGTTGGACCATGATGATGTCATCATACTCAAGCTCAAGACCTTCGTTCTTACTATTCTAGTTCATGGATAAAAGGTCTATACAACTATTAGAACTCATGTATTCATCAATTATTCAAGAAAATTCGAAATTGAAAGTAGATCATCAAGTATGGCAAGATTGATGGTGAATAATAACATAATTGGGTTCAAGTTATATAACTCGCCTCAAGAACAACTTCAAAGCTCCAAGCTCCAAGATCCAAAGCTTCACGTTCCCAAGGTTTAATATGAGCTTCATAACTCCTCTATATGTGAGGAATCACCATGGATAAGTATTTGGTGAAGAAGAAAAGAAAGGAAGATCACAACCCTAGATCCATGCTTTAATCCAAGGTTGAAGATAACCACAACTTCATCTTAGGGTTAAGACTTGAGATACTTCTTATTACTTAGAACCATGCATGATACCTCACCACTCATGCACGATACAAAGACTATATGCATGATATATGAGAGAAAGAGGGTGGTAAGATTCGAAACTTTTCACTAGTAGGTGAAAGGAATGGTATATATAGTTGTGGTTCATTGAAAAGAGTGTATATGAGGTGTCATCATTTTACACTACTAGGTGCCACATGTCCATGCATGGTTGACACGTGTCCATGAATGCATATTTATATTGACATGAAAAACTCTTGAGGATAGTCTAGGGATAAGATTTTGGCCCTTAGTTATCTTGTTGAGTAAGGTATTTCAACTCAACATCACTTTATTCATAAACCGATACACTTTTTCTAAGGAAAGTTGCAAGCCGATATCCATCACCTCCTTGAGGTGCTTAACCCATCATGGAAAAGGCAAAGAGTTGAAAAAATGATATGGGACTTCCTCTATGTCTCATTAGCCGATAGGCATCCCCATATAAGCTCTACACCTCTATACAACTCATATAAAGGCTTCAACTATACATCTTTTCTTGGTCTTTTCGTCACCAAGAATGCTACCACTCAAAGATGATTCAAACATGGTGCCTCTTTCTTTATCTCTCATCTAGATGATTCCAAGAGATAGTAGGGACACTTTAGAGGTGGTAATTTGCATATCAACCCTATATTTTGGGTAAATTGCAAATTGCACCAAAACTAGTACACAAGGCACAAGCATTATTCAAACAAGTTCTAACTTGGAACTTAGGCTTTCCACAAGCCACCCCTTAGCATCAATCTCTATATTATTATGCTAAAGAGCTTGAATCATGTTAAAAATGTGATATATTTCCATATAACCCCTCATCTTGGGTAATTTGCAATTTACACCCAAACTATCATATAATGCACAATCAATTTACAAATAAGCTCAAACTTGAAAATCAAACTCAAAGAGTCTTAATTACTTTTCAAAATATTTAAACAAGTTTCTAAATAACTTACTTAAGCAAACTTCTAGGTTTATGTCATAACCCAGGTTAGGGATGTTACAATTATCAACCCCTAAAAGGGATTTCGTCCCCAAATTCTCAAAAGAAAAGAGAAGGGTACTTCCTCTTCATTTCTTCCTCCAACTCCGATGTGGCTTCTTCAACACCATAGTGATTCCAGAAAACTTTCACAAGAACTATGTCTTTCTTTTTCAACTTCTTGATTCTTCTGTCAAGAATCATCATCGGACCTTCCACATAGGATATATCTTCATTCAATTCTACCTCTATAGGTTGCCACACCAACTCTGTATCAGGATGACACTTTCTCAGCATAGATATATGAAACATTGGATGTAGTCTATGTAGCTCAAGTGGAAATTCCAACCTATAAGCTACTTTTCCCATCTGTGCTATCACTGGGTAAGGTCCCATAAATCTAGGAGCTAACTTACCCTTCTTCCCAAATTTGAGAACACCTTTCCAAGGAGAGATTTGGGAAGAAGGGTAAGTTAGCTCCTAGATTTATGCGACCTTACCGAGTGATAACACAGATTGGAAAGGTATCCTATAGGTTGGAGTTGCCACCTGAGATACATACACTACATCTAGTGTTTCATATATCTATGCTGAGAAAGTGTCATCTTGATACAGAGTTGGTGTTGCAACTTGTAGTGGTAGAATTGAATGAAGATATATCTTATGTGGAAGGTCCAATGATAATACTTGACAGAAGATTCAAGAAGTTGAAAAAGAAAGACATAGTTCTTGTGAAAGTTCTCTGGCATCACTGTGGCATTTAAGAAGTCACATGGGAGCTGGAGGAAGAAATGAGGAGGAAGTACCCTTCTCTTTTCTCTTGAGATTTTAGGGACGAAATCCCTATTAGGGATTGATAATTGTAACATCCCTGACCTGGATTATGACATAAACCTATAAGTTTACTTAAGAAAGTTATTTAGAAAGTTTTTTTAATCTTTTGAAAAGTAATTAAGACCCTCTTTGAGTTTAATTTTCAAGTTTGAGCTTATTTGCACAATGTTTGTGCATTATATGATAGTTTGGGTGTAAATTGCAATTTACCCAATATGAGGGGTTATATTGCAATATGTCACATGTTGAATGTACCTAATGTGTTTTATAATCATAAGAAAAAGAATGATGCTAAGGGTCAGCTTGTGGAAAGCCTAAGTTCCAAGTTTGAGCTTGTTTGAATAATGCTAGTGCCTTGTGTACCAATTTTGGTACAAATTGTAATTTACCCAAAATGTAGGGTTGATATGAAAATTACCACCTCTAGAGTGTCCCTACTCCCTATATGTATCATTTATAGTATATTTAAATAAGGATAAACCATGTTTGAATCATATTTGAGTGATGGTACTCTTGGTGATGAAAAGACCAAGAAAGGGTTGAATGTGAAACCCTAATTTGAGTTGTATCAGGTTGTATAGTTCATATGAGAGTGCCTATCGGCCAAGGAGCCATAGAAGAAGTTTCATATCAGTTTGTGAACTCGTGTACCTATCCATGATGGACTAAGCACCTCAAGGAGGTGAAGTGTATCCGTTTACAACTCCCTTGGAAAAGTTGTATCGGTTGTGAATAAAGTGGTGATTGAGTTGAAATAACTTATCCAACAAGATAAGTGATGGCCAAAATTTTATCTCTAGATTATACTCAAGTGTTTTTCATGTCAATATAAATATGAGTGCATGCATGGACACGTGTCAACCATGCATGGACACGTGGCACCTAGTAGTGTAAAATGATGACACCTCATATATACTCTTTTTCATGAACTACAACTATATATACCATTCCTTTCACCTACTAGTGAAATTTTTCGAATATTACCACCCTATTTATCTTAGATATCATTCATATAGTCTTGGTATCATGCATAGGTGAAGGGTTATCATGCATAGAGCCTTAATATCGGCCATAGCAAAGTGATATCGGCCATATCAAGGTGATATCAGCCACAAGTGAAGTGATATCAGCCACAAGTGAAGTGATATCAACCACAAGTGAGGGGATATTGTGAATGAGTGGTAAGGTATCGTGCATGGTGCTAAGGAACAATAAGGAGCTCAAGTATTAACCCTAAGGTGAATCCATGATAATCTTCAACCTTGGATTAAATCATGGATCTAGGGTTGTGATCTTCCTTTCTTTTCTTCTTCACCAAATACTTATCCATGGTGATTCCTCACATATAGAGGAGTTTTGAAGCTCATATTTAACCTTGGTAATGTGAAGATTTGGAGCTTGGAGCTTTGAAGTTGTTCTTGAGGAGGGTTATATAACTTGAACCCAATTATGTTATTATTCACCATCAATTTTTCCATACTTGCCGATCTACTTTCAATTATGAATTTTCTTGAATAATTGATGAATCCATGAGTTCTAATAGTTGCATAGACCTATTTTCCATGAACTAGAATAGTGAGAACGAATGTCTTGAGCTTGAGGATGATGACAACGTCATATGGTCCAACCCAATATTGGGTTGAAGCACCTCTAACCCGATATGGTGATGTGAACACACCATTAGCACAATACGGTGATGAGTATGCACCTTATGCACAATATGATGATGAAGTACATACCTCATGGATGATATGAGTGACACATACACACATCTCATGCATGATATGGGGTCAAGCACACACCTTATGCACGATATGGTGTCAAGTATATACCCCTAACCCGACATGGTGTTGAAACTCAACATGGTAATATTAAACCTGATATACCTTGGAACCCCACACCCCTATTGGTTTGTACACTTGGTTTGGTTTAGACTAACCTGTTTTATAGGCTTTCACTTATCATATGGTGAAGGGTAGGCCGATACCATGAAGTTTTGAAGAGATATGAGCATAAGGGTCTAACCCGATATGCAAACCCTAATGATAAGCAACCCGATATGGAAGCATGATATGGTGATCAAGGATACACCTCTTTTCCTGATATGGTGTGAAGCACACACACACCTATATGCTTGATATGGTGGAATCACCTCAATACAATATACTTGATTCAGTAACACATGAAGTGTGTTATGTCAAATGATTCATTAAGATGTATAAATTTCAATGCATTTTGATAATGTAGGCCAATGTACCTTAAGAGAAGGATTGAGCCAACTTAATAAAGTATGATGTAATCATTATCCGAGAAAGGATGAGAAAGAAACTCATACTTCGTGTGATAATCATTCATTGAGAATATATTGATACCCCTATATGTGTTGAGCTATGAATTAGGGTTTAGATTCTTGATAATATGAATTAGGGTTTTGATTCTTGATAATATAAAATTGAAACCCTAATCGATTAAAGAGGGAAACCCTAACCCTAATTGGTGAAAAGAGAAACCATAACCCTAATCAGTGAAAAGGAAAACCCTAACCATGTTAATGGGAAGGTTGTGTTTCTCTTATGTTGCATGGTAATGATATGTACTTGATAATTGTTTCTATCATGAAAGACTAACCATGCAGGTATCATGAGATGATGAATATAGCCAGGTATGAGCTATGATGTTTCATATGATACAGTTTAAATGGGCATTATGAGCCATGTGAAATTCTTGTGTAGCAAGTATTATGTATTCCGGGTCTGAGGACCTAGAGGTAATAGTTGATTCTTGATAATATAAAATTGAAACCCTAATCGACTAAAGAGGGAAACCCTAACCCTAATTGGTGAATAGAGAAACCATAACCCTAATCATTGAAAAGGAAAACCCTAACCATGTTAATGGGAAGGTTGTGTTTCTCTTATGTTGCATGGTAATGATATGTACTTGATAATTGTTTCTATCATGAAAGACTAACCATGCAGGTATCATGAGATGATGAATATAGCCAGGTATGAGCTATGATGTTTCATATGATACAGTTTAAATGGGCATTATGAGCCATGTGAAATTCTTGTGTAGCAAGTATTATGTATTCCGGGTCTGAGGACCTAGAGGTAATAGTTACCTGATAAGAGGTAACAATGTTTAGTGATGAACTAAGGGTTTGAATGCCCAGATCTAGCAATCATGATGATGATAATGTTAAGGGATGATAATTACTAGTAATGTGATAAGGAACTGAGATCCTAAGTGTTATGCATTCAATGTGTTCTAAAGATTATAAAAGTACTTGATAAATGTATTACACCTTTCTTTTTAGCATCTGTTATAATTCTTGCTTGTAACTTGATTGATGCTAAAAGGTATTATAATACACCTAATTAATCAAGTGGAATCTTATCATGTAGTTTCCCATGCCATAGATCCATTCGGTGTCAAGATTTGCTGAATGGTGAAACGAGTTTAACTTTGAGAGCATATTTTTGAATATGTGGGGGTGATGTACGAACATATCCTTATGTCCAGATAGGAATCTCTATGTGATTTCCTGATGAATGCCAGGGTTGTCGTGTGATCGCCCTGATGAAAATGTACTGGGGATTGATGTGATATCTCCTTGAAGAGTGTGCATGTTGTGGTTGTAGCTCTTTAGCAAAGATGCTGCTATACCCTGACAAGCTAGTTGTAGTTTGACATGTGGTCACTGTCAGTGGTCTCGTAATGACTGACACGGGTGAGGTCATGGCAGTCAGCTCTTCCATTGACCTTGTATGGTACTGATGCTTTACGTAGTCATGGTCGGTTGGATCATGAGCGATATACCTCCTCTCCTCTGGGCATAAGTGTGATTGTAAATATGTAATCAGTCGTGTAGTGTATCTACTTAAGGATTGAATACGGAAACATTGGTTGACGTTACATTACTTTTATACATCTTAGTTGATAGATGTTAACATGTTCTTCACATTCCTTATAAAGTGAAAAGATGATTTATCGCTCTATCATAGATAGCTGCATTACCTTGAAAGATGAGATTGCGCTGTTCTTCTTATAATAGTTGTTTAATCTTGCTTATTAATATAAAAGAAACTCTGCTCAGTTTTATACTGTTTACCTATGATAATAATATTGTTGGCAAAGAGTTATATCTCTCGTTGGGACAATTGTCTCACCCCATTGTTCCCAACATTTTTAGGTGGTCACGGATGAGGAGGTAGAGATTGTACTGTAGAGGGAGGAGAACAACAACAAGGACAGCATTAACAGCTCAAGAGTATGTTGTCAGTCGTGTCTTGTAGATAGAAATCCTATGTGTTGTCGATGTACTCTCAGGTCCTTGGGAGTTAGTACGTAATGGTTTTATGAACGATATGAGATTTTGGCTTGATTGCCTTGAGGTTTTATGTTGCTTATGTATATATTTGGGAAAAGCAACTGGTATATGGTATCCTCATGATAAGATGGTACAATGTATGTACAATGTGAACCATGATGTATATATTGTTTTGGTTGTTTCTTTAAGAGTTTCTTGGTAGTGGATCTCTTTGCAAAATGGTATTAATTTTTGGTGATTTTTGTTATTCTGCATAATTGATTACCATTGTGTCAGCTCAGGCAGTCAGGTCGTCACAAAGTTATAGTAGCCTTAGACATCTATATGATTTATCTTTAGGGACTCTAATATGTTGAACTAGTCACCCATGTGTAAAGACTTGTTTGAAGATGGATAAGAGCAAGTTAACCCATAGTTCATAGTTAGTCTTTACAAGTTAAGTTTCTTTTTTTTGCATGATGCTTATATAGTTGGATGTAAGGAAGTGTAGTTGAACCTTTTATACCTAAAGAATAGTTTTGACTTAATAAGATGAATACTTTAAGGGGTGGTGAATAACTTGTTTTCTTATATGAGGATGTTTTGATTTTGAGGGTGAAATCCCTTTAATGGGTGGTGTGTTGTAACATACTAGATCTCAGACCCTACCCTGGAAGTTGACATTTTGGAGTTAGCCAAACAAGGTTGAAGGTTAGACCTAAATAGATGTTTAGTATAACCCCAATGATCTAATGCATGTATAGATCACCTTCTAACATTAATCTTAGGTATAATGGATACATAAAATATGCCACATAACTCATTTTGGTGGTAATATGAAGATAAGAAACTTAATTGGATGAATAATTTAGATAATGGGTCGTTAATGGGCCATATGGCATATCTCATAAAAAAATATTTCAAAATTGGAAAAAAACTTCAAATTCAAAATCTACATATCAAAATTAGCCTACATGTCAAATTTCATCTAATTTGGACACCTTAAAATATTAGGATAAGTTTAGGAGAGAGAAAATGAGTAAAAGGCATAAGTAATGAATAATGTGATTATATAACTTCAAAATATGTAAATAATAGAAAATTCATATTCAACACATCAAAATAACTTGTGGATGAAGTTTGGTCCAATTTGGATGTTGTTTGTGCAAGTTATGTAGTTTTAGGTACATTCTGAACTTTTCTGCAATTTACCCAATTGGGAGGTTTTCTTTGCAAATTGTCACATGAATTATAATCCTTATATTCTACCTTACCATTCTTGAGTTTTTGAACCATATGTATCCTAGTTGCACCTTGGTTTGAAGGTATTTTTTCCAAGGGCATTTTAGGGATTACTCTCTTTATAAATGAGCTTATCTTTAGAAGCTATCAACCAACGAGGTTATTTCTTTGATTGGAGGTCGGTTGGGATGGCTTATAAGTTTCCATAAACCAATATTTGATATTCAAGAAGCCTCTATGAGCTATCCTCTTGCATGGCTATGAAATCCCTAGGCTAAGGACACATGGAAAGCTCCATGGACACCTCATTCTTGACTTCTTCCTTATCCATAAAGGCTTGCATGTCCATGGGCACCCTTAGCATTGGACACATGGAAAGTAACTTGAGACCACATTCTTGACTTATTCCTTATCCATAAAGGCTTGCATGTCCATAGACACCCTTATACATGACACATGGAAAGTCTCATAGACACCTCATACTTGACCTCTTTCTTTATATAGCCATTTCACTATTTTCATATACTTTCTCACCATTTGTCATATCAAAAATTTAGAGGGGTAGAAGAGCATAACAAAAGGTCTTGTCAACCAACACGACCATAAAAAGCATGTTATGTATCAAAGGATGGGGATTTCCTTAAGTCACACATTATAAATACTCAGAGGAACTTGAACTAGAAAGATCTTCATAGGATAAGCATGTTTGAGTACATAAACAAGATAATTTAGAAGAGAACATGTGTCTATGTGTGAATATGCAAAGTATACAACCATGAAATACAACTTGAGAAGTCATAATGTAAAATAAGGTCTTTATACATGTATCCCATCTAGTACATCCTAAGCTCACAAAATATATATGTAGGACACTCAAGACTAAGGTCTAGCTATATATGGAAGGATCATAGTTGTGACCCTCCAACGTGCCACACAATGAGATTACTCAAAACAAAACACGAAACTAATGCTAATCAACCAGGTTACCAGAAAACACAGGGAATTAAGACCAATTTCACATAGGCACTAAAGCAGAAACTTATCACATTTGAGTCCACATGAAGCCACCTGCATTACATATCTCATGCCAAAGATGTACACATCACTGTTCAGTGGCTATCATGCCACAAACTTGTTACATATGATAATATGTCCATATACATACAAACCATATTTGTACAACCATGGCCTATTGACAAATTTTGTGTCGATATATACAACAAAAAAAGCTCCCCAAGGACCTAAGAGTATAGGGATGACACATAGAACTCTACTACAAAACACTAGCAGCATGTCCAACCTTTAACATCTATTGTTCCTCTTATTGCTCAACCTCAATCACATGATATCTACCACGTCGTGCACGACCATCTAAAAGACATAGAAACCCATGGGGTGAGACCAAACATCCCAGTAAGAGATATAACTCTCCGTCACAACTATTATAAGCACAGAAGAACTTAAAGCAGCAAGACAACACATATTATCAAGATGAGTAGATTCAACTAAATGATATGAATAAAATATTTAAAACTATTTAAGTAGTTAGGCATTTCCAACTAAGCAGTAGAACATCTTATACTCCAAGAAGGAATATGAATAACATGTATAATAGTTGATTTCCCTTACCGCATTATAATTCAAGAAATCAATACAAGGATAAGGCAAAGGGTCATCCAGTGTGAGTCGTGTTTAACCCTAAGCAACTATACTACATGGTTGTATTACATCTTTTATCTTGCCATGAGGATTTGAGTCGTAGCACTCAAATCTAGTTGACCACTATGAAGTCAAAATTGATGCCATACAAGATTAATGGAAGAGTCAAACTCCATGATCTTCTCCTACACTACTTGGTCAGTTTGAGTATGCACCGTAGTGACATATAGCCAAACTGCAAATACAACAACTTATAGTCAAAGCTATAGTCATGTAGAGACAACAACTCATAGTCAAGGCTATGGTCATGTAAAACATCTAGCCCGCCTTGGTACAGGTCGTGACGCTAGAAAACAACATATATAACCCAATAAATGAGGTACAATCACAACTGTCCTCTATCACATCATATCACATGCTCATCATCGAGACCCGACCATAGCCATTCTCAAAACACTTGGTGTCAATATATCAAGGACATGTATTCACTTGCACCTCATATGATACACGGTTCTAACAAAACACCATAAACTAAGTGGAAGCGTTCATCAACAACGGATTACTGAAAATCACTAAAAATTAAAACCTTTTATAAAGAGATCCAACAAAGGGAAAAATCTTTTAAAAGAACCAAAGTAATTCAATTACATTTTGGTTCACAAGTGCATATGTTGTATCATTTCATCTCAAGATTACAACATCAACTACTCTGTTAAATTGTACACATGCAGTATATGATCATTGAGGCATCAAGCCAAAATCTCAGATCGATTCATTAAACTAACTACTGACTCCAAGGACCTGAGAGTACAGAGACGACACATAGGACTCTATATACAAGACATGACAGCCAGTGTCTTCACCTAAGAAATCATTGTTGCCCCTGTTGCTGCTACTCTTCCCCTATTGTAGGGTTTTTGCCTCTTCCTCCGCGTCTACCTAAAAAGTTGGACCCCACGGGGGTGAGACAATGAAATTTCCCCAGCGACAGATATAACTCTCTGCCAGAAATGTTATTATTGTAGTTTAATAGAATAAAATTGAGCAGAGGAATCATATATATATTCAACAACAGATAAATCATTATTTAACATATTAGAGCATTATTCTTATTCAAGCATTTCAGTTATAACTTGATAAATCAACATGTCACTTATCCAATAAGGAATATGAAGAACATGTATAACATTTATCCGATATACTAAGCAAGATAACATCAACCGATGATTCTTGTATTTCAACTTTAAGCAAATACGCTACACGGCTGATTATATTTTACAATCATGCTTAATGCCCTGAAGAGATGAAGTATACCATTCATGCTCCAACCGACCACGATTACGTTAAGCATCAGTACCACACAAGGTCAATGGAAGAGCCGGAATCCAAGACCTCATCCTTCTCGGTCAGTACAAGATTATTCGGTAGAGACATCACGTGTCAAACTGCAAATAGCTTGCCAGGGTATAGTGGCATCTTCGCTATAGAGTTATAGCCCACAACATATACTCTCTTCAGGGTTATGGCCTGTAGCCAATGCCTGGAATCATATCATGGAGTCATGGCCCGTAGCCATACTCATACTGGGTTATGGTCCGTAACCAATCCCGTACATAGGATATAGCCCGCAGCCATTCCTATGGGGCATGAGGATATAATTTCCCAATTACCCCCACATATTCAAAAATATGCGCTCCGAGTGTTAACTCGTTTCACCATTCAACAAATTCTAACGTTGATGGATCTGTGGTCAGGGCAACTACATTATATGATATCACTTGATTAATTAAGTGTATTATCATATTCTTTTAGCATCAGACAAGTTTCCAAACATCAATTATTTTAACAATTGCTACAAAGAATGTGTAATACTTTCATCAAGTACTTGTTCAAATCTTTAATAAGGCATTTGGATCTTAATCCCTCATCTCATCAGGAGCATTCTCATCCTTTCACAAACTCATCATCATGATTATAGAAAATGAGTATTCAAACCCTTAGTTCGATAAAGAACACTTGTTACCACTTATCAGGTAACCAAAACACCTTCAGGTCATCTGACCAAGGTAAACATGATACTTGCTGCACAAGCATCTCACATGGCTCACATGGCCCATTTCATCTCTTGTTACCTCTCACTAGGCAATAAAGCATGTTATGGCTTACAAGGCCCATTAATAATAATAAATGAAACATCATAGCTCATACCTGGCTATGCTCATCATCTCATGATACCTGCATGGTTAGTATACATGATAACAATTTTACCAATTACATATCAGCATCATGTTATGCAAGGGAAACACCACTAATCCCTTATTAGGGTTAGGGTTTCCCAATTCATATTAATTAGGGTTACTCATTCCCTTACACAAATTAGGGCTAGGTTTTCAAATTAGGGTTTCATAACACATAGCATCACCCTGGATTAGGGTTTCATATCACATTACCCTGTATCAGGGTTCCACATTACATCCTTACCTTGAATTAAGGTTTCTTATAACATTTCCCTAAAATTAGGGTTCATATAGTTTTACCCCAAAATTAGGGTTTTCATGAAGCATTCCCTTAAATTAGGGTATTTCATTAAATACCCTAAATTAGGGTTTCTCATATCATTACCTTAAATTAGGGTTACACCATTACCCTAGATTAGGCTTGCACCTAACATTGCCCTAAATTAGGGTTAGGGTTCATCACCCTTCTCAATTAGGGTTTCATGATCTCTCTAACAAGGATCATACCCTAATTACATATTGTATTCATTTTGAGAGTGTTGAGGTTTAATCACTACATGATTATCACTCATGTATATGTTCCTCTCTCTCATCCTCTCTAGGAGGTTAATTATATCAGACTTGATTAGATTAAGTTAGCCCTTTATTCAATTGCATACATTTAGGGTTAGCATAGTGTATTGAGGCATTGCTTCCATAAGCATCAAAGGTTAACCACTCAAAAGGTACTAATCATTTGAGTATCTTGAAGGTACAACCATTGTAATTACCTTTGATGAACATCGTCAACACTCATGGGGTTAATTGTACTTACATGGTTTGAATCAATTAGACCTTCAAACATTCTTGAGGTATTAAACCTTCAATTGGTATTAAACCTCAAACAGTCTCAAGACTGTTTGGTCCAAACCACCTTGAAACCAAATGGACTAATTGGGGTTTCCTCCAATCAAATTGATTTAGGATTTGTACTCATTGAATCATGAATCGATTGAACTATTGAAGGTACATCAGATTGTAAACCTTGAATCTCCAACCATTCACCACAATCAACCATTGACCTCCAAACGGTCTTGAGATCGTTTGAGTCAAACCACCTCAAAATCGATTCCCTCAACTAAGGTTTTAATCAATTCAATCGATTAGGGATTGCAATTGGTAGGTCATACATTAATGGAACCTTTAAAATCAAATCAATTGAAGCCAATGGATCAACATCCAATAACATCAGCACTTGACCTCCAAACGGTCTTGAGACCGTTTGGTTTCAAACGATCTTGAGATTGTTTGGTCTCAAGTCATTGAAACTGTTTGCACTAGATTTTTGTTAAGGTGTGTGCTTAAGATGATTTCATCATCATCAAGCTTCGGTCCTTCAAAAACTACTACCATTCTTATGGTAATTCCATCAATTGGATCAAGGAATTTTAAGAAGAACAAAATGATCAACAAGTGATGAAGGATTGAATGTAATAATAACATTTAAGGGTTCAAGTTATATAACCCGCCTTCAAAGTTGAAACCAAACTTCAAGCTTCACGTCCTAAATGGTGAATGAAGCTTTCTCAACCTCCCAAGACTCGTCCTTAAGCTTTTGAGTGAAAAGAAATGGCTAGGATTGAAGATTGAATGGAGAAAAGAAGAAATTAAGCATTGAATTTCAATTTCCACCATGAAATCAAGGTTGAAGATGATTAAGGAGCTTACCTACAGGTTGGAGTTCATCCTCCTGTTGCTCCTAAGCTCCCTTATTCTCGGCCAAAGCAATGAGAGAAAGAAAATCCGAAAAAGAGTCTTCAAGTGGGTGGAAAATGGGATGTATATAAGGAAATTTCAATGAGAGAGAAAGTCTTATAATAATCCTTCAACTCCCCAAATTGGTGTCACTTAACCCCCTCACTTCCTTTCATACGAATATATCCACTCCACCTTCGAATTCCTCTTCATTATCCATGAATTAAAGTAAAAGCAATTAAGCACCTTAATTCATATAATACTAATATCCCATATTTAGTGGATATTACTTTTTAGTTAACAAATGTGAGTGGGCTCTCCACTCACTTGGGATATTTTCGGCGCCATAGAAAGGCATAAGGACGTCCATTCTTATATAATTTCAACCAAAACATTTTTGGTTGAAGGGTAATTCGATTAATATATTTATTTTTGCATTAAATTGAATTAGGGTTTCAATCATGCTTAAATCTCAATTATTTTAATATCAAGATTCTCTCTCCTCCAAAGTGATTCAAATGAGACGCCCCTCTCATTTTATTTTCTCTACATGATGCCAAGAAACATGAGGGACTCTCTAAAGGTGGTATTTTGCATATTGAACCCTAGGTTTTGGGTAAATTGTACATTACACCAAAACTAGGTTTTATTGCACAAACATTGCTTAACAAGCCCTTTCTTGGTGCTCAGGCTATCACAAGCCATGCCTCTGCATCATTATCATTCTTATGATGCTTAAACACTTTAGGAACATTTATCATGTAACATTTGCAAGTTAACCCCTCAGCTTGGGTAATTTGCACTTTAGTCCAAAATAAGCAAAACAGTGTTTCAACATTATTCAAAAAGGACTAAAATTGAAACATAAGTTCCTCTAGGGCATTAATTAATTTTCAAGAAATAAGATCAAGCATATAATTAACTTTATTAAGCAAAACATCTAGGGTTAAAGCATAACCCAGGTCAGGGATGTTACACCTCACATACTCAACAATATGTGCTCTGAGTTTCCTGTGGGAATACCCATTTCACCATCCAGCAAAGTACTAACGTTGAAGATGGATCTATGACACATGCCACCTACATGATTAGGGTTTCACTTGATTAATTATGCCAATTGAGTGTATTTTAGCACCAATCAAGTTACAGCATATGAATCCTAAATAGTTTCTACGAAGATAAGGGTATATTACCACTCCAAAAGATACAAAATATACGAAGTAAGAACTTGTCACATCATCACATGATACCACTATCTTATAAGGCCATAAACATCATCACATCACTGGATTTCAACTCCTCATCACTGAACTGGAGGATAACACCTCACACTAGACATAAAGCCTCCTCTAGGTCATAAGACCCAAAACACATCATTATCATCTCATCACGCCTCAACCAGGCTCACATTTATCACTCTGTGTCATGCCAAGTGTACCATAACATTGCATACCATGATGTTTATTCAGCAACATTCAAGTTATGCAAGTAGGAGAGAGCAACAATGCATCATCATACCAGGTAACCATACATAAGAACCATATGTTCAGGGATCACTTCGATTGAAGAGAACATTAGGTCATACATGCGGTCAAAGAGAATGGTACATCATCACGATCGAAGGCCATGAGCTGAACCAATGACCAAACATCACCACAACTCACCAGCGGTGAAGAAGACTTCACCATGGTCGAAGGCACATCAGAGACCAAGAGCACCACCAAATTCAAGTGGTTGAAGGAAAATCAAACACTCTCAATGGTTGAAGAGGACCATCAAGGTTAGTGACCAAGGAGGGCGCATGCATATGTTCGACCGAAGATATGACCTAGGTCAAAGGCCACTAGGTTGACGACAAACAGGTTGAATACCATACCAGCAACCAAAGGACATCCCACACCGGCTCAACGACCGAAGATCAAGGGTAAACCAAGTGATCAAATCCAGGGAAAACCTTCTCAACGACCATCACACTTCACCAAGCATGCAACCACATGAACCATAGCATGAAGAACATCTAAGAGAGAAAAATACTCTCAAAACATGATAAAAATAGGTGGTTATCAACTTGCAAATTGAAACTTCAAAGGAGAAAAACATAAGAAACTAAAAGTGTTCAAAACCCTAGAATCAAGCACCACATGTGATCAACATGTAATCCATGAGATGAAGGGTGAAAATACAAGGTCAAGCGCATGAAAATAGAAACAAACTTCACCTCATGCAAAAGAACCGAACCAAGAAACAAGGTAGCAAAACCCAAAAATGAGATGCATGCAAAACCATAATCATCACATCCACTATAGCTCAGACACATAAATTAGGGTTTATATAAAGAAGCAACTACATGCAAGATCATAAAAGGAACATTACCCTAATCAAAATATCATTACCAAAAGTAAGTAATCACATTTTAGAAAGAGTTGCATGTAGGATTAAAATGCAATGTAGTAGGGGAAGAGAGTTATATAACCCACCTTGGATGATGGTGCAACCACCTCCAAGCAAAATCTCCAAAAGTAAGAGAGAAACCTAGCTTTGATCTCCTCTACAACCAAGCTACTCCACCTCAAAAGAGAAGGAAAAACCATAGGTCAAACGAGAAGAAAGAGAACCAAAACTACAAGGCCGAAGAGAACAAGAAGGGAGAGAAAGGGAGAAGAGTTCCTCCACTCAACTTGAGCACTACCTTGGAGAACCAAGGATTTGGCCCAAGAAAGAGGAGTACCTCCATACCAACATAAGCACCGCCATGGTAGCACCATGGATTCGGCCAAAAGAAGAAGAAAGAGACAGGGTTTTGTAAGAAAATGAAAACAAGATGTGGATCACTTACCAAAGGTCATAGAACCACCAAAGATCACCAATGAAGAGTAGATCCAAGCTTGGATCACCACATGCATAGGATCTCGGCCACCAAGCACCAAGGATGAGCTCCTTCACACCACTAAGAACACAAGGTCAAACTCAAGGAGGGAGAGAGGGTAGAGATGGTGTAAAAAGAACGTATGTATAAAATTAGAGGGATACATATACCTAAGGGTAGAGAGAGACCAAAGAGGTTAGGTGTCATGCACGTAAGTGCAACATGCCCACCACACATCAACCATGCAACCTCAAAAACCATGCATGCGAGCTAGGTCATGAAAAACCAAACCAAACCAATGACCTCACTTGGTCCCAGAGGATCATCAGTTGAAGAAGATAATGGCCACAAAGGCTCATGGTCAAAGACATTCAAGAAACCAAGATTTTCAAGTGACCAAACCCTAGGTCAATGACTAAAAGAGAGGATGAGAGTCTCTACAACCGTTGAGACTCCATCACTTACTCAAACCTCTACGACCATAGGGAAAACATCAAGAAGATCCAAGGATGGTTTCTAAAAACCAAGAACATCAAAAGGTCAACACATGGTCATCATCAAAATAGTGCATCTAAGCAAACCCTATAAACAACACTCAACGTATCACCACTTCCCTCCTCATCAAACCAAGGCTCAACAAGGCACCCCATAATGTCATTTTCTCTCTCATGATGCCAAGACACAAAGGGCACAACCTACATGTGACAAATTGCAAGATAACCCCTCAACATGGGTAAATTGAAACTAGGTCCAAAACAAGCATAACAAGCTCACACATCAACCAAAGAAGGCCAAACTGAAAACATAAGCTTGTTACATGTTATTAAGGCATCTCAAGAGATTAGATTAGGGTTTAATCATTTTATTAAGCATATCCAGCACAACCAAGTAGTAAGCTAGGTTAGGGGTCTTACAACCATAAACCTCTAACAAGGATTTTGCCCTCGAAATCCTACACGAAAAGAAACGCTTCCTACGCATCTCCTCAAACTCCCACATGGATTCCTCTACACCATGAAAATGCCACAAACCTTAACCAGAATGATATCGTTATTCTTCAACTTCTTGATCCTCCTATCCAGGATCAACACGAGACCCTCCATGTAAGATGCGTCCTCATCTATCTCATCCTCTACGGGTTGCAAAGCCAACTCAGTATCAGGGTGACACTTACTCAACATCCAAAGATGAGATATCGGATGCAACCCGTGCAACTCAGGTGGCAACTCCAACTTATAGGCCACCTTTCCAACACATGCCACCACTAGGCAAGGTCCCATATATCTAGAAGCCAACTTACCCTTCTTCCCAAATCGCAAAAAGCCTTTCCAAGGAGAGACCTTGAGGTACACTCTGTCTCTTACTTGGAACTCCAACAACCTACACTGGTTATCAGTGTAAGACTTCTACCTATTTTGTGCAGCCTTCGACTGTTGTTGAATCATCTTTATCTTTTTTGTTGTATGATGTACAAGCTCAAGACCCAAAAGTTGATACTTTCTAGTCTTGTACCAATGAAACAGAGATCTGCAATGTCTCCCATACAAAGCCTTATAAGGTTCCATATCAATGCTCCTTTGATAACTGTTATTGTAGGCAAACTCTATCAAACTGAGGTGCACATCCCAACTGCCCAAGAACTACAAAACATAGGCTCTCAACAGATCTTTCAAGATCTGGATTGTCCTCTCTAATTGTCCATCTGTATGGGGGTGAAAAGTAGAACTGAACTTCAACTGCATACCCATAGCGTTGTGTGCAGACGCTCCCAAAAGCGACTGGTAAACTGAGGACCTCAGTAAGATACGATGGTTGCTGGGATACCGTGAAACACACTATCTCATATACATATATGTGTGCAAGCTTCTCTATTGTGTATGTTGTCTTCATCAGAAGAAAGTGTTTTGTCTTTTTCAACCTATCAACAATCACCCATATGGAGTCATGACCATTAGCTGTCCTAGGAATTCCAACCACATAGTCTGTAGTAATATGATCCCACTTCCACTATGGTATGGGCAACAATTGTAAAGTCCATGCATGCTTCTGATGCTTTGCCTTAACCTACTGACACACATGACACTTTGCCATGAACTCAACCACGTCACACTTCAGTCCAGGCCACCAATACAAATCTTTTAGGTTGTGATACATCTTGGTGCTAACTGGGTGCATAGCATACATTGAAGAGTGAGACTCTTCCAAAACCAACTTCCTCAGTTCATCAACATCAAGAACCACTGCTCTACCGTTGTAACACACTGTTTCGTCATGTGACTCGTGGAAGCCATCACGCTTCTCGCTGCCAAACTCTGCTCGGATCTACTGTATCACAGTATCATCACGTTGTGCACCTATGATCTATTGCCTCAACATAGGCTTCACCTCTAATAGTGCTAACAATCCTGCTAACAAGGACACCTCCATCTTCACATTCATTTGACACAAGGAGACCGATGTGTTTCTCTTATGGCACACCAAAGAGCATAATTGTGCCTTATCCACAAATGGTGACGATGAAGACTTCCTGCTCAAAGCATATGCAACCATGTTTGCCTTCCTTGGATGGTCGTCTATGGTGCAATCATAGTATTTAATCAACTCCATCCAACGTCTCTGCTACACGTTCATCTCTTGCTGCAAAAAGTTGTATTTAAGATTCTTGTGGTCGGTGAAGATCTCACACTTTTCACAATAAAGGTAGTGTCTCCATATCTTCAAGGCATGGACCAATTCTGCAAGATCTGGATCATGTATTAGGTAGCTCTCCTCATGTTTCTTAAGTTGTCATGAAGCAAAAGAAATCATGTTCTTCTCTTGCATCAACATGCAACCCAAACCATTCTTTGATGCATCACAGAAAACTATATAACCCTTCCCTTGTTCTAACAACACTAGCATTGGTGCACTAGTCAACTTCTCCTTTAATAGCTGGAAAGAATGTTGACACTTGTCATCTCAGACAAATGCCACATCTTTCCTCATAAGCTTTGTTAGGGGCAATTCCACTGTGTGGAAGTTCTTGATGAACCTCCTCTAGCAGCCTACCAAACCTAGAAAACTGTGAACTTTTGTCGATGTCTTTGGTTGTTCCCATTCTAACACAAATTGAACCTTCTTGAGATTTATACACACACCTTCAACTGATATGAAGTGTCCTAGAAAAGACACCTCCTTTAACCAGAACTCACACTTGCTAAACTTAACATACAACTTGTGATGTCAACCACGAACTCATAGTGACCATACCTCATCCTAAAAGCTGACTTGGGTATGTCATCCAGCTTGATCCGCAATTGATGATATCCTGACCTTAGATCTATCTTTGAGAATACTACAACACCCCTCAACTGATCAAATAGACCATACATCCACAGTAAAGGATACTTATTCTTGATCATCACTTTGTTCAACTATCTATAGTCTATGCACAACCTCGTGGAACCATCCTTATTCTTTACAAACAAAATGGGAGCAACCCAAGGTGAAGTGCTTAGTCTGATATAACCTTTATCAAGCAACTCTTGCAACTATTTCTTCATCTCTTGCATCTCATCTGGCGCCATCCTATATGGTGTATGTGCTATTGTCTACATACCGGGCACCATATTGATCTCAAAATCAATCTCTTAGGGTGGGGGAACATCATTAAACTCATCTGGAAACACATCTTAAAACTCATAGACAATTGGAACCTCCTGGATACTCAGACTCCTCGCCTTGGTATGCACCACATGTGCCAAGAACGCATCACAATCCTATCTCATCAATCATTCTACCATCATCACTAACACCAAACATGTAAGGATAATCTTCCTATCTCCTTGGAAGACCCATGACACACCACCATCGACAAACATCACCATTTTGGAACTAAAGTCCAAAACCACCTGATACTTCTCCAAAGTATCCATTCTGAGGATCACATCAAATCCATGAATGTCAAGTGGTACAAGATCCAATTAGATGTTGCATCTTGTAAAAGAAAGGAAACATGAAGGACACACCTCCCGTAACTCGAAAGAACCAACCAAAGGGGTTTCTAAGTGAATACTATCACATCTACAACTAACATGCAAGGAATAAATAGTAATCACGTCTTTAGTGATAAAAGAGTGCATCGCACTCGATCCAACCAAAACATATATAGAGCAAGAAGAAGATAAATGAGAATGAAATAACTCCATTTGACATGTCATGACTTACGGATTGACCAATCCTCCCGACTGACTCATAGCATAGAATTGAGTTGTTGCCTGTTGTCCCCCTCTTCCTCTGTTGGCTTGTCCAGAAGAACCACCCTACGGCACTTGACTGCATCCTCTGCCACTGTTGAACTATTGTCACTGTTGTGACCCTTGCTGACTCTGTCGTAATTGTTGGGTGAAATTTTCATCCTTAATTGGGAGAAACCACCTTGTATGCCCAACATGTCCACACCTGTAGCAAGTCTTGGTCTCATACCATGGCATGGACGACCCTGACACTAACACTAATGCATCACTGTGGCCTCTTGTTGGTGGAAAGCTACAGCTTCTACCTTTGCTTGGTGACCACTGCGACTAACTCACCAATCTCTACTGTGACAGTGGTGCTAAAAACCCAGGCTTCCTAAAGCCTCTAAGTGATTGTTCTTGATACCGTGCATGCCTCTTCTTGGCATCAGTCTCACGCTTCTCCACCACTGACCATTCCACTCTTTTGACCAACTCCACAAATGCGAAAAACTTCTCTCTATTCTCTAAAGATGACATCGACGTTGTCAACTTTGTGCTCAAACCCTTCTCAAACCATCTGATCCTCTCCTTGTCTATAGCTGCCATATGCAGACAAAACCTTGGAAGCTCCATGAACTTTGATTCATACTTGTTGACGGTCATAGATCCTTGCCAAATTTTCTCAAACTATGCGACCTTCTCATCCAGATAGATCTTTGGGAAGTAATGACTCACAAACTCTCGAAGGAACTCTTCCCAATTGATCACCATGCCATGCATTTTCTCCTTCTCAATGCCCCACCAATGGTCAACACTCCCCTTTAATAGGTACACTACATGCTTCACCTTATCCCTATTGGGTATATTGAGGATCTTGAAGACCTTCTCTAGCTCTCTCAACCACGTATCAACATTTTTCGGGTCTATCATACCCACATACTCAACCGCCCCTACACACCTCAACTTTTCAAAGGTCTTCCCAGAACCCAAAGGTTCTACATTGGGGACTACTTCTCTCGCTTGATGTGGGGGCATTCTGTCTGCCATATGCATCATCGTGGTAATGAACTGTCCAAACATGGACTGAAAAGCAAGATTGGCCACCACAACTGGGTCAAAGTGGGGCATCTCAGGCACAACATCCACCCTATCTTGCCTCCTGGCACCACCACTTGGTGCAGTAATACTACTCTCAACAACATGTTCTTTGTATTCTCCAACCATCTTCTCTTTCTTCTTCTTCTTCTTCTTCGTAAGAAGAAGTCACCATAAGACAGTTTTAAGGATACTATAATAGACACAAACCCCATTCCTATGTCCCTAAAGACTCAATGAACGTAGAGATTTGATACCAACCAAATTGTGATGCACAAACACGCCACACAATGAGATTACTCAAAAAAAAAATGCGGAAGTAATGCCAATCAACTAGGTTACCAGAAATTACAGGGAATTAAGATTGATTTCACATAGGCACAAAAGCAGGAACTTATCACATCCGAGTCCACACGAAGGAGCCTACATTACATATCCCATGCCAAAGATGTACATGTCACCATTCAGTGTCTATCATGCCACAAACCTGTTACATATGATAACATGTCTATATACATACAAACCATATTTGTACAACCCTGGCCTATTGAAAAAACTCATTTTGATATACATAACAAAAAAATCTCCCCAGGGACCTAAGAGTACAGGGATGACACGTAGGACTCTACTACAAAACACTAGAAACATGTCCAACCTTTAAAAACTATTGTTCCTCTTACTGTTCAGCCTCAACCACATGATCTCTACAACATCGTGCATGACAACCTAAAAGATGTGGAAACCCATGGGGTGAGACCAAACTTCTCGATGAGCGATATAACTCTCTGCCACAACTATTATAAGCACAGATAAACTTAAGCAACAAGACAACACATATTATTGAGATGAGCAGATTCAGCTAAATGATATGAATAAATCATTTAACACTATTTAAGCAGTTAGGCATTTCCAACTAAGTAGTAGAACATCTTATACTTTAAGAAGGAATATGAAGAACATGCATAACAGTTGATTTCCCTTACCATGCTATAATTCAAGAAATCAGTACAAGGATAAGGCAAAGGGTCATTCAATGTGAGTCTGTATTACATCTTTTATCTTTCCTTGAGGATTTGAGTCGTACCCCTCAAATTGAACCGACCACTACAAAGTTGAAATCGGTGTCATACAAGATCAATGGAAGAGTCAGACTCCATGTTCTTCTCATGCAATACTCAGTCAATTTGAGTCTGCACTGCAATGACATTTAGTCAAACTACAAAGACAACTTCTTATAATCAAAGCTATAGTCTTGTAGAGATAGCAACTCATAGTCAAGGCTATGGTCATGTAAAACACCTAGCCCACCTTGGTACATGTCACAACTCTAGAAAACAACGTATATAACCCAATAACTGAGGTACAATTGCAGTTGTCCTCTATCACATCATATCACATGCTCATCACCGAGACCCGACCATAGTCATTCTCAAAACACTTGGTGTCAAGATGTCAATGACACATAGTCACTTGCACCTTGCATACTCAACAATATGTGCTCTTGGTTTCCCGTGGGAATACCGGTTTCACCTTCCAACAAAGTACTGATGCTGAAGATGGATTTATGGCACATGACACCTACATGATTAGGGTTTCACTTGATTAATTAGGCCAATTGAGTGTATTTTAGCATCAATCAAGTTACAACATATGATACCTAAATAGATTCTACAAAGATAAGGGTATGTTACAACTCCAAAAGATATAAAACGTATGAAGTAAGAACTTGTCACATCATCACATGATACCACTGCCTTACAAGGCCATCAACATCATCACATCACCAGGGGATTTCAACCCCTCATCACTGCATTGGAGGATAGCACCTCACACTAGACATGAAGCCTATTCCATGTCATACAACCCAAAACACATCATCATCATCTCATAATGCCTCAACAAGGCTCATATTTATCACTCTGTGTCATGCCAAGTGTACCATAGCATTGCATGCCATGATGTTTATTCAACATGCAAAATTCAAGTTATGCAAGTAGGAGAGAGAAGAATGCATCATCATACCAAGTAACTATACATAAGAATTATATGTTCAGAGATCACCTTTGATTGAAGAGAATAGTAGGTCATAAAGCCATGTGGTCGATTAGAATGATACATCATCATGGTCGAAGGCCATGACCCAAACCAACGACCAAACATCACCACAACTCACCAACGGTCGAAGAAGACTTCACCATGGTCGAAGGCACATCAAAGACCAAGAGAACCACCAACGTCAAGCGGTTGAAGGAAAACATCTAAGAGAGAAAAATACTCTCAAAACATGATCAGAATAGGTGGTTGTCAACTTGCAAACTGAAACCTCAAAGGAGAAAAACATAAGGAACTAAACATGTTCAAAACCCTAGAATCAAGCACCACATTTGATCAACATGTAATACATAGTGAAATCCCAATATCAAGCACATGAATGAAAATAGAACCAAAATTCACCTCATGCAAAAGAGCCAAACCAAGAACCAAGGTGGCAAAACCCAAAAACGAGATGCATGCAAAACCATCATCATCACCGTCGACTATAGCTCGACCACATGAATTAGGGTTTAGATAAAGAAGCAACTACATGAAAGATCATAAAAGGAATATTACCCCAATAAAAATATCATTACCAACAACAAGAATCACGTTTTAGAAAGAGTTGCATGTAGGATTAAAGTGCAATAACAGTAGGGGAAGAGAGTTATATAATCCGCCTCAGATGATGGTGCAACCACTTCCAAGTAAAATCTCTAAAAGTAAGAGAGAAACCTAGCTTTGATCTCCTCCATGACCAAGCTAGTCACAACCTCAAAAGAGAAGGAAAAAACCCTAGGTCAAAGGGCAAGAAAGAGGACCAAAATTTCAAGGATGAAAAGAACAAGAAGGGGGAGAAAGGGAAAAAAATTCCTCCACTGAACTTGAGCACTACCTTGAAGAACCAAGGATTCGGCCCAAGAAAGAGGAGTACCTTCATCCAAACACAATAACCACCATGGTAGAACCATGGATTTGGCCAAAAGAAGAAGAAAGAGATAGGATTTTTCAAGAAAACAAAAACAAGAGGTGGACCACTTACTAAAGATCAAAGAACCACCAAAGATCACCAAGGAAGAGTAGCTCCAAGATTGGATCACCGCATGCAAAATGATCTCGACCACCAAGAAACAAGGATGAGATCTTCACACAACCAAGCACACAAGGCCGAACTCAAGGAGGGAGAGAAGGTAGAGATGGTATAAAAGGATCATATGAATGAAAGAAGAGGGATACATATACCCAAGGGTAGAGAGAGACCAAAGAGGTTAGGTGTCATGCACATAAGTGTCGCATGTCCACCACACATCATTCATGCAACCTATAAAACCATGCATGCAAGCTAGGTCATAAAAACCAAAGCAAACCAACGACCCCACTTGGTCCTAGAGGACCATAGGTCAAAGAGGATCATGGCCATAAAGTCTCATGGTCAAAGACACTCAAGCGACCAAGATTTTCAAGCGACTAAACCCTAGGTCAATGACTAAAAGAGAGGATGAGAGTCTCTGTGACGGTTGAGACTCCATCACTCACTCAAACCTCTATGACTGCAACAAAAACATCAAGAAGATCCAAGGATGGTCGCTGAAAACCAAGAACATCAAACGGTCAACACATGATCATCATCAACATAGGGTATCTAAGCAAACCTTAGAAACAACATTCAACATATCACCACTTCCCTCCTCATCAAACCAAGGCTCAACAAGGTGCCCCAAAGCTCCATGTTCTCTCTCATGGTTCCAAAGCACAAATGGCATAATCTACATGTAACAATTTGCAAGATACCCCCTAAACATGGGTAATCACAACTAGGTCCAAAACAAGCATAACAAGCTGAAACATCAACCAAACATAACCAAACTAAAAACACAAGCTTGTTACATGCTATTAAGGCATATCAAGAGACTATATTAAGGTTTAAGCTTCTTATTTAGCAAAGCAATCACAAACAATCACTAATGTAGGTCAGGGGTCTTACAATAGTTATCTCCAGCTTTCTCATTTCATGACGTAAGGAATAATGATATGGGTGCATGACCACCTAAAAGATGTGGAAACCCACGGGGTGAGATCAAACGTCCCATCAAGTGATATAACTCTCCGCCACAACTATTATAAGCACAAATAAACTTACAACAGCAAGACAACACATATTATATAGATGAGAAGATTCAGCTAAATGATATGATAAAGCATTTAACACTATTTAAGCAGATAGGCATTTCCATCTAAGTAGTAGAACATCTTATACTTTAAGAAGGGATATGAAGAACATGTATAATAGTTGATTTCCCTTACCACATTATAATTCAAGAAATCAGTACAAGGATAAGGCAAATCGTCATCCAATGTGAGTCGTGTTTAACCCTAAGCAATTATACTATATGACTGTATTACATCTTTTATCTTGCCCTGAGGATTTTAGTCGTACCCTTCAAATCAAACCGAATACTATGGAGTTGAAATCGACGCCATACAAGATCAATGGAAGAGTCAGACTCCATGTTCTTATCATGCAATACTCGATCAATTTGAGTCTGCACCGTTGTGACATTTAGTCAAAGTAAAAAGACAACCACTTATAGTCAAAGTTATAATCCTATAGAGACAACAACTCATAGTTAAGGCTATGGTCCTGTAAAACACCTAGCCCACCTTGGTACATGTCACAACGCTAGAAAAAACGTATATAACCCAATCACTGAGGTACAACTATAGTTGTCCTCTATCACATCATATCACATGCTCATCACCGAGACCCGACCATAGTCATTCTCAAAACAATTGGTGTCAAGATGTCAATGACACATAGTCACTTGCACCTTACATACTCAACAATATGTGCTCTGGGTTTCCTATGGAAATACCGGTTTCACCATCCAATAAAGTATTGACACTGAAGATGGATTTATGGCACATGGCACCTACATGATTAGGGTTTCACTTGATTAATTAGGCCAATTGAGTAAATTTTAGCATCAATCAAGTTACAACGTATGATACCTAAATAGATTCTACAATGCTAAGAGTATGTTACAACTCCAAAATATATAAAATGAATGAAGTAAGAAGTTGTCACATCATCACATGATACCACTGCCTTACAAGGCCATCAACATCATCACATCACCAGGGGATTTCAACCCCTCATCACTGCATTGGAGGATAGCACGTCATAGTAGAAATAAAGCCTCTTCCAGGTCATAAGACCCAAAACACGTCATTATCATCTCATCATGCCTCAACAAGGCTCACATTTATCACTCTATGTCATGCCAAATGTACCATAGCATTGCATGCCATGATGTTTATTCAACATGCAACATTCAAGTTATGCAAGTAGGAGAGAGAAGCATGCATCATCATACCAGGTAACCACACATAAGAACCATATATTCAGAGATCACCTTCGATCAAAGAGAATAGTAGGCCATAAAGCCATACAGTCAAAGAGAATGATACATCATCATGGTCGAAGGCCATGACCCAAACCAGTGACCAAACATCACCACAAATCACCAATGTTCGAAGAAGACTTCACCATGGTCGAAGGCACATCAAAGACCAAGAGCACCACCAAAGTCAAGCGGTTGAAGGAAAACCATCTAAGAGAGAAAATTACTCTCAAAACATGACCAAAATAGGTGGTTGTCAACTTGCAAACTGAAACCTTAAAGGAGAAAAAATAAGAAACTAAACATGTTCAAAACCCTAAAATCGAGCACCACATGCGATCAACATGTAATCCATAGTGAAACCCCAATATCAAGCACATGAATGAAAATAGAACCAAACTTCACCTCATGCAAAAGAACCAAACCAAGAACCAAGGTTGCAAAACCCAAAATGAAATGCATGCAAAATCATCATCATCACCATCCACTATAGCTCGACCACATGAATTAGGGTTTAGATAAAGAAGAAACTACATTAAAGATCATAAAAGGAACATTATCCTAATCAAAATATCATTACCAACAACAAGAATCACGTTTTAGAAAGAGTTGCATGTAGGATTAAAGTGCAATAACAGTAAGGGAAGAGAGTTAATAACCTGCCTTAGATGATGGTGCAACCACCTCCAAGAAAAAGCTCCAAAAGAAAGAGAGAAACCTAGCTTTGATCTCCTACACAACCAAGCTAGTCACCACCTCAAAAGAGAGGGAAAAACCCTAGATCAAAGGGCAAGAAAGATAACCAAAATTTCAAGGCCAAAAAGAATAAGAAAAGAGAGAAAGGGAGAAAAATTCCCCCACTCAACTTGAGCACTACCTTAAAGAACCAAGGATTCGGCCCAAGAAAGAGGAGTAACTCCATCTTAACACAAGCACCACCATGTTAGCACCATGGATTCGGCCAAAAGAAGAAGAAAGAGATTGGATTTTAAAGAAACCAAAAATAAGAGGTGAATCACTTACCAAATATCAAAGAACCACCTAAGATCACCAAGGAAGAGTAGCTCCAAGATTAGATCACCACATACAAAAGGATTTTAGCCACCATGAAACAAGGATGAGATCTTCATACCTTCAAGCACACAAGGCCGAACTCAAGGAGGGAGAGAGGGTAGAGATGGTGCAAAAGGATCATATGCATGAAAGAAGAGGGATACATATACCCAACGGTAGAGAGAGACCAAAGAGGTTAGGTGTCATGCACATAAGTGTCACATGTCCACCACACATCAACCATGCAACCTCTAAAACCATGCATGCAAGCTAGGTCATGAAAACCAAAGCAAACTTATGGCCTCACTTGGTCCTAGAGGACCATAGGTCAAAGAGGATCATGGCCATAAAGTCTCATGGTCAAAGACACTCAAGCGACCAAAACTTTCATGCGACCAAACCCTAGGTCAATGACTAAAAGAGAGGATGAGAGTCTGTGTGACTGTTGAGACTCCATCCCTCACTCAAACCTCTACGACTGTAGTGATAACATGAAGAAGATCTAAGGATGGTCACTAAAAACCTAGAATATCAAACGGTCAACACATGGTCATCATCAACATAGGGCATCTAAGCAAGCCCTAGAAACAACACTCAACATATCACCACTTCCCTCCTCATCAAACCAAGGCTCAACAAGGTGCCCCAAAGTTCCATCTTCTTTCTCATTATTCCAAATCACAAAGTGCATAACCTAAATGTGACAATTTGCAAGATAACCCCTCAACATGGCTAAATCACAACTAGCTCCAAAATAAGCATAACAAGCTAAAACATCAACCAAACAGGACCAAACTGAAAACACAAGCTTGTCACATGTTATTAAGGAATATCAAGAGTTTATATTAAGGTTTAAGCATCTTATTAATCAAAACAAGCACAACCAAGCACTAAGCTAGGTCAGGGGTCTTATAATAGTCATCTCCAGCTTTCTCATTTCATGATGCAAGGAATAATGATATGGGCTCTCAAGAATGTATTCCACATCAGCATCACTATCTTCACCATATTGATCAATACCAACATCATCATCTGCATCTATATCTTCAAGAACCTCATCAACAACCATCTCAACATCCTTAAAAGGTGGCACCTCATGACGAGGCCATTGTGCATGAATATAAGCCTATGTCATGTAACTAGGTGAAACGAAAGCTAGATGCTATATGAATTTGGCCTCAGTGCCCCACTGGTAGTGAACCAAGTCTACAGGAAACCCAGTTTAGGGAACCATGGAAAGAGAAAGAATAGTAGAGTAAGAGGTGGGTGTAGTTATAGATGGTGAAATAGTATGTGTAGATGATGGAGGAATGATCATGGCAACAACAATATGGTAAATGGAGGATGGGTAACGGGAAATGTCGTAGAAATGATCATATGCACATGAAACATAGTCGATTGAGTGGAATGAAGGCTAATATGGGGGATGTCAATGAGGGGAGGATAGTTCCCTAAAGACATGATTTGAACAAGGTCATCATGAAGGTGGAAATGAACCTGTGACTGGTAGTCATTCTCATAATTTATATATCCCATGAGTTTCTCATTGGATATACAGAATGAGCCATGGGGTGTAGGCATATGTCGTGAAGGTGGAGGAATAGGTTGGGTGGATGGGGATGCATGGGTGGTGGGATTGTTGGGCTGATACCTAGAAGATGATGCTCAAGGGGTGATTTTAGTGTTGATGAGAGAGTTCTTTGTAGATGAAATTTTGATAGGAGTACCTCATATGTCAGAAGGATACTCAAGCTCAAGGGAGAGATCATTGTCAGTTAGCTTTCAGAAGAGAGCACATAAGAGATTTGGGTAGGGTTTATGGGTATTGTGGGTATCCTTATCATAGTAAAAACAAGTCATATGATGCAAGATATACCTAACCCATTTGAACCAATTCCATTAAGTGGATAGTAGACGATCAAATGATGGATATTAGAATTTACCATATAAGCTAAAGGCCTAGCTTGATGTGTTGGAGTAGAAGAAGAGAGAGTTGTTATTTTGGTATCATCATACTCAAATTTCTTGATGGCCATGTGAGTGGCATGCATTTAAAAATGAGGATCATAATGCACATAAAGATTTTTACGATGAATAAGATCAATTATGCCATCATACCTAGAGATCTTGACAACCTCAGGATCATATGCACAAAAGCAATTATGGAGTTTTTTCTTAGATATTTCAAAACAAATTCACACAATCATAGACTTCAATATGGTTGGTTGATGAATAGGGAAGTTTTGTGGTGTAATTCCAAGAAATATTTGCGTAAACTTCACCAAAGGCTTTCTTACTAGAGTTAAATTTGGCATAAGTAGAAGAATGGATAAAAAAACATTTTGAGATGATGGGAATGAAACAAGGTATATCATATTGTTCTAAACCAACATCAACAAATTTTTTGAAAGAAAACGGCTTGCGAGAAAGCAAAGTCATGAACACTTTCACAACTAGAAGATGGATCAACTAGATCCCATTGAAAGAGACAATTCTATTATACATAGGAGATGGATTTACAACTCTTTTAATTGTGGGATTAGAGGAATTCTTGTGTTCCTTATAGAGGAACAACATAGTATCAAGAGAAATGTAATGCAAGTAGAAAACTAGGGTTGGAGATGTGAGGGGGAGGGAAATCATGTTAGGGAGAGAGATAATAGGATTTGGAGCTCGGAGGTGGAGGAGATGACCTAATGATGTAGGTTGGTCAATCTGAACTAGTTGAGAGGGTTTCGTCTCAGCCAACACACCCTTATCAGTGAACACAACATGGTGTCATCAGATAAGAAGGGCTCAAGAGGAACTCATTTGACGAACCATAGTAAGAATCTCTAAAGCACCTTGTCGTCCAAGATAGTCTTAGGATAATTTCAACAATGAGAAAACTTGTCAAAATGGTATACATCCATCCAAGCTCAGTCTAAAATGTACCAATAAAACAATGAATGTGAGCCTAACATGTATATAAATGATATATGGACTCATTTGAGTCATCACAAACCATGTAAAGGCGATAACATGTTGAAAAGAAAACCTTTGCCATTTTGCTAAAAACCATGTGTAACAAGGCATCCAATACTCGACAATTTCAATTAAGTACAAGTAGATGATGAGAAATATACAAACATGATAGAGGAATGATAATATCACAATAGATAGGAGAGGAATCGTTCTGAACATTACAGTCTTGGAACGTTTGCTTCATCCATAAGACTTGGGCACAACAACTTCCAACAACTATGTATTCAGCCTAGATCTTTGATAGAGCCACAATGTTTCGTTTCTTAAAGAATCAAGAAACTAAACAAGGTGGTAGGAGGAATCAAGTGCCACTTGTGTACTTTATATCAACTAAGCACCCATCATAATCCACATAACTATATGTGGTTAGAGTAAAGTCCATTGACTTAGGATACCATAGTCTAAAATTTGGGTTCCTAGCTAGGCACCTCAAAATGCTCTTTACAACCACAAGATGGGATTTTTTGGGGCTTCATTGAAATCTAGCACACAAGTCAACACTAAACATTATATCTGATCCAGAGACTGTAAGATATAACAAGCAACCGATCATACATATATAGATCTTCTAATCTACTATTTCACATTCTTCATCTTTATCAAGCTTGGAGGTGTTAAGTATGAGAGTATTAATTGGCTTTGTGTTCTCAATACCAACCCCTTCAAGAGTTCACTTGTGTACTTGCTTTGGTTGATGAGTTCCCATCTATTTTTTTTTTGGTTTGAAGTCCAAGGAAGATTGTAAGCTCCCCAACCATGATAATTCCAAATTCACTATGCATTAGGAAACTAAAATCCTTGAAAAGATCAAGATTAGTATCTCCAAAGATAATATCATCAACATAAGTTTGAAATAATATCATCAGCATAAGTTTTAAAAATAAAAAAATTGTTGCAAGTGTGTTTCAAAAAGAGAGATGAAGTCAACTTTTACCATGAAATAGCCATTGTCAATTAGAAAGGTCTTTGGTTTTGCATGCCAAGAAGTTATACAAGCTTTTTTGAAACCATAAAGAGCCTTTCGTTATAGAAGACATGATTGACATTCTTTTCAAGTTCAAAGTCTAGAGGTTTAGTCACAAATACTCTTTCCTCTAACTCTTCACTTTAAAAAACACTTTTAACATCCATTTGATAAAGCAAGAATTTTTTTTAGAAGAATAAGCAAGTAAGATTCTAATAGATTCTAATTTAGAAACATGAGCATAAGTTTCATCAAAGTCGTCATCACCTTCATGTTGACTACAGCCTTTTGATACAAACATTGACTTCTATTTTACCACCTTTCCATTCTCATCTATTTTGTTCCAATATAACCACTTGGTGCTCATGATGTTTCTATAATTTGGTTTCAGCATAGGATACCATACCTATGTTTTTTTCAAATTGCTCTAGTTCTTCTTATATAGATAGAATCCACTCCACATGCTTAAGACATCCTCTGTCACTATTTGGAATATGTTGTGAGATAAAGACATTGTTTGCTTGTTCTTTGTTGTAATCATAATGTGTCTTCACACTTTTAAAAGGATTGCCTTTATTGAGCTCTTTTGGATCATCTTTTGCAAAGCGGAGAATGAGAGACTTCTTTTCTTCTTCTTGTGAGCATTCTTATTAAACCACCTCTTTACCTTTGTTGTTAATGTTCATATCTTTTAATCTAGGATCACTTCATCTAGAACAACATCATTAACAACATTCTTGGATACAGAGGGGTTATTTATAATGAATTGAACATTGATAGATTCCTCTACTTTAGATCGATCAATGTTAAAGATTTTATATGCTCTACTGGTAGTGTTATAACCAAGAAAGAAATCCTTGTAATAATTGTCATCAAACTTGTTGAGACAGTCTTCAGTGTTCAAAACAAAGTAGGGACAACCGAAAACATGGAAGAAAATTTAGTCATATCTCTACCATGCCTCAACTCAAAGGAGTTTTTCTTAAGCAAAGGATGTGTAAACACTCAGTCTTTCACAAAACAAGCAATGTTAACGGATTATGCACTAAACATCTTGGGAGTGTCATAATCTAAGAGCATTTACCTATGAATCTCTTACAAGGGCATATTATTCCTCTATACAACCCAATTTTATTGAGGTTAAGTGATAAATAAGAGTTGTGCACATAACCAGATTCATCATGAAATTTTCAAACAAATCATTTTCAAACTCTCCTTCATGGTCACTATGGATATAGGATATTTGGTTTTCAATTGGTTTACAAAGGTTGAGAAAAACATCAAAAATATCCTATTTGACTCAAGAACAAATTCCAAGTAAAGTGAGAAAATTTATCAACAATACTGTGAAGAGTTTGAGTCTACATAGGTCCAGAGAGATCAATATGAAGAAGCCCACGAACTTTCTTAGTACTAAGTACTTCCCTGGACTTGAAAAAATATTTGGTTTTCTTCCCTTGCATATAAGGTTGGCATTCATCATCTTTTCAAAGTTTAATTTAGGAATTCCTTAGACTAATTCCTTTTGCTAAACTTTTTTAATTGATGTGTATTTACATGACTAAGCTTGTGGTGCCATAAAGATATATCATTCTTATTAACTACATAGAACTTACCAAAAATAGGCTTAAATAAACTAAGAACAATAGACTAAAGGGTACTAATTCTAGTTCCCTTATATATGACATTATGAGGAAATCTAAAAGCAACCTTTCAAGTATTGTAAAAAGAACAATATAATTGTTATAACATGGTTTTCTAACACTTATTAAATTGTAATATAGGCTGTAGGGACCTCTCTTCTAATTATATTAATTCCAACCATTAGAGAGAAACCCTAAACCTAAACCTAAACCCATATTAAGAAACAAAACAACTAATTCTTGACAACATGATTAACAATATACGAGAAACATATGTAAATTTTTCCTTTTCCTCATAAAACTCAAGAAAACAAATTTCACAGTAGAAAATCCACATGTCAATTATCACAAATCTCATTCGATTCCATTAAAGCCAAACCAGGTCTCCTTTATAACATGTTCTTTGATGTACAACATTTTTTTTGGGTAACCCAAGAGACTCGTAAGGCTTGCGCCAAGCCCAACCTGGGGAGCTCAGCCCCATCCCGTAAGGAGCATAGCCCATTAAGTCACGCAGAGGTCGATTGTGCTATGGGAGAAACAATTCTGAACAACAACACTAGGGAGATTCGAACCCAGGACCCTTCATGAGGGGCCCTGTGCTGTGACCACCTGAGCTACTACTCGCCGATGATGTACAACATATTATATATACCAAATAAGTAGCACTACAGTAGTGTAATTGCATTGGTTTTTATGGCACATATGTTATTTCCTGCCAAGCAGATGTGATATTTCCTACTCTTTTGGGATGGAAAGGAACCTCATACCGAGGGCAAGGTGTGTGATTTTTGGCCCATGTTTTATATATTTGGGAGATTGGAAGTATTCCTTTCTCTACCAGGTTTTAAGTTTATGAGACTTGGTTGCCTTTGTGTTTATATTGTTCTAGGACTATGTTTATCTCACATGCATGCAAGTTGATGATATGGGGTGTGTGCCCTAATTCTTTACATGTGCTTGTGTGGCACAATATTTATGTTTTATTAATGGTAAGTATTCTTTTGTTATCATATGATTTCAATTCCTTTTCTGTTGATACCCATTTGGGTGGTCCTTATCCTTTCTATGGGAAGCCTTTTATATTTGATGTCCTTTATTCCATATATTGCTCAATTTCCTATTTAGTATGTACATACCAGCCTTTGCTGATGTCATCTATTTTCTCTTCTTGTTGGGATATGTTTCCAACCCTGGGTGAAGGACTTGGATAACAAGGCATGAAGTTTTGGACTAGCTTAAGGAGTTAAAGCTTGGAGACAAAGTTGTTATGGCTTAGATTTCCCTCTACTTAGATCCTTATGTTGTATCATACATGTAAACCCTTATGGGATATTATGATGTACTTTTGTAACCTTGTGAATGATTGAATATAGTCATTATTTTTATTGTGTTGCTACACTTTGATCTTTTGCATACCATTACAATAAATTTGGAAAATTTATACCTATTCCAACATACCTTTGAGTGTGTTTGGAATGGACATTAATTCTTCAAAATTTCTTTTAATAAGGGGGTGATCCCGCCTCCTTACAACATGGTATCAGTGCCCGTGGCAGTCAGAATCTGACTATTTCAATTTTGTCTCCCTAGTTAGAATACTTGCCTTACCTTTAAGTGACATGTTTGCCCTAAAGTTGATCAATAGATGATGAAGGTTTCATTTAGGATCATATAGTTTCACATTAGAATAATGATGAATAGATCCTTAAAATACTTACAAGCAAAAGATGCATAAGTAACCATAGTAACTTGAGGTTGTTTAGCTTGACCTTCAGGCAGCTACTAGGACATGAAGTTTAAAGCAAAGGTGTCTAGAAAGGATCAGGGTTCGGGGGCTAGCAAGATTTTCCTCCGTACCACTATCTTGGTTTATGATGACTCCCGAATCCATATGATACTGGCCTGGCTTGAGCTGATATGAAATGTTCAAAATAGCATGCTTTTAGGCAATAGTAGACTTAGACATCTATATGATTTATCTTTTGAGACCCTAATATGTTGAACTAGTCTCCCAGGTGTAAAGACTTGTTTGAGGATGGACAAGAGCAAGTTAACCCATAGTTCATAGTTAGTATTTACAAGTTATGTTTCTTTTATTTGCATGATGCTTATGTAGTTGGATGTAAGGAAGTGTAGTTGAACCTTTTGTACCTAAAGAATGGTTTTGACTTAATAAGATGAATCCTTTAAGGGGTGGTGAATAAGTTGTTTTCTTATATGAGGATGTTTTGATTTCAAGGATGAAATCCCTTTAAGGGGTGGTGTGTTGTAACATACTAGATCTCAGACCCTACCCTAGAAGTTGACATTTTGGACTTAGCAAAACAAGGTTGAAGGTTAGACCTAAATAGATATTTAGTATAACTTCAATGAGATAATGCATGTATAGATCACCTTAATGTAACCTAATGTTCTAACATTAATCTTAGTTTTATAATGGATACATAAAATATGACACATAACTCATTTTGGTGGTAATATGAAGATAAGAAACTTAATTGGATGAATAATTTAGATAACGGGTCATATGACATATCTCTTAAAAAGAAGTCTCAAAAGTGACAAACTTCAAATTCGAAATCTACATATCAAAATTAGTCTACACGTCAAATTTCATCTAATTTGGACACCTTGAAATATTAAGATAAGTTTAGGAGAGAAAAAATGAGTAAAAGGCATAAGATATGAATAATGTGATTATACAACTTCAAAATATGGAAATAATGGCAAATTCATATTCAAAACATCAAATATAACTTGTGGATGAAGTTTGATCCAATATGGATGTTGTTTGTGCAAGTTATGCAATTTAGGTACATTCTGGGCTTTTCTGCAATTTACCCAATTGGGAGGTTTTCTTTGCAAATTTTCACATGCATTATAATCCTTATATACTCCCTTACCATTCTCGTGTTTTTGAACCATAGGGTTCCTAGTTGCACCTTGGTTTGAAGGTGTTTCTTTCTAAGGGCATTTTAGGGATTACTCTCTTTATAAATGAGCTTATCTTTAGAAGCTATCAACCAATGGGGTTATTTCTTTGATTGGAGGTCAGTTGGGATGGCTTATAAGTTTCCATAAACCAATATTTGATATTCAAGAAGCCTCTATGAGCAATCCTCTTGCATGGCCATGAAATCCTTAGACAAAGGACACATGGAAAGCTCCATGGACACCTCATGCTTGACTTCTTCCTTATCCATAAAGGCTTGCATGTCCATGGACACCCTTAGCATTGGACACAAGGAAAGTAACTTGAGACCGCATGCTTGAATTCTTCCTTATCCATAAAGGCTTGCATGTCCATGTACACCCTTATACATGACACATGGAAAGTCTCATAGACACCTCATACTTGACCTCTTTCTTTATATAGCCATATCTACCCCTTCCCAACTCGCGATTCAAAAACTCTTGCTCTCCTTTATTCCCTCTAGCTTAGAGCATCATTCCTACTCTATTTTTCCATGAAGATGTTGTCCCAAGGTAAAAGGAGGTGCCTACCTTGGTGAAGAAGGCTTCTAAGGTTCCAAATTTCTCTATTTAGGATTTCTTAAGCTCCTCCTTGGTGATTTTGACCAAAACTAGTAAGTTTTCTCCTCTCCTTCCCTATTTTCATTTTTTTAGTCTTCCTTCCACCTTCCTACAGGTAGAAACCATGGCCTTCCATGGTGAAACCCCACCTAGAACCCATAAACACCTCATCTCCATGTTCTTTTGTTAGGGTTTTTCACCTCTAAAGTGGAGAAGGTGCTTCTTGCTCGAGATAGGATCTTTTTTGGAGAAACCAACCTCTCTAATCTTGTGAACCTTACTTATTGTACCTATCCACCTTCTCTAGAGGTTCTTTGCAGTCCTAGGCTTTGATCTAGTACTGTTTAGACTCTGAAGTTGAGGTATGATGTATCCCCTATTCTTCTATGTTGAGCAATTCACCTATGCTTATTCATTTTCTTTGTCCTATGGACATTAGCCTATACACAATGTCTTTTCTTTTAAAAATCATGGTTCATGTGAACTACCTTATTTGATATTGATCATGTTATCATGCATATTCTTTTGAACTCTTATCTTATGCTTTGTTCATGATGGAACTTTAAAAGATGGCATGTGATGTCTTTTGCCCACTTATGAGGTGGATGTATATGTTGGTCGCTTATGTGGTGACTAGTTTATATATTCTGACTATACTTTCTACTTTCCTCTACATTTAACATGCTATGTGATTCAGTAGCACTAGAGTAGTGTAATTGCATTGGTTTTTATGGCAAATGTGTTATTTCCTGCCGAGCAGATATGATATTTCCTACTCTTTTGGGATGGAAAGGAACCTCATGCCCAGGGCAAGATGTGTGATTCTTGGCCCATGTTTTATATATTTGGGATATTGGTAGTATTCCTTTCTCTATCAGGTTTCAAGTTTCTGGGACTTGGTCGCCTTTGTGTTTATATTGTTCTAGGGCTATGTTTATCTCACATGCATGTAGGTTGATGATATGGGGTGTGTGCCCTAATTCTTTACACGTGCTTGTGTGCATGGCACAATCTTTATTTTTTATTAATGGCAAGCATTCTTTTATTGTCATATGATTTCAATTCCTTTTCTCTTGATACCCATTTGTGTGGTCCTTATCCTTTCTATGGGAAGCCTTTTATATTTGATGTCCTTTATTCCATATATTGCTCAATTTCCTATTTAGTATGGACATACCATCCTTTGTTGATGTCATCTATTTTCTCTTCTTTCTGAGGTATGCTTCCAACCCTAGGTGAAGGACTTGGATGATAAGGCATGAAGTTTTGGACTAGCTTAAGGAGTTAAAGCTTGGAGACAAAGTTGTTATGGTTTAGATTTCCCTCTACTTAGATCCTTGTTGTATCATACATGTAAACCCTTATGGAATATTATGATGTACTTTTGTAACCTTGTGAATGATTTAATATAGTCATTATTTTTATCCCACTGCTACACTTTGATCTTTTGCATACCATTATAATAAATTTGGAAAATTTATACCTATTCCAACATACCTTTTGAGCATGTTTGGAATGGATGTTAATTCTTCAAATTTTCTTTTAGTAAGGGGGTGATCCCGCCTCCTTACGGCATGGTATCAGAGCCCATGGTAGTCGGAATCTGACTATTTAAATTATGTCTCCCTAGTTATAATACTTGCCTTACCTTTAAGTGGCATGTTTGCCCTAGAGTTGATCAATAGATGATGAAGGCTTGATTTAGGATCATATAGTTTCACATTAGAATAATGATGAGTATATCCTTAAAATACTTACAAGTAAAAGATGCATAAGTAACCATAGTAACTTGAGGTTGTTTAGCTTGGCCTTCAAGAAGCTACTAGGACATTCAGTTTTAATCAAAGGTGTCTATAAAGGATCAAGGTTCGGGGGTTGGTAAGATTTTCATTCGTACCACTAGATTGGTTTATGAGGACTCCCGAATCCATATGATACCGGCATGGCCTGAGCTGATATGAATTGTTCAAAATAGCATGCTTTTAGGTAATAGTAGCCTTAGACATCTAAATGATTTATCTTTAGGGACCCTAATATGCTGAACTAGTCTCCCAGGTGTACAAACTTGTTTGAGGGTGGATAAGAGCAAGTTAACCCATAGTTCGTAGTTAGTCTTTACAAGTTATGTTTCTTTTTTTTGCATGATGCTTATGTAGTTGGATGTAAGGAAGTGTAGTTGAACCTTTTGTACCTAAAGAATAGTTTTGACTTAATAAGACGAATCCTTTATGGGGTGGTGAATAAGTTGTTTTCTTATATGATGATGTTTTGATTTTGAGGATGAAATCCCTTTAAGGGGTTGTGTGTTGCAACATACTAGATCTCAGACCCTACCCTGGAAGTTGACATTTTAGACTTAGACAAACAAGGTTGAAGGTTAGACCTAAATAGATGTTTAGTACAACCCCAATGAGCTAATTCATGTATAGATCACCTTAATGTAACCTAATGTTCTAACATTAATTTTAGGTTTTTAATGGATACATAAAATATGCCACATAACTCATTTTGGTGGTAATATGAAGATAAGAAACTTAATTGGATGAATAATTTAGATAATGGGTCATTAATGGGACATATGACATATCTCATAAAAATAAGTCTCAAAAGTGGAAACAAACTTCAAATTCAAAATCTAAATATCAAAATTAGCCTACATGTCAAATTTCATCTAATTTGGACACCTTGAAATATTATGATAAGTTTAGGAGAGAGAGAATGAGTAAAAGGTATAAGTAATGAATAATGTGATTATATAACTTCAAAATATGTAAATAATGGCAAATTCAATTTCAACACAACAAAGATAACTTGTGGATGAATTTTGGTCCAATTTGGATGTTGTTTGTGCCAGTTATGCAATTTTAGGTACATTCTGGACTTTTCTACAATTTACCCAATTGGAAGGTTTATTTGCAAATTATCACATGCATTATAATCCTTACATATTCCCTTACAATTCTCGAATTTTTTAACCATAGTACGCCTAGTTTCACCTTAGTTTGAAGGTGTTTCTTTCCAAGGGCATTTTAGGGATTACTCTCTTTATAAATGAGCTAATCTTTAGAAGCTATCAACCAATGGGGTTATTTCTTTGATTGGGGGTCGGTTGGGATAGCTTATAAGTGTCCATAAACCAATATTCGATATTCAATAAGCCTCTATGAGCTATCCTCTTGCATGTCCATGAAATCCCTATGCTAAGGACACACAGAAAGCTCCATAGACACCTCATGCTTGACTTCTTCCTTATCCATAAAGGCTTGCATGTCCAAGGGCACCCTCAACATTGAACACATGGAAAGTAACTTTAAACCTAATTCTTGACTTATTCCTTATCCATAAAGGCTTTCATGTCCATGGACACCCTTATACATGATACATGGAAAGTCTCATAGACACCTCATACTTGACCTCTTTTTTTATATAGCCATATCTACCCCTTCCCAACTCCCGATTTGAAAACTCTTGCTCTCCTTTATTACCTCTAGCTTAGAGCATCATTCCTACTCTATTTTCCCATGAAGGTACTGCCCCAAGGTAAAAGTAGGTCCGTACCTTGGTGAAGAAGGCTCCTAGGGTTCCAAATTTCTCTATTTAGGATTTCTTAAGCTCCTCCTTGGTGATTTTGACCAAAACTCATAAGTTTTCTCATCTCCTTCCCTATTTTCATGTTTTTAGTCTTCCTTCCACCTTCCTTCAGGTCAGAATCATGGCCTTCCATGGTGAAACCCCACCTTGAACCCATAAACACGTCACCTCCATGTTCTTTTGTTAGGGTTTTCACCTCTAAAGTGGAGAAGGTGCTTCTCGCTCAAGATAGGGGCTTTGTTGGAGAAACCAACCTCACTAAGCTTGGGAACCTTAATTATTGGACCTATTCACCTTCCCTTGAGGTTCTATGTAGGCCTAGGCTTGACTTGGACTATTTAGACTCTGAAGTTGAGGTATGGTGTATACCCTATTCTTCTATGTTGAGCAATTCGCCTATGCTTATTCATTCTCTTTGTCCTATGGACATTAGCCTATACACAATGTGTTTTCTTTTGAAAATCATGGTTCATGTGAACTACCTTATTTTATGTTGATCATGTGATCAATGAGATTCTTTTGAACTCTTATCTTATGTTTAGTTCATGATGGAACTCTAAAAGATGACATGTAATGTCTTTTGCCCACTTATGAGGTGGATGTATATGTTGGTCACTTATGTGGTGACCAGTTTATATATTCTGACTTTACTTTTTACTTGGCTCTACATATGTTATGTGATTCAGTAGCACTAGAGTAGTGTAATTGCATTGGTTTTCATGGCAGATGTGTTATTTCCTACCGATCAGATGTGATATTTCCTACTCTTTTGGGATGGAAAGGAACCTCATACCCAGGGCAAGATGTGTGATTCTTGGCCCATGTTTTATATATTTGGGAGATTTGAAGTATTCCTTTCTCTATTAGGTTTCAAGTTTATGAGACTTGGACGCCTTTGTGTTTATATTGTTCTAGGGCTATGTTTTTCTCACATGCATGCAGGTTGATGATATGGGGTGTGTGCCCTAATTCTTTACATGTGCTTGTATGGCACAATCTTTATGTTTTATTAATGGCAAGTATTCTTTTGTTATCATATGATTTCAATTCCTTTTCTCTTGATACCCATTTGGGTGGTCCTTATCCTTTCTATGGGAAGCCTTTTATATTTGATGTCCTTTATTCCATATATTGCTCAATTTCCTATTTAGTATGCACATAACAACCTTTGTTGATGTCATCTATTTTCCCTTCTAGTTGGGGTATGTCTCCAACCCTTGGTGAAGGACTTATATGATAAGGCATGAAGTTTTGGACTAGCTTAAGGAGTTAAATCTTGGAGACAAAGTTGTTATGGTTTAGATTTCCCTCTACTTAGATCCTTATGTTGTATCATACATGTAAACCCTTATGGGATATAATGATGTACTTTTGTAACCTAGTGAATGATTGAATATAGTCATTATTTCATTCAGCTGCTACACTTTGATCTTTTACATACCATTACAATAAATTTAGAAAATTTATACCTATTCCAACATACCTTTGAGTATGTTTGGAATGAACGTTAATTCTTCAAATTTTCTTTTAGCAAGGGGGTGATCCCACCTCCTTACAACATGGTATCAGAGCCCATGGTAGTCCGAATCTGACTATTTCAATTTTGTCTCCCTAGTTAGAATACTTGCCTTACCTTTAAGTTACATGTTTGCCCTAGAGTTGATCAATAGATGATGAAGGCTTGATTTAGGATCATATAGTTTCACATTAGAATAATGATGAATAGATCCTTAAAATACTTACAAGTAAAAGATGCATAAGTAACCATAGTAACTTGAGGTTGTTTAGCTTGGCCTTTAGGTAGCTACCAGGACATGAAGTTTAAAGCAAATGTGTCTAGAAAGGATAAGGGTTTGGGGGCTGGAAAGATTTTCCTCCGCACCACTAGCTTGGTTTACAAGGACTCCCGAATCCATATGATATCGGCCTGGCCTGAGCTGATATGAATTGTTCAAAATAGCATGATTTTAGGCAATAGTAACCTTAGACATCTATATGATTTATTTTTAGGGACCCTAATATGTTGAACTAGTCTCCCAGGTGTAAAGACGTGTTTGAGGATGGACAAGAGCAAGTTAACCCATAGTTCACGGTTAGTATTTACAAGTTATGATTCTTTTTTTTTGCATGATGCCAATGTAGTTGGATGTAAGGAAGTGTAGTTGAACCTTTTGTACCTAAAAATAGTTTTGACTTAATAAGATGAATCCTTTAAGGGGTGGTGAATAAGTTGTTTTCTTATATGAGGATGTTTTGATGATGAGGACAAAGTCCCTTTAAGGGGTGGTGTGCTATAACGTACTAGATCTTGGACCCTACCTTGGAAGTTGACATTTTGGACTTAGCCAAACAAGGTTGAAGGTTAGACCTAAATAAATTTTTAGTATAACCCCAATGAGCTAATGCATGTATATATCACCTTAATGTAACCTAATTTTCTAACATTAATCTTAGGTTTATAATGGATACATAAAACATGCCACATAACTCATTTTGGTGGTAATATGAAGATAAGAAACTTAATTGGATGAATAATTTAGATAATGGGTCGTTAATGGGCCATATGACATATCTCATAAAAATAAGTCTCAAAAGTGGAAACAAACTTCAATTTCGAAAACTACATATCAAAATTAGCCTACATGTCAAATTTCATCTAATTTGGACACCTTGAAATATTAGGATAAGTTTAGGAGAGAGAAAATGAGTAAAGGCATAAGTAATGAAAAATGTGATTATATAACTTCAAAATATGGAAATAATAGAAAATTCATATTCAAACAATCAAAGAAAACTTGTGGATGAAGTTTGGTCCAATTTGGATGTTGTTTGTGCAAGATATGTAATTTTAGATACATTCTGGACTTTTCTACAATTTACCCAGTTGGGAGGTTTTCTTTGCAAATTGTCACATGCATTATAATCCTTATATATTCCCGTACCATTCTTGACTTTTCGAAACATAGGGCACCTAGTCGCACATTGGTTTGAAGGTGTTTCTTTCCAAGGGCATTTTAGGGATTACTCTCTATATAAATGAGCTTATCTTTAGAAGCTATCAACCAATGGGGTTATTTCTTTGATTGGAGGTTGGTTGGTATGGCTTATAAGTATCCATAAACTGATATTTGATATTCAAGAAGCCTCTATGAGCTTCCCTCTTGCATGGCCATGAAATCTCTAGGCAAGGGCACATGGAAAGCTCCATGGACACCTCATGCTTGACTTCTTGCTTATCCATAAAGGCTTGCATGTCCATGGGCACCCTTAGCATTGGGCACGTGGAAAGTAACTTGACACCTCATTCTTGACTTCTTGCTTATCCATAAAGGCTTGTATGTCCATGGACACCCTTATACATGACACATGGAACGTCTCATAGACACCTCATACTTGACCTCTTTCTTTATATAGCCATATCTACCCCTTCCCAACTCCCGATTTGAAAACTCTTGCTCTCATTTATTCCCTCTAGCTTAAAGCATCATTCATAATCTATTTTTCCGTGAAGGTTTTGTCCCAAGGTAAAAAGGAGACGTCTACCTTGGTGAAGAAGGCTCCTAGGATTCCAAATTTCTCTATTTAGGATTTCTTAAGCTCTTCCTTGGTGATTTTGAATAAAAATAGTAAGTTTTTTCCTCTCCTTCCCTATTTTCATGTTGTTAGTCTTCCTTCCACCTTCCTCTAGGTCGGAACCATGGCCTTCTATGGTGAAACCCCACCTATAACCCATAAACACCTCACATCCATGTTTTTTTGTCAGGGTTTTTCACCTCTAAAGTGGAGAAGGTGCTTCTTGCTCAAGATAGGGGCTTTGTTGGAGAAACCAGCCTTTCAAACCTTGGGAACCTTACTTATTGGACCTATCCACCTTCCCTAGAGGTTCTTTGGAGGCCTAGGCTGGACTTGGACTGTTTAGACTCTGAATTTGAGGTATGATGTATACCCTATTATTCTATGTTGAGCAATTCACCTATGCTTATTCATTCTCTTTATCCTATGGACATTGGCCTATACACAATGTTTTTTCTTTTGAAAATCATGGTTCATGTGAACTACCTTATTTTATATTGATCATGTGATCATGGAGATTCTTTTGAACTCTTATCTTATATTTAGTTCATGATGGAACTCTAAAAGATGACATGTGATGTCTTTTTCCCACTTATGAGGTGGATGTATATGTTGGTCACTAATATAATGACTAGTTTATATATTCTGACTATGCTTTTTACTTGCCTCCACATATGCTATGTGATTCAGTAGCACTAGAGTAGTGTAATTGCATTGGTTTTTATGGCAGATGTATTATTTCCTGCCGAGCAGATGTGATATTTTCTGCTCTTTTGGGATGGAAAGGAACCTCATACCCAGGGCAAGATGTGTGATTCTTGGCCCATGTTTTATATATTTGGTATATTGGTAGTATTCCTTTATCTATTAGGTTTCAAGTTTATGAGACTTGGTTGCCTTTGTGTTTATATTGTTCTAGGGCTATGTTTATCTCACATGCATGCAAATTGATGGTATGGGGTGTGTGCCCTGATTCTTTACATGTGCTTGTATGGCACAATCTTTATGTTTTATTAATGGCAAGTATTCTTTTGTTATCATATGATTTCAATTCATTTTCTCTTAATACCCATTTAGGTGGTCCTTATCCTTTCTATGGGAAGCCTTTTATATTTGATGTCCTTTATTCCATATATTGCTCAATTTCCTATTTAGTATGCACATACCATCCTTTGATGATGTCATCTATTTTCACTTCTTGTTGGGGTATGTTTCCAACCCTTGGTGAAGGACTTAGATGATAAGGCATGAAGTTTTGGACTAGTTTAAGGAGTTAAAGCTTGGAGACAAAGTTGTTATGGTTTAGATTTCCCTCTACTTAGATCCTTATGTTTTATCGTACATGTAAACCCTTATGGGATATTATGATATACTTTTGTAACCTTATGAATGATTGAATATAGTCATTATTTTTATTTTGCTACTATACTTTGATCTTTTCCATACCATTACAATAAATTTGGAAAATTTATACCTATTCCAACATACCTTTGAGTATGTTTGGAATGGACGTTAATTCTTCAAATTTTCTTTTAGTAAGGGGGTGATCCCGCCTCCTTACAGCATGGTATCAGAGCCCATGGTAGTCGGAATCTGACTATTTCAATTTTGTCTCCCTAGTTAGAATACTTGCCTTACCTTTAAGTGACATGTTTGCCCTAGAGTTGATCAATAGATGATGAAGGCTTGATTTAGGATCATATAGTTTCACATTAGAATAATGATGAATAGATCCTTAAAATACTTACAAGTAAAAGATGCATAAGTAACCATAGTAACTTGAGGTTGTTTAGCTTGGCCTTCAGGTAGCTACTAGGCCATGAAATTTGAAGCAAAGGTGTCTAGAAAGGATTAGGGTTTGGGGGCTGGAAGGATTTTCCTTCGCACCACTAGCTTAGTTTATGAGGACTCCCGAATCCATATGATACCGGCCTGGCCTGAGCTGATATGAATTGTTCAAAATGGCATGCTTTTAGGCAATAGTAGCCTTAGACATCTATATGATTTATCTTTAGGGACCCTAATATGTTGAACTAGTCTCCCAGGTGTAAATATTTGTTTGAGGATGGACAAGAGCAAGTTAACCCATAGTTCATAGTTAGTCTTTACAAGTTATGTTTCTTTTTTTTACATGATGCCAATGTAGTTGGATGTAAGGAAGTGTAGTTGCACATTTTGTACCTAAAAATAGTTTTGACTTAATAAGATGAATCCTTTAAGGGGTGGTGAATAAATTGTTTTATTATATGAGGATGTTTTGATTTTAAGGACGAAATCCCTTTAAGGGGTGGTGTGATGTAACATACTAGATCTCGGACCCTGCCCTGGAAGTTGACATTTTGGACTTAGCCAAACAAGGTTGAAGGTTCGACCTAAATAGATTTTTAGTATAACCCTAATGATCTAATGCATTTATAGATCACCTTAATGTAACCTAAAGTTCTAACATTAATCTTAGGTTTATAATGGATACATAAAATATGTCACATAACTCATTTTGGTGGTAATATGAAGATAAGAAACTTAATTGGATGAATAATTTAGATAATGGGCCATATGACATATCTCATAAAAATAAGTCTCAAAAGTGGAAACAAACTTCAAGTTTGAAATCTAAATATCAAAATTAGCACACATGTCAAATTTCATCTAATTTGGACACCTTGAAATATTAGGATAAGTTTAGGAGAGAGAAAATGAGTAAAAGGCATAAGTAATGAAAAATGTGATTATATAACTTCAAAATATGGAAATAATGGCAAATTCATATTCAAAAAAATCAAAGATAACTTGTGGATGAAGTTTGGTCCAATTTGGGTGTTGTTTGTGAAAGATATGCAATTTAGGTACATTCTAGACTTTTCTGCAATTTACCCAGTTGGGAGGTTTTCTTTGCAAATTGTCACATGCATTATAATCCTTATATATTCCCTTACCATTCTCGACTTTTTTAACCATAGGGCGCCTAGTCGTACCTTGGTTTGAAGGTGTTTCTTTCCAAGGGCATTTTAGGGATTACTCTCTTTATAAATGAGATCATCTTTAGAAGCTATCAACCAATGTGATTATTTATTTGATTGGAGGTTGGTTTGGATGGCTTATAAGTGTCCAAAAACCTATATTTGATATTCAAGAAGCCTCTATGAGCTGCCCTCTTGCATGGCCATGAAATCCCTAGGCAAGGACACATGCAAAGCTCCATGGACACCTCATGCTTGACTTCTTCCTTATCCATAAAGGCTTGCATGTCCATGGGCACCCTTAGCATTGGACACATGGAAAGTAACTTGACACTTCATGATTGACTTCTTACTTATCCATAAACGCTTGTATGTCCATGGACACCCTAATACATGACACATGGAAAGTCTCATAGACACCTCATACTTGACCTCTTTCTTTATATAGCCATATCTACCCCTTCCCAACTCCCGATTTGAAAACTCTTACTCTCCTTTATTACCTCTAGCTTAGAGCATCATTTGTACTCTATTTTTCCACAAAGGTGTTGTCCCAAGGTAAAAGGATATGTCTGCCTTGGCGAAGAAGGTTGCTAGGGTTCAAAATTTCTCTATTTAGGATTTTTAAAGCTCCTCCTTGGTGATTTTAACCAAAAATGGTAAGTTTCCTCCTCTCTTTCCCTATTTTCATGTTGTTAGTCTTCCTTACACCTTCCTCCAAGTTGAAACCATGGATTTCCATGATGAAACCCCACCTAGAACCCATAAACACCTCACATCCATGTTCTTTTATTAGGGTTTTTCATCTCTAAAGTGGAGAAGGTGCTTCTTGCTTAAGATAGGGGCTTTGTTGGAGAAACTTGCCTTTCTAAGCTTGGGAACCTTACACATTGGACCTATCGACCTTCCCTAGAGGTTCTTTGGAGGCCTAGGCTTGACTTGAATTGTTTAGACTCTAAATTTGAGGTATGATGTATACCCTATTCTTCTATGTTGAGCAATTCACCTATGCTTATGCATTCTCTTTGTCATATGGACATTAGCCTATACACAATGTTTTTTCTTTTGAAAATCATGGTTCATGTGAACTACCTTATTTGATATTGATCATGTGATCATGTAGATTCTTTTGAACTCTTATCTTATGTTTAGTTCATGATGGAACTCTAAAAGATGACATGTGATGTCTTTTGCCCACTTATGAGGTGGATGTATATATTGGTCACTTATGTGGTGACTAGTTTATATATTCTGACTACACTTTTTACTTGCCTCTACATATGTTATGTGATTCATTAGCACCCGAGTAGTGTAATTGCATTGGTTTTTATGACAGATGTGTTATTTCCTTCCGAGTAGATGTGATATTTCCTACTCATTTGGGATGGAAAGGAACCTCATACCTAGGGCAAGATGTGTGATTCTTGGCCCATGCTTTATATATTTGGGAGATTGGCAGTATTACTTTCTTTATCAGGTTTCAAGTTTATGAGACTTGGTCACCTTTGTGTTTATATTGTTCTAGGGCTATGTTTATTCCACATGCATGCATGTTGATGATATGGGGTGTGTGCCCTAATTCTTTACATGTGCTTGTGTGCCACAATCTTTATGTTTTATTAATGGCAAGTATTCTTTTGTTATCATATGATTTCAATTCCTTTTCTATTGATACCCGTTTGAGTGGTCCTTATCCTTTCTATGGGAAGCTTTTATTTTTGATGTCCTTTATTCCATATATTGCTCAATTTCCTATTTAGTATGCACATACCAGCCTTTGCTGATGTCATCTATTTTCTCTTCTTGCTGGGGTATTCTTCCAACCCTAGGTGAAGGACGGATGATAATGCATGAAGTTTTGGACTAGATTAAGGAGTTAAATCTTGGAGTCAAAGTTTTTATGGTTTAGCTTTCCCTCTAATTAGATCCTTATGTTGTATCATACATGTAAACCCTTATGGGATATTATGATGTACTTTTGTAACCTTGTGAATGATTGAATACAATCATTATTTTTATTCCGCTGCTACACTTTGGTATTTTGCATACCATTATAATAAATTTGGAAAATTTATACCTATTCCAGCATACCTTTGAATGTGTTTGGAATGGATGTTAATTCTTCAAATTTTCTTTTAGTAAGGGGGTGATCCCGCCTCCTTACAGTATGGTATCAGAGCCCATGGTAGTCAAAATCTGACTATTTCAATTTTGTCTCCCTAGTTAAAATACTTGTCTTACCTTTAAGTGACATTTTTTCCCTTGAGTTGATTAATAGATGATGAAGGCTTGATTTAGGATCATATAGTTTCACATTAGAATAATGATGACTAGATCCTTAAAATACTTACAAGTAAAAGATGCATAAGTAGCCATAGTAACTTGAGGTTGTTTAGCTTGGCCTTTAGGCGGCTACTAGGACATGAAGTTTAAATCAAAGGTGTCTATAAAGGATCAAGGTTCGAGGGCTGGTAAGATTTTCCTCTGCACCACTAGTTTGGTTTATGAGGACTCCCGAATCCATATGATACTGGTCTGGCCTGAGCTGATATAATTTGTTCAAAATAGCATGCTTTTAGGCAATATTAGCCTTAGACATCTATATGATTTATCTTTAGGGACCCTAATATGTTGAACTAGTCTCCCATGTGTAAGTACTTGTTTGAGGATGGACAAGAGCAAGTTAACCCATAGTTCATAGTTAGTCTTTACAAGTTATGTTTCTTTTTTTGTACATGATGCTTATGTAGTTGAACCTTTTGTACCTAAAGAATAGTTTTGACTTAATAATATGAATACTTTAAGGGGTGGTGAATAAGTTGTTTTCTTATATGAGGATGCTTTGATTTCAAGGGTGGTGTGCTGTAACATACTAGATCTCGGACCCTACCCTGGAAGTTGACATTTTGGACTTAGCCAAACAAGGTAGACCTAAATAGATGTTTAGCATAACCCCAATGAGATAATGCATGTATAGATTACCTTAATGTAACCTAATGTTCTAACATTGATCTTAGGTTTATAATGGATACATACAATATGCCACATAACTCATTTTGGTGGTAATATGAAGATAAGAAACTTAATTGGATGAATAATTTAGATAATGGGCTGTTAATGGGACATATGACATATCTCATAAAAATAAGTCTCAAAAGTGGACACAAAATTCAAATTCAAAATCTACATATCAAAATTAGCCTACATGTCAAATTTCATCTAATTTGGACACCTTGAAATATTAGGAAAAGTTTAGGAGAGAGAAAATGAGTAAAAGGCATAAACAATTAATAATGTGATTATATAACTTCAAAATATGGAAATAATGGAAAATTAATATTCAACACATCAAAGATAACTTGTGGATGAAGTTTGGTCCAATTTGGATGTTGTTTGTGCAAGTTATGCAATTTTAGGTACATTCTAGACTTTTCTGCAATTTACCCAATTGGGAGGTTTTATTTGCAATTTGTCAACTGAATTATAATCCTTATATATTCCCTTACCATTATCATGTTTTTGAACCATAGGGCGCCTAGTTGCACCTTGGTTTGAAGTTGTTTCTTTCTGAGGGCATTTTAGGGATTACTCTCTTTATAAATGAGCTTATCTTTAGAAGCTATCAACCAATGGGGTTATTTCTTTGATAGAAGGTCGGTTGGGATGTCTTATAAGTGTCCATAAACCGATATTTGATATTCAAGAAGCCTCTATGAGCTGTCCTCTTGCATGGCCATGAAATCCCTAGGCTAAGGACACATGGAAAGCTCCATGGACCCCTCATGCTTGACTTCTTCCTTATCCATAAAGGCTTGCATGTCCATGGGCACCCTTAGAATTGGACAAATGGAAAGTAACTTGACACCTCATTCTTGAATTCTTCCTTATACATAAAGGCTTGCATGTCCATGTACACCCTTATAGATGACACATGGAAAGTCTCATAGACACCTCATACTTGGCCTCTTTCTTTATATAGCCATATCTACCCCTTCCCAACTCTTGATTCAAAAACTCTTGCTCTCCTTTATTCCCTCTATCTTAGAGCATCATTCCTACTCTATTTTTCCACAAAGGTGCTGTCCCAAGGTAAAAGTAGGTGCCTACCTTGGTGAAGAAGGCTCCTAGGGTTCCAAATTTCTCTATTTAGGATTTCTTAAGCTCCTCCTTGATGATTTTGACCAGAACTAGTAAGTTTTCTCCTATCCTTCTTTATTTTAATGTTGTTAGTCTTCCTTCCACCTTCCTCCAGGTCATAACCATGGCCTTCCATGGTGTAACCCCACCTAGAACCCATAAACACCTCATCTCCATATTCTTTTGTTAGTGTTTTTCACCTCTAAAGTGGAGAAGGTGCTTCTTGCTTGAGATATGAGCTTTGTTGGAGAAACCAGTCACTCTAACCTTAGGAACCTTACTTATTGGACCTATCCACCTTCCCTCAAGGTTCTTTGGAGGCCTAGGCTTGACTTGGACTATTTAGACTCTGAAGTTGAGGTATGATGTATCCCCTATTCTTCTATGTTGAGCAATTCACCTATGCTTGTTCATTCTCTTTGTCCTATGGACATTAGCCTATGCACAATGTCTTTTCTTTTCAAAAACATGGTTCATGTGAACTACCTTATTTGATATTGATCATGTGATCATGGATATTCTTTTGAACTCTTATCTTATGTTTTGTTCATGATGGAACTCTAAAAGATGACATGTGATGTCTTTTGCCCACTTATGAGGTGGATGTATATTTTGGTCACTTATGTGGTGACTAGTTTATATATTCTGACAATAATTTCTACTAGAGTCTACATTTAACATGCTATGTGATTCCGTAGCACTAGAGTAGTGTAATTGCATTGGTTTTTATGGCAGATGTGTTATTTCCTGCCGAACAGATGCGATATTTCCTGCTCTTTTGGGATGGAAAGGAACCTCATAACCAGGCCAATATGTGTGATTCTTGGCCCATGTTTTATATAATTGTGAGATTGGCAGTATTCCTTTCTCTATCAGGTTTCAAGTTTATGAGACTTGGCTGCCTTTGTGTTTATATTGTTCTAGGGCTATGTTTATCTCACATGCATGTAGGTTGATGATATGGGGTGTGTGCCCTAATTCTTTACATGTGCTTGTGTGGAACAATCTTTATGTTTTATTAATGGTAAGTATTCTTTTGTTATCATATGATTTCAAGTCCTTTTTTCTTGATACCCGTTTGGGTGGTCCTTAGCCTTTCTATGGGAATCCTTTTATATTTGATGTCCTTTATTCCATATATTTGCTCAGTTTCCTATTTAGTATGCACATACCAGCCTTTGCTGATGTCATCTATTTTCTCTTCTTTCTAGGGTATGCTTCCAACCCTAGGTGAAGGACTTGGATGATAAGGCATGAAGTTTTGGACTAGCATAAGGAGTTAAAGCTTGGAGACAAAGTTGCTATGGTTTAAATTTCCCTCTACTTAGATTCTTATGTTGTATCATACATGTAAACCCTTATGGGATATTATGATGTACTTTTGTAACCTTGTGAATGATTGAATATAGTCATTATTTTTATTTCGCTGCTACACTTTGGTCTTTTTCATACCGTTATAATAAATTTGGAAAATTTATACCTATTCCAACATGCCTTTGAGTGTGTTTAGAATGGACGTTAATTCTTCAAATTTTCTTTTAGTAAGGGGGTGATCTCGCCTCCTTAAAGCATGGTATCAGAGACCATGGTAGTCAGAATTTGACTATTTCAATTTTGTCTCCCTAGTTAGAATACTTGCCTTACCTTTAAGTGACACAGTTTCCCTAGAGTTGATCAATAGATGATGAAGGCTTGATTTAGGATCATATGGTTTCACATTAGAATAATGATGCATAGACCCTTAAAATACTTACAAGTAAAAGATGCATAAGTAACCATAGTAACTTGAGGTTGTTTAGTTTGGCCTTTAGGTAGCTACTAGGAAATGAAGTTTAAAGCAAAGGTGTCTAGAAAGGATCAGGGGTTGGGGGCTGGCAAGATTTTTCTCCGCACCACTAGCTTAGTTTACGAGGACTCCTGAATCCATATGATATCAGCCTGGCCTGAGCTGATATGAATTGTTCAAAATAGCATGCTTTTAGGCCAAAACTTTTTGATGACCCGACGCCAACCAAGCCGTCACAAGGCAAGTAATACCGCGGAATAACCATTAGCAGCGGATTAACAAAAATAACTAAAAATTAAAACCATTTTGCAAATAGATCCATTTCCCAAAAACTCTTAAAGAAAGAACCAAAACAATATATACATCATGGTTGACATTGAACATACATTGTACCATCTCATCTCAAGGATATCATATACCAGTTGCTTTGCCCAAACATATACATAAGCAACATAAAACCTCGAGGCCTACAAGCCAAAATCTCAGGTCGTTTATAAAACCATTACGTACTAACTCCCAAGGACATGAGAGTACAAAGACGACACATACGATTTCTATCTACAAGACACAACCGACAACATACTCAACTTGAGCTATTATTGATGTCCTTGTTGCTATTCTCCTCCCTCTACAGTATAGTCTCTACCTCCTCGTCCGGGTCCACCTAAAAATGTTTGGACCAACGGGGTGAGACAATTGTCCCAGTGAGAGATATAACTCTCCGCCAATAATATTAGTATCACAGGTAAACATTATAAAATTGAGTAGAGGATCTTTTTTGTAAATAAGCATGTTTAATCATTAATTAACTGCAGTGCAAAGCAATAATGTTCTTTAAACAGTTCAACTATTCATAATTGAGCTATGGATCATCTATTTGTTTTATAAGGAATATGAAGAACATGTAAACCATCTATCAACTAAGATGTATAAAAGTAATGTAACGTCAACCAATGTTTCCATATTCAATCCTTAAGCAGATACGCTACACGGCTGATTACATATTTACAATCACACTTAAGCCCAAAGGAAATGAGGTATACCACTCATGCTCCAATCGACCACGGCTACGTAAAGCATCAGTACCATACAAGGTCAATGGAAGAGTCGGATGCCATGACCTCACCTGTCCCGGTCAGTACGAGACCACTGACAGTGACCACATGTCAAACTACAACTAGCTTGTCAGGGTATATCGACATCTTCTCTAAAGAGCTACAACCGTAGCATGCCCTCTCTTCGGGGAGATATCACATCAATCCTTGGTACATTTTCATCAGGGCGATCACACGAAAACCATGGCATTCGTCGGGAAATCACACACAGATCCCTATCTGGATGTAAGGATATGTTCGTCCATCACCCCCACATATTCAAAAATATGCTCTCTGAGTTAAACTCGTTTCACCATTCAACAAATCCTGACACTGAATGGACCTATGGCCTGGGCAACTACATGATAAGATTCCACTTGATTAATTAGGTGTATTACAGTATCTTTTAGCATCAATAAAGTTACAAGCAAGAATTATAACAAATGCTACAAAGAAAGGTGTAATACATTTATCAAGTACTTTTATAATCATTGGAACACATTGAATGCATAAAACTTGGGATCTCAGTCCCTTATCACATTACTAGGAATTCTCATCCCTTAACATTATCATCATCATGATTGCTAGATCTGGGTATTCAAACTCTTAGTTCATCAATGAACATTGTTACCTCTTATCAGGTAATATTACCTCTAGGTCCTCCGACCCAGAATACATAATACTTGCTTTACAAGTATTTCACATGGCTCACAAGGCCCATTTAAATTGTATCATATGAAACATCATAGCTCATACCTGGCTATATTCATCATCTCATGATACATGCATGGTTAGTCTTTCATGATAGAAATGATTATCAAGTACATATCATTACCATGCAACATAAGAGAAACACAAACTTCCCATTAATAGGGTTAGGGTTTTCCTTTTCACCGATTAGGGTTATGGTTTCTCTTTTCACCAATTAGGGTTAGGGTTTCCCTCTTTAGTCAGTTAGGGTTTCAAGTTCATATTATCAATAATCAAAACCCTAATTCATGTTATCAATAATCAAAACCCTAATTCATAGTTCTACACATATAGGGGTATCAATATATGTTCATTGAATGATTATCACACAAAGTATGAGTTTCTCTCTCATCCTTTCTAGGACAATGATTACATCATACTTTATTAAGTTGGCTCAATACTTCTCTCAAGGTACATTGGCCTACATTATCAAAATGCATTGAACTTTATACATCTTAATCAATCATTTGACATAACACACTTCATGTGTTACTCAATCAAGTATATTGGATTTAGGTGCTTCCACCATATTAGGCATAGAGGTGTGTGTGTGCTTCACACCATATCGGGCAAAAAGGTGTATCCTTGATCACCATATTGTGCTTCCATATCGGGTTGCTTATCATTAGGGTTTGCATGTCGGGTTAGACCCTTATGCTCATATCTCTTCATACCTTCATGGTATCGGCCTACCCTTCACCATATGATAAGTGACAGCCTAGACAATAGGATAGTCTAAACCAAACCAAGTGTACAAACCAATAGGGGTGTGGGGTTCTAAGGTATATCAGATTTCATATTACCATGTTGAGTTTCAACACCATATCGGGTTAGGGGTATATACTTGACACCATATCGTGCATAAGGTGTGTGCTTGACCCCATATCGTGCATGAGATGTGTGTATGTGTCACTCATATCATCCATGATGTATGTAATTCATCATGATATCGTGCATAAGGTGCATACTCATCACCATATTGTGCTAATGGTGTGTTCACATCACCATATCGGGTTAGAGGTGCTTCAACCCGATATCGGGTTGGACCATGATGATGTCATCATACTCAAGCTCAAGACCTTCGTTCTTACTATTCTAGTTCATGGATAAAAGGTCTATACAACTATTAGAACTCATGTATTCATCAATTATTCAAGAAAATTCGAAATTGAAAGTAGATCATCAAGTATGGCAAGATTGATGGTGAATAATAACATAATTGGGTTCAAGTTATATAACTCGCCTCAAGAACAACTTCAAAGCTCCAAGCTCCAAGATCCAAAGCTTCACGTTCCCAAGGTTTAATATGAGCTTCATAACTCCTCTATATGTGAGGAATCACCATGGATAAGTATTTGGTGAAGAAGAAAAGAAAGGAAGATCACAACCCTAGATCCATGCTTTAATCCAAGGTTGAAGATAACCACAACTTCATCTTAGGGTTAAGACTTGAGATACTTCTTATTACTTAGAACCATGCATGATACCTCACCACTCATGCACGATACAAAGACTATATGCATGATATATGAGAGAAAGAGGGTGGTAAGATTCGAAACTTTTCACTAGTAGGTGAAAGGAATGGTATATATAGTTGTGGTTCATTGAAAAGAGTGTATATGAGGTGTCATCATTTTACACTACTAGGTGCCACATGTCCATGCATGGTTGACACGTGTCCATGAATGCATATTTATATTGACATGAAAAACTCTTGAGGATAGTCTAGGGATAAGATTTTGGCCCTTAGTTATCTTGTTGAGTAAGGTATTTCAACTCAACATCACTTTATTCATAAACCGATACACTTTTTCTAAGGAAAGTTGCAAGCCGATATCCATCACCTCCTTGAGGTGCTTAACCCATCATGGAAAAGGCAAAGAGTTGAAAAAATGATATGGGACTTCCTCTATGTCTCATTAGCCGATAGGCATCCCCATATAAGCTCTACACCTCTATACAACTCATATAAAGGCTTCAACTATACATCTTTTCTTGGTCTTTTCGTCACCAAGAATGCTACCACTCAAAGATGATTCAAACATGGTGCCTCTTTCTTTATCTCTCATCTAGATGATTCCAAGAGATAGTAGGGACACTTTAGAGGTGGTAATTTGCATATCAACCCTATATTTTGGGTAAATTGCAAATTGCACCAAAACTAGTACACAAGGCACAAGCATTATTCAAACAAGTTCTAACTTGGAACTTAGGCTTTCCACAAGCCACCCCTTAGCATCAATCTCTATATTATTATGCTAAAGAGCTTGAATCATGTTAAAAATGTGATATATTTCCATATAACCCCTCATCTTGGGTAATTTGCAATTTACACCCAAACTATCATATAATGCACAATCAATTTACAAATAAGCTCAAACTTGAAAATCAAACTCAAAGAGTCTTAATTACTTTTCAAAATATTTAAACAAGTTTCTAAATAACTTACTTAAGCAAACTTCCAGGTTTATGTCATAACCCAGGTTAGGGATGTTACAATTATCAACCCCTAAAAGGGATTTCGTCCCCAAATTCTCAAAAGAAAAGAGAAGGGTACTTCCTCTTCATTTCTTCCTCCAACTCCGATGTGGCTTCTTCAACACCATAGTGATTCCAGAAAACTTTCACAAGAACTATGTCTTTCTTTTTCAACTTCTTGATTCTTCTGTCAAGAATCATCATCGGACCTTCCACATAGGATATATCTTCATTCAATTCTACCTCTATAGGTTGCCACACCAACTCTGTATCAGGATGACACTTTCTCAGCATAGATATATGAAACATTGGATGTAGTCTATGTAGCTCAAGTGGAAATTCCAACCTATAAGCTACTTTTCCCATCTGTGCTATCACTGGGTAAGGTCCCATAAATCTAGGAGCTAACTTACCCTTCTTCCCAAATTTGAGAACACCTTTCCAAGGAGAGATTTGGGAAGAAGGGTAAGTTAGCTCCTAGATTTATGCGACCTTACCGAGTGATAACACAGATTGGAAAGGTATCCTATAGGTTGGAGTTGCCACCTGAGATACATACACTACATCTAGTGTTTCATATATCTATGCTGAGAAAGTGTCATCTTGATACAGAGTTGGTGTTGCAACTTGTAGTGGTAGAATTGAATGAAGATATATCTTATGTGGAAGGTCCAATGATAATACTTGACAGAAGATTCAAGAAGTTGAAAAAGAAAGACATAGTTCTTGTGAAAGTTCTCTGGCATCACTGTGGCATTTAAGAAGTCACATGGGAGCTGGAGGAAGAAATGAGGAGGAAGTACCCTTCTCTTTTCTCTTGAGATTTTAGGGACGAAATCCCTATTAGGGATTGATAATTGTAACATCCCTGACCTGGATTATGACATAAACCTATAAGTTTACTTAAGAAAGTTATTTAGAAAGTTTTTTTAATCTTTTGAAAAGTAATTAAGACCCTCTTTGAGTTTAATTTTCAAGTTTGAGCTTATTTGCACAATGTTTGTGCATTATATGATAGTTTGGGTGTAAATTGCAATTTACCCAATATGAGGGGTTATATTGCAATATGTCACATGTTGAATGTACCTAATGTGTTTTATAATCATAAGAAAAAGAATGATGCTAAGGGTCAGCTTGTGGAAAGCCTAAGTTCCAAGTTTGAGCTTGTTTGAATAATGCTAGTGCCTTGTGTACCAATTTTGGTACAAATTGTAATTTACCCAAAATGTAGGGTTGATATGAAAATTACCACCTCTAGAGTGTCCCTACTCCCTATATGTATCATTTATAGTATATTTAAATAAGGATAAACCATGTTTGAATCATATTTGAGTGATGGTACTCTTGGTGATGAAAAGACCAAGAAAGGGTTGAATGTGAAACCCTAATTTGAGTTGTATCAGGTTGTATAGTTCATATGAGAGTGCCTATCGGCCAAGGAGCCATAGAAGAAGTTTCATATCAGTTTGTGAACTCGTGTACCTATCCATGATGGACTAAGCACCTCAAGGAGGTGAAGTGTATCCGTTTACAACTCCCTTGGAAAAGTTGTATCGGTTGTGAATAAAGTGGTGATTGAGTTGAAATAACTTATCCAACAAGATAAGTGATGGCCAAAATTTTATCTCTAGATTATACTCAAGTGTTTTTCATGTCAATATAAATATGAGTGCATGCATGGACACGTGTCAACCATGCATGGACACGTGGCACCTAGTAGTGTAAAATGATGACACCTCATATATACTCTTTTTCATGAACTACAACTATATATACCATTCCTTTCACCTACTAGTGAAATTTTTCGAATATTACCACCCTATTTATCTTAGATATCATTCATATAGTCTTGGTATCATGCATAGGTGAAGGGTTATCATGCATAGAGCCTTAATATCGGCCATAGCAAAGTGATATCGGCCATATCAAGGTGATATCAGCCACAAGTGAAGTGATATCAGCCACAAGTGAAGTGATATCAGCCACAAGTGAAGTGATATCAACCACAAGTGAGGGGATATTGTGAATGAGTGGTAAGGTATCGTGCATGGTGCTAAGGAACAATAAGGAGCTCAAGTATTAACCCTAAGGTGAATCCATGATAATCTTCAACCTTGGATTAAATCATGGATCTAGGGTTGTGATCTTCCTTTCTTTTCTTCTTCACCAAATACTTATCCATGGTGATTCCTCACATATAGAGGAGTTTTGAAGCTCATATTTAACCTTGGTAATGTGAAGATTTGGAGCTTGGAGCTTTGAAGTTGTTCTTGAGGAGGGTTATATAACTTGAACCCAATTATGTTATTATTCACCATCAATTTTTCCATACTTGCCGATCTACTTTCAATTATGAATTTTCTTGAATAATTGATGAATCCATGAGTTCTAATAGTTGCATAGACCTATTTTCCATGAACTAGAATAGTGAGAACGAATGTCTTGAGCTTGAGGATGATGACAACGTCATATGGTCCAACCCAATATTGGGTTGAAGCACCTCTAACCCGATATGGTGATGTGAACACACCATTAGCACAATACGGTGATGAGTATGCACCTTATGCACAATATGATGATGAAGTACATACCTCATGGATGATATGAGTGACACATACACACATCTCATGCATGATATGGGGTCAAGCACACACCTTATGCACGATATGGTGTCAAGTATATACCCCTAACCCGACATGGTGTTGAAACTCAACATGGTAATATTAAACCTGATATACCTTGGAACCCCACACCCCTATTGGTTTGTACACTTGGTTTGGTTTAGACTAACCTGTTTTATAGGCTTTCACTTATCATATGGTGAAGGGTAGGCCGATACCATGAAGTTTTGAAGAGATATGAGCATAAGGGTCTAACCCGATATGCAAACCCTAATGATAAGCAACCCGATATGGAAGCATGATATGGTGATCAAGGATACACCTCTTTTCCTGATATGGTGTGAAGCACACACACACCTATATGCTTGATATGGTGGAATCACCTCAATACAATATACTTGATTCAGTAACACATGAAGTGTGTTATGTCAAATGATTCATTAAGATGTATAAATTTCAATGCATTTTGATAATGTAGGCCAATGTACCTTAAGAGAAGGATTGAGCCAACTTAATAAAGTATGATGTAATCATTATCCGAGAAAGGATGAGAAAGAAACTCATACTTCGTGTGATAATCATTCATTGAGAATATATTGATACCCCTATATGTGTTGAGCTATGAATTAGGGTTTAGATTCTTGATAATATGAATTAGGGTTTTGATTCTTGATAATATAAAATTGAAACCCTAATCGATTAAAGAGGGAAACCCTAACCCTAATTGGTGAAAAGAGAAACCATAACCCTAATCAGTGAAAAGGAAAACCCTAACCATGTTAATGGGAAGGTTGTGTTTCTCTTATGTTGCATGGTAATGATATGTACTTGATAATTGTTTCTATCATGAAAGACTAACCATGCAGGTATCATGAGATGATGAATATAGCCAGGTATGAGCTATGATGTTTCATATGATACAGTTTAAATGGGCATTATGAGCCATGTGAAATTCTTGTGTAGCAAGTATTATGTATTCCGGGTCTGAGGACCTAGAGGTAATAGTTGATTCTTGATAATATAAAATTGAAACCCTAATCGACTAAAGAGGGAAACCCTAACCCTAATTGGTGAATAGAGAAACCATAACCCTAATCATTGAAAAGGAAAACCCTAACCATGTTAATGGGAAGGTTGTGTTTCTCTTATGTTGCATGGTAATGATATGTACTTGATAATTGTTTCTATCATGAAAGACTAACCATGCAGGTATCATGAGATGATGAATATAGCCAGGTATGAGCTATGATGTTTCATATGATACAGTTTAAATGGGCATTATGAGCCATGTGAAATTCTTGTGTAGCAAGTATTATGTATTCCGGGTCTGAGGACCTAGAGGTAATAGTTACCTGATAAGAGGTAACAATGTTTAGTGATGAACTAAGGGTTTGAATGCCCAAATCTAGCAATCATGATGATGATAATGTTAAGGGATGATAATTACTAGTAATGTGATAAGGAACTGAGATCCTAAGTGTTATGCATTCAATGTGTTCTAAAGATTATAAAAGTACTTGATAAATGTATTACACCTTTCTTTTTAGCATCTGTTATAATTCTTGCTTGTAACTTGATTGATGCTAAAAGGTATTATAATACACCTAATTAATCAAGTGGAATCTTATCATGTAGTTTCCCATGCCATAGATCCATTCGGTGTCAAGATTTGCTGAATGGTGAAACGAGTTTAACTTTGAGAGCATATTTTTGAATATGTGGGGGTGATGTACGAACATATCCTTATGTCCAGATAGGAATCTCTATGTGATTTCCTGATGAATGCCAGGGTTGTCGTGTGATCGCCCTGATGAAAATGTACTGGGGATTGATGTGATATCTCCTTGAAGAGTGTGCATGTTGTGGTTGTAGCTCTTTAGCAAAGATGCTGCTATACCCTGACAAGCTAGTTGTAGTTTGACATGTGGTCACTGTCAGTGGTCTCGTACTGACTGACACGGGTGAGGTCATGGCAGTCAGCTCTTCCATTGACCTTGTATGGTACTGATGCTTTACGTAGTCATGGTCGGTTGGATCATGAGCGATATACCTCCTCTCCTCTGGGCATAAGTGTGATTGTAAATATGTAATCAGTCGTGTAGTGTATCTACTTAAGGATTGAATACGGAAACATTGGTTGACGTTACATTACTTTTATACATCTTAGTTGATAGATGTTAACATGTTCTTCACATTCCTTATAAAGTGAAAAGATGATTTATCGCTCTATCATAGATAGCTGCATTACCTTGAAAGATGAGATTGCGCTGTTCTTCTTATAATAGTTGTTTAATCTTGCTTATTAATATAAAAGAAACTCTGCTCAGTTTTATACTGTTTACCTATGATAATAATATTGTTGGCAAAGAGTTATATCTCTCGTTGGGACAATTGTCTCACCCCATTGTTCCCAACATTTTTAGGTGGTCACGGATGAGGAGGTAGAGATTGTACTGTAGAGGGAGGAGAACAACAACAAGGACAGCATTAACAGCTCAAGAGTATGTTGTCAGTCGTGTCTTGTAGATAGAAATCCTATGTGTTGTCGATGTACTCTCAGGTCCTTGGGAGTTAGTACGTAATGGTTTTATGAACGATATGAGATTTTGGCTTGATTGCCTTGAGGTTTTATGTTGCTTATGTATATATTTGGGAAAAGCAACTGGTATATGGTATCCTCATGATAAGATGGTACAATGTATGTACAATGTGAACCATGATGTATATATTGTTTTGGTTGTTTCTTTAAGAGTTTCTTGGTAGTGGATCTCTTTGCAAAATGGTATTAATTTTTGGTGATTTTTGTTATTCTGCATAATTGATTACCATTGTGTCAGCTCAGGCAGTCAGGTCGTCACAAAGTTATAGTAGCCTTAGACATCTATATGATTTATCTTTAGGGACTCTAATATGTTGAACTAGTCACCCATGTGTAAAGACTTGTTTGAAGATGGATAAGAGCAAGTTAACCCATAGTTCATAGTTAGTCTTTACAAGTTAAGTTTCTTTTTTTTGCATGATGCTTATATAGTTGGATGTAAGGAAGTGTAGTTGAACCTTTTATACCTAAAGAATAGTTTTGACTTAATAAGATGAATACTTTAAGGGGTGGTGAATAACTTGTTTTCTTATATGAGGATGTTTTGATTTTGAGGGTGAAATCCCTTTAATGGGTGGTGTGTTGTAACATACTAGATCTCAGACCCTACCCTGGAAGTTGACATTTTGGAGTTAGCCAAACAAGGTTGAAGGTTAGACCTAAATAGATGTTTAGTATAACCCCAATGATCTAATGCATGTATAGATCACCTTCTAACATTAATCTTAGGTATAATGGATACATAAAATATGCCACATAACTCATTTTGGTGGTAATATGAAGATAAGAAACTTAATTGGATGAATAATTTAGATAATGGGTCGTTAATGGGCCATATGGCATATCTCATAAAAAAATATTTCAAAATTGGAAAAAAACTTCAAATTCAAAATCTACATATCAAAATTAGCCTACATGTCAAATTTCATCTAATTTGGACACCTTAAAATATTAGGATAAGTTTAGGAGAGAGAAAATGAGTAAAAGGCATAAGTAATGAATAATGTGATTATATAACTTCAAAATATGTAAATAATAGAAAATTCATATTCAACACATCAAAATAACTTGTGGATGAAGTTTGGTCCAATTTGGATGTTGTTTGTGCAAGTTATGTAGTTTTAGGTACATTCTGAACTTTTCTGCAATTTACCCAATTGGGAGGTTTTCTTTGCAAATTGTCACATGAATTATAATCCTTATATTCTACCTTACCATTCTTGAGTTTTTGAACCATATGTATCCTAGTTGCACCTTGGTTTGAAGGTATTTTTTCCAAGGGCATTTTAGGGATTACTCTCTTTATAAATGAGCTTATCTTTAGAAGCTATCAACCAACGAGGTTATTTCTTTGATTGGAGGTCGGTTGGGATGGCTTATAAGTTTCCATAAACCAATATTTGATATTCAAGAAGCCTCTATGAGCTATCCTCTTGCATGGCTATGAAATCCCTAGGCTAAGGACACATGGAAAGCTCCATGGACACCTCATTCTTGACTTCTTCCTTATCCATAAAGGCTTGCATGTCCATGGGCACCCTTAGCATTGGACACATGGAAAGTAACTTGAGACCACATTCTTGACTTATTCCTTATCCATAAAGGCTTGCATGTCCATAGACACCCTTATACATGACACATGGAAAGTCTCATAGACACCTCATACTTGACCTCTTTCTTTATATAGCCATATCTACCCCTTCCCAACTCTCGATTCGAAAACTCTTGCTCTACTTTATTCCCTATAGATTAGAGAATCATTCCTACTCTATTTTTCCATGAAGGTGCTATCCCAAGGTAAAAGGAGGTGCCTACCTTGGTGAAGAAGGATGCTAGGGTTCCAAATTTCTCTATTTAGGATTTCTTAAGCTCCTCCTTGGTTATTTTGACCAAAACTCGTAATTTTTCTCATCTCCTTCCCTATTTTCATGTTGTTAGTATTCCTTCCACCTTCCTTCAGGTCAGAATCATGTCTTTCCATGGTGAAACCCCACATTGAACCCATAAACACGTCACCTCCATGTTCTTTTGTTAGGGTTTTTCACCTCTAAAGTGGAGAAGGTGCTTCTTGCTTGAGATAGGAGCTTTATTGGAGAAACCAACCTCTCTAAGCTTGGGAAGCTTACTTATTGGACCTATCCACCTTCTGTAGACGTTCTTTGGAGGTCTAGGCTTGACTTCAACTGTTTAGACTCTGAAGTTGAGGTATGATGTATCCCCTATTCTTCTATGTTGAGCAATTCACCTATGTTTATTCATTGTCTTTGTCCTATGGACATTAACATATACACAATGTATTTTCTTTTGAAAATCATGGTTCATGTGAACTACCTTATTTGATATTGATCATGTGATCATGGATATTCGTTTGACTCTTACCTTATGCTTTGTTCATGATGGAACTCTAAAAGATGACGTGTGATGTCTTTTGCCCACTTATGAGATGGATGTATATGTTGGTCACTTATGTGGTGACTAGTTTATATATTCTGACTATACTTTCTACTTTCCTCTACATTTAACATGCTATGTGATTCTATAGCACTAGAGTAGTGTAATTGCATTGGTTTTTATGGCAGATGCGTTATTTTCTGCCGAGCAGATGTGATAGTTCCTGCTCTTTTGGGATGGAAAGGAACCTCATACCCAGGGCAAGATGTGTGATTCTTGGCCCATGTTTTATATATTTGGGAGATTGGCAGTATTCCTTTCTCTATCAGGTTTCAAGTTTATGAGACTTGGCCGCCTTTGTGTTTATATTGTTCTAGGGCTATGTTTATCTCACATGCATGCAGGTTGATGATATGGGGTGTGTGCCCTAATTCTTTACATGTGTTTGTGTGGCATAATCTTTATGTTTTATTAATGGCAAGTATTCTTTTGTTATCATATGATTTCAGTTCCTTTTTTCTTGATACCCATTTGGGTGGTCATTATCCTTTCTATGGGAAGCCTTTTATATTTGATGTCCTTTATTCCATATATTGCTCAATTTCCTATTTAGTATGCACATACCAGGCTTTGTTGATGTCATCTATTTTCTCTTCTTGTTGGGGTATGCTTCCAACCCTAGGTGAAGGACTTGGATGATAAGGCTTGAAGTTTTGAACTAGATTAAGGAGTTAAAGCTTGGAGACAAAGTTGTTATGGTTTAGATTTCCCTCTACTTAGATCCTTATGTTGTATCATTGTTGTAAACCCTAATGAGAGATTTTGATGTACTTGTGTAATCTTTTATGAAAGTTGAATATAGTCAGTTATTTTTATTCCGTTGCTATACTTTGGTTGTTTTGAATACCATTCATTGAAGTTTGAAAATTGTGCACCTATTCTAGCATACCTTTGAGTGTGTTTGGAATGGATGTTTTATTCTTCATTTTTTTTGTAAGGTGGTGATACTGCCTCCTTACAACATCAGACCCCATATAATAGTTGTGGGGGCTTAAGTGTCGGGTTACTATCTTAAGAGTTCTGACTACTCTAGATCCGCTCCTTTTTGGATGCACGATTTAGGCCAGTCACTTGCCCAGATCTATGTTTATGAGATAGTGTGGTTGCACGATGTTCCAACTACCATTGTGGCTGATAGAGGTCCCCAATTCATAAGTCACTTTTGGGAGCAACTACAAATAGCTTTGGGTATGCAGTTGAGGCTCATCTTGAGGAAGAGATAAGGAGGAAGTACCCCTCTCTATTCTCTTGGTTTTTCGGGGCAAAATCCTTGTTAGGGGTTTATGGCTTGTATGACCCTTGACTTGAGTTTTGGGGTAACCCTATTTTCTTTGGCTTGATTATATGCTTATAACCTTTCTCTAATCTTTTGAGATGTAATTAGGACTTGTGGAGAGCTAAAGTTTCAAGTTTGGGCTTGTTTGGATGATGTTTATGCTTTATGTGCTAGTTTTGGTGCAATTTACAAATTACCCATTTGAAGGGGTATTCTTCTAAATTGTCACCTCTAGAGTGTTTCTTTTCTTTCTTGGATTCATTAGGGTGGTTGTGATGCTTTGGGGCATCTTGGTGGATCCTTAGTTGAGTGGTATCACCCTTAGTGGTGATTAGGGTTTGGTGTGCCTTGACCATGTGACCCTTGTTGGTTTGTTTCGACCTAGGTCGCGACCTAGGGCCTGGTTGGAGGGTGTCGCGGTCGAGTCACCTCCCCTAGGTATGGTTGTCATGGCTGAGATGGTCTTGGGTGTCCTAGGTCGAGATGGGTGCTCTTGTGTAGAGTGTCTCGACCTCGGGTTGTGGTAACCTTGTGTCGCAACCTAGTCGTCCTTGGTGGTGTGTCATGAGCATGGGTGGTTCCCTTGATATGTTGTGATTGTGACATGAGGGTTGGGTGGCCTAGGTGGTCCAAATACAACCTAGAGTGTATCACCATGTCTTGCATGTTGAGCGTAAGTGGTTGCATGTTGGTCTTTTGAGTGAACAAGTGTCCCTTTGGTGTGTTAGAGTGTTTACACCTCACCTCTTGCTCTCTCTCTCATCTTCCACCTATACAAATCCTTATCTCTCCATGCTTGTAACCCTTTTCGGCTCTCCATCTCCTTCCTTCTCTTTTTCTTGTTCTTGGAGTTTGGTGGATCAAGGAGATCCGACCTTGGGGCCCTTGGTGACCAACCTCTTCTTGCATGTGGTGCTTGTGGTGAACATAGCTCATCCTCAACCTTGGTAAGTGTTTATCTTTTATGTTGGCATTTCTTTTGATCTCCTACCTCCATCATCTTCCTTTTTCTTGGCCCTAGACCATGCTTTCACATGGTGGTTGTTCTTGATAGTAAGCTCCTCATCACAAGGGTAATAGGCCATGTTTTGACAAGGCGACACCCAAGTGAGAGGGAATTTCTTCTCTCTTTTCCCCCTTCTTTCTTTTGGTTTGGCCTTGAACTTCTTTCCCTCTTTCTTGAGATATCCTTTGACCTTGGTGTTTCCTCTTTCTTTATGTGATATTATGGCTGAAAGTGGAGCTTGATCTTCCTTGGTGATCGTGTGCTTGGAGCTTGCCTTCCTTGGAGTTGATCTTCTTTAAGGCGGGTTATATAACACTTAACCTACTTTGTTATTACACTATTTTATGCATGCTTACTACTATCTTCTCTCTAAAATGTTCCCTTATTATGCTAGTAGATCATGTTAGTCTCTGGAACTTGTTTGGTGATGATATCTTGCTTGGTTTTGTAAAAATCTGAAACCCTAATCTACATGCATTCATTTTTGTAGTAGATAGGTTATTGAGATTCTTCTTTGTCTTTTGACCTTGTTCTTTCTCTCATCCATGGTGTTCGTTTACCTAGGTATTGAAGGGAACATCCATGTAGTATACCTGCTTAGGATCATATATGGGAACATTGATTGAAGCCTTGCCTTGATTTTGTAATGACTAGTGGGTAGAAGATATACATGTTCTTCATATTCCTTTTATTATGATAAGATGTTCTACAATCTAATTGCAATTTCTTATACTATTTAGTAATGATTATCTACTTTAGACATATCATTTGACTTAATATGCCCATCATAGAGGTAGCTTACTTTTGCTCTCTAATTACCTTATCTGTGTTAATAATAGTGTTGGTGGAGAGTTATATGTCCCACTAAGATTTGGATCTCACCTCGTGGGTTCCACACATCTTTTAGGTGTACGTGCACGAGGAGGTAGAGATCATGCAGTAGAGGCGGAGTAGCATCCAGAGTAGTAGCTGAGAAGGTTGGAGATGTTGTTAGTCAGTTGATATAGAGTTGTAGAGTCATCCTTGTACACTCAGGTCTTGGGGGGTGTTCTTTGATGTGTTGTAGTTGTGTTATCGACATGTGGTTTTGGCTTGTGTGCCCTTTTGATGTGAAGATATGATAAATTTTTATAGGTATCAATATAGGATAGCTTTCTCTTGTGGCAGGTTGATGCATATGTGATAAGAAAATGTTGATGTAAGCACCTTGTGGTCTATGATATCTGATGCAGGTGTCCTGTGAGGACTTATATGTAAGTGTTTTTACAGCTTTGGTGCTTAATGAAATCGGTTTTAATTTTCAATGTTTTTCGGCAATCCGCTAGTTGTTAGTATTAATTCCGCTTTTCATTTTGAGTAATCTCACTTTGTGTGGAAGAAGGTGTCATAAGGATCTCATATCTTGAAGAGTTTACCTTCAGTTTAAGAGTTTGTCATGAATCTTGAAGATTCATCACCTTTCTTCATGAGGGGACTTGTTTCATCTCTCATATGGTGAATGATATAACCTTTGAATCATCTATTACCTACTATGATTACATGCACTTAATGTTGTTGTGATTCTTTCTAAAAATTCTAATAGACGGTATTTTTATGTATCATGAATCTAATATGTCAAGAATATGATTTGCATGTTGTTGTATCGAATTGTGAGGAGCCCTTTTTATAATAAAAGATGGTTGCTTAGTACTTCTCATAATAGTTTTATCTTCAATGGCTACATGAACTATAAGAACACTAATGTTGCATATTAGCACATGGATATGACCTACGGGTCTATAGGGTGCTAATTATAAGCTTATATTTTCATGAGTATATCTTTGTACATGTTTTTTAGTCATTCATCTTGTTGTTCTGCTACTAAAATCTATAAAAAAAGTGATCCTTTTATGAAAAAATGGATGATTTTAATTATTTATTTCACTGCCATATTATGAGTACCTAGTAATGTGGTACCAGAAAATGATTTTGTAAGGATTTTTAGGAGGATTTTCTTAACCTACTTTACCCTTTGAGGGTTGATTTATATGGAATTCCTTGACGTAAATAAAGGCATAACAATATGCATTCTTCGAGAATATAGATTCTAATAATCACGTTGTTATTTCTTATGAAGTTGCTAGAACATGATTATTTATCTCTTCTTGATTGCTTTAGTTATCCTGCTTGATATTGTTATAGAATAATGAATCTAACTAATAAAGATAAATGTAATATGTAGACACATGAGTCAGTATATCTATTACCATGAATCACTAAGGGGAGTTATGAATTGACTAAATCTTGTAGAAACCTAAAATTTTTAGAAGAACTCAGAGCCTATATTAGTGAATATATGGGGATACTTAGGATTGACATACCCTATCATCTCCAGAAAAAGTTTAGAAGTCTACCTTTTAGTTATCTCACGTTGGTCTGAGGTTGAGTGGATATATGTATAGAATTTGGATATCATTAGATCTCATACATTTTGCTAGGATGGCTTGATAGCATCTAGCTATCTGATAGAGTGGTATGCCTCAATCTGCCCAGAGCATTACAAAACATATCCCAGTCGAGTAGCAATTTTTTTTAGGTTTAATTGTCACCAAACATGAATATTATTTTGATATGATAGTTGCCTATAAGACTAGTTATGAATATACTTGTAGCACCTTTTGCAAGTCAAACAAGTATTTATGTTGGAATGGTAAGTGTTGACTTGAGGGTTATACACTACCCATATTTTGGTAATGACTTTATTGTTCCATTCTAGTGTATTTAAAATTTCCTTTGAGAGAATATCATATCATTGGGTACACTGAAATCATTGAAATTCACAAACACTGGTTTGTGAAAATACAAGTCATAACAATAAAAAATCAAGAAATGAATAATGCATAGTCTCACCTAAATTTTTATTGTATATCACTTTTTATGGATTTATGACTTGTAACTAAACTTAAATGATAATTAGAATATTTTGTTTGATGATTAATGCACTTTAGACAAAATGATCAAATGCATAACAATAGTTTTCATCCTATGAGATTGTCTTAAGACTATCTCAGTCGACGAGATGAATGCCTTGATCATGCATGATCATCGACTGAGATGTTAACTATCATAGTATCTTAGCCAATGACACTAAAATACTTGTACCCTCCTTGTATCTCAGTCAATGACATTATAGTTGTAAAGTGTAAAATAATCTTTAGAGAGAGAAAATTTGACTTATATCTATTGCAAAAGCAACCATCCTCTCTAAAATGGCTATAATTTGAACATGAATAGTCTACTAACTAGTGGACACCCTCAACTATAAATACATACCTTTGGACATCATCATGTTTGCATTCTATAATTGAGCGAAAATCCCCTAGCCTCCTAATCATTTTCAAGCTTGATTACTGTTACATCCTTGAAATTTGTGGATTTCAAGCCTAAATGAAATTAGAGAACCTATAACAATGAATAGTTTTGAGGGGTCTAGGTTGATGAATCCAAACCTTAGACTCATAATAAGTGATCAATTTAAGTTAATAATGTACTTTTGAACATATGTGTTCATATGAGGCGAATATAAGATGCAACAGTTACCAAATCCTCAAATGTGGTGATTAAGAATGTGAATAAGCTCATGGAACCTTTGGAAGGCCAAGGTGTTATTCATGGGCATTAGGGACACATCCTGGTCCAATTGGGATAATCAAGATTTACATATGGGTCCCTGAGATATGTTTTGGGACATTGAGGATGTTCATGATCATAATAGATATCTGAGATAATATGTGGATTAGATAATTAATTATAGGATGATCCATCTATTTCTTAGAAGCCAAATAAAGGAACAATATGTAAGTACCCAAAGGAAATAGAAGACATGGTTTAAAGGAAAGAGAAGTTTGGTATACAAAGGATACCTAATGAACCCCGATTATGAGGTATAATTGAAAAAAGAGTTAATGAGTTCCATGTTGGAAGGATATTTGATTTAGGAAATACTTTAAAAGAAAGATAAGGAATTTACTTAGTGGTGTTTTGTGGACTCCCATGATAATCAATGAGATAACTCTTTATAATAAGAATAAAAGGATCATATACCAATAATGGAAAGAAGATGTTTTTTAGGTGCAAGGAAAGGTATTAATTGAATTCCTTTATTGCAACAAACTTTGTTATATCCAAATAAGGAAGACAGTGGGTACTTTCCCTTCAAACCCGTCCATGCAAGGAAAGATGGCAGAAGACTTCATACTATATTTTGCCTCTACAAAATCCAATCCTTTCCATGTGGTTTTGGAAAGATAGATCTGCCAGTTTCTTTGTGGTCTAAACCCTAGGGGTACGATGCCTATAAGAGACTAGTCATACATGGCTTTGGGGAAACGACTTTGCTCTCGCCTATAACAACAGATAAAAGGAAAGCATGCGACGACCGTGCCAAGGTGAGCCGTGATGTGGTGGGCATCGTAGGCCTTCAGCAAGGAAGAAATCAATGCCACTCTTCCGCCTCAACCCAAGCTATGGCAGATTCAAAGGAGTCGGTGATTATGGTGGAAGGGCGACGTCCTGCAATGGCACAACAAGGTAGCAGCCTCAACATTCCAATGCCCTGATGATGCTTCGGTCATCGGGGGCGAGGGAGGTACTGTTGCGACGGGGTGCCATCAAGCACCTGTTATGAACGGTCAGACCAGATGGGGTGATAGTCAAGTGTGACTAGGAGTTTGGTGGGGGTTATGTTGCATAAGGAGATGAGAGGAGGCGCTGCTCGAGCGTGCCTATTCCTTCTGGAGGTGAGCACCAGCAGCGTCGGGCAGAGACACTGGCCCAGGTGCAACGTCGTCACGACATGCATTGCGTAGAGAGAGAGTGTGTGCGGTAGAGAGGGAGTCTTGGAGGATGACTAGAGTGATCTCCTGACTATCGTTGGGGGAAGAGTGCGTGCAGGTCGTACACTAGTGCATGTTCCAAGGAAGAAGAAGACTGGACATAATGGCGGGTTCAGGGAGAAAATCAGAATCAGCGCTGAGCTGCTACGACCTGCTACATCCTACTACGACCTACTCCGGCCAGGGCAATGGTGCCTCACCGCCGAGGAAGCAGTGGTCATCGGGGGTGGCACAGACGTGCGCCTAGAACAAGGCATTAGCCTTTCCATCACCCTCACGCAGGGTTTCACGAGGAGAAAGCCAAAGTGTGGTGTTGGACTGTTTTGCCCCCTCCCACATGCTTAAAACAGGAGGGCAAATGGGTCTTTTCCCTAAGAATCCAGCCGGTCCAGATACAAAACTATTGTTGACGTGTCATCTTATTATTGGTCGGTTCGTCGTTAACTTGCAAGAATCATAGAAAATAATCAGTAACTTAGATGGAGACATATAATATATGAAAATTGATCAGGAGAATGAGAGGAATCCAAATAAAATACTATTATAGCATGATTATGCTTAATGTTCTTAAAGTATGTGTAATACATGTGGTAATGTGATTAGTATAAAAGGAAAACCAAGATTTGCATAATCTGATGCTTAATTGGATAGGTTCATTCATGTTAAGCTAACATCTGATCTTGCTATGTATAAAAAAGAAATCCCTGATAATGATGAATGTTTGATGGTGCTAGATTAATAATATTATTCATGTGGATTTAGGGTTATGAATCCAATGTGAACATTATGATATAATCTTAATGTTAGTAATATGATTTAGGTATCATGAGTAGTCTAATATGCCTAAAATGATGATTAGGGTTTAACATAATATGCATAACTGAAATTGTAATATGAGAAACCATGATATGATGGAATTAGGGTTGGTATCCCTAATCCATGGTCCAAACATGAGATAACCCTAAACCCTAGTTTAGAATCACATCTTGATCTAAGTAATTTAATGCGAATACATGGTGACACATATGTAGTATGCATGTTTCAGATGTTGTTGATTATATGCTTGGTTGCTTGGATGTTTGGATACACTCATAAAGTATATGATGTTTTGCATGGTTTCTGTAATGGCATAAGGTACATGGTTATGCTTACGAATACATGTATCGAATTCAGAGATTGTCGATGTTTCTCGATGAGGTTGAACGACAACTAAAATGCTTGCTTGTTTATTTAGTTCTTGCAAACTATAAAGTTCCTATGAGTATCTTGTAAATAAATAACAATATCTGAACCCTGGGTTGGACTGATCTTAAGGGTAATGCACATGAGCCCTGGAGGGACAGTGATTACACCTGAGGTAGTTGACCAGATATGGGTTAGAATATGAAATAAGTTTATGTTCTTAAATGCAAGATAAAGACATTTGATTATATGTGTACTTGTGATTATTGTTTGAACCCACGTACCAGTATAGAAATATACTAACTGCGTATTTGTTTGTCAGTGTTTTAGGTATCAGATATACTTGATTCGTGGGCATGAGGGTACATATAGAGATGTTGAAGACACTACAGTTTAATCATGAAGGTTTAGTCTTAATGGTTTATCTTCACACATGTAAAAGTTAATTTTGTTTAAAAGTTATGTAACTCCTTAAAGGAGATTTTTATGTAAACATGTAAATATTTGTTCATTAATGGAAATTGTTTACTATTCTATATTATTTCTTGAATCTGATCCTGAAAGTTATGATTAACGATCTGTGACTTTAAGGTATTTTAGACACTCAAAAGTGTGGGTCGTTACATTTGGTATCAGAGCACAAATTCATCAACTAATACATAATAGTTTATAATTTCAAATCATCCTTAGAAACTTTAAGAGAAAAATTAGGTTTCTCATCTCACATTTTCGTCTACTTCTCATCTATTGCTTAAAAGCTTTGAAAAGAAATTGTTAATTAGAGAAGTAAAATGTGAAAAGATGCAACCTTTCATTTAGGACCCTCTAGAGAGGGTAGACACTAGAAAGATACATGTATGGTTAAGCCCTTTCTTAGAGGAAGGACTTGGATTAGGGTATGAAAACTCTAGAGAGTCTAGGGATACAGAAACTCTAAGAGGTAGAGTATAGTCCCTAACCCTAACCCTAACCCTAACCCTAACCCTAACCCTAACCCTAAAAACCTTAATCTTAAATAATGAACATGGTGTGGTGGTATGGGACACTACCCATGTGAAACTTGAAATCGAGAGTAAGAAAGATAAAGGGATGGGTTTAAGTAACCCCGTCTCCCATGAATATGTGCACGAGGAGCATAACATTTATGTAAGAGGTCTTAAGAAATATATAAACCCAATAATAATATATGATAATGAAGATCTGAATATAACTTGCTCAAACCCCTTATGTTGTCTTAATAAGTTTGGTGATGATGGCCAAGCCCTTGGAGGGGAAGGCCGAGGTAGCGCCAAGCCCCTAGAGGGGAAGGTGACCCAAGTTCATTGAATGGACATAGACCATGAGGGGGTATTCCAGAGATTGAACAAACATGGGTTGATATATTATAATGATAAAAGTTATGCCTAATAATAAAAAGAAAGGGGATATCTATGAAACCTTTAGGGTTAGTGTGCCAACCTGGGGTGGGTCAACCCAAAGAGTGGGAAGATGACCTATGAGGGAGGTAAAACCTAGATCTTGGGATCAGGTTGTGGATAAAGAGCCTAACCCCCTCCTATGAGCCAAGGAGGCACCCTAGGCTAGGACTTTCCCTTAAAAAGGTAAGTGAATAAACATGTTTAAGTACTGAGATAATCTTAATCCTCACCTAGAGGGGTGAAGAGTTAAAGATATAAAAATGAAAGCACTTACATTCTTTGAACCCAAGGATGCCATCTCTGCATAACAACTGGTCAAGCCTAGGATTGGGAAGACTAGTAAGGCACCAAGCCTAGGAGGGAAGGTGGCCTGAATAGACGACCAAGCCCAGGAGGGAAGGTCATGAAATGGTCAATCCCCAGAGGGAAGACCAATGAGGCACCAAGCCCAGGAGGGAAGGTGGCCTAAGTGGACGACTAAGCCCAGGAGGGAAGACCGGAGAGGCACCAAGCCCAAGAGGGAAGGTGGCCTAAGTTCACAATGCAGTTGTTTAGGATCAAGCCCCTAGAGGGGAAGATCACAGAGGTCAAGCCCAGGAGGGAAGACTGATATGGCACTAAGCCCTGGAGGGAAGGTGGCCCGAGCCCAATGTTGGGACAAACACTGCATAATGTCTACTCGAAAGTGAGAGGTGAAGGCAATCTGGGTTAAAGAATTAAATAAGAGAATAATGTGCTTAAAAGATGTGACATCTCAAAAGAAACCCTTAGGGAGGGTAGAGTCCTAATACAATCCTAGGATCAAGTAGGGTGTATTAGAGGTACATAGGACCAATGGGTTGGGAGTTGATATGCCCTGAATGCACAAGACCATGCGGTTAGGAGGTAACAACTACATTTTCCCAAGGCCCATATCTTAGGAGATTAGCTACCTCCATGATGATCACGTAGCCTACTAGGTGAATGTGAAGGCACTCCCTTGATGCATAAGGATGAGATCACTCCATAAGTACCTATACCCCCATTGTAGCATCCAACTAACAAAAACATAATTAACTAATGCGGAAGTGTTCACTAAGCAGCGGATTACAGAAAATCACTAAAAATTAAAACCTTTTTCAAAGAGACCCAATCATAGGAAAACTCTTTCAACAATAACCAATGTATTACATTTACATCATGGTTCATAAGTATATATCTTATACCATCTCTTCTCGAGGGTTACAACATCAACTGCCTTGTTAAAAGCTAAACACAGACATCATAATAACCTCGAGGAATCAAGCCAAAAATCTCAAAACGATACATTAAAAGCACTAAGTACTAACTCTGAGGACCTGAGAGTACAGAGACGACACATAGGACTTCTATCTACAAAACACGACAGACAACATACTCAACATGAGTTGTCACTACTGTCCCTATTGCTGCTGATGTTCTTCCTCTGCAAGATATTATCAGTCCCTTTCGCACTCGTCCACCTAAAAATATTTGTTCCCACGGGGGTGAGACAATTGAAAATTGCCCCAGCGACAGATATAACTCTCTGCCAGAAACATCATTATTGTAGTTTAATTAATATAAAACTGAGCAGAGGATAAGCAGTTTAGATCATTCTCATCTTTTAAAGTATTACACCTATCTATGATTGAACAGTAATTCATCTATTCCCTTTATAAGAAATAGAAAGCACGTGTATAACATTTATCTACCATACATTTTCAACATCTCAAGCTTTGCTCATGTCATTCATTATTCTGATGTGTCACCCATGATTCATTCTTGTTTCTATTTGTTGGCCTTAGCCAATCTGCTAAACAGGTATTCACTTATGCCAAACATGTGATTATATAAATTATCATGTCTTATTTAAGCATTAAACTATATCAATCAGGTATAAATGTTTCAGGCATTGGACTATACCAATCCTGATTACACAACCAGACATTGGACTTTAACCAAACCTAATTACATGCATTAAGCCTATGTCATGTATTTCTAATTATAGAGGCATGGATAGCATGCGAAACATAACTATCAACATGAGATATCTAGCATCATGATTATAATCAACAGTAGCAGTAGGATATCAACATAAGCATGACTATTGTATGTACACATTTACAGTCTTATGCATATCCACAACATAAGTATAATTACTATCTCTTAGTTGCACTAAGCATCATCTTTATGTAAAGAGAACAAACAAGGGTTATCATCCAATGTGAAGCGTCATGTATAACCCTAAACAGATATGCTATACGGCTGTATTATATCTTTTATTATGTCCTGAGGAAATTGAGGATACCACTCAAAATCCAACTGACCACTGCTAAGTCAAAATCAGTGCCATACAAGATCTAGGAAGAGCCGGACTCCTAAGATCTTCTCCGCCCCCAGTCAGTACGGGTCCGCCACAGTGACACAAAAGGTCAAGCTGCTAACAACCTAGTCCGTCCTTAGTACAGGTCACAACACTAGTGAAAGAGGTGGGTACGCATACCCTACCATCTGAGGTACAACCGCAGTTGTCCTCTAATATCATCACATATATAATCACCGAGACACGACCGCAGCCGTTCTCAACTAAGGGCTAGGTATGACCGCAGTCATCCTCCCTAAACACTTGAATTCAGGATGACAAGCACCCCGCATACTCATCAGTATGCGCTCCGAGTTTCCCTTAGGAATACTCATTTCACCATCTAGCAAGTTCTGACACTCAGATGGATCTATGGCACAGGACACTACATGATTAGAGTTGCACTTGATTAGTTATGCCAATTGGGTGAATTAAGGCTGCATCAAACAAGTGGACATACAAACCCTAATTCACTTGTAGCAAGCATATAAATATCAAAACCTGAAAAGATATAAAACATATGAAACATAATTTCTCATCTCATCATCACATGGTAATATTCACTTGCCATTCATGAGACTACACCAGTCATCATGCTATCACATGATATAAATCCTTTTCACAATATTACAGGGTATCAACCCTTATCAACATAAGAGGAATACACCTCATTCAGGGCTCAACCATGCCCAAAGGTCATTAAGACCATCATACTATCACATCAATTAGGGTTTCATGTTCATTTTATCAATCCAACCCTAATATATTGTTCCATACATCTAGGAGCATCCATCGACATTCCAAGTATTTAATATTCTTATCATTTATCATTAAATGATCATCAACACAAGGTATGAGTTTATCTCTCATCCTTATCATGGTATGATTACATAATACTCATTTTAGATTACTTATCAAGTATGTTAAACTCATTACATTTCATTGTAACAATTTACATAACACTCTCCTTATGTATCTTATCCAAAAATATTGGATTTGAGATGCATCAAGGTATATCAACCCTGAAATGCTAAATGTGATATCTATCATGTCTCAATGTATCAATTCCCTCATCACTTCTATCTTACATGAGTTTATTAACTTATCTTATAATAAGGAATTTCACATCTTAATACTTTCATCCACCAACCTATCACCTTTACCATGATGTGCATAGATCACACACAAGGATTGTCCAACTATCTTCAATGATATGGACTCATCTCAAATTAAGGCATTGCCTGTTATAAGGTTGCCTATAGTCAACCACTTGAGATATTTCATCATTATAGGGTATTACTCATTATTTCATCATTAAGGTTTACTCATATCATTACCCAGACATTAGGGTTATGATTTATCATCATATTGCCCATGATTAGAATTCCATGCACTATAGCCCAAATTTAGGGTTTACATAGCTTTACTCTGTGTTAGGTTTATGGTTTCATATGACATCGCCCTCAATTAGGGTTTCACATGGAATCATCCTCAATTAGAGTTTCTCATGGAATCACCCTCAATTAGGGTTTCACTAATCATCCCAATTAGGGTTTCATTCAATTACACATAAATTAGGGATTCATTATTCATCTAATTAGGGTTTGGCATTTCATTACCTTAAATTAGAGTTACCCAAGTCATTACCCTTAATTAGGATTACACTATTACCCTTAATTAGGGTTACACTATTACCCTAGATTAGGGTTTTACTCAGAATTTCCCTAAATCAGGGTTAGGGTTCGTTAACCTACTCAATTAGGGTTTCTTGATCTCTTTACTAAGGATCCTACCCTAAATCACCATATGAATCATACTCATGTATGAATTCATTTCTATCATTCTCTCCACTTGATTTGGTTACATCAACCATCCGATCAAATACAAACAACTATGTTTGACATAGTTATTGCTTCCATAAACAATTAGGGTTTGCTTAATTGAATAGCCTTCAACTCACGATTCCTTGGGAGTTAATCACTCAAATTTGGTGAGTCATTAGAACACATAATTAGGAACAGTAATCCCAAACAGTAAACCCTTGGTCAATGCATTCAAATGGTCTTGAGACCGTTTACTCAAAAAGGTCAATTAAATCAGGTTGAAAATCAGCACTTAATTCAATTAGGTTTCCCTAATTGATTAGGCTTCAACTCACGATTCCTTGGGAGTTAATCCCTCAAATTTGGTGGGTCATTAACCAAAATCATTATGAACAGGAATCCTAAACGGTCAACGCTTTGTCAACACACTCAAATGGTCTTGAAACTGTTTTCCCAAACAGGTCAAGTTGATCAAGTTGAAAATCAGCATTTAATTCAATTCGATTTATCTAATTGATTGGCCTTAAACTCACGATTCCTTTGGAGTTAACCCCTAAAATTTGGAGGGAATTAGCCTACATAATTAGGAACAATATTCCCAAATGGTCAACGCTTGGTAAACCATATCAAACGGTCTTGAAACCGTTTTCCCAAATAGGTCAAGTTGATCAGGTTGAAAATCAGCATTTAATTCAATTCGATTTGGAGTAGCTATCAAGACCATTTGGCTTGGTACTTTTCTTTGGATAAGCATCTAGGATAATGTCATCATCCCCTTCCTTCGAACAACCAAGAACAGCAACCGTTCTTGATGGAAATTGCAGCAAAGAAACAAGTATGTATCAAATTGAAGAAAACAATCAACAAAGCATAATTGATTGATGCAATAGCAATGATTAAGGGTTTGAGTTATAAAACCCGCCTCCAATTGAGCTCCAAAGCTTCAAGCTCACGCCATTAATGGTGGATGAAGCTCTATAAACTCCCCCTAAACTCGTCCTCAAGCTTTTGGATGAAAAAGTTGGCTAGGGTTGAAGAGGAGATCAAAATAAGAAGAATTCAATGATTTATTTTTGATTTCCACCATGGAATCAAGGAGAACGAAGGTCAAGGACCTTACCAACAGGTTGGGGTCGTCCTCCTGCTCCTCCACAGCTCCTTAGTCGTTTTCCAAGCAAGAGGAAAGAAAAGAATCCGAAATAGCCTTTGTTTTGGCTTGGTAAAGGTACTTTTATAAGAAAATTGATGAGAGAGAAAATGCATTATTAAAATGCATTAAATTCCAAAAATATGGCCGCCTCTTCCCCCTCAAATTCCCCTTAAAATCCTTAAGGACGAGGCTATCTTCATTGCCTCTTATTCTTCTTCATTATCCATTATTTAAAGAAAATCAAATTAAGCACCTTAATGCTTATTATATTAATATCCATATGTGAGTGGGTTTTCTTTTCCTTATAATAATGGTGAGTGGAATTTCACCTCCTTAGGATATTTTCGTTCCTTATCTTGGAAAAAGAACGTCCATCCTTATTCAAAATCAACCAATAACATTTTGGTTGAAGGCCCTTTAATTAATACATTCATTTTTTCCCTAATTTGAATTAGGGTTTCACTTATGATTAAATCTTGATTATTTTAATATCAAGATTCTCTCTCCTCCAACTTAATTCAGATGAGACACCCCTCTCATTTTCTTTGCTCTAAATGATGCCAAGGAACATTAAGGACCTTATTGAAGTGGTAATTTGCATATTGAACCCTAGGTTTTGGGTAAATTGCACATTACACCAAAACTAGGTTTTCATGCACATACATTGCTTTATCAGCTCTTTCTTGGTATTTAGGCTTCCATAAGCCATACCTCAGCATCATATTTACTCTCATGATGCTTCAACACATGAGGAACATATTATAATGCACAATTTTCACTTAAATCCCTCAACTTGGGTAATTTGCACTTTAGTCCAAAACATGCAAAACATTGATTTCAACAATGTTCAAAAAGGACTAGAATTGCAATATAAGTTCCTCTTGAACCCTAATTACCTTTCACAAGATAAGATTAAGCATTTAATCATCTTTCTTAATCAAAACACCTAGGGTTAAAGTATAACCCAGGTCAGGGGTGTTACAAATTATAAACCCCTAACAAGGATTTCGTCCTCGAAATCCAGATAAAGGAAGACAAATGTATTTTATTCATCATACTATCTAGTCTTCACATATCATCTCCTTATTATAGAGACACCATAAAACTTTGATCAGTACCAAGTGTTTCCATACAAGATTCTCATAGAATCAACACACAAGGCACATGCCCCACTGTCCCTCATCATTGACTATAGAGTCAACTTTGTGTCAAATAACACTTTTCTTATTCAGAGAAGCATCGTACATTCTTTATTAATATCATGTTTATGCAGAGCATAAACTCCTAACATATAATGTTCATATTATTATAATCAGACTAATTTCACAGTGGACCACTCTAGGTAGCCAACCTAACCCATCTGATAACTCTCAGATACCAGAATCTTTCACCTTGGTATCTATCACATGTGTTGGAAACACATCATATATATCTCTTCCTTTCATCTTGGAACGTAAATTGTTTCATGTCCTCATCTTGGGACCAAAGTCCAAGATAACTGATACTTTTCTAAGTATCCATCACATGAACACATTTATCTTATGCACATCAAGTGTCCTAAGACCCACTTGATTGCCATGTCCCTGAAAGGAAAGAAAACAAGGATTCATATTCCTCTTATTAATTTATGTATTTTCAATTATTCATAAACCATTTACTTTTTATCTCATCCTAGGTTCCTTGCCTTTAGCATTGAAATTTGTAAGGATGATTGCATGTCATTATCCCTTTCTTTATTATTATCTAGCATGTTTATGATCATCTCATGATCTCATCACAATTCCCATTTCCTCATTATGGGAAAGATCTTTATTATGCTTGCAGCATTGTTGAACAGGGTTCATCTCCCTCATTCTTATTCTTATCTTATGAGGAGTACACTTTTAGTTCCACATACAACATGCTCATATGAGATTATCTCAGACTTCTCTTTCTTATGCATAGGATATGACACATTTATTCATTCCATATTCCTGATTCATGATACTCATTTGATTGTCTCAGAATGACTACTTGATCAGAGCAATCAAAAAGACAACAATCTAAGAGTTTCCATACCCACTTTATCATCAATAGTTGTATACCTGGCCAGGGTATATAAATACTGAGATTAGGTAGTATGCACTTTATTTGCGATCATATTCCTCACTTTTAATATCATTATACACACATGACTTTCCCTTGTTCCAACATGACTAAGTCATTTAGGAACTCTTTTAAAGCTCAAACTTCTGTATTAAGGACTGATAACCTAGATCGTAAAGCTAGTATCCAGTCCACTATATGCATTACTTTTGCCCTAATCTGCCCAATAGTAATACTTAAAGAAAGATTTTCTTATCATAAATAGATCAACTAGGAGACTCTTAGGCAATTGTCTCTCTCTTGCCTGCTCCCATGCACCTCTTCTTGGTGCAATATTGCTGCTCTCAGCAGCAATCTCCTCATGTGACCCAGTCATCTTTAAGTTCTTCTTCTCTTATATGAGCAAAAGACATTATCAGATACACTAGATGATACCAGAACAGACTCTACTACCTTAGTCCTATGTCTCTGTAGACTCGGCGAACCTAGAGCTCTGATACCACTAAATTGTAGCATCCAACTAACAAAAACATAATTAACTAATGCGGAAGTGTTCACTAAGCAGCGGATTACAGAAAATCACTAAAAATTAAAATCTTTTTCAAAGAGACCCAATCATAGGAAAACTCTTTCAACAATAACCAATGTATTACATTTACATCATGGTTCATAAGTATATATCTTATACCATCTCTTCTCGAGGGTTACAACATCAACTGCCTTGTTAAAAGCTAAACACAGACAACATAATAACCTCGAGGCATCAAGCCAAAAATCTCAAAACGATACATTAAAAGCACTAAGTACTAACTCTGAGGACCTGAGAGTACAGAGACGACACATATGACTTCTATCTACAAAACACGACAGCCAACATACTCAACATGAGTTGTCACTACTGTCCCTATTGCTTCTGATGTTCTTCCTCTGCAAGATATTCTCAGTCCCTTTCGCACTCGTCCACCTAAAAATATTGGTTCCCACGGGGGTGAGACAATTGAAAATTGCCCCAGCGATAGATATAACTCTCTGCCAGAAACATCATTATTGTAGTTTAATTAATATAAAACTGAGCAGAGGATAAGCAGTTTAGATCATTCTCATCTTTTAAAGTATTACACCTATCTATGATTGAACAGTAATTCATCTATTCTCTTTATAAGAAATAGAAAGAACGTGTATAACATTTATCTACCATACATTTTCAACATCTCAAGCTTTGCTCATGTCATTCATTATTCTAATGTGTCACCCATGATTCATTCTTGTTTCTATTTGTTGGCCTTAGCCAATCTGCTAAACAGGTATTCACTTATGCCAAACATGTGATTATATAAATTATCATGTCTTATTTAAGCATTAAACTATATCAATCAGGTATAAATGTTTCAGGCATTGGACTATACCAATCCTGATTACACAACCAGACATTGGACTTTAACCAAACCTAATTACAGGCATTAAGCCTATGTCATGTATTTCTAATTATAGAGGCATGGATAGCATGCGAAACATAACTATCAACATGAGATATCTAGCATCATGATTATAATCAACAGTAGCAGTAGGATATCAACATAAGCATGACTATTGTATGTACACATTTACAGTCTTATGCATATCCACAACATAAGTATAATTACTATCTCTTAGTTGCACTAAGCATCATATTTATGTAAAGAGAACAAACAAGGGTTATCATCCAATGTGAAGCGCCATGTATAACCCTAAACAGATATGCTATACGGCTGTATTATATCTTTTATTATGTCCTGAGGAAATTGAGGATACCACTCAAAATCCAACTGACCACTGCTAAGTCAAAATCAGTGCCATACAAGATCTAGGAAGAGTCGGACTCCTAAGATCTTCTCCGCCCCCGGTCAGTACGAGTCCGCCACAGTGACACAAAAGGTCAAGCTGCTAACAGCCTAGTCCGTCCTTGGTACATGTCACGACACTAGTGAAAGAGGTGGGTACGCATACCCTACCATCTGAGGTACAACCGCAGTTGTCCTCTAATATCATCACATATATAATCACCGAGACACGACCGCAGCCGTTCTCAACTAAGGGCTAGGTATGACCGCAGTCATCCTCCCTAAACACTTGAATTCAGGATGACAAGCACCCCGCATACTCATCAGTATGCGCTCCGAGTTTCCCTTAGGAATACTCGTTTCACCATCTGGCAAGTTCTGACACTCAGATGGATCTATGGCACAGGACACTACATGATTAGAGTTGCACTTGATTAGTTATGCCAATTTGGTGAATTAAGGCTGCATCAAACAAGTGGACATACAAACCCTAATTCACTTCTAGCAAGCATATAAATATCAAAACCTAAAAAGATATAAAACATATGAAACATAATTTCTCATCTCATCATCACATGGTAATATTCACTTGCCATTCATGAGACTACACCAGTCATCATGCTATCACATGATATAAATCCTTTTCACAATATCACAGGGTATCAACCCTTATCAACATAAGAGGAATACACCTCATTCAGGGCTCAACCATGCCCAAAGGTCATTAAGACCATCATACTATCACATCAATTAGGGTTTCATGTTCATTTTATCAATCCAACCCTAATATATTGTTCCATACATCTAGGAGCATCCATCGACATTCCAAGTATTTAATATTCTTATCATTTATCATTAAATGATCATCAACACAAGGTATGAGTTTATCTCTCATCCTTATAATGGTATGATTACATCATACTCATTTTAGATTACTTATCAAGTATGTTAAACTCATTACATTTCATTGTAACAATTTACATAACACTCTCCTTGTGTATCTTATCCAAAAATATTGGATTTGAGATGCATCAAGGTATATCAACCCTGAAATGCTAAATGCGATATCTATCATGTCTCAATGTATCACTTCCCTCATCACTTCTATCTTACATGAGTTTATTAACTTATCTTATAATAAGGAATTTCACATCTTAATACTTTCATCCACCAACCTATCACCTTTACCATGATGTGCATAGATCACACACAAGGATTGTCCAACTATCTTCAATGATATGGACTCATTTCAAATTAAGGCATTGCCTGTTATAAGGTTTCCTATAGTCAACCACTTGAGATATTTCATCATTATAGGGTATTACTCATTATTTCATCATTAAGGTTTACTCATATCATTACCCAGACATTAGGGTTATGATTTATCATCATATTGCCCATGATTAGAATTCCATGCACTATAGCCCAAATTTAGGGTTTACATAGCTTTACTCTGTGTTAGGTTTATGGTTTCATATGACATCGCCCTCAATTAGGGTTTCACATGGAATCATCCTCAATTAGAATTTCTCATGGAGTCACCCTCAATTAGGGTTTCACTAATCATCCCAATTAGGGTTTCATTCAATTACCCATAAATTAGGGATTCATTATTCATCCAATTAGGGTTTGGCATTTCATTACCTTAAATTAGAGTTACCCAAGTCATTACCCTTAATTAGTATTACACTATTACCCTTAATTAGGGTTACACTATTACCCTAGATTAGGGTTTTACTCAGAATTTCCCTAAATCAGGGTTAGGGTTCGTTAACCTACTCAATTAGGGTTTCTTGATCTCTTTACTAAGGATCCTACCCTAAATCACCATATGAATCATACTCATGTATGAATTCATTTCTATCATTATCTCCACTTGATTTGGTTACATCAACCATCCGATCAAATACAAACAACTATGTTTGACATAGTTATTGCTTCCATAAACAATTAGGGTTTTCTTAATTGAATAGCCTTCAACTCACGATTCCTTGGGAGTTAATCACTCAAATTTGGTGAGTCATTAGAAAACATCATTAGGAACAGTAATCCCAAACAGTCAACCCTTGGTCAACGCATTCAAACGGTCTTGAGACCGTTTACTCAAAAGGTCAATTAAATCAGGTTGAAAGTCAGCACTTAATTCAATTAGGTTTCCCTAATTGATTAGGCTTCAAATCACGATTCCTTGGGAGTTAATCCCTCAAATTTGGTGGGTCATTAACCAAAATCATTATGAACAGGAATCCTAAACGGTCAACGCTTGGTCAACACACTCAAACGGTCTTGAAACCGTTTTCCCAAACAGGTCAAGTTGATCAGGTTGAAAATCAGCATTTAATTCAATTCGATTTATCTAATTGATTGGCCTTCAACTCACGATTCCTTTGGAGTTAACCCCTCAAATGTGGAGGGTCATTACCCTACATAATTAGGAACAATATTCCAAAACGGTCAACGCTTGGTCAACCATATCAAACGGTCTTGAAACCGTTTTCCCAAACAGGTCAAGTTGATCAGGTTGAAAATCAGCATTTAATTCCATTCGATTTGGAGTAGCTATCAAGACCATTTGGCTTGGTACTTTTCTTTGGATAAGCATCTAGGATAATGTCATCATCCCCTTCCTTCTAACAACCAAGAACAGCAACCGTTATTGATGGAAATTGCAGCAAAGAAACAAGTATGTATCAAATTGAAGAAAACAATCAACAAAGCATAATTGATTGATGCAATAGCAACGATTAAGGGTTTGAGTTATAAAACCCGCCTCCAATTGAGCTCCAAAGCTTCAATCTCACGCCATTAATGGTGGATGAAGCTCTATCAACTCCCCCTAAACTCGTCCTCAAGCTTTTGGATGAAAAAGTTGGCTAGGGTTGAAGAGGAGATCAAAATAAGAAGAATTCAATGATTTATTTTTGATTTCCACCATGGAATCAAGGAGAACGAAGGTCAAGGACTTTACCAACAGGTTGGGGTCGTCCTCCTGCTCCTCCACAGCTCCTTAGTCATTTTCCAAGCAAGAGGAAAGAAAAGAATCCGAAATAGCCTTTGTTTTGGCTTGGTAAAGGTACTTTTATAAGAAAATTGATGAGAGAGAAAATGCATTATTAAAATGCATTAAATTCCAAAAATATGGCCGCTTCTTCCCCCTCGAATTCCCCTCAAAATCCTTAAGGACGAGGCTATCTTCATTGCCTCTTATTCTTCTTCATTATCCATGATTTAAAGAAAATCAAATTAAGCACCTTAATGCTTATTATATTAATATCCATATGTGAGTGGGTTTTCTTTTCCTTATAATAATGGTGAGTGGAATTTCACCTCCTTAGGATATTTTCGTTCCTTATCTTGGAAAAAGAACGTCCATCCTTATTCAAAATCAACCAATAACATTTTGGTTGAAGGCCCTTTAATTAATACATTCATTTTTGCCCTAATTTGAATTAGGGTTTCACTTATCATTAAATCTTGATTATTTTAATATCAAGATTCTCTCTCCTCCAACTTAATTCAAATGAGGAACCCCTCTCATTTTCTTTGCTCTACATGATGCCAAGGAACATTAAGGACCTTATTGAAGTGGTAATTTGCATATTGAACCCTAGGTTTTGGGTAAATTGCACATTACACCAAAACTAGGTTTTCATGCACATACATTGCTTTATCAGCTCTTTCTTGGTATTTAGGCTTCCATAAGCCATAACTCAGCATCATCTTTACTCTCATGATGCTTAAACACATGAGGAACATATTATCATGCACAATTTTCACTTAAACCCCTCAACTTGGGTAATTTGCACTTTAGTCCAAAACAGGCAAAACATTGATTTCAACAATGTTCAAAAAGGACTAGAATTGCAATATAAGTTCCTCTTGAACCCTAATTACCTTTCACAAGATAAGATTAAGCATTTAATCATCTTTCTTAATCAAAACACCTAGGGTTAAAGTATAACCCAGGTCAGGGGTGTTACAAATTATAAACCCCTAACAAGGATTTCGTCCTCGAAATCCAGATAAAGGAAGACAAATGTATTTTATTCATCATACTATCTAGTCTTCACATATCATCTCCTTATTATAGAGACACCATAAAACTTTGATCAGTACCAAGTGTTTCCATACAAGATTCTCATAGAATCAACACACAAGGCACATGCCCCACTGTCCCTCATCATTGACTATAGAGTCAACTTTGTGTCAAATAACACTTTTCTTATTCAGAGAAGCATCGTACATTCTTTATTAATATCATGTTTATGCAGAGCATAAACCCCTAACATATAATGTTCATATTATTATAATCAGACTAATTTCACAGTTGACCACTCTAGGTAGCCAACCTAACCCATCTGATAACTCTCAGATACCAGAATCTTTCACCTTGGTATCTATCACATGTGTTGGAAACACATCATATATATCTCTTCCTTTCATCTTGGAACGTTAATTGTTTCATGTCCTCATCTTGGGACCAAAGTCCAAGATAACTGATACTTTTCTAAGTATCCATCACATGAACACATTTATCTTATGCACATCAAGTGTCCTAAGACCCACTTGATTGCCATGTCCCTGAAAGGAAAGAAAACAAGGATTCATATTCCTCTTATTAATTTATGTATTTTCAATTATTCATAAACCATTTACTTTTTATCTCATCCTAGGTTCCTTGCCTTTAGCATTGAAATTTGTAAGGATGATTGCATGTCATTATCCCTTTCTTTTTTATTATCTAGCATGTTTATGATCATCTCATGATCTCATCACAATTCCCATTTCCTCATTATGGGAAAGATCTTTATTATGCTTGCATCATTGTTGAACAGGGTTCATCTCCCTCATTCTTATTTTTATCTTATGAGGAGTACACTTTTAGTTCCACATACAACATGCTCATATGAGATTATCTCAGACTTCTCTTTCTTATGCATAGGATATGACACATTTATTCATTCCATATTCCTGATTCAAGATACTCATTTGATTGTCTCAGAATGACTACTATCAAAAAGACAACAATCTAAGAGTTTCCATACCCACTTTATCATCAATAGTTGTATACCTGGCCAGGGTATATAAATACTGAGATTAGGTAGTATGCACTTTATTTGCGATCATATTCCTCACTTTTAATATCATTATACACACATGACTTTCCCTTGTTCCAACATGACTAAGTCATTTAGGAACTCTTTTAAAGCTCAAACTTCTGTATTAAGGACTGATAACCTAGATCGTAAAGCTAGTATCCAGTCCACTATATGCATTACCGTTGCCCTAATCTGCCCAACAGCAATACTTAAAGAAAGATTTTCTTATCATAAATAGATCAACTAGGAGACTCTTAGGCAATTGTCTCTCTCTTGCCTGCTCCCATGCACCTCTTCTTGGTGCAATATTGCTGCTCTCAGCAGCAATCTCCTCATGTGACCCAGTCATCTTTAAGTTCTTCTTCTCTTATATGAGCAGAAGACATTATCAGATACACTAGATGATACCAGAACAGACTTTACTACCTTAGTCCTATGTCTCTGTAGACTCAGCGAACCTAGAGCTCTGATACCACTAAATTGTAGCATCCAACTAACAAAAACATAATTAACTAATGCGGAAGTGTTCACTAAGCAGCGGATTACAGAAAATCACTAAAAATTAAAACCTTTTTCAAAGAGACCCAATCATAGGAAAACTCTTTCAAAAATAACCAATGTATTACATTTACATCATGGTTCATAAGTATATATCTTATACCATCTCTTCTCGAGGGTTACAACATCAACTTCCTTGTTAAAAGCTAAACACAGACAACATAATAACCTCGAGGCATCAAGCCAAAAATCTCAAAACGATACATTAAAAGCACTAAGTACTAATTCTGAGGACCTGAGAGTACAGAGACGACACATATGACTTCTATCTACAAAACACGACAGACAACATACTCAACATGAGTTGTCACTACTGTCCCTATTGCTGCTGATGTTCTTCCTCTGCAAGATATTCTCAGTCCCTTTCGCACTCAATCACCTAAAAATATTGGTTCCCACGGGGGTGAGACAATTGAAAATTGCCCCAGCGACAGATATAACTCTCTGCCAGAAACATCATTATTGTATTTTAATTAATATAAAACTGAGCAGAGGATAAGCAGTTTAGATCATTCTCATCTTTTAAAGTATTACACCTATCTATGATTGAACAGTAATTCATCTATTCTCTTTATAAGAAATAGAAAGAACGTGTATAACATTTATCTACCATACATTTTCAACATCTCAAGCTTTGCTCATGTCATTCATTATTCTGATGTGTCACCCATGATTCATTCTTGTTTCTATTTGTTGGCCTTAGCCAATCTGCTAAACATGTATTCACTTATGCCAAACATGTGATTATATAAATTATCATGTCTTATTTAAGCATTAAACTATATCAATCAGGTATAAATGTTTCAGGCATTGGACTATACCAATCCTGATTACACAACCAGACATTGGACTTTAACCAAACCTAATTACAGGCATTAAGCCTATGTCATGTATTTCTAATTATAGAGGCATGGATAGCATGCGAAACATAACTATCAACATGAGATATCTAGCATCATGATTATAATCAACAGTAGCAGTAGGATATCAACATAAGCATGACTATTGTATGTACACATTTACAGTCTTATGCATATCCACAACATAAGTATAATTACTATCTCTTAGTTGCACTAAGCATCATCTTTATGTAAAGAGAACAAACAAGGGTTATCATCCAATGTGAAGCGTCATATATAACCCTAAACAGATATGCTATACGGCTGTATTATATCTTTTATTATGTCCTGAGGAAATTGAGGATACCACTCAAAATCCAACTGACCACTGCTAAGTCAAAATCAGTGCCATACAAGATCTAGGAAGAGCCGGACTCCTAAGATCTTCTCCGCCCCCGGTCAGTACGGGTCCGCCACAGTGACACAAAAGGTCAAGCTGCTAACAGCCTAGTCCGTCCTTGGTACAGGTCACGACACTTGTGAAAGAGTTGGGTACGCATACCCTACCATCTGAGGTACAACCGCAGTTGTCCTCTAATATCATCACATATATAATCACCGAGACACGACCGCAGCCGTTCTCAACTAAGGGCTAGGTATGACCGCAATCATCCTCCCTAAACACTTGAATTCAGGATGACAAGCACCCCGCATACTCATTAGTATGCGCTCTGAGTTTCCCTTAGGAATACTCGTTTCACCATCTGGCAAGTTCTGACACTCAGATGGATCTATGGCACATGACACTACATGATTAGAGTTGCACTTGATTAGTTATGCCAATTGGGTGAATTAAGGCTGCATCAAACAAGTTGACATACAAACCCTAATTCACTTCTAGCAAGCATATAAATATCAAAACCTGAAAAGATATAAAACATATGAAACATAATTTCTCATCTCATCATCACATGGTAATATTCACTTGCCATTCATGAGACTACACCAGTCATCATGCTATCACATGATATAAATCCTTTTCACAATATCACAGGGTATCAACCCTTATCAACATAAGAGGAATACACCTCATTCAGGGCTCAACCATGCCCAAAGGTCATTAAGACCATCATACTATCACATCAATTAGGGTTTCATGTTCATTTTATCAATCCAACCCTAATATATTGTTCCATACATCTAGGAGCATCCATCGACATTCCAAGTATTTAATATTCTTATCATTTATCATTAAATGATCATCAACACAAGGTATGAGTTTATGTCTCATCCTTATCATGGTATGATTACATCATACTCATTTTAGATTACTTATCAAGTATGTTAAACTCATTACATTTCATTGTAACAATTTACATAACACTCTCCTTGTGTATCTTATCCAAAAATATTGGATTTGAGATGCATCAAGGTATATCAACCCTGAAATGCTAAATGTGATATCTATCATGTCTCAATGTATCACTTCCCTCATCACTTCTATCTTACATGAGTTTATTAACTTATCTTATAATAAGGAATTTCACATCTTAATACTTTCATCCACCAACCTATCACCTTTACCATGATGTGCATAGATCACACACAAGGATTGTCCAACTATCTTCAATGATATGGACTCATTTCAAATTAAGGCATTGCCTGTTATAAGGTTGCCTATAGTCAACCACTTGAGATATTTCATCATTATAGGGTATTACTCATTATTTCATCATTAAGGTTTACTCATATCATTACCCAGACATTAGGGTTATGATTTATCATCATATTGCCCATGATTAGAATTCCATGCACTATAGCCCAAATTTAGGGTTTACATAGATTTACTCTGTGTTAGGTTTATGGTTTCATATGACATCGCCCTCAATTAGGGTTTCACATGGAATCATCCTCAATTAGAGTTTCTCATGGAATCACCCTCAATTAGGGTTTCACTAATCATCCCAATTAGGGTTTCATTCAATTACCCATAAATTAGGGATTCATTATTCATCCAATTAGGGTTTGGCATTTCATTACCTTAAATTAGAGTTACCCAAGTCATTACCCTTAATTAGGATTACACTATTACCCTTAATTAGGGTTACACTATTACCCTAGATTAGGGTTTTACTCAGAATTTCCCTAAATCAGGGTTAGGGTTCGTTAACCTACTCAATTAGGGTTTCTTGATCTCTTTACTAAGGATCCTACCCTAAATCACCATATGAATCATAATCATGTATGAATTAATTTCTATCATTCTCTCCACTTGATTTGGTTACATCAACCATCCGATCAAATACAAACAACTATGTTTGACATAGTTATTGCTTCCATAAACAATTAGGGTTTGCTTAATTGAATAGCCTTCAACTCACGATTCCTTGGTAGTTAATCACTCAAATTTGGTGAGTCATTAGAACACATCATTAGGAACAGTAATACCAAACAGTCAACCCTTGGTCAACGCATTCAAACGGTCTTGAGACCGTTTACTCAAAAAGGTCAATTAAATTAGGTTGAAAATCAGCACTTAATTCAATTAGGTTTCCCTAATTGATTAGGCTTCAACTCACGATTCCTTGGGAGTTAATCCCTAAAATTTGGTGGGTCATTAACCAAAATCATTATGAACAGGAATCCTAAACGGTCAAATCTTGGTCAACACACTCAAACGGTCTTGAAACCGTTTTCCCAAACAGGTCAAGTTGATCAGGTTGAAAATCAGCATTTAATTCAATTCGATTTATCTAATTGATTGGCCTTCAACTCATGATTCCTTTGGAGTTAACCCCTAAAACTTGGAGGGTCATTATCCTACATAATTGTGAACAATATTCCCAAACGGTCAACGCTTGGTCAACCATATAAAACGGTCTTGAAACCGTTTGCCCAAACAGGTCAAGTTGATCAGGTTGAAAATCAGCATTTAATTCAATTCGATTTGGAGTAGCTATCAAGACCATTGGCTTGGTACTTTTCTTTGGATAAGCATCTAGGATAATGTCATCATCCCCTTCCTTCGAAAAACCAAGAACAGCAACCGTTCTTGATGGAAATTGCAGCAAAGAAACAAGTATGTATCAAATTGAAGAAAACAATCAACAAAGCATAATTGATTGATGCAATAGCAATGATTAAGGGTTTGAGTTATAAAACCCGCCTCCAATTGAGCTCCAAAGCTTCAAGATCACGCCATTAATGGTGGATGAAGCTCTAGAAACTCCCCCTAAACTCGTCCTCAAGCTTTTGGATGAAAAAGTTGGCTAGGGTTGAAGAGGAGATCAAAATAAGAAGAATTCAATGATTTATTTTTGATTTCCACCATGGAATCAAGGAGAACGAAGGTCAAGGACCTTACCAACAGGTTGGGATCGTCCTCATGCTCCTCCACAGCTCCGTAGTCGTTTTCCAAGCAAGAGGAAAGAAAAGAATCCGAAATAGCCTTTGTTTTGGCTTGGTAAAGGTACTTTTATAAGAAAATTGATGAGAGAGAAAATGCATTATTAAAATGCATTAAATTCCAAAAATATGGCCGCCTCTTCCCCCTCAAATTCCCCTCAAAATCCTTAAGGACTAGGATATCTTCATTGCCTCTTATTCTTCTTCATTATCCATGATTTAAAGAAAATCAAATTAAGCACCTTAATGCTTATTATATTAATATCCATACGTGAGTGGGTTTTCTTTTCCTTATAATAATGGTGAGTGGAATTTCACCTACCTTAGGATATTTTCGTTCCTTATCTTGGAAAAAGAACGTCCATCCTTATTCAAAATCAACCAATAACATTTTGGTTGAAGGCCCTTTAATTAATACATTCATTTTTTCCCTAATTTGAATTAGGGTTTCACTTATCATTAAATCTTGATTATTTTAATATCAAGATTCTCTCTCCTCCAACTTAATTCAAATGAGGAACCCCTCTCATTTTCTTTGCTCTACATGATGCAAAGGAACATTAATGACCTTATTGAAGTGGTAATTTGCATATTGAACCCTAGGTTTTGGGTAAATTGCACATTACACCAAAACTAGGTTTTCATGCACATACATTGCTTTATCAGCTCTTTCTTGGTATTTAGGCTTCCATAAGCCATACCTCAGCATCATATTTACTCTCATGATGCTTCAACACATGAGGAACATATTATCATGCACAATTTGCACTTAAACCCCTCAAATTGGGTAATTTGCACTTTAGTCCAAAACAGGCAAAACATTGATTTCAACAATGTTCAAAAAGGACTAGAATTGCAATATAAGTTCCTTTTGAACCCTAATTACCTTTCACAAGATAAGATTAAGCATTTAATCATCTTTCTTAATCAAAACACCTAGGGTTAAAGTATAACCCAGGTCAGGGGTGTTACACCCCTAGACCTTGAGGATTTGGCTAAGGCTCATAATGATACATGAGTTGTAAATATAAAAGATAGAGGGAAGTCATAGAAACTTAAGAGAAGTTGTGCCCTAACTTGAGATTAAGAAAAGGGACACTTGACTTTGTGGAATATAAGAATGCTATAAAATTAATAACAAGTATGTTTAGAGTCATATCGAGTATGATTCAACTTCATATGTGAAATTGAAAGGTAATGTGTGGATGTACAACCTCCGCTCTTGGAATGAAATGAACTTTGTGTTTGGGCTGCAGCCAAATGCTTATTTCATCTCATTATGAGGGAGGGAGATTGAATAGACACACATTATGCTTAAAAATTGAGATAATGAAGATGAATATCCTACATTGAATATGTAATGAAATGAAAATTGATTAAGTAGGGTAATAACCCTAAGTTTTGAAAATAATGTGAGTAATCATTCACCTAGGCTTAGTGGGCCTGAATTTTGAGGACAAAATTCCTTTTAAGGAGGGGTGAATGTTACATCCTTGAAATGTGTGGATTTCAAGCCTAAATGAAATTAGAGAACCTATAACAATGAATAGTTTTGAGGGGTATAGGTTGATGAATCCAAACCTTAGACTCATAATAAATGATCAATTTAAGTTAATAATGTACTTTTGAACATATGTGTTCATATGAGGCGAATATAAGATGCAATAGTTACCAAATCCTCAAATTTGGTGATTAAGAATGTGAATAAGCTCATGGAGCCTTTAGAAGGCCAAGGTGTGATTCATGGGCATTAGGGACACATCCTGGTCCAATTGGGATAATCAAGATTTACATATGGGTCCCTGAGATATGTTTTGGGACATTGAGGATGTTCATGATCATAATAGATATATGAGATAATATGTGGATTAGATAATTAATTATAGGATGATCCACCTATTTCTTGGAAGCAAAATAAAGGAAAAATATGTAAGTACCCAAAGGAAATATGAGACATGGTTTAAAGGAAAGAGAAGTTTGGTATACAAAGGATACCTAATGAACCCCGATTATGAAGTATAATTGGAAAAAGAGTTAATGAGTTCCATGTTGGGAGGATATTTGATTTAGGAAATACTTTAAAAGAAAGATAGGGAGTTTACTTGGTGGTATTTTGTGGACTCCCATGATAATCAACGAGATAACTCTTTAAAATAAGAATAAAAGGATCGAATACCAATAATGGAAAGAAGATGTTTTTAGGTGCAAGGAAAGGTATTAATTGAATTCCTTTATTGCAACAAACTTTGTTATATCCAAATAAGGAATACGGTGGGTACTTTCCCTTCAAACCCGTTCATTCAAGGAAAGATGGGAGATGACTTCGTACTGTATTTTGCCTCATACAAAATCCAATCCTTTCCATGTGGTTTTGGAAAGATAGATCCGCTAGTTTCTTTGTGGTCTAAACCCTAGGGGTATGATGCCTATAAGAGACTAGTCATACATGGCTTTGGGGGAAACGACTTTGCTCTCGCCTATAACAACAGATAGAAGGAAAGCATGCGACGACCGTGCCAAGGTGGACCGTGATGTTGTGGGCATCGCAAGCCTTCAAGAAGGAAGAAATCAATGTCACTCTTCTGCCTCAACCCAAGCTATGGCGGATTCGAAGGAGTCAGTGATGATGGTGGCAGGGCGGTGTCCTACAATAGCACAACAAGGCACCAGCCTCAACATCTCGATGCTCTGATGATGTGTCAGTCATCGGGGGCGAGGGAGGTACTGTTGCGATGGGGTGCCATCAAGCACCTGTTATGGACGACCAGACCAGATGGGACAGTAGTCGAGTGCGACTAGGAGTTTGGTGGGGGTTATGTCACATAAGGAGATGAGAGGAGGCACTGCTTGAGCATACCTGGTCCTTCTGGAGGTGAGCACCAGCGGCGTCGGGCGGTAACGCTGGCCCAGGTGCAACGTCATCATGACATGCATCACGTAGAGAGAGAGTGTGTGTACAGTAGAGAGGGAGTCTTGGAGGATGACTAGAGTGATCTATTGACTGCCGTTGGGGGCAGAGTGCATGCAAGTGGTACACTAGTGCAGGTTCCAAGGAAGAAGAAGACTGGACATAATGGCGAGATCAGGGAGAAAATCAGAATTAGCACTGAGCTGCTGTGACCTGCTACATCCTGATGTGACCTACTCCGGCCAGGGCAATGGTGCATCACCACCGAGGAAGCAGTGGTCATCGGGGGTGGCATGGACGTGCGCCTAGAATAGGCGTCAGCCTTTCTATCATCCTCACATAGGGTTTCGCGAGGAGAAAGCCAAAGTGTGGCGTTGGACTGTTTTTCCCCCTCCTGCACGCTTAACACAGGAGGGAAAATGGGTCTTTTCCCTAAGAATCCAGCCGGTCCAGATACAAAACTAAAATAAAGGTAATTTTTGATGTGTCATCTTATTATTGGTCGGTTCGTCATTAACTTGCAAGAATCATAGAAAATAATCGGTAACTTAGATGGAGACATATAATATATGAAAATTGATCAGGAGAACGAGAGGAATCCAAATAAAATACTATTATAACCTGATTATGCTTCCTGTTCTTAAAGTATGTGTAATACATGTGTTAATGTGATTAGTATAAAAGGAAAACCTAGATTTGCATAATCTGATGTTTAATTGGATAGGTTCGTTCATGTTAAGCTAACATCTGATCTTGCTATGTATAACAAAGAAATCCCTGATAATGATGAATGTTTGATGGTACTAGATTAATAATCTTATTCATGTGGATTTAGGGTTATGAATCCAATGTGAACATTATGATATAATCTTAATGCTAGTAATATGATTTAGGTATCATGAGTAGTCTAATATGCCTAAAATGATGATTAGGGTTTAACCTAATATGCATAACCGAAATTGTAATATGAGAAACCATGATATGATGGAATTAGAGTTGGTATCCCTAATCCCTGGTCCAAACATGAAATAACCCTAAACCCTAGTTTAGAATCGCATCTCGATCTGAGTAATGTAATGCGAATACATGGTGACACATATGTAGTATGCATGTTTCAGATACTGTTGATTATATGCTTGGTTGCTTGGATGTTTGGATACACTCGTAAAGTATATGATGTTCTGCATGATTTCTGCAATGACATAAGGTACGTGGTTACACTTATGAATACATGTATCGAATTCTGAGATTTCCAATGTTTCTCGATGAGGTTGAACAACAACTAAACTGCTTGCTTGTTTATTTAGTTCTTGCAAACTATAAAGTTCCTATGAGTATCATGTAAATAAATAACAATATTCTGAACCCTGGGTTGGACTGATCTTAAGGGTAATGCACATGAGCCCCAGAGGGATAGTGATTACACCTGAGGTAGTTGAACAGATATGGGTTAGAATATGAAATAAGTTTATGTTCTTAAATGCAAGATAAAGACATTTGCTTATATGTGTACTTATGATTATTGTTTGAACCCACATACCAATATAGAAATATACTGACCGCGTATTTGTTTGTCGGCATTTTAGGTATCAGATATACTTGATTCGTGGACATGAGGGTACAAATAGAGATGTTGAAGACACTATAGTTTAATCATGAAGGTTTAGTCTTAATGGTTTATATTCACACATGTAAAAGTTAATTATGTTTAAAAGTTATGTAACTCCTTAAAGGAGCTTTTTATGTAAACATGTATATATTTGATCATTAATGGAAACTGTTTACTATTATGTATTATTTCTTGAATCTGATCCTAGAAGTTATGATTAACGATCTGTGACTTTAAGGTCTTTTAGACACTCAAAAGTGCGGGTCGTTACAATTACAATCCATTTTTTCATTAAGAGCGGTATAGGATATTCTCTAAGAGAGATACCTCATCATAATCTTAACAAAGTCTTAAATTCTCCTCCCCCAAATTTTATTATCTCAAAGTTGTTAAATTGAAGATTTCTTCCTTGGTGAAGTAAGTGAAGGATTCAAGGCAGAAGATCCACTTTAAGGGTAGGTAAGACCTTGTAAGAAGGTTCAAGACCCTTGGTAGGTGTATAGGTAAGTCTTTGGTATCATTGTTGGCTCCCTTATCCTAAAGGGGAAGCTAGTTTAACCCATTGATCCAACAAGTAGCATGAAAGCAAGGTATTCTTGAACACATTACTCCCATGAGTAAGTGAATACAGGCAACGACTTACTTGGTTCTCTCAACCCAAAAGGTGGCTTCTATATGTTTCCTACCATATATGATGGCGCCAACTTCCTCAATTCGAAGATGAGGATGCAATCCTACAAACAAGTTATGAGATTTGACATGTGGAAGGTGGTAAGTCTCGTCTACACACATATAGAAGGATAAATGAGCAGATGGAGGGAGGCAAGCTTCAAGAAGTCACAAATCAATGCTAGAGCACTTAGCATCCTCTACTTCGCACTAACTCCAATTGAGTTCAACAACATTTCCTCTTGGGACAAAGCCCATGATATGGAAGATATGTTTACCTATGAAGGGACAGAGCAAGTCAAAGAAAGTAACGTCTACTTGCTCACCCAACTCTTTGAAGGATTCAGGATGGGCAAGAAAAAGAGTGTGTATTCTAGGATCAACACTCTAGTGAATGGTCTTGCATCTTTGGGTCATGTCATGGACTAAGGAAAGGTAAAATCCAAGATCCTTCACTCTCTTCCTTGTTAGTGGGACAATAAAGTTACAAACTTATAAGAAACTAACACTCTTTCTATTGTCCCCATTGAAGAACTCATAGGAAAGCTACAGGCTTATGAGGTAATACTCAACTCTCAAGAGGAAGAAGAAATAGAAGAAATGAATGACTCAAAGAAGGAGGAGGAGGTTGCATTTAAAGCCTAAGTTTAAGCACTTGTCCAATCTCAAGTCTTGATCCAAGATCCTCCTCCCTCAAGCAAAGATGGGTCCTCAAGTGACCTTGAAACCCACTATGCCAAAGCAAAGCACTTCAAGGGTAAGCCCTCCTCTTATACTCCTAGATGCTATGAGTGTGGAAAAAGGGGCAATGCAAAAATGAAATCCCAAAATTTAAGAAGCATCACCACAAGACCAGCCATAGGAAGAAGGATGACTATCACAGGGAAGGCATACACAAGAAGAGGGACAAAAATGATAGGAAGAAAAAAGAAGCAACCCAAATGATTCTTCTTCAAGTGATATATGTAATGAAGATGAATGCCACATGACACTCATATCAAGCACACATGAGGTAGTGGTTGAGGTAAGTGAGGTAAATATCTGTGAACTTTCTATACATGTTGTTATATAAACTATCCATGCTTCTCGTACTTCTTACTCTAAATAAAAGTCTAAAAAGAAGAAATAAGGTAAAAACATTGACAACTCGTATGCTAGAATAGAAGTTCTTCAGAAAAAATTATATGCTTTTAAGGATAACTTAGATACTTTGCAAAAGATGAATCTTGATCTTGAACTTCAATTGAAAGGAGTAAAAACTAAAAGTGGCATTTATCTTAAGTAAGTTTGTGTGCTTAAAGATGAAAATGGAACTTATCTAGATGAATTCACTTTGCTTAGAACTGAAAATGCTAGATTGTTTGGAAAGTATAATGATCTTTATCTAGACATATATGGGCTACTAAATAAGTTTCTAGTATTACTCTTGAGAGATATACAGACTTGACTAAATCCCTCTATATAGAGGCCTATCTTTTACATGCTTAAGGTGACATTGCTACTCTATATTCTACATTTATTACTCTCTGTGGTGACAACCATATGATTAAAAATTCTATGCAAGAATTCCTCAAAGGGAAGAAGTCCCTAAATGAATTCCTAGATCATTCTACTCAACAAGTAGGTAGAAGTGATTTTGGATTTGAGGGTGAAAAAAGGCAAGGGACCTCCAATATTCCACAAAGTGTCTTCCGGCTCTAAGGCCAATATAGTTTGTATTCATTATAAGAATGCTGATCATTATAATACTTTAATCATTAAAATAAGAAGGGGATCAACACCAAGATTATATTGGGGCCCCATGCTAACCCAGGTACCCCAAAGTTGGATTGAGCACTGACCTTTCTTTCCTTGTAGTCTAATGAAAAGCAAATAGTTGATAGTAGATGCTCCAAGAACATGAGTGCTGAAAAGAGTCACTTCAACACTTTTACAAGGGGGAAAGGTGGATTTGTGACATTTTATGAAGACAAATAGGTTAAGGTGATAGGCGAGGGTGATGTAGGTGATTCACTATGCATAAAGAATGTACTTATTGTGGATGGCCTATGTAATGACCCGATGTCATCTTAGATACCTAATTAGGGTTTGCTTGAATGATTATAATCATCACTATATTAATACTCGCCTATGATTAATTAATGATTATATTTTATAAATGATATGGTGAAATTGATGATACATAAAAATCATGCTTTGTTTTGGAATAATAAGGGTTTGCAAGTGAAAGCCTAGTCGCATGAAATTTGGACTTGGAAATATATCAACATGAAAATGTAATCAAAATAGTGCACAACAAATGATTTTTACTATTTTGTATGTAATGAGCTATTTGATATTTGGTCATAGTTTGTATAACTCAAATATACATGTTGATGCAAATATTTTGTAATTTTTTTATTTAATTTGAGTCTATTGGTTGGTTGAATTGGAATTCTACTGAGTATGCTAAAAATTGCAGTATATAATTATAATATTTGATCTTTATTTATTATTGGTAATTCCAATTGAATTGAAATTTTAACTATAGACATGAACCTATATTCTATACAATTTGACAAATTCTTACAATTTTTATATTGTTTGACTGATGATAGTTAGCCATCTCAATTAACTTTATGTCAGGAAACAACTTCTAAAATAAAATAAAATATAATGTGGGATTATTTGCAATTGGACCAAGCCCATTAATCGATCTATATGAGTAACCTAACAATCTAGTAGCTCTCATAATTATTCATTCCTTCTAAAGAAATGAAAATTTAGAAAGAGAGGGAGAACTAAGATTTGGATGAGGAAAGAAGTGGAGATGTTGATTTAGGGTTTTATCTTACAACACTTGATTAAAGTAATTAAGTTTACATGACCTTACTTGAACATGATCTGTTCTATAGGCTCGTACTACCCTATCCTTTGGTAAAAAGGAGACCGGGCCCAAAGTCTGGTTGATGACATGGATCTCATGGCCTGAGCGTGATTAACGGCCCAGGTTTCAGAAAAAAAAAGTAATTAAGTTTACCTTCATTGAATAGGTTTTAACAGTGAATATTATCTCTCATGTATAAACTTCTTCCTCCCCTATGATTTGAATAAAAAGATATCAAATCATCGTCTTGTCTCTCTCTCTTCCTCCCTAATTCTCCTTTTCTAGGGTTCCTGAGTTAAAAAGATCAAGAAATGAATTGAATCCATGGGAGTTGGTTGGATTTTTAGAAATTCAGAATGTAGGAATTGTTTTTAAGGTGTTTGGTTTCTAATGTGTCTGTAATCATGTTGAAAATCTAATTCTATCTGACAAAAATAAAGAAGATCATTCTTATATTTGTATATGATTGGCTGATCGGTTGGGAATATTTTAGGGAATTGAATGCTACTGATTTATATTCTTTCATATTAGCTTGTATTTGTCTAGTTCCTTATGTATTGATTCAATTGCAATGAAAAAAATCCTACATATAGGAAAATATGTTGTTTTATACTAATATTTCTTGAAAATTATCCTAATGAATGAAATCCTCAATAATTTAATGGAGATGCATAGAATCATGTTTGAGCTAAATAAGCATGAGTTACTTGGATATAGAATCGTACTAAAATTCAATATGACATGTACATGAGTACCATTATGATGGTTTTGAAATGGAGGTATTCCATGTCTAGGATTAGTGTTGAGGGTTTGACTTAAACAATCCAATGAATCTATGCATACTTGTAATTGAAGGGTAAATTTTGTGGAAATGGAAATTAAGGTTTCCTTGTGTTATGAATAGACTTAATAAACTCATGTACATTGTAAGGAGGTAGGATCACCCCCTTAAAAAATATTTGAAGAATAAAACATCCATTCCAAACACACTCAAAGGTATGCTGGAATAGGTGTAACATTTTCAAATTTCAATAAATGGTATTCAAAACAACCAAAGTATAGTAGCAGAATAAAAATAATGACTATATTCAATTTATAACAAGGTTATTACAAAAGTACATCATAATATCTTGTAAGGGTTTACATGTATGATACAACATAAGGATCTAAGTAGAGGGAAATCTAAACCATAACAACTTTGTCTCTAAGCTTTAACTCCTTAAGCTAGTCCAAAACTTCATGCCTTATCATCCAAGTCCTTCACCTAGGGTTGGAAGCATACCCCAGCAAGAAGAGAAAATAGATGACATCAACAAAGGCTAGTATGTGCATACTAAATAGGAAATTGAGCAATATATGGAATAAAGGACATCAAATATAAAAGGCTCCCCATGGAAAGGATAAGGACCATCCAAATGGGTATCAAGAGAAAAGGAATTGAAATCATATGATAACAAAAGAATACTTGCCATTAATAAAACATAAAGATTGTCCCACACAAGCACATGTAAGGAATTAGGGCACACACCCCATATCATCAACCTGCATGCATGTGAGATAAACATAGCCCTAGAACAATATAAACACAAAGGCGGCCAAGTCTCATAAACTTGAAACTGATAGAGAAAGGAATGCTGCCAATCTCCCAAATATATAAAATATGGGCCAAGAATCACACATCTTGCCTCAGGTATGAGGTTCCTTTCCATACTAAAAGAGCAGGAAATATCACATCTGCCTGGCAGGAAATAACACATCTACCATAAAAACCAATGCAATTACACTACTCTAGTGCTACAGAATCACATAGCATGTTAAATGTAGAGGCAAGTAGAAAGTATAGCCAGAATATATAAACTAGTCACCACATAAGTGACCAACATATACATCCACCTAATAAGTGGGCAAAAGACATCACATGTCATCTTTTAGAGTTCCATCATGAATAAAGCATAAGATAAGAGTTCAAAAGAATATCCATGATCACATGATCAATATCAAATAAGGTAGTTCACATAAACCATGATTTTCAAAAGAAAAGACATTGTGTATAGGCTAATGTCCATAGGACAAAGAGAATGAATAAGCATAGGTGAATTGCTCAACACAGAAGAATAGGGGATACATCATACCTCAACTTCATAGTCTAAACAGTCCAAGTCAGTACTAGATACAAGACTAGGCCTCCAAAAAGCCTCTAGGGAAGGTGGATAGGTCCAATAAATAAGGTTCCCAAGCTTAGAGAGGCTGGTTTCTCCAACAAAGTTCCTATCTTGAGCAAGAAGCACCTTCTCCACTTTAGAGGTGAAAAACCCTAACAAAAGAACATGGAGATGAGGTGTTTATTGGTTCTAGCTGATGTTTCACCATGGAAGGCCAATGTTACAACTTGGAGGAAGGTTTAAGGAAGATTAAAAACATGAAAATAGGGAAGGAAAGGAGAAAACTTACTAGTTTTGGTCGAAATAACCAAGGAGGAGCTTTAGAAACCCTAAATAGAGCAAATTTGGAACCCTAGGAGCCTTCTTCATCAAGGTAGGCACATCCTTTTAACTTGGGACAGCACCTTCATGGAAAAATAGAGTAGGAATGGTGATCTAAGATAGAGGAAATAAATGAGAGCAAGAGTTTTCGAATTTGGAGTTGGGAAGGGGTAGATATGGCTATATAAAGAAAGAGGTCAAGTATGAGGTGTCTATGAGACTTTCCATGTGTCATGTATAAGGGTGTCCATGGACATGCAAGCCTTTATGGATAAGGAAGAATTCAAGCACAAGGTGTCAAGTTACTTTCCATGTGTCCAATGCTAAGGGTGCCTATGGACATGCAAACCTTTATGGATATGGAAGAAGTCAAGCATGAGGTGTCCATGGAGCTTTCCATGTGTCCTTAGCCTAGGGATTTCATGGCCATGTAAGAGGACAGCTCATAGAGGCTTCTTGAATATCAAATGTCAGTTTATGGACACTTATAGTCCATCCCAACCGACCTCCAATCAAAGAAATAACCCCATTGGTTGATAGCTTCTAAAGATAAGCTCATTTATAAAGAGGGTAATCCCTATAATGCCCTTGGAAAGTAACACCTTCAAACCAAGCTGCAACTAGGTGCCCCATGGTTAAAAAACTAGAGAATGGTAAGGGAATATTTAAGGATTATAATGAATGTGACAATTTGCAAAGAAAACCTCCCAATTGGGTAAATTGCAGAAAAGTCCAGAATGTACCTAAATTTACATAACTTGCACAAACAACATCCAAATTGGACCAAAATTCATCCACAAGTTATATTTGATGTGTTGAATATGAATTTGCCATTATTTACATATATTGAAGTTATATAATCACATAATTAATTACTTTATGCCTTTTACTCATTTTCTCTCTCCTAAACTTATCCTAATATTTCAAGGTGGTCTAAATTAGACGAAGTTTGACATGTAGGAAAATTTTGATGTGTAGATTGCGAATTTGAAGTTTGTTTCCACTTTTGAGACTTATTTTTATGAGATATGTCATATGACCCATTAATGGCCCATTATCTAAATTATTCATCCAATTAAGTTTCTTATCTTCATATTACCACCAAAATGAATTATGTGGCATATTTTATGTATCCATTATAAACCTAAGATTAATGTTAGAACATTAGGTTACATTAAGGTGATCTATACATGAATTAGCTCATTGGGGTTATATTAAACATCTATTTAGGTCTAACCTTCAACCTTGTCTGGCTAAGTCCAAAATGTCAACTTCCAGGGTAGGGTCTGAGATCTAGTATGTTATAGCACAACACCCCTTAAAGGGATTTCATCCTCAAAATCAAAACATCCACATATAAGAAAACAACTAATTCACCACCCCTTAAATGATTCATATTATTAAGTCAAAACTATTATTTAGGTACAAAAGGTTCAACTACATTTCCTTACATCCAACTACATGAGCATCATGCAAAAAAAGTAACTTGTAAAGGCTAACTATGAACTATGAGTTAACTTGCTCTTGTCCATCCTCAAACAAGTATTTACACCTAGGAGACTAGTTCAACATATTAGGGTCCCTAATGATAAATCATGTAGATGTCTAAGGATACTATTGCCTAAAAGCATGCTATTTTGAACAATTCATATCATCTCAGGCCAGACCGATATCATATGGATTTGGGAGTCCTCGTAAACCAAGCTAGTGGTACAGAGGAAAATCTTGCCATCCCCCAAACCCTGATCCTTTCTAGACACATTTACTTTCAAATTCATGTCTTAGTAGCTGCCTAAAGGCCAAACTAAACAACCTCAAGTTACTATGGTTACTTATGCATCTTTTACTTGTAAGTATTTTAAGGATCTCTTCATCATTATTCTAATGTGAAACTATATGATCCTAAATCAACCCTTCATCATATACTGATCAAATCTAGGGAAAACATGTCACTTAAAGGTAAGGCAAGGATTCTAACTAGGGAGACAAAATTGAAATAGTCAGATTCCAACTACTATGGGCTCCGATACCATGTTGTAAGGAGGCAGGATCACCCCCTTACTAACTTTTTTTTGAAGAATTAACATCCATTCCGAACACACTCAAAGGTATGCTGGAATAGGTGTAACATTTTCAAATTTCAATAAATGGTATTCTAAACAACCAAAGTATAACAGTGGAATAAAAAAATTGACTATATTCAATTTATAACAAGGTTATTACAAAAGTACATCATAAGATCATGTAAGGGTTTACATGTATGATACAACATAAGGATCTAAGTAGAGGGAAATCTAAACCATAACAACTTTGTCTCCAAGCTTTGACTCCTTAAGCTAGTCCAAACCTTCATGCCTTATCATCCAAGTCCTTCACCTAGGGTTGGAAGCATACCCCAACAAGAAAAGAAAATAGACGACATCAACAAAGGTTGGTATGTGCATACTAAATAGGAAATTGAGCAATATATGGAATAAAGGACATCAAATATAAAAGGCTTCCCATAGAAAGGATAAGGACCGCCCAAATGAGTATCTAGAGAAAAGTAATTGAAATCATATGATAACAAAAGAATACTTGCCATTAATAAAACATAAAGATTGTGCCACACAAGCACATGTAAAAAATTAGGGCACACACCCCATATCATCAACCTACATGCATGTGAGATAAACATAGCCCTAGAACAATATAGACACAAAGGTGGCCAAGTCTCATAAACTTGAAACCTGATAGAGAAAGGAATACTGCCAATCTCCCAAATATATAAAACATGGGCCAAGAATCACACATGTTTCCCTGGGTATGAGGTTCCTTTCCATCCCAAAAGAGCAGGAAATATCACAACTGCTTGGCAGGAAATAACACATATGCCATAAAAACCAATGCAATTACACTACTCTAGTGCTACTGGATCACATAGCAAGTTAAATGTAGAGGCAAGTAGAAAGTATAGTCAGAATATATAAACTAGTCACCACATAAGTGACCAACATATACATTCACCTCATAAGTGGGCAAAAGACATCACATGTCATCTTTTAGAGTTCCATCATGAATAAAGCATAAGATAAGAGTTCAAAAGAATATCCATGATCACATGATCAATATCAAATAAGGTAGTTCACATAAACCATGATTTTCAAAAGAAAAGACATTGTGTATAGGCTAATGTCCATAGGACAAAGAGAATGAATAAGCATAGGTGAATTGCTCAACACAGAAGAATAGGGGATACATCATACCTCAACTTCATAGTCTAAACAGTCCAAGTCAGTACTAGATCCAAGCCTAGGCCTCCAAAAAGCCTCTAGGGAAGGTGGATAGGTCCAATAAATAAGGTTCCCAAGCTTAGAGAGGCTGGTTTCTCCAACAAAGTTCCTATCTTGAGCAAGAAGCACCTTCTCCACTTTAGAGGTGAAAAACCCTAACAAAAGAACATGGTGATGAGGTGTTTATGGGTTCTCAGTGAGGTTTCACCATGGAAGACCAGGGTTACGACCTGGAGGAAGGTGTAAGGATGGCTAACAATATGAAAATAGGGAAGGAAAGGAGAAAACTTACTAGTCTTGGTCGAAATAACCAAGGAGGAGCTTTAGAAACCCTAAATAGAGCAAATTTGGAACCCTAAGAGCCTTCTTCACAAAGGTAGGCACATCCTTTTGCCTTGGTACAACACCTTCATGGAAAAATGGAGTAGGAATGATGATCTATTCTAGAGGAAATAAATGAGAGCAAGAGGTTTCAAATTTGGAGTTGGGAAGGGGTAGATATGGTTATATAAAGAAAGCAGTCAAGTATGAGGTGTCTATGAGACTTTCCATGTGTCATGTATAAGGGTGTCCATGGACATGCAAGCCTTTATAGATTAGGAATAAGTCAAGCACAAGGTTTCCAATTACTTTCCATGTTTCCAATGCTAAGGGTGCCTATTGACATGCAAACCTTTATGGATAAGGAAGAAGTCAAGCATGAGGTGTCCATGGAACTTTCCATGTGTCAGCCTAGGGATTTCATGGCCATGCAAAAGGACAGTTCATAGAGGTTTCTTGAATATCAAATGTCAATTTATTGACACTTATAGGCCATCCCAACCGACCTCCAATCAAATAAATAACCCCATTGGTTGATAACTTCTAAAGATAAGCTCATTTATAAAGAGGGTAATCCCTATAATGCCCTTGGAAAGTAACACCTTCAAACCAAGGTGAAACTAGGTGCCCCATGGTTAAAAAACTCGAGAATGGTAATGGAATATATAAGGATTATAATGCATGTGACAATTTGCAAAGAAAACCTCCCAATTGGGTAAATTGCAGAAAAGCCCAGAATGTACCTAAAATTGCATAACTTGCACAAACAACATCCAAATTGGACCAAACTTCATCCACAATTTATCTTTTATGTGTTGAATATGAATTTGCTATTATTTCCATATTTTTAAGTTATATAATCACATGATTCATTACTTATGCCTTTTACTCATTTATCCTAATATTTCAAGGTGGTCCAAATTAGATGAAATTTGACATGTAGGCTAATTTTGATATGTACATTTCAAATTTGAAGTTTGTTTCCACTTTTGAGACTTATTTTTATGAGGTATGTCATATGACCCATTATCTAAATTATTCATCCAATTAAGTTTCTTATCTTCATATTACCACCAAAATGAGTTATGTGGCATATTTTATGTATCCATTATAAACCTAAGATTAATGTTAGAACATTAGGTTACATTATGGTGATATATACATGAATTAGCTCATTGGGGTTATACTAAACATCTATTTAGGTCTAACCTTCAACCTTGTCTGGCTAAGTCTAAAATGTCATATTCTAGGGTAGGGTTTGAGATCTAGTATGTTACATACACCCTAGTGAGGTTAGTGAATAATAAGGTTCTTATGACGTATTGAACTAATATGACTTCTTAAAAACTGTAAAAATTCAATATCAAGACGAGTATGAAAGATAAAGCGTGAACTTGTATATAATCTTATAAATGTAAAGAAAATGCTCAATTGTAGGTATTATTACTTCAATTGGAGGTAAGAAATCCAATCAATATGACTTAAGTCAGATGCATCTATTATTATACACATTCGAGGAATAATGAGTAAATCCAACATGAATGTAAGTCTTATATATAAGTCACATAATAATGCATTGAGAAGATAACTATAGATTAAGGATTAAGAAGAAGTAACCTTAATATGTTCTATTTCCCAAAGTGGGTAGTTTTATAAGGAGTACAAGGAATATTTTTTATTAACAATATTCCATGACAAATCTAAGGACATGGCACATGTATATAAATGAAAGAAGAGAAATGGAAAGAGGTGAACAAATTTGTGATGATAAGTAAGCAATGAAATACTAATGAAATGAAAATGAGGAAATATTTCATCTATTAACCTTAAATATATTTGGGCTGACCTAAATGGAATGAAATATACTAAAATAAGACTATGAATTATGTCATTGAGAGATAAACTTTGTGCATTAAGTCAATTTATAATGATTGACTCGTACAATTATACTGAGTGAGAAATGAAAGAAGTTGAGGCTAATGAACCTGAAATGAAGGGAGAAAGAAGAAATCTATTAGTGGGCCTAAGAACCTAACCCTAACTCAAATTTGATGAGTAAAGTGATAATAATGACGAATGATATGTTAATCAATTTATATGATTGAATATTTATTGACTTAATGAGAAGATAGTAAATCATGGTTGTTGACCAGCATTAATAAGGATTCTATACAAAATATTAACTATGTGGTATGAATGCTATAGTTTGATATAACTCTGTGTCTCAGTGTATTTATATGGGCTATTCCATGTGTTGCATGATACATTTGGTTTGGGAACAATGAATACTACCATATACTTATACATTGATCTTCTTGCGGTTCTAATGTCATCGTGAATATATATATTGAAAAGTGTGAGATTGCATGAAATGATTTGAAACGTGATTATTTTAAATGGCTTATAATTGTGATGACCACTATCAAACCAACAACATAATCACACAATACTATGCAGAAATAATCATTAACAACGGATTACCAAAAATCACTAAAAATTTAAAACCTTTTTGCCAAGAGATCCATTACCAGGAAATTCTTTTCAGAAAGAACCAAACTGTATATATACATCATGGTTCACTTTGCACATACATTGTTCCATCACATTGTAAGGATATGAGATAACAATTGCTTTACCAAAATATATACAAAAGCAACATTATGCATCGAGGCATACTAGCCAAAATCTCTGATCATCATAAAACTATTTGCATACTATCTCTCAAAGACCTGAGAGTACATGGACAACACATAAGACTCTATATCTACAAGACACATAACAACACACTCAACCTAAGTTATTACTGCTATTTTTGTTGATGTTGCCCGCTCTCTAAAAAGTTGTGGAACCCACAGGGTGAGACAACAAGTCCCAGCTAGAGATATAACTCTCTGCCAATAGTATTATTATATATCATAGTTAAACTTTTATGAATGAGAGCAGAAGAAACCTTTATTGAATTAAACAAGTATAAATGTTGAGTATATGTAGAGTAGAGTAGTCTCAACATCTCATTAGTTTAAGAATCTACAACTAAGGAATAGATCATTTAACCACTTTTAAAAGGAATATAAAGAACATGTATAACTATTATAAACTAAACACTATAAAAACAAAACAAGGCTTCAACCAATATTTCCATATTTGATCCTTAAACAAATATGCTACACGGCTGATTATATCTTTAAAAAATCCTTTTTATGCTCTATGGAGATCGAAATATACCTTCCATGCTCCAACTGAGCATTGCGAAGTAAGCTTCTGTGCCATAAAGGTCTTATGGAAGAGCCAAAATCCACAACCTCTCCTATCTCAGTCAGAACGAGATTATTGGTAGTGACATTATGAGTCAATCGATATTATAGCTAGCCTGGTGTATAGAGACTCTTCATTATAGAGATAAGCGCATAGCATGTTCTCTTATCAGGGCGTAATCAATCCTGATTATATAAAGGTGTGGTCTGTAACCAATCCCGATTTGTTTATTGAGTCATGGTACAACCACACTATTGTTAGGGTATGACCCAAAGTCAATCCAAATATTCAAGGTATGGCCTGTAGCCAATCCTGTTAGTTAAGGATACAAGGAGATATTTCAACTTGCACCCTGCATTTTCAATAATATGCATTCCGAGTGAAACTCATTTCACCATTTAGCAAATCCTGACACTGAATGGATCTATGTCCAGGGAAACTACATTTTTAGTTCACTTGGTAGATTAAGTGCATTATAGCATCTTTTAGCATCAATCAAGTTACAAGCATGAATTCTAGATAAATGCTACATAGAAAGGTGTAACATATCTTTTAAGAAATCTTGTATCAATTGGAATAGATATTGTTACACTTGTCATGGGATCTCAATCCCCTGAACACTTTACTGGGAATCCCATCCCTTCAACATTATCATTATCATGATCACATGTTTGGGTATCAAACCCTCAGTTCATTATTGAACAATGTCACCTCTCATCAGGAAACAACCAATTCTAGATCATAAGACCCATATAAACATCATACATGCTGTTCAAGTATATCACATGGCTCACAAGGCTTTATATAATCTGTATAATGCTAAATCATCATAGCTCATACCTAGATACACTCATCATTTCACAAAACATGCATGGTCAGGATTTCTTAGCAAATGCAATATCAAGTAAATATCACTCCCATGCCATAAATAGAAACATTAAAAGTGCAACCTTCTCATAACTAGGGTTAGGGTTTTCCCTTGTAACTGATTTAGGGTTTTCAAGTTCATATTTATCAACCAAACCCTAATTCACATCATAAGATCTATATTACTTCCATAAGTGTTCAAGCATACTTCCTCAAATATCATCAATTGATTATCAACATGAAGTATTGCCTTTCTCATGTGAGTAGTACAAGTTTCTCTCTTATCCTTACTAGGATATTGATTTCAACATACTTATTGCATTGATTTAACCTTCTTTAGGGTTATCAACCTACACTTATTAAAGTGTATCCATCTCATTACATTTAAGATGTATCCATTGATTATATTAAAAGTGTATCAGCCTACACTCATCAAGGTGTATCGACCTATATTCAACAAGGTGTATCGGGCTACACTCATCAAGGTGTATCAGCCCTCAATCTATTCTTTGTATCGGCCTAGACACATGTGTTTGTATCAGCCAAGGTATCATTACTTGTATCAACCAAAGCATATCAAATGATATTGATTTAGAGATGCTTGAGAAGGTATATCGACTATAGTGTACTTTAGGGTATCAGCCACCCTATCTCTTTGTGTATCAGCCACATCAACCCATTATATATTGGCCACACCATCAACTAGGATATCGTCCAATCAACCAACTAGTGTTTCAGACACACCATCAGCTAGGGTATCGACTTAGATATCCCTTTGTGTATCGACCATTGCTCAATATGGGATATCAACCTCTAGGATTTAAATCGTATCGAATGAACCCTGATTCAATACCTTAGTTCTTTCACCTATTGACCCCATCACTACTTGGTTTATCGGACAAGGCTTCTAAGAATGTGTTGCCCATACTTTCACAAAGTAGGTCGGGCTATTTATATTACCCATCACACATGGATTGGGCTAGAGGGTTATCAGATTGTGAGTGTATCAGATTAGGGTTAGCATTGGCCGTATAGGTCCCCATACTCAATTAAGGCGTCATAGTTTGATATTACATCTTCACTTGACATCTCTTGGTCATGACAAGCAAATGCCTTGGAGGCATATCATTTTTAGAGCATCTAACATATCAACCTAACAACAACATATCATTTTAGAGTATCACACGTCATATCAGCCATCCATGTGATGGTGCAAGTATGTGTATTGACTTGGTTATTATTAAGATATCGACCTGCCTTATTCTTAACATTACATGATAGGTTAAACAATTGAAGATACAGTAGTCCTGCTCATGTTATAAGCCAAAAGGGGTAGGAGTTCATGTGTATCGATTTCCATGCCTATACCCTTGTATCAGGTTAGGGTTTTCACAAACCAATATTGCTTTGTGCATATTGGTTTCATCATCTTCAAGCTCTAAATTTTTGTCTATTACTACTCTAGTTCATGGACAACAACCCCATATATCCATTAAAGCTCAGAGAACCATAATTCAAACAAGAAAAGTTGAATTATAAAAGGAATCACCAAGTATTGCATGAAAGAAGGTGAATAATAATAAAGTCGAGCTCAGGTTATATAACCCGCCTCAAGATCAACACAAGAGTTTCAAGCTCCAAATTTCCACGTTCCCAAGGTTGAAGATGACTTATCAAAAGTTCAAGACTTGATCACAAAACTTCTCTATGAAATAAGATACCATAGTTAGGAACTTGGTGAAGAAAGAAGAGAAGGAAAGAAACATGATCCGAGAATCATAGTCTTTCCAAGGTTGAAGATGATCATGGATTTACATTGGAAAAATTTCTCAGCCTTCCCTTTGCTCCTTGAACTCCTAGGATCATCCACCAAGAAAGAAATGGTAAAGGAGTCAAAAGGTTTACCAGGAGGTGAAAAGAGGGGTATATATAGTTGAGGTTCAAGAGAGAGTATGTATAAGGTGTCATCACCATGTGCACTTAAGTGACACGCGTCCATGCATGGTGACTTCATGCATCCATAATTATGTTTTCATGCAAAACTATTGAGGATAATCCATAGGTAAGATATAAATCATTGGGTATCTTGTTTGACAAGATATCACAACCCAATATTACTTTATGTGCAAACCGATACTACTTTTGCAAGGAAGATGTAAACCGATAGGCTTCACCTACTTGAGGTGCTTATCCCATTATAAACACTTTCAAAGGTTACCAAACCGAAATGGGACATCCTCTATGGCTTCCAAGCTGATAGGCACTCCCATATACACTTCATAACTCGACACAACCTCATCTAGGGTTCAAAACACTCAACCTTCTTTGATTCTTTTACCACAAAGAGTGCTATTATTCAACCAAGACTCAAACAAGGTGCCCCCTTATTTCTATATTCTCTAGTTGATACTAAGAGAGAGAAGAGACATTCTAGAAGTGATAAATTACACATAAACCCCTCATTTGGGTAAATTGCAATTTTTACCAAAGTTATCATATAAAGCACAAACAATTTGCAAATAAGTTCAAAATTGAGAAATAAAGTCTCCTCAAGTCTTAATTACTTTTCAAAAGATTGAGACAAGGTTCTAAGAAACTTACTAGGCAAAGCTTCTAGGGTTATCCCAAAACCCAGGTCCGGGGTGTTACAATAATGATCTGCTTTTGAGAACTGTAGTTAGGGTAAATGCATAATAATGAGATAACTTCTGAGATCAAGAACTCACCGGTGATGAGTCATATGGAATGGGGTGAAAATGGGAAAGAATCAAGTATGTTGTAAATCAGATATTATTGTGAATATTGATATAATGATTATCTTTCTTGTTAACCCTAATATAATTTAAGCCATTCTATTTGTGTGAGAGTACACACACATGATGAATAACGAATTAATATTTATTAAGACAAGTAAGAGGATTAAGTAATAAGTGAAATGATCAATGTGTCTAGTTAGTTGCCATGAACACCGTGAGTTTTCCTTGAGGCCCATATTGGGGATATGAAATGGATCTCCTTGTAGTAATCAGAGGATTACTAGAAGGATTTATGGAGTGTGGATCGATACCTTAAATTTTATACAACCAACTATTAAGAGTGAGTCACATGTACCTATCAACCGATAGTCCATATTAGGGTTTCTAGGTGGTTTCTTCTCTAAACACATGACCCGATGGTGTGGTCTTCATAACCGAAGGTGATGACCAAGGGTGATGAACGATGGTGTGATCTGATAGTCACACCTTAAGATCAGTGTTAATCTCTCTTGGAATCTCAGTGTTCAATGGTTTGATTCTCTAATGATGCTATCAATCAATGATGACATTAGCTTAATAACTGATGTTATTAAATGAATATAGTATTGATCTAACAGTCGATGGTGACTTAATTATCACAACTTAAGGGGGATAAGGTCATACCACATATGGTAAGTTAAATATGTAGTTGTATATTCAACTAAACCTTAAACCAATGGTTCCTTGGTTCAATTGATCTAATAGTTAAATAAATACTTCAATTGATGACTTTGAACAATGTATTCGATCCAATGAATGAGATTGGATGCTTTAGCATCCAATGGATTAGAATGAATCCCAGGATATTATATGTGGGTCCTAGTGATGAGAATTCAATGATTCAATATCATTAATTTGTTGTCTTACCTTCTCTCTCAGATAATTATATTTGATAAATGACCATAATAAGTGGGTGTGTAACTTTAATGTGATATAGTTTGTTATACCTAACCTTAATGTAACTGAATGATGGTGATTGGTTATAATCTTCCATCTTGCATGATTAATGTGAAAATGCATTACACTCTTCTTGTGTTTAAACCACAATGTAGCGCTGTTTGAATATCATAGTGCCTTTCCATAACAATACCTATGGACACATAATTTTTGATGATCTTTTGAGCCTTGTTTAAGGCATGGAATGATGAGGATGACCTTTCTATGAATAATGTGATGGTCTTAAATGACCTTTGGGCATGTTGAGCCCTGATTGAGGTGAAATATTTTTCATGTTCCAATAAGGGCTAAAACCCTAGAACTTGTGATAAGAAATGGACATCTTGAAATGATATGATGATAATGTGGTTCATTACAATGCAGTGGATGATATCATATGGTAATATTATTAAGATTTATACTTTAAACATTTTACATCTTCTAAAGTTGCAATGTGTATACACTTGATAGAAATGAACTAGGGTTTGTATGTCCATTTGTATGATGAAGCCTTAATTCACCCAATTGGCAATAATTAATCAAGTGAAATTCTAATCATGTAGTGCCCTGTGCCATAGATCCATCTGAGTGTCAGAACTTGCCAGATGGTGAAACGAGTATTCCATCGGTTGTGATACCAATCCTGAACTAAGTCATCTTCTTCCTTAGGAAGAACTTGCACATGATTATAGGTTCATCCATGACTAGAAAAAAAATAGGAAACACCATAAAATTTGAAATCCCAAACAAGCTTAGCTTCTTAATGCTTAAATCACCATTTTTAAGCAAGAACATGAGCTAACAAGCTTATAGTAACCAATATAAGTAAAGAGGGTTATAACATTCATCTCTACTGAGAATAATAGACTTATAGAAGCAATAAACTTGAGCCAAGAAGGTAGAAAACCTAAGAGGAATCTTTGAACTTGGCCAAGCAGGCACTCTTCTTCATAAGGAATCAAAACCCTAAAAGAAGAAGCAAGAAAGGTAGGATCGTGAGCTCTAAAGAAACTTTTACCATGCAAAAATAGAGTTACAACCTGGAGGAAGGTCTAAGGAAGGATAAGAGCAAGAAAAATGGATAAGGAAGGAAGAAAACAACTTTCCTTGGTTGAAAACCCTAGAAGATGACCTTAGAAACACTAGGTAGGGCTAGATGGAGTTCTAGGAGTCCTTCTTCTCCAAAAAGAGGTTTTCTTCTACCTTAGACCACTTTGTTCCATAGTCAAATAGAGCAAGGTCATTGTTGTAAGTAGAGGAAAGAGGGAGTGAGTAATTATTTCGATTTGGAGATAGGAAGGGCTATATATATAGCTTCATGGATGAGGAAGGGGTCAAGCATGAGGTTCCCATGGAGTTTTCCATGTGTCCATAGCCTAGAGCTTCTATGTTCATGCAACACCTCCCTCACTTACCACCCACACTTTATCTCCTTTATCCATACCCTTATCCTTATCTTTATCTTGACCCTTATCCTTATCCTTATCTTTACCATTACTCTTATCCTTATCCTTATCCTTATCCATACCCTTATCTTTATCCTTATCCATACCATTATCCTTATCCTTACTATCCTTATCCCTATAAATTTCTCACGAAATGACTCATAGAATATCCATGGTTGAAATGACAATAAGAAGATTCTAGATCGCCCCATTAGTTGGTAACTCCCAAAGATAAGCTCATCTATAAAGGGGGAAACCCCTAAAATGTCCTTGAAGAGGAACACCTCCAAATCAAGAACAACTAGGATCCCCATAGCCCAACAAGGTATGATAAGCAAACCTATAAGTATCATAATTCTTGTAACAATATACAAAGAAAACCTCCCAATTGGTTAAATTGCAGAAAAGTCCAGAATGTACATAAAATTACATAACTTGCTCAAACAATGTCCAAATTGGACCAAATTTGAAACTTCAGCTTGTCACATGATACCAGAACATATCACAAGGTTATATTAGGGTTATAAGAATTCAATTATGGTAATTAAACATGTTCAACAATTTAAGCAAGGTTAGGGGTCTCACATTCTATATCTTTTAATCTAGGAGCATTTCATCTTGAACATCATCATTAACAACATTCTTGGATATAGAGGGTTTAGTTCCAACTAATTGAACATTGATAGATTACTCTACTTTAGATTGATCAATGTTAAAGATTTGATATGCTCTACTAGTAGTGTTATAACCAAGAAAGAAATCCTTGTAATAATTGTCATCAAACTTGTTGGGATAGTCTTTGGTGTTCAAAACACAGCAGGGACAACCAAAAACATGGAGAGAACATTAGTCAAATATATACCAGGCCTTAACTCATAGGATCTTTTCTTAAGCAAAGGATATGTAAGAACTCAAATTTTCACAAAAAAAGCAAGAATAACGGATTCCGCACAAAACTTCTTGGGAGCGTCATACTCAAATATCATTTTCCTATACATCTTTTGCAAGGGCCTATAATTCCTCTCTACAACCCCATTTTGTTGAGGTGTAAGGGATAAATAAGAGTTGTGCAAGTAACTAGTTTCATCACAAAAAAATTCAAACAAATCATTTTAAAACTCTCCCACATGGTCACTATGGATATAGGCTATTTAGCTAAAGCTTCATTTTCAATTAGTTTACAGAAGGTTGATAAAAGCATAAAAAATGTTACTGTTTGCATCCAAAAACAAAGTCCAAGTAAAGCAAGAAATGTTATTGACAATACCATGAAGGCTTTGAGTCTGCATGGATCTAAAGACATCAGTATGAAGAAGTTCAAGAAATTTATTAGTATTAAGGACTTCTTTGGACTTGAAGAAATATTTGGTTTTCTTACCTTGTGTATGAGGTTGGAATTCCTTGTCTTTTTCAACTCCAATTTAGGAATTCCTTTTACTAATTCCTTTTGCTAAACTTTTCCAATTGATGTGTATTTACATGACCAATGTGTATTTACACGACCGAGCCTATGGTGCCATAAAGATATATCATTCTTATCGACTACAAGGAACTTACCAACAACACACTTAAAGAAACTAAGAACAATAGTCTAAAGGTTACTAATCCTAGTTCCCTCATATACAACATTGTAAGTGAGGAAATATAAAAGCAAGCATTTAAATATGGTAAAAGGAATGATATAACCGTTATCACATAAATGTCTAGCACTTATTAGATTAGGATATAGGTTGTAGGGACCTTTATTTTAATTACCATAATTCCAATCATTTTAGAGAAACCCTAAATCTAAACCCATATTAAGAAATAAAATAACTGATTCTTGACAAAAATGATTAACACGATATATGAGAAACACATGTAAATTTTTCCTTTTCTTCATAAAAATCGAGAAAACAAAGTTCAAAGCAGAACATACACATGCTCAATCATCACAAATCACATTTAATGCCATTAAAGCCAAATTAGATTTCATTTATTTCATGTTCTTTGATATACAACATTATATAAATATATATATATATATAAATATATATATATATATACATATATATATATATATATATATATATGAAATAGATAAATTTGAATTTCAACCCATTATGGGTAAGAGAGAGTATATGAACACCCTAATCTAGATTATGGAATTTACATATTATTTTTCACAACCTCTCTGATGGACAACATGATACTTAAAATGTTAAAAAAAACCCATGATATGCTCAAAGAGCACCAATGAGTGTATACCACACACTTGAGCTAAGTAAAATGCATCAACAAAAAATTAAGTTTATTGAACTTGATGGAAGTTTTAGATATTGAAAACTCTAATACATAATCCTAGCACCTAGTAAATTTATTTTATGACAATAATCCAATTAATTATAAAGGCACTTATTCAGACAAAATTCTAACCTTTTTAACAATCATTGAGAGCATATCTATGAACATATTAAAAATAATAATGATTTTAGAGTAGCAATACTATTGTAGAGGTAACAAGTTAATATATAAATATTTAGAATCAAGACATAACTATAACATCATCTTTGTGTCACCCACTAGCCGGACCAGGAACATATCCTACAGTCGTGAAGCTAAAGTCCACACAAGACATGTCTACCAAATAGGACTATTCAAATGGCAACTAAATCCAAATCATGATAAGAGTGGAAAGTAAGTCCAACATAAACCGAATGAAAATTTATAACATCAAATTCCATAGTAGATAGACAATGCTAAGCAACAAATTATCTTTACAAGATAATGATAAATTTCCATAAAAAGAAGCAAAATAGTAGACTTGTAACTAGGAGTAAAAGTAATGCAACAAATATTCAACTCATATTCTACATGGCTTGTCCTCTTCTAATTATTTTTCATAAAACTACTTGGGTCTTACCTCACAAAGTAGAAGTTTCCAAGCCCAATGCTAATGTAAAAGACTGACCTCGTTATCTTAGAGTTTGGCCAACCATCCTAACGTAGCTACAACAAACCTTGATCCACCACAAGGTTTCCTAAAGAGGCTTAGGTCTTCATCTTGGGTACGCCATATAGGAACAAATAGAATAGAACATCACATATTAGAACATTTCATATGTTTTATGGTTTATATTTCCATTAGAGCCTATTCTGTATGGACATACACCTTAAGAACATATGATTTAGGGTCACCTAGCCCTCTGTTTGAAAATAGTTGCGGACATGTCTCGGTGATTATATATGTGATGAGATTGGAGGACAACTGCGGTTGTACTTCGAATGGTAGGGTATGCATACCCACCTCCTTTCACTAGTATCATGACCTATACCAAGGACGGACTAGTCTATTAGTAGCTTGACCTTATGTATCATTGTGGCAAACCCATACTGACAGGGGCAGAGAAGATCTTAGGAGTATGGATCTTCCTAGATCTTGTATGGCACTGATTTTGACTTAGCAGTGGTCAGTTGGATTTTGAGTGATATCCTTAAATTCCTTAGGGCAACGTAATAAAATATGTAATATAGTCGTGTAGCATATCTGTTTAGGGTTATACACAACGCCTCACATTGGATGATAACCCTTGTTTGATCTTCTTATATAGAGATGATATATAGTACAATGAGAGATGATAGACATGCTTGTTTTATAGATTTGCTCATGTTGTAAACATGTTTATGTTGTCAAATATACCGACACTGATATTTAATATTATGCTTCTAGCAATGTCTAATATTGCTAGCCATGCCTTTGTAATTAGAAATTCTTAAACTGCTAATTATGCTTATGCAGTTAGTTGTGCTATAATGTTATCTCTACTTATTATGTAGACCGGTTCACTTTATTAAATATGCCAATATTGATAGCCACATCATACTACTAGACATTAACAACAAAGGGAAATAGGTTGTTTAATAAGAACAGTCACAAGAAGAAGAAAAGAAGGCTCTCATTCTTCACTTTGCAAAAGATAATCCAAAACAGTTCAATAAAGGCAATTATTTTAAAAGGGTGAACAAAAGTTATGCTTACAACAAAGAACAAGAAAAGAATGCCTTTATCTCACAACATATTCCAAACAATGACACTCAATCTCTTAGGGATGAGGAGTGGACCCAGGATATGCAAGAAGAACTTGAGCAGTTTGAAAAGAACAAGGTGTGGTCTCCTATGACAAAACCAAATGATAGAAACATCATGAGCACCAAGTGGTTCTATTGGAACAAAATAGAGGAGAATGGTAAGGTGGTAAAAAAGAAGTAAATGTTTTTACCACAAGGTTATAATCAACATGAAGGTGATGACTTTGATGATATTAATGTTCATGTCTCTAAATTAGAATCTTACTTGCTTTTCTTGTCATAAAATATTCTTGCTTTATTAAATGGATGTTAAAAGTTTTTTTTTCTAAATTAAGAGTTAGAGGAGGAAGTATTTGTGACTCAACCTCCTAACTTTGAACATGAAAATCATGTCAATCATGTATTTCTATAACAAAGTCTCTTTATGGTCTCAACCAAGCCCGTGGAGCTTGTATGCAAAACTAAAGACCTTTCTAATTGATAATGGCTTTGTCATGGTAAAAGTTGACTCCACTCTCTTTCTGAAACACACTTCTAATAATTTCTTGATTATTAAAACTTATTTTGATGGTATTATTTCAAACTTATGTGGATGATATTATCTTCGGAGATACTAATCTTGATCTTTTACATGATTTTAGCTGCCTCATGCATAGTGAATTTGAAATGATCATGATGGGGGAGCTTACATTCTTCCTTGTATTTAAAGTCAAACAAACAATAGTTGGGAACTCATCAACCAAAGCAAGTACACAAGTGATCTCTTGAAGTTCTTTGGTATGGAGAATAAAAAGCCAATTGATACTCCCATACCTAACATCGACAATCTTGATAAAGATGAAGAATGTGAAAAAATAGATTAGAAGATCTATTTATGTATGATTGGTTGTTTGTTATATCTTATAGTCTCTAGATCAGATATAACATTTAGTGTTGACTTGTGTGCTAGATTTTAATCAAGCTCCAAAAAATCCCATCTTGTAGTTTAAAGAGCATTTCCAGGTGCCTAGCTAGGAACCCAAAATTTAGACTATGGTATCCTAAGTCCATGGACTTCACTCTGATAGAAAGTGCACAGGTGGAACTTGATTCCTCCTAGGACCTTGTTTAGTTTATCGATTCTCTAAGAAACAAAACTCAATGGCTCTATCAAAGATCTAGGATGAATACATATTCAATGGATGAAGAAAATGTGCCAATATTGTAATGTTCATAATGATTCCTCTCATGTCTATTGTGACAATACTACAACAATTAAATTGTCATTTTAGCTATATTGCACAATAGAGTTAAACATATATAGGTTCTCCATGATTTCCTATATGACCAAATTTCTAAGAAATATATTTATATTACTCATGTGGATATGGAAAATCAACATGTAGATATTTAACTAAACCTATAGCATGGGATCAATCCAATTTTGTTAGATATAAATTTCTTATCACTATTATTGATGACTGTAGTATGCAACCTAGTTAGAGTGATATTATCATTCCTCTATCATGTTTGTATATTTCTCATCATCTACTTGTGCTTAATTGAAATTTCCAAGTATTGAATGCCTTGTTATACGTGGTTTTTAGCAAAATGACAAAGTTTTTCTTTTCAACATGTTATAGCCTTTACATCGTCTCTGATGGCTCAAATGTGTCCATGTATCACTTATATACATCTTATGCTCAAATTCATTATTTTATGGTACATTTTAGACTAACTTTGAATTAATGTATACCCTTTTGACAAGTTCATTCTTTGATAGAAATTATCCTAAGACTATCTTGGACGACAAGGTGCTTTGCAGTTTCTTAATATGGGTCATCAAATGAGTTCCTCCCCAACTCTTCTTGTCTAATGACATTGTGTTGTGTTCACTGATAAGGGTGTGTGGTTGATAGGGAACCCTCTCAACTAGTTCAAATTGACCAACCTACCTCATTAGGCAATCTCTTCCACCTCTGAGGTCCAAACCATATTCTCTCTCTCCCCCTTACATGATTCCCCCCTCTCACATCTCCAGCCCTAGTTTTCTACTTGTGTTGCATTTTCTTTTGCTGCTATGTTGTTCCTCTACAAGAAACACTAGAAACCCTATATTCCCAAAACTGAGAGAGTCATAAATCCATCTCCTGCATATAAAAGAATTGCCTCTTTCAGTGGAATTTAGTTCATCCATCTTCAAGTTGTGAAAGTGTGCGTGTCTTTTAGTTCTCACAAGTCATTTTCTTGCAAACTTCTTGTTGATGTTGGTTTGGAACAATATGATATACCTTCGTATCATTTCCATCATCTCAATATTTTTCTTATCCATTATTCTACTTGTGCCAACTTTAACTCTAGTAAGCAAGCTTTTGGTGAGTTTACACAAATATCTCTTGGAATTACACCAAAAAACTTTTCTGTTGATCAACCAACCATATTGAAGTCTATGATTGTGTGAATTTGTTTTCAAATATCATGATCATGAGTTTGTCAAGAACTCTAGGTATGATGACATAATTGACCTTCTTCATCCTTAAAATCTCTATGAGCATTATGATCCTCACTTTTAGATTCATTGCATTCACATGGGCATCAAGAAACTTGAGTACGACTATACCAAAAGAACAACTCTCTCTTCTTCTACTCTCACACATCAAGCCAAGATTTTAGCTTTTGTAGTCAATTCCAATATCCATAATCTTGATTATCTACTCTCCACACAATGGAATCAGGGTCAAATGGGCTAGGTATATCTTGCATCATATGACTCATTTTGATTGAGATAATAATACCCATGATACCCATCAGCCCTACTTAAACCTCACTTGTGGTATCTTCATAAAGTTGAGTGGGAATGATCTCTTTCTTGAACTCAAGTATCCTTCTGACATATGAGGCACTCCTATAAACATTTCATCTACAAAGAAGTCTCTCATCAATACTAAAATCACCCCTCGAGCTTCATCCTCTAGGTCTCAGCAAAATAGTTCCATCACCCATGGACCCCCAACCATCCAACCTATTCCTCCACCTTCATGACATATGCCTACACCTCATGACACATCCTCTATATCCAATGAGAAATTTTTGGGATACATAAAGTATGAGAACTACTACCATTAACATGGTCATTCCTGCCTTCATGATGACCTTATTTAGATCATGTCTTCAGTGAACCTATCCTCCCCTCATTGGCATCCCCAATACCAGCCTTCATTCCACTCCACATACTATGTTTCTTGTGCATATGATCATTTCTACCACATTTCCCACTACCCATCCTCTATTGACCACATTGTTGTTACTAGGACCTTTCCTCCATCATCTGCATATACTATTGCACCATCTATAACTCACCTATCTCTTACTCTTTTGATCTTTATCTTTCCATGGTTCCCTTAATTTGTTTTCCTATAGACTTGGTTCACTACCATTGGGGCACTAAGCCCAAATTCATGTAGCATCTATCTCTAGTTTCACCTGGTTACATGACATAGGCTTAGATTCATGCACAATGGCCTAGTCATGAGGTGCCACCTTTTAAGGATCGTGAGATGGTTGTTGACGAGATTCTCGAAGATATAGATGCAGATGATGATGTTGGTATTGATGAAGATGGTGAATATAGTGATGTTGATGTGGAATATGTTCTCGAGATCCCATATCACTATCCCTTACTTCATGAAATGAGAAAGTTGTCTATGACTATGATCCTTCCATATATAACTAGATCTTAGTCTAGAGTGTCCTACATATACATTTTGTGAGTTTAGCATGTACTAGATAGGGCACATGTATAAATACCTTGTTTTATATAATGCCTCCTCAAGTTGTATTTTATGGTTGTATACTTTGTATCTCATACATGGCTGCATGTTCTCTTCTATATTATATATTATCTTGTTTATATACTCAAATATGCTTACCCTACATGGATCATTCCAGTTCAAGTTCTTTTGAGTATTTATGATCTGTGACTTATGGAAATCGCCATATTTTGATATATAGCATGCTTTTCTTATGGTCGTGTTGGTGGATAAGACCTTTTGTTATGCTCTTATACCTCTCTACTTTTTTATATGATAAAGGGGGAGAAATTATATGAACATATTGAAATTTCTTATTACATATTCTTTAATTAAACTTTAGAAAGGGATGGAAATGGATAGAATGTGTCATTTCTTATAAAACTAACAACACATATAGGAAAAAAAAGATAATTGTAGGTGGGACTCTCTATTTGAAATACATGTAAATCCCTTATAGATGCTAAGTTAAGTGGTCCAAATTGTATTTCTTTCAATATTTTTAGGAATGGTTTATCATCATCAAAAGGGGGAGAATGTTGAGTTGAGGATTATGTATTGCACATATTTTGATGAAGACCACCATTCAATTTATGTGTATCTAACATTTCTTTTGAGACAATTCTAGATCATTACAATCACTCAAATAATTGAAATTCATAATCCCTGATTTCTAAAAATACTAATCAAAACAACACAAAATAGAGAATTGAAGAACCCATTGATTCTCACCTAATTTCTCATTTTCAATAAGTAATAGATGTATTAGTTCTTATGTCTTATCATTGGGACCTGATCTATCACCTTGTGATTTTCCTACATCTTTTAGGTGAGTAAATGATGATGATGAATGCATATTCATCCAAGACTTAGCTGCATTTTCAGCATAGCTTTGCACTATTTTCATAATTTTATCTTAGAACCAGCTTTCATTTAGGTTTTCTTCATTTTATGATAATTTATATTGTTTTGAATCAAATTCCTAGTTATGGTGGTAGGTTTGGACTTATTAACATGAGAGGAGTGTAGAGGCGGTCAATCCCAGAAATTTTTGATAAAATGGACCATTTTTTTATTATCCGATCCTCCACCAGTTGATGAAGTTCCATCAATTTGTAGTCCATTTGCCACACCATCAGATTTCATAGGAATACTATGGCATTGGTTGATATATCCTTTGTTGATGTTCCATCGACGCATGCCTTCAATCTCATGCCAATACCCCCCGGTGGGGTGGGCTTACTTCTGCCTAGCCATCAGTTTGCACCACTCTATCATTCCTTCGGTTGTCAACCAACTTCACCTTCCGATAGATGACCTACCCTTTTCTTCCAGTAATTATGTACATGATGACTGATGGTCACCTGCATCACCTTCTGAAGGAAACACTACGTGCCTTCTAATGGCCGCACTACATCCTCCTTTTGATGGCATCTCTGCTCCCAACAACCAATGGCTATCTTCCATGCCTTCCAAAGGTAAATTTGCATCACCTTTTGATGGTCATTCTATGACCATTTGCCTACCGATGGCTATAGTAAATGTAGCAAGAATCCTCGTCTACTAATGGAGTTACTATAGATAAAAAACCCATCATCTTCCCCACATCATCGTTGCCTCTTCCCCTTCATGGTGGCGTTGAGACTTCACTCCATGGCCGTTGTCAAGGTTCCCAACCCTACACTATGCCTGTAAATAGAAGGGGAAGACCTACCAAAAGGGGATCCATCATTTTACACTGCAAGGCTGCTGGTTTTGCTCCTCACCTTTGACCTTCATCAACCATCAATCCTTTCCATTGGTTTGTAAATGTCAACCGAAGATCCTCTATCTATACTTAGGCTCATATCTTCTAATCTCAAAGGAGTCTCTAGAGGACGACGTCTTTGTCCATTGATTGACAACTTCCATCATCATCGGTTGTTATTGCCTCCTAACAATAGCTAAATCCAACCTTAAAGAAGTAATAATGCTAACTAAAGACCACCTCTGACGAACAACCAGGGGTACATCTATTGTTGTATCAACTACCACCATTCCAAGTCTCGAAGACAAACTTCCACACACCACATATCATATTTTATCTTCTTATGTGATCATGTCTTTCTTCTTCTATAGCTTATGTTGTTGTGACCATGATCGAGTAGTCCTCTCTCTCAGGTGTAGGGAGTAGCCTCACCGCCCAATTTTGCTCTTATATCAGCATCTATTTTTGTATGTACCATTGCATATTTAGAATGAATTCTTTCTTGCCTATATGCTTGTTGGATCACCATGTTTAAATGTTTGTCATGATCTTAGATGTAGAGAACTACATACCCAAGATCTAGGATATCGATTTGATTCTTGTTAAACCCTTGATGAGAATTTTGGATAGGTGTTTTTGAGGCGGTAGATGTATGATCTTTAGGTAACGTGACGACGAGCTTAGAGTGATGTTTGTCTGGGATTTTATCATAATGCCATAAGGGAGATTTTTCTCGACCTCAATATATATATCCTCATGCTTAATATGATGTAGTGAGAGAGTGAATGATAGGTACCATTGGTGAGACCACTCTACCCTAGTGTCACCATCCATTGATTTATCAACCTTTTAATTCAGCCTTTACTGTTTGCAACGTTAGTTTAATAACCAAATCCAAATCTTGGGTTAAATACTAGTTCTTATCCTATGAGTTTGATCAGAATAATTCTTAATTACATTATCCTTTGGGTTCAATCTTGAACTATACTATAATAAGACCTGTACGCTTGTGGGTGGTAACTATTGTACATTGGTAAAGGTAATTTTAGGGATTTCACCCCTAATGAATTTGTTGTGTGATAATACCCATGTCAAGGTACACCCACAATGTCAAAGAATATCAACACGGAGGATCTAATCCTATAAGATGAGGTAGGTGATGTCTGAGTGAAGAGATCTTAGAAGTAGGTGATGTTTTCGTGACACCCTCTAAATTTAGATATCCTCTAAATCGCAGAGGTAGGTGATGTCACAAAAATATAGAGCATATTTAAGTAACACCAAAGCAAGCAAGTTGTGTAGTATATGCTTCTTGGGTTGAGGTTTTGACATGTGTGCATGACATCCATAATGTAGTTATGCAAGTTATAAGACTTTACACACATTTTCTATAGTAATGTCCCATATGTAGTGCCTAAACATTATGAATTTTGATGAAATATTATGTAAGTGGATCATGGGCATTATGTGAAACACAAACTTGTAATTCATGAAATGTGTAATATGTTATGATGAACTTTTGTAAGAATCATGTGTTTTTGTTAATATAATATGTTTGTTGGATGAAAATTTTGAATTTTTTTGAGTAATCTCGCTCTGGTGGAAATGGGCCAGCATAGGTTTTTGGTATTGGAGCCTAGGCTTGTTGAGTGTACACAGATAGTAGATTAGGTTGTTGTGTCTATTCTTAGGAGTCCAACACATCTAACCATCGATTATGGTTATGCAATATGCTAGACATCGTGAGGAAAAAGAGAGAGAATTTATGTTCCTTTAGAGGGAATTGGGAGGAGACATGCTCTCTAGGGGAGGGTACCCAAGCCTGAGGAACCCAAACAACATGAGAACTCCGGGAACATGAGATAGCACCCATTGAGCTGATGATGCTTATCCATCTAACCTTTCAGGCCATGTCTTAATAGATAATCCCCACATCCACTCATTCTGCAAGTAAGATATTAGCTTCATAAGGCAAGGCTTAGACCTCAAATGTCGAGTCAATAGGTTTGAGAAAGACTTTGAGCTATTGAAAGTGTAGGAGTCATATAGTACTTGGATATAGCAGATCTGGTCGATGTAGATTTGTGGCTCATGGAGATCAAAAAGGATTTCCAATTGTTGAACATACCATATGAGAACAAGGCGAGACATGTCATTCATCTATTGAAGGGGAATGTTGGCTACTGGTGGGTCGTTGAGGAGGAGGAGAGACCAGGGGAATTCTTCTATTGTATGTAGTTCAATAGGGATTTTGTGAAGAAATACTTGTCTTCATCCTATCATGATAAGAATATTACACCATTTGAGCAGGTGAGGTGGAGAGCAATGATATTGACAAGTATGAAGCTTCATTCTTGACATTGTTGAGGTTTTTCAAACACATGACGTCAATTGATATGAGGAAGATTTGATGGTTTAAGAAGTGGTTGAATTTTGAGTTGGTAAGGGTGGCATCGACTTTGATGTCATGTGAGAAGTTTTCCACCTTTGTGGAGTTTATAACAAGGATCGAGAGGACATCAATCAACATCCATGACAATGATGCCAAGAGAAACTCAATGTAATATTCTACACAATTCTTGGGATGATCCAAGAAGCAAAGGTTTATGTGTCCGTCAAGGTTCCAGTACATGCAATCTCACTAAACATGCCTACATCATAAATGATGAGATAGCATTGGTTGTTGTAAAGTGTAAAATAACCATTAGAGAGAGATAAATTGACTTATATATGTTGTAAAAGCAACCACCCTATCTGAAATGGATAGAACCCAAACATGACCAGTCTACTAACTAGTGGGCATGCTCAACTATAAATACAAACCTTTGAACATCATCATCATTCTTAGATTCCATAGTTGAGAGAAAACCTCCTATATCCTCCTTATCATTCTCAATCTTGATTATAATCCATTTGTCATTAAGAGTGGTGTAGGATATTCTCTAAGAGAGCTACGCCATTGTAATCTTTACAAGTGCTTAAATTCTCCTCCTCCAAAACTCATTATCTCAAAGTTGTTAAATTTAAGATTGCTTCCTTGGTGAAGTAAGTGAAGGATTCAAGGCAGAAGATCCACTTCAAGGGTGGGTAATACCTTGCTATAAGGTTGAAGGCCCTTGGTAGGTGTACATGTAAGTCTTTGGTATCATTGTTGGCTCCCTTATCCTAAAAGGAAGCTAGTTTAACCCATTAATCCAACAAGTAGAATCAAAGCAAGATATTCTTCAACACATTACTCCCATGACTAAGAGAAGATGGGAAGAACTTACTTGGTTTTGTCAACCTAAAGGGTGGATTCTATATGCTTCCCCCCATATATGACGACACCAACTTCCTTTTGGGAAATTGGGGCAACAAATAAGGCAATAGGAAAAAAAATTAAATCATGATTCCCTAACTAGCAGATCCTGCCAACAATAATGTATCTAGGAAGGATGGTAACAAGAGTTATACTTAGTCCTAGAGAAAGTCCAACGACAACTCGTGATGTAGTATCGTCTGCCTTTCTTCAAGCAACAATAAGCTTCTTCTTCATGAAGCACTCAAACAGTCGTCAATAGCAGCCTCCTGGTGCAACATCACAGACGACGGTTCAAGGTGTCATCCTAGCGGGTGAAACCACCTCACCTCTATAGTAGTCCATGTGAACCACTGAGAACTCCACGTTGCGCTACTAGATCCAACATGAAGGAGTTGTCCCTTCAAATGTCACTATACTAGCACCGATCCACTCTCTGACAATTGTCTCTCCTTTGCTATCCCTCCCTTTATCGAGTAGGACTAGATTAGGCTCTCTATTGGTTACCACAACCAGAGAGGACAACAATTGTCAGAGCTTATTGTTTTTTCTGGGAATCCCCAGTGCCCCTCTATTTATAGGAGAGGCTAGGGTCAGGGTTTCCAATTGAAGAGACATAATTCACGAATTTTCTGGAAACTATGGACAGTGAACCGATCGGTTCATTGTCCAACTGATCGATTCATATCTTGAACTAGTCGATTCATGTACTTTCCTTTTTAGAATCATATTGGCATTTAATATTTGATTAATGCAAAACATGATGTCATCATCAAATCCTTGATCTACTCGAATTGATCATTGAACCAAACAACCCAGATGATGAACCAGTCAATTCACATCATGAAACGATTGTGAAACACCATAAAACAATCAGTTCATATGTGAAATTGTTGTTTCACATGTCCAAGTTAGACAAATATTCATCCAATTGTGTTTCCAATTGACGTGACACTCCAACTGATTAGTTCAACACTTGAACCAGCCAGTTCAGAGTCCAGTTGGTTAATTTTGAAGCTTAGTTGTTTGATTGAATACATAAACACTTTTAGTAATCAAGTTAAACATCATTCATATATAAACTCATATTTCAAGTGCATCCTATGTGTGTGACCATGTAGGTCCCAAATTACGTTGGCAGTGAATGTCCATAACCAACTTATTACATCACAAGCAATTATAAGTATCTAGCAATACATCATTGCTACCCAAGTAGTTCAAAAAGTTGGAGGAAAATTTCAACCTACAATAAGTGATCAGTGTTACTGTGATCGTATATTTCCTTTGTCTCCGATGTATGTATTGAACTTGAGGCATGGAATTGTCATCCTCTTCAACGTTCAATCCATGTCCCTTAAACTAGAGTAGACTGTATGAGATGCATGTGAGTTCACATATCGTATACTGAATCACATGAGTCTAGCCATACATTTCTCAGTCTCACTTATCAAGAGACATAGATATCAATCTCCTATAGGTGGGAAAAATCCCATACACATCACTCACACTCAATCCCCATGTGGCACAATGCACCTGAGCATCACCTTTATGACAACCCTTATTCAATGTCACATTGGATGATGTTTAAATACATTGAACAACATGTGATGAGTGTAGTGACTTCAGATCTAATAACTACAGTCAATACTATCACTATGAGAGCTGATCCTGACTACTATAACATGGTATCCATGTATCACTCTCAAGGTGGGTCTATCTAATGCACTATTTTGCAACATACATGTGTTTTGACTTGATATCACATATTTTGACTAGTGAGACATTGTCATTAGTCAACACACACTCTAGTCTTATGTATTATTGTTGTATATTTTGGTTCCACAATAATATTTGACTAGGTACATAACAAGAATATATGTACTCTTATCACACATATGATCTCATTATTCAGGTCATCAACCTGAAGACATATGCCATCGAGTAACATCATTCTTTAGACATCATCGTCTCATGATTGGGATAAACATACTAGAGGGAATTACCTTTACTATTATCAAATCAGGTATCTAATGCCACATTCCAATCATCATATGGTTGGCTCTCTGGGAATATATACAAACAAACTCCCACTTGCACTTAGAGCCAATCACCCACAAATCTTATTACAATTGATCTTAACATGCCCAACATGTTTTTGTTGTGTAAGCACTTATGTATTAGGTTAAAAACATTTACTTCTAGTCGATATTTCACAAGTTTCAAATGTCCCCATTGTATGACTTCTCGTATGAGATGGAAATGTCATAGTATGCTATCTGATATTCCTTTGCCTATCCAATAGCTCCAACATTGTCACAATATTTGTACTGTGTTATCAACAGTTAGAACCTCCTGCTAGTTCATATAAATGAACTTCTTGATCCATACAGTATCCTTTGTTGTTCTCAAACTATCAAGGTACTTGACTTCTATTATTGATTCAGACAATTGTCTCCAGCTCAGAACTTTTCTAGCTTTATAGTTCTCATTTTAAGGTCAAACACAAATATAGATTGTGGTCGTTAATTTTATTTGTCATTTTGGAAGCTTGCATCAGTGTAAACCATTACACCCAACTCTTCATGATTACCATAACCAAGGACTAATCCTTCTAGTACTTCTCAAGTACTTAAGGATGTTCTTTATGGCACTCTAGTGACTTTCACTGGGATTTGACAGATATCCAGTCGTCATGTCCGTTACATATGAGATAACTGGATGTGTATGTATATCCTCTCGTCATGTCCAATAAATGCAAGGATAACAAGATGAGTACATACTTACAAGATAGATCCAATTGTGAATGCATATGGTATCTATCCATGTGTTCCTATTCTTCACAAGAACTAGGACTCTTGGATCCTAAGAGACTAACTCCATGGAACATGGACAAGTTTTCTCTCATTGAGTCTTGCATGTTGAAAACCTTAAACATCTTACCAATGTATGTGCTCTTTCTTAGGTGAAGAATCTTACTAGATCTATCACTATAGATCTCAATTCCTATCACATAGGATGCTTTGCCTAAACCCTTCATAGAGAATGTGATTTCCTTGCTAGGTTTTAACGTTTGTTGTGTAAGGATCCTCATCTTATGTGGAATATATATAAGTTCCTACTAAAACTTTTGTAATCACATATTTCATCTTCATCTTCATTTTAACTCAAGTTAAACTCTTTGACTGTCTTGACAAATAGAAGATTCCAGCTCTAAGATGCTTGCTTCTATGCACATATTGACTTTTGTAGATTACAAACTTTATTTGGAATGGTGGATTTATAAAACCTTCGGGTTGTGTCACGTACACATCATGTAGATTAATCCTGTTAAGGAATGAGGTTTTAACATCCAATTTGCCAAATATTATAGTCATACTAAGCTGCAGTGGCAAGCATGATTCTGATAAATTTAATCGTAGAAATTGGTGAACATATTTCATCATATCCAACTCACCACCTTCTCAAGGCGTGTTCTACTAGATCTTATGAGATTTTCTGTTACATGAGGAACTTGAGATTCTACAACAATTTGTGGTTCTTGTTGCTCCTATGAAACTCTTTAGGTTCAATGTTGCGTCTCAAAATTTTCAAGTTTTACTTGTCTCCCAATGATTCCTTTGGAATTAAGTTCCCCTACATGAATACAACCATCATGATCAACGAACAACTTTGTTGTTGGATTGGAATATAAAAGTAATATTTAACAAGATAACACTAATGTGATTTGTGGACGAAGCCTTTCAAGAAACTATTTTCTTATATAAACTTTAAATCATAATCCTTATAAAAGACTCATCAGGACACCTCCCATGCTATATCTCATATGGTGTCTTTTAAGCAATTTTAGACGGTACACTATTTTATTATAAAACATGTGCCATAAAGGAAATTGGAACATTAGCTAGATTTATTGATAATCGCACCATAACTCAACATGGTGTAATTCCTTCTTTCTAATACATCATTTTGTTTCAGGTGGAGTTCGTTGTGATACACTATCACATTCTCTACAGAAGGTTGTCAAACTCTTTGTTAAAATATTTCAACATCGATCGTATCGAAGTGTCTTAATACTTTTAACAAGTCGATTATGTACTTTATTAATGATCTCCTTGAACACTTCAAGATATTCATACTTGTATTTCAATAAATATAGATTTACATATCTACTAATCACATCAATAAATATAATGAGGTAATGGTAACTACCTTTAGCATTTATTCTAAAAGGTCTATATACATCAGTATGTATGAGCCCTAATAGAATAATCACTCTCCCACTATCTAGTGAAGATTCTTTTGTCATATTGCCCAATAAATAAGATTTGCATGCCTTTGTTGGTTCAATAACCAAAAGAGTATAGATAACCATCATTATGGTTTCTAAAATGCAATTCTCATTCACATGATTTTATATAAAAATGATATAGGCATTCATTGTTTGTCATCAAGTCATTCACATTTGTCTCAACAACTATCAAGTATGCACTGTGAGACATTGCCATATAAGATCTCATCAATTTATTCATAATATTATTCTCCATACAAGATACATGATGTTTTCATCAATTGTAGGTACACAATAGCAATTCACTATTTCTATTACATGCCCATGAATTATAGTTTCTAACTGTAGTGGTAGAAACTCTTACTCCATACAATTATAGCTTGCCTTTTCTCATGTCCTAAAGTAAAGATCTTTATCTCCTTCCTGAGATCTTGTATATAAAGAGGACAATTCCTTTTCCATTGTCCATGCATGTGACAACGGTGATAGTTTCTTTCCTTAATCATTTAGTGAAAATGACAAATTCTTTTTGCACTTACACTTCTCCTAGTATTGACTACAGAAGATTTGAACTTCAGCTTAACCTCATAACTCTTCTTGACCTTACCTTTGTCCTTGGATATTAATTAGGTCTTTAATTATTATCACTCCACTATTTTGTTCAAAATGATGACCCTCATGTATCAATCAAAATATTGCAACATACAATCTTCTAGTGAGCCAAGACCCAAAACAATTGAATTATTACCCAGGCAACGTCAGCATCCATAACCAATTATTAAGGCAGACAACTTTTACCAATTGCATCTCATGCAATTCTTGGATAGATGGTATGCATAACTCCTTGTCATAGTTCATATGCATGCTTCTAGGTGCTTAATATCATGAAGGACACCTAGTTAAGCATGTCCCAAAATCCAACACAATAGGAATGCACCCCGCTTGGCAGGCCCACATAACTACTGTCACACTTCACGATATGGACAAATCACCATTCTTGGCGTACCCACACATAGTTCAAGATTTTCATGTGTGTTGCTAATGGAAATCATCTTGGACTTAATATTTAGATAGAGGGATTTTATATATAAATACATATACATATACAATCACCACATACTTATAGTACATATCATATGCATGCTATAACCACAACAAAAATATGCAATTATAAACACAAGTGATGGTTATGGCCATACTATTGTAATTCTTTGAAGCCAGAAGGGATTATTGTTGACTCAAGGTCTAAATTTACTATACCATTATTTTGATGATGACTAACCATTCAAATTATTTGTGTCTAATGCTTCTACTTGAGTGATTTAAGATTAGATATAGACACACTCCAAATGCCCTAACTTATGCATCCTAACTTAGAGAAAAGATAAGTCAAAATCAATGCAAGTGCACTTTTGTGGAATATGATGTAAATCCAATAGAATCATGTTGTAAATCACTTGTAATTATTGTATGACTTGTAATTAAGTTTTGAAAAAATCGGGAGTACCTAAATCAAATATTTAAGCACTTAAAATGATATTTACCAAAATACATTATAGTGTGGTTTTCGATCGAGTTTCTCCCATGACAAACTCGACTGATCCGCTTGATGCATTTTGAGAATGTCATGGTTTGGTCAAGTTTCCTATACACAGAACGTGACCAATCCCTGCACTAGGCAAAACTAAATTTAAGCGATCAGTCGAGTTTCATCCATGATAAACTTGACCGATGCTTCAAATTTGCTATGTCGAATAGTGCAATCCGTCGAGTTTCCCAAAAGTAAACTCGAGCGGTCACACCATATGGGAAGTGTAGAAAAAGTGTTTCTAGTTGTTGGAGTGTTGAATTTTTTTTTTTGCAACACCCCAAATGGCTGGTATTCGTCCTTAAGTGTTCCAACTGGCTAAGAGGAATCCTCAACTGTAAATAGGACCCCTTGGGCTTCATATCATTATTAGCCAAGTACTATTAAGGTACCTATATTATAGTTGAGTGCATCCTACAACCTCCTCTCTCTAAGCTTAATCACTTGCTACATCCATTAGAGTGAGTAGGATATTTGTAAGACACTTGCTACATCCATTAGAGTGAGTAGGATATTTATAAGAGAGATAGTCCTACATGTATATCTTGTGAGGCTCTCACTTCCTCCACCTCTGAATCTCTCTTTCAACCATGAAGATGAAGATTCTCTCTCTTATCTAAGAGAGGTGAAGAAGGAGAAGGGAATGTGTCCCTTGGTGAAAGCTTCTCCTTGGTGAAGGTGAAGTCAAAGGTGAAAGATCCAAGAAGAGTGGGTAATTCCTCAAAGGTGGAAGACTTATGCAAGAGTGGGTAAGTCCTTAGTGAAGGCGGAAGACTTGATGCAAAGTGGGTAAGTCCTTGATGAGGTAGAATACTATTGTCTAGATAGGTAAGTCCTTTGGTTGGTTATTGTCTCCCTTGTCCTCAAAGGGAAGGTTGGGTATCCTTGTCTCGGAAAAGGAAGGTCATTTATTATATGTCTTATAGTGGAATATAAGTATGCAAGGGTTGAAAAATCCTAGGGATTGACCTCTCTAGGTAGTGGACTAACTTACTTCTAGTTTGGAGTATGGAACCACTCTAAATATCTTGTGTCCTTGTGTTTGTTCAATCTCTCTCACCCTTGCTATTATAGTTGCACTATAGGTTCCTAATTAGCAACCTTATCTTGTTATATATCTTGAAGGTCTAATGAATTTTGTTTAAGTGAATTTTAGCTCTATTCACACCTCTCCCCTAAAGAAAATAGCCCATCCTAGATCCAACAAGTGGTATCAGAGTGGGTCTTCTCCAAGCATACTTCGACAGGATGGAGAAGATGGGCGATTATCAAGGAGGGAGATACCTCATCAACATTCCAATCTTTGATGGGAGCAATTTCCTCTATTGGAAGGCAAGGATCCAATACTGCATCCAAGGATCAAGTCTTGAGCTATGGAGAATGGTGGACCTTCCATACAAGCTATTATAGACAAAGATATAAGAATGGGATGAAGCTACTTTGAAGAAAGCAACCTTGAATGCAAGATCCATCAACATTCTCTATGCCTCCATGTCCCACACCGAGTTCAACCAGATTTCCTCTTGTGAGATGGCCTATGAGATATGGAGAAAGCTATGCATCACTTATGAAGGGACAAGGTAAGTGAAGGAAAGCAAAGTCTACATGCTCAAAGGACTCCTTGAAAAATTCAAGATGGGAAAGAAGGAGAGAGTAGCTGAGATGTACTCAAGGCTCAACACCATTGTAAATGATATTGTTGTCCTAGGTCATCCTATGGCTAGAGGAGAGATCAACTCAGAGATCCTTAGAACTCTCCCCAAGAGGTGAATTCAAGGTGACTTACATTGAAGAAGCAAAGTCTCTTGGTGATATTCCTATTGAAGAGCTCATAGGAAATCTACAACCCATGAAGTTGAAATTGGCAAGCAAGATGAAGAAGAAAGAGAAGAAGAGAAAGAGATCAAGAGAATCAATAAGGATTAAATAAAAGAACACATTGAAGCTATTGTTGGGAAAGCCTCTCCATTCTCTCAAGTTGAATAAGATGCCATGTACTCCAAGGGTAGACTCTACAAAGGCAAGTCATCCTCCTTCACTCAGTGCTTCAAGTGTGGAAAGAAGAGTCACTTCAAGGAAGATTGTCCACAAGGCAAAAAGACTCATCATCACAAGAAAAGAGAAGAGAAGTACAAGAAGAAGAAATGCTACAAAAGCTCAAGTGACTCCTCCAACTCAAGATCTAGTGACTCCTCCAATTCAAGATCAAGCAGAGGTTCTAGCTCAAGCTCATGTGAAGTTGGAGAATGCCATTTTGCTCTAATGGCATCAATAAGTGAAGACTCAAATGAGGTAAATCTAAACTCTTTAGATAAAGATTCTTTAATTGAAAGCATCCATGCTACTCATGCCTCTCTTAAGTCTTCCATAAAGAAAAAGAAGAAGGTTGCTAGAATTGTTGATAATTTTCATGTATAAAAAGATGATCTCGAACATGCTAATATTTGCTTGATAGATGAAAATAATACTTATCTTAGTCAAGTAGACTCTCTTAAACTTGAAAATGCTAGCTTGCTTGATAAGATTAGATTTCTAGAACCTCTTATGCCTAGTTGTATTGAAGAGCATACTAATATTGTGAATTCTCTCATGCTTGATATTGATGTTCTTAAAATGGAAAATGAGGATAAATATTTTGTTTTGCAAGGATTAGAATTTGATAATGGTGTTTATCTTTATAAGATTGCTTTTCTTGAAAAAGAAAATGCTTCCTTGCTTGCTAAAATCAATGTTCTTAAATCTTATTCTAGTTCTACTAGTAGAGAGACTAATGTTGTTGTTCTTCATATTAATAAAGATTCTTATATGAACAAAACTTTTTATTTAGAAATCGATCTTTTGCATGATAGAGATAACATCAATCATTTGTATTCTACTATTACTTCTTTTATGCATGATAATAATAGTTTGAGATCTTCTATGCAAATATTATTAGATTATAAAAATAATCTAAATCAAATCCTAGACCATACTACTGAAGAAATGGGTAGATATGGTATTGGACTTGATTCTAGACAAGGGAATAAAAAAGACAAAGGACCTTCAGTTTTCAATGAAGAACCCTCTAGTTCCAAAATGCTAGGAGATCATTTAACCGTTGTAATGAAATTGGTCATTATTCTACTTATTGTCCCTTTAGGAAAGAACCCAAGAGTAATAGGACTTGGACTGCTAAGCTAACCCCTCTGACTCAAAAATGTTATTGGGGACTATTTCATCTTTCTTCTTGTAGGTCACTTTCCAATGGATTGACTTGAGCTATTGATTTGTGATTTGACTTATGCATATAAAAGAAGAAAGGTGAGATGTGTATGGGGTGGCAACAAGCAAAAAAGAAATGGTAAGAACAAAGTTAATGTTATTCTTGCTCATATCCGATCAAAATGTGTTATTGATAAGTTAGTATGCACTATACGTATGTTTTTGAGTCAAATTTGGTATATTGTGTGCATTACTAACTTGCTTACACATGTTTGGATGTGGTTTATAATTTATCATGCCTCTAGATATGTTTTTGTGAAATATATGCTTTTTTACAATAATTGTTGTTGGCCGAGTTTGTCCTGATAGAAACTCAATCGACAAGCACCAATGGGTATTGCGAACAGTTGTGTTAGTCAAAAAGATCAACCCAGAGACTCGACTGTCAACACTATGCACAAAATATATAGATGGTTTTTTGGATGAGAATTGTTTTCTCAAATAGACTTTCTCAACCACAAGCCTTATCCTTTTGGAACTCCTCTTTGGTACCTTTATATATGCATATTGCCATGATTTAAGTTGCCTATCTTGCATAAAAATCTATCTTTCTAATTACTATAATTTGGTATCTCGTTGGTGGTATCACTATATCTTGTAATTACTTGTCTTGATTTGTTATGCATTTTTTTGATGATGATCTCTTTGAATCTCTTGGTTGAGTCTTAAAATGCTTTCGTTGTGCTATAACTTGCTACATCTATCTAGTTGTATATCTTTATTTGATACAACATGAGATTCTTAGTAATAATCATCTTTTTGTAATGATGCATATTTTTCTAGTGAGTAATATCCATTCATGCTTGTGATGGTAAACAAATAGAGCTACATTAAATGTAAATATTGGAACATCTAAAAAACTATGCAGTTTTGGGAATTTTTGCTCCAGTGTCACATTTTGGTGCAAAATGAGTTTTTTTGTAGAAATGGCCTTCTGAGCAAGACTCATGGCTTTAGTCATAAGCCTTGACATTTTTTGGTCAAATTCCGTCATTTTGAGGGTCAAAATAGTGTTTTATTAATTTTCTACAGCACATTATGTTATAATTTGAAGGACCTTTTATTATTTTTCTTGATTATTAATAGAATGACATTATGGGTTATTCAAGTGGATGTCTTGATTTGCTTTATATACTATGCTGGGACAATCCCCTATTTTTTTCTCTTCTACTTTCCTTACTAACTTTTGATGTCTCCTTTTTCTATAATGTTTCATTTTAGCTTTTCACACCCCTAATTTTTGAAATGATAAAGGGGAAGAAGGAAGATCTTATGTTAGACAGGGAGAAGGCATGTGTGAGGAGAAATCATGTCTTATGTTAAGGGGAGACAATATGTTAAGGGGAGATGGCATATATGTAGAACATATATGCGTAGAAGACATAGTTTCTATAAATGTTATGAAAGCTAGCCATGCAGGAGAAATATCATCAATTTAGGGGGAGTATGAGAACTCCATGAGCATAAATTGAGGGGGAGCATATGAACTCAGTTCTATTGAAACCCCTAAGTTTCTCCAAAGGTACGATTTTACTTGAAAGTATTCAATACATTTATGGAATGGTTTGTCATATTAAAAAGGGGGAGAATGCTGATTCAAGGTCAATGTTGACTCAAGGTCTAAATTGACTAAATCCTTGTTTTGATAATGACTAACCATTCTACTTATTTGTATCTAATGCTTCTACTTGAGTGATTTCAGATTAGGTATAGACACACTCTAAATGCCCTAACTTGTGCATCCTAACTTGGAGAAAAGACAAGACAAAATCAATGAAAGTGCACTTTTGTGGAATATGATGTAAATCCATTAGAATCATGTTGTAAGTCACTTGCAATGATTCTATGACTTATAATTAAGCTTAGAAAAAATTAGGAGCACTTAAATCGAATACTTAATCACTTTAATGACATTTTCCAAAATACATTATAGGGTGTTTTTCGGTCGAGTTTCTCCTGTGACAAACTCAACCGATCCCCTTGATGCATTTTGAGAACGTCATGGTTCGGTTGAGTTTCCTATACACAGAAGTTGACCTATCCTTGCACTGGTCAAGACTACATTTAAGCCATTGATCGAATATCATCCATGATAAAATTTATTGATGCTTCAAATTTGCTTCATTGAATAGTGCAATCAGTCGAGTTTCCTAAAAGTAAACTCGAACGATCGCACTGTACGAGAAGTGCAAAAAAAGTATTTCTAGTTGTTGGAGTGTTGCAAAACTAAAAAAAAAAATGTTGCAACACCCCAAATGGCTAGTATTCATCCTTAAGTGTTCCCACTGGCTAGGAGGCATCCTCAACTGTAAATAGGACCCCTTGGGCTTCATATCATTATTAGCCAAGCACTATAAAGGTACCTATATTATAGTTGAGTGCATCCTACAACCTCCTCTATCTCTCTCTCTAAGCTTAATCACTTGCTACATCCATTATATTGAGTAGGATATTTGTAAGAGAGCTAGTCCTACATGTATACCTTGTGAGACTCTCACTTCCTCCACCTCCGAATCTCTTTTATGACCATGAAGATGAAGATTCTCTTTCTTACTAAGAGATGTAACAAATAAGAATAAGGGAAGACATCTCTTGATGAAAGCTTCTCCTTGGCAAAGGTGAAGTTAAAGGCGAAAGATCTAAGAAGAGTGGATAATTCCTCAAAGGCGGAAGACTTGTACAAGAGTGGGTAAGTCCTTGGTGAGGTAGAAGACTCTTGGTTGGATAGGTAAGTCCTTGGGTTGGTTATTAGCTCCTTTTTCCTCAAAGGAAAGGTTGGGTATCCATGTACCAGAAAATGAAGGTCATTTGTTGTATGTTTTATAATGGAATATAAGAATGCAATGGTTGAAAAATACTAGGGCATGACCTCTATACGAATGTACTACTTACTCCTAGTTTAGAATATGGATCCACTCTAAATAGCTTGTGTTCTTGTGTTTGTTCAATCTCTCCCATCCTTGCTATGTATGTTTAGTTGCATTAAAAATTCCTAATTAGTTACCTTATCTTGTGATATATCTTTAAGTTCCAAATAATTTTTTTAAAGTACATTTTATCTCTATTCACACCCCCTCTAGAGCAAATAGCCCATCCTAGATCCAACAATTACTACCACCTAAGGTCTACATCACATGTAGCAACTTGTTGTTGTTGAAGATCTATGCTCCAACCAATCCAAGTTGATCGGTTCAATACTTGAACCGATCATCTTGCCTCCTGGCCACTCGGTTAGGTTCTTGAAACATTCATTTGGTTTTAGGTTCAACCAATTTCTGGACTCCTCCAGCCGATTGGTTGGGCCACCAGTCGATCAGTTTGTCCTATCGTCTTGCCTCCTCCTTCCTTCAATCGATCGGTTCATGCACTAAATGAGTCAGCTCGTCTGGTGTAGAATGTCTTTTCATAATGAAACATAAATTAAAAATATCCTATTTCATATTACATTGTAATAGGGAAAACCTCAAGTTACATTCGAGGGGAAATAGGAAGAAGAGAAATAAGTTACATTTGGAAAGGAGGAGAGAGGCTTAGTGTGCAAAACGAGATATAAATAGGAATAAACAACCACAATCTTGCACACATTGATCTAGGGTTATTGTCCATAATCATGCTAACATCCACCATCAAAATCAAGTTTTAGCGTGACACAATGTGAATTGCATATATATATATATATATATATATATATATATATATATATATATATATATATATATATATATATATATATATATATATATATATATAGAGAGAGAGAGAGAGAGAGAGAGAGAGAGAGAGAGAGAGTCAGGCTAGAATACACTCGAGTGTACGGATCACACGAATACACTCAAGTGTGTTTGCATATCAAAACTATTTTTTTTGTAAAATATAAACCATTGATCTTTACCGTCATACTATAAAAAGGCTACATACAAATTTTGAGCCCATTTGGATGAGTGTAAGTCACTCATCCAAGGGCAACAAAATCGACGCGCGTAACTAATTTGAAATGTATAATTTTTGCGGTCTTCATAACATGAGCTATACATATCCAAATGTGCTCAAATTTTGCGTATGAGTTGTTCACAAGATGTTTAAGAAGATCAATGGATTAGATTTTCAAAAAAAATATTGCATCATGAAAAAATACTTGAGTGTATTCCGCTCCAGATACACTCGAGTGTATTCTAGCCTGACTATATATATATATATATATATATATATATAAGTTTGCGGAATCATGTGTGGTATTTGATCAGATATGCACATTAACCAGTTTAATCACATCATATACAATAAAAAATAAATCTGATCACATAAATTTAAATCTAGATACAACATAATTCACATGACTATGATACCACTGTTAGGAAATCGAGGTGACAGATAAGGTAGCAGAAACAAAAAATTAAAACCTGATTCTCAAACTAGCAGATCATGCCAAAAACAATGTATCTAGGGAGGAAGGTAATAGGAGTTATACATGGTCCTAGAGCAAGTCCAGTGACAACTCTTGATGCAGTATTGTCTGCCTTTATTCAAGCAACAACAAGCTTCTTCTTTAGGCATCACTCAAACAGTCGTCAGTAGGAGCCTCTTGGTGCAACACCATGAATGGCGGTTGAAGGCATCATCCTAGTTGGTTGAACCACCTCACCTCTAGAGTAGTCCACGCGGACCACTAGGAACTTCATGTTGTGCAACCAAAGCCAACAAGAATGGATCTTTCCCTTTGAACATCAGTGTACTAGTACCGATTCACTCTCCCATAATTGTCTCTCCCTTGTTATCCCTCCTTTTATTGGGTAGGACTTGCTCAGGCTCTCTATTGGTTACCACAACCAAAAAGGACAACAAAGTTGTCAGAGCTTATTGTTATGTTTAGGAAGCCCCCAATACCCCTATATTTATAGGAGAGGCTAAGGTCAGGGTTTCCAGTCAGTCTGGGAGTCAAAGAGACAAAATTCACAATTTTTTTGGAAACTACGAATGGTAAACTGATTGGTTCACTGTCCAAGCAGTCGGTTCATAGGTGAAATAGTCAGTTCATGTACTTTCCTCTCTAGATTCAAACTGGCATTCAGTATTCGATTAATGCAAAACATGATGTCAACATCAAATCCTTGATCCAATTGAATTGATCATTGAACCAGACAACCGAGATGATGAACTGGTTAGTTCACATCATAAAAACAGTCATTTCACATCATGAAATGGTCATTTCACATGTCCATGTAAGGTAAATATTCACCCAATTGTGTTTCAATTGACCTGACAATCCAACCGATCGGTTCAACACTTGAACCAGTCAGTTTATAGTCCATTCAGTCAATTTAGATCTCAGTTGTTTAATTGAATACCTAAACACTTTTAGTAATCAAGTTAAACATCAATAATGAATAAACTCATATTCAAAGCACATCTTATCTGTGTGACCCTATAGGTCCCCAATTATGTTGGCAGTGAATGTCCATGACCAACTTATGACACACAAGCAATGAGCGGTATCTAGCAACACATCAGTGTTACCCAAGTAGTTTGAAAAGTTGGAGAACAAATTCAACCTACAATCTATGATTAGTGTTACTGTGATTGTGTAGCTCCTTTGTCTCTAATATCCAGATTGAACTTGAGGCATGGAATCGACATCCTCTTCAACGTTCAATCCATGTTCCTTAAACTAAAGCAGACTGTCTGAGATGCATGTGAGTTCACATATCATATATTGAGTCACATGAGTATGGCCATACATTTCTCAGTCTCTCTTATCAAGAGGCATGGATATCAATCTCCTATAAGAGGGACAAATCCCATCTACATCACTTACACTCAATCCCCATGTGTCACAATGCACATGAGCATCGCCTTTATGGCAATCCTTATTCAAGGTTACAGGGGATGATGTCTATATATATTGAACAATATGTAATGGGTGTAGTGAGTTTAGGCCTAAGAACCACAATCACCACTATCACTATGAGATATGATTCTAACTACCATTCCATGGTATCCATGTATCACTCTCAACATGGGTTTTTCTAACACACTGTTCCTAACATGTACCTGTGTGTTTAACTTGATATCACACATCAAGACTAATGAGATACTATAATTAGTCAACACACACTCTAGTTTTATGTATTATTGTTGTATATTTTTCTTCCATAGTAATGTCCGACTAGGGACATAACAAGAATGTATGTACTCTTATCATACATATGATCTCATTGTTTAGGTCATCAACCTAAAGACATATGCCATTGAGTAACATCATTATTTATACATCTAATATGTATGTGTCATCATCTCATGATTGAAGCAAACATACTAGTAAGAATTACCTTTATTATTATCAAATAAGGTATCTAATGCAACATCCCAATCATCTTATCATTGGATCTATGGGCATACATACCAACACTTCCTCCATTGTAAGACAAGGATGCAATTCTACATACAAGGGATGAGCTTTGTCATGTGGAAGGTGGTAGGTATCCTCTACATACATGTAGAAGGTAAATGAGTACATGGAGTGAGGTAAGCTTTCTACTCGACACTAACTCTGATTGAGTTCAACTACATTTCCTATTGGGACAAAGATCAGGAGATATGGAAGCTATGTGTTACCTATGAAGGGATAGAGAAAGTTAAAGAAAGCAAGGTCTACCTACTCACCCAACTCTTTGAAGGCTTCAAGATGAGTAAGAAAAAGAATGTTGTTGAATTGTATTCTAGGCTCAACACTCTAGTGAACGATCTTGCATCTTTGGGTCATACCATGGACTAAGGAAATGTAAACTCCAAGATCCTCCACTCTCTTCCTTGCTGATGGAACAAGAAGGTTACATGCTTGTAAGAAACCAACACTCTTTCTATTGTCCCCACTGAAGAACTCATAGGAAATCTTCAAGCTTATGAGGTGATACTCAACTCTCAAGAGGAAGAAGAAAGAGAAGAAGAGAATGAGTCTAAGAAGGAGGAGGATGCTTTCAAAGCCCAAGTTGAAGCACTTGTCCAACCTCAAGTCTTGATCTAGGCTCCTCCTCCCTGAAGAGAATATGGGTCCTTAGGTGACCTTGAAACCCACTATGCCAAAGGAAAGCACTTTAAAGGTAAGACCTCCTCTTCTACTCCTAGATTCTATGAGTGTGTAAAAAGGGGCACTACAAAAATGAAAGCCCAAAATCTAAGAAGCATCCACACAAGAGCAGCCATAGGAAGAAGGATGACTATCACAAGGAAGACATACACAAGAATAGGGACAAAAAGGATAGGAAGAACAAAGAAGCAACCCATGGCACTTTGGATTCTTCTTCTTCAAGTGATAGCTCTAATGAAGATGAATGCCACATGGCACTCATATCAAGCACACATGAGGTAGTGGTTGAGGTAAGTGAGATAAATATCCATAAAAATTTTATAGATACTCTTATTGAAACTATCCATGCTTCTCATACTTCTTATCCTAAATACAAGTTTAAAAAGAATGTATTACGTAAAAACATTGACTACTTGTATGCTAGAATATAAGTTATTGAGAAAAAAGAATACACTTTTAAGGTTAGCTTAAATACTTTGCAAAAGATGAATCTCGATCTTGAACTTCAATTCCATGGAGTATAAACTTAAAGTGGTGTTCATCTTAAGCAAGTTTATGTGCTTAAAGATGAAAATGAAACTCATATCAATGAACTCACTTTGCTTAGAAATGAAAATGCTAGAATGTTTGGAAAGGATAATGATCTTTATCTAGACATATTTGGGCTACTAAGTAAGTTGCTAATATTAATTTTGAGAAATATTCTGACTTTACTAAATCCATATGTATAGAGGCCTATTTTTACATGCTTAAGATGACAATGCTAGTCTATATTCTACATTTATTACTCTCTGTGGTGACAACCATATGCTTAGAGATTCTATGCTGGAATTCCTCAAAGATAAGAAGTCCCTAAATGAATTCCTAGATAATTCTACTCAGCAAGTAGGTAGAAGTGATTTTGGATTTGAGGGTGAAAAAGGGTAAAGGACCTCCAATATTCCACAGAGTGTCTTCCATCTCTAAGGCCGATGTGGGTTATATTGTAAGAATGATGATCATTACAATACTTTTTGTACTTAAAAGAATAAGGGGACCAACACCAAGATTATCTGGGTCCCCATGCTAACCCAAGTACCCAAAGTTGGATTGAGCATTGGCCATTGTTTCCTTGTAGGATAATGAAAAGTAAATAGTTGATAGTAGATGCTCCAAGCACATGAATGCTGAAAAGAGTCATTTCAACACGTTTACATGGAGGAAAGGTGGATATGTGACATTTCATGAAGACAACTACGGTAAGGTAGTGGGTGAGGGTGATGTAGGTGATTCACTATGCATCAAGAATGTACTTATTTTGGATGGCCTATGTAATGGCTCGATGCCATCTTAGCTACCTAAATAAGGGTTGCTTGAATGATTATAATCATTACTAGATTAATGCTCAGCCATGGTTAATTAATTATCGTATTTTATATATGATATGGTGAAAGTGATGATACATAAAAATCATGCTTTGTTTTTGAATAATAAGAGTTTTCAAATGAAACCCTAGTCGCTTGAAATTAGGACCTTGGCAATATATCAACATGAAAATGTGATCAAAATAGTGGGTCTGTGTAAAAGAGTGAAATCACCCCTTTACTAAAATTTTGAAATATCAAACCTCCATTCCCAACATACTCAAAATGTATGTTGAAAAAGGTGTAAAATTTTCAAATATTTATTTATATGGTATACAAAAGACCATTGGAAAGAAACAGAATAAAAATTACTGACTATATTCAATTTCATATAAAGGTTTACAAAAATACATCAAATTCTCCCATTAGGGCTTACATCAAGATACATAAATAGGATCTAGATAGAGGTAAGTCTAACTACTACAATCTTGTCTCCAAAGCAACATCTCCATCAACCATGTTCAAGCCAAAAGTTAAGATCTTCTTATCTTATCCATTATGCTCAACACCTGGGTGGTTGGGAAGGCACCCAGCAAAAGGGAAAGGGAAGAAAAGTATGTGTCATAAAACTAGTCTAGGATAACAAGATAAATAAAGCAAATAAAAGTAGGCTAGGGTTCATCATAAGATGAAGATAATAAGAATGAGGCTATATCAAAAGAAACTTGCCATTAACAATTAAATTAAAAGGGATTTGCATGTAAGATAATTATGTCTACCTAACTAAGTATGGTTCAGGCACCTACCGAACCTCTAACCTTAGGTGATGGGAGAAAAAGACATTCCCAGTCACCTACAATAATATGGGGAGAATAAAAACATTCTCCAAGGTGAATACATACATGTCCTCTGTGGGTGGTTGTACATAAGTACCACTACTTTAAATTAAATAAAGCATAAATATACATGCTACAAAAGTAGTCATGGCAATAAAAATCATATGAATCAATTAGCATGGCAGTGGGGTTTAAGAACCCAAACAATAAGAATCTATAATCTGATTTGAGGCACAAGAAATTAGAGTTTCAAGAAAAGAGAGTTAGATTCAATTAAGCCTCATTAGAAAATATTAGGTTAAGGCATAAATTTCCAAACTAAGGTGTTATATGCACATACCTCTTACTTAGAGCCCTATAAACCAATTTTCAAATCTATTAAATGAGATCAGGGTTCACTTGTCCTAATATCATAACCATGTTCATGTATTAGAATTATGTACATTCATTAAAGACTTAAAAACCCTAAAGTGACCATTTTTTTCTACAAACCATCAATTTAGGTCCTGAAACCATCACAAGTGTCTTAGTTAGGGTTTTCTAATCAAAATAACATATAATTTTATATATTTTAGAGATATGTACTTTTAGGGGTATTTTTAGTGATTTTTACTTGATTAATTCATTCCCAAAAACACTTATTTGAAAAACTAAAAAATAGGCTTCGAAATTATTTTAATTAGATAGATCATCTTTTTCTGAGTCTAGAACATATTTTATTTTTAATTTTGGACCAAGGAATTCATAGATATGAAATTTCTAAAATTGACCAATAGGAAAATTAGAAAAATTAATTTTCATTTTGAAAGCGAGAGAGGGTGGGGCCGGGCCCACTACTTGGCCCAATCACTGTGAGCCAAGTCAGTGTCCCGCCTCGCTAGATGGCATAAGTCAAATTCGGGTCAAGGGTGGTCAAAATAAGGTGGAAGGACAGGCGTGTCCTTGCACGAGACAAAGCCAAAAAGAAGACGAACGAGGGCAATTCGGGAAAAGTGCATGGGGTTGTCTTTTCCAACTCATCCACTTGCACCATGGCACCGAGAGCAAGTTGCTTCTTGCTAGGAAATTTGGGAAAAATTGAAAAACACGACCAAACACAAAAATAGAAGATGCAAAAGAAAGAACAGGGGGAGACGAACTCAGTAATACCTTAATCTTGACCAGAGATGGAGGGAGGTGGAAGGAAATGCTATCACAAATTCCAATACTTCATCTGATTGTTAGAGGTTCAAACAGGGATGAAAAGTACAACTGAAAGGTGTGTTAAGTTACAAAGGCAATGGGGATGCTTGGGGTATATGTATTTATATGCAAGGGGGTGTAGTTTAGGGTTTTAGAAAATGAGGTGAGAGGGAAGTTTTGAGAGAATTGGGGACCTCTTGATTATTCGTCAAAACACAAAAATGTTGGGATAAATTGGTGCAGAATCACAAGAGGAGTCCAAAGAACCAAAAAGTTCTCAATTTGGTTGAGTATCTAGAGAGATATCACAATTGGAAAAATCAAAAATCCATTCCTTGTTTCCTAATCCAGACCGAGATAGGTGATGAGCTCCCGATTTTCTGATGGATCCCCAAGACTCTGCTAGCCTTCAGATAGTGCACATAGAATACCTATTAGGAGTGTGACACTTATTTTCCAGTTGTATTATAATTCGAATAAAGTGATGTTTATATTATTTAATGAATTTTTCTTTCTTCTTTTGAGGGCTCAAACAATTTCCAAATTTAATAAAAATTGACACCCTAGCTGATTTTGAGGTGTAGAATCCGAATATGGAATTGGTTTTGCCTTTTTAGGACTTCTAATGGGTTAAATAATTCAAAACTCATTTTCTCTTTCCTCCTTCATTTATGACTCTAAGATTATCCAATTATGATGAAACTTCACCCACTTGTCCCAATTAATGTCTTAGATACGATTTTGCCATCATTTGATCATGTTTATGCCATTTATTTAATTAGTTATCAAATGAAGGTTCTACACACTTTCTCTCTCCTACCTTTTCACATTATCCAAATATCTTCCAAACTAGTTGAAAACTTGTCCAAAGGCTTATTTTTATTTCTAGATTATGAATTTGGAGTTAGTTTTCCAATTTGAGAACATTAGATATTTTATTTCTCTTTCTTGTCTTATTTCCTATTCTCCTTTAATAAAGGCTTTTATATATATTTATATTTTACACATTGGGTGATACTTGACCCTTAAGTAACTTTTAGTTCAAGAAAATGAAATTGTATATCAAATTATCTTGTGGGTTTTCTAGTTGTGATTTTTGGAAACAATATATTCCACATTATATCCTTTTATCCAATTATAACATTTATCATCTCCTTTATGCATATTTTGGGATTTCTCCTTTTTCCATATCCTAAAAAGTCCTAGAAAGTTCTAGCACGAATTCCTTTATTATTTTTGTTACTTAAGTGGACAATTAGATTTCTACTGAGGTAATTGTGCATTAGACCCCTTTATTGGCAAAAAAGTGAACAAATGTACACTAAACCCCATAATATCCACATTTTAAACATAAAAGCCAAAGAGGATAGAAACGAAAGGAAAAGATGGGAAAGAGGGTCAAAAGACAAAATGTCTAGGATTCAGTATGTTACAGTCCGTAAGTGATTTTTACTATTTTTTATGTAATTGGGAGCTATTAATATTTGACCATAGTTTGTATAATTCAAACATACATGTTTTTGAGAATTTTTATAATTTTTGGATTTTATTTATATCTATTGGTTGGTTGATTTGGGATTAGACTGAGTATGCTAAAAATTGCAATATATCACTGTGGTGTGATCTTTATTTATTATAGGTAATTCCAAATGAATTGAAATTGTAATTGTAGCTATGAAACTAAATTTTATACAATTTGGCAAATTCTCATATTTTTTCATATTGTTTGACTAACGACAAATAGCCATCTCAATTAACTTTTATGACAGGAAAAATTTTCTGAAATAAAATAAAATATACTATGGGGTTATTTTTAATTGTACCAAGCCCATTAATTAATCTATATGAGTAACCTAACACCCTCCTTCCAAAGAAACAAAATTCTAGAAAGAGAGGGAGAACTAGGATTTGGGTGAGGAAATAAGTGGAGATGTTGATCTAGGGTTCTATCTTACGAGGAGTGATTAAAGCAATTAAGTTTGCCTTCATTGGACAGGTTTTAAAAGTGATGATTATCTATTATGTATAAACTCCTTACTCCCCTCTAATTTGAATAAAAATATATCAAATTATCATCTTTTCTCTCTCTCTCTTCCTCCATAATTCCCCTTTTTTAGGATTCTTGAGTTGAAAAGAGCAAGAAATGAATTGAATCCATGGGAGTTGGTTGAATTTCTATAAATTCTTAATGTGGAAAATGTTTTAAGGTGTTTGGTTTCTATGGTATCTGTTATCCCGTTGAAATCTTAATTTTATCTGACTAAAATAAACAAGATCCTTGCTCATATTTGTTTGACCAGTTGTAAAGATTTTAGGGAATTGGATACTACTAATTTAGACTCCTTCTCATTGACGTGTATTTTCCTAGTTCCTTATCTCTTAATTCAATTTCTATGTAAATCCTACAATTAGGGAAATATGATGCTTTATACTAATATTGCTTGAAAACTATCCTATTGTACAATATCCTCAAAAATCTAATGGAGATGCATAGAATCATGTTTGAATTGAATAAGCATGAGTTACTCGGGTGTAGAATTTTAATAAAATTTAATATGGCATGTACATAAGGATTAGTATGATGGTTTTAAATGGAGGTATTCCATTTCTAGGATTAGTGTTGACAGACTACTCAAATAAGCCAATGAATGTATGCATACTTGTAATTGATGGGTGAATTGTCTAGAAATGGAAACTAAGGTTTCCATGAGATATGAATAGCCTTAATGAACTCATGTACACCATAATGAGGTTAGTGATAATAAGGCTCTTATGATGCATTGAACTGATCCGACTTCTTGAAAACCCTATAAATTCAATATTAAGACGGGTATGAAAAATAAAGCCTGAACTTGTATATAATCTTATAAATGTAAAGAAAATGCTCAATTTTAGGTATTATTACTTCAAGTGAAGGTAATAAACCCTATCAATATGACTTAAATCGAGTGGATATATTATCATACACATAGGAATGATGAGTAAATCTGACATGAATGTAAGTCTTCTATGTAAGTCACACAATAATGAATTGAGAAGATAACTATAGATTAAGGATTAAGAAGAAGTACCCCCAATATGTTCTATTCTCCAAAGTGAGTAGTTTTTTAAGGAGTATAAGGAATATTTTTATTAAAAAAACTCCATCACAAGTCTAATGACATGGTAAATGTATCTAAATGTAGGAAAAGAAATGGACAGAAGTGAAATAAATTGTGATGTTAAGTAATCAACAAAATACTAATGAAGTGAATATGAGGAAATATTTCATCTATTTACATTAAATATATTTAGGTTGACCTAAATTGAATGGAATATACTAAAACAAGACTAAAAGTTATTTCATGAGAGAGAAACATTGTGCATTAAGTAAATTTATAATGATTGACTCCTACAATCATACTCAGTGACTCAGTGAGAAATAAAAGAAGTTGAGACTAATGAACCTAAAATGAAGGGAGAAAGAAGGAAATTATTATATGGACCTGAGAACCTATCCCTAACCCTGATATGATATGATGAGTAAAGTGATATTAATGTCGAATGAGATGTTAATCAATTTATATGATTGAATACTGATTGACTTATTGAGAAGAGAGTAAATCATGGTCGTTGACTAGTATTAGTAAGGACTCTATACGAAATATTTACTATGTGGTATGAATTTTATAGTTTAGCATTACTGTATGACTGAGTGTATTTAAACATGATACTCCATGTGTTGCATGATACACTTGATTTGTGAATAATGAATACTAAAATATACTTACACATTGATTTTCTTGCGGTTATAATGTCATCGTGAATATATATACTGAAAAGTGTGAGATGGCATGAAATGATTTGAAATATGTTGTTTAAAATGTCTTACAATGATCTAATTTTGAGAAACCATATTTAGGGTAAATATACAATAATGAGATAACTTCTGAGACTGTTAACTCACTGATGATGGGTCATATGAAATGGGGGTGAAAATGGGAAAGAAACATGTATGTTGTAAATAATTTATTGTTGTGATTATTGATATAATGATTGTATTTCTTGTTAACCCTAATATAATTGATGCCATTCTATTTTCATGAGAGTACTTACACATGCCAAATGATGAATTAATTCGTACTAGGACAAGTAAGAGGATTAAAAAAATGTGAAATGATGAATGTATCTAGTTAGTTTCCTTGAGCACCATGAGTTTCCCTTGAGGTCCACCATGGGGAAATGAAATGGATATCCTTGTAGTAATAAAAGGATTATGAGACAGATTTATGGAGTGTGGATCATACCTTAAAGGCTATACGACCAATTGTTAGGAGTGAGTCACACGTTGTGATTCCAACCCTAAATAATATATCTTGAAGGTCTATGTCAATAAGGAATGTACTCTAATGGAAATATAAACCATGAAACATGAGAAATGTTCTAATATGTGATGTTGTGTTATATTTTTTTCCTATCTCATGTACCCAAAATGAGGACCTAAGACTCTTTGGGAAACCTTGTGACGGACCAGGGTTCATTATAGCTACATTAGGGTGGTTGGCTTAACCCTAAGGCGATGACGAAGAGTTGTTGACACGAGAATTGGGCATGGAAACTTCTACTTAGTGAGTCAAGACCCAAGTACTTTCATGGAAAATAATTAGAATATGACAAGCCATGTAGAATATGAGTTGAATATTTTGTTCTATTATTTTTACTTCTAGTTGATAAATCTATTGTTATGTTTCTTGTTGTGGAAATTTATCATTCTTTTATAAAGATAATTTGTTGCTCAGCGTTGTCTGTCTACTATGGAATCTGATGTTAAAAATTGACACCTGGCTTGTGTTGGGACTTATTATACACTCTTATTATGATTTGGATTTAGTTCTCATTTGAATAGTCGTGTTTGGTAAACATGTTTTATGTGGACTTTAGCTTCAATATTGGAGGATATGTTCATGGTCCGGCTATTGGGGTGACACAAAGATCATATTATTGTTATGTCTTGATTCTAAATATTTATATATTAACTTATTATATTTACAATAGGATGGCTACTCTAAAATGATTATTGTTTCCTACTATGTTCCTAGATATGTTCTTAATGATGGTTTAAAAGGTTGTAAATTTGATTGAATAAATGCCTTTATAATTAATTGGATTATTGTCATAAAATGAATTTACTAGGTGCTAGGATTATCTGTAATAGTTTTCAATATCTAAAAGTTTCATCCGATTTCAATAAAATTAATATGTTTGATGCATGTTACTTAGCTCAAGTGTGAGGTATCCACTCAATGGGGTTGTTTCTACATCTCATGGGGTTGTTATAAACATTTTTTGGTATAATGTTGTCCATTAAAGAGGTCGTGGCAAAGAATATGTAAATTCAATAATCTAGATTAGGATGTTCATGTACTCTCTCTTATCCATAATGGTTCATAATCACATAACATGTTAAATGTAAAGGCAAGTAGAAAGTATAGTCAGAATATATAAACTAGTCACCACATAAGTGACCAACATATACATCCACCTCATAAGTGGGCAAAAGACATCACATGCCATCTTTTAGAGTTCCATCATGAACAAAGCATAAGATAAGAGCTCAAAAGAATATCCTTGATCACATAATCAATATCAAATAAGGTAGTTCACATGAACCATGATTTTCAAAAGAAAAGACATTGTGTATAGGCTAATGTCCATAGGACAAAGAGAATGAATAATCATAGGTGAATTGCTCAACATAGAAGAATAGGGGATACATCATACCTCAACTTCAGAGCCTAAATAGTCCAAGTCAAGCCTACGCCTCCAAAGAACCTCTAGGGAAGGTGGACAAGTCCAATAAGTAAGGTTCCCTATCTTAGAGAGGCCGATTTCTCCAACAAAGCTCCTATCTCGAGCAAGAAGCACCTTCTCCACTTTAGAGGTGAAAAACCTTAACAAAAGAACATGGAGATGAGGTGTTTATGGGTTCTAGGTGGGGTTTCACCATGTAAGACCATTGTTCTGACCTGGAGGAAGGTGGAAGGAAGACTAACAACATGAAAATAGGGAAGGAGAGGAGAAAACTTACTAGTTTTGGTCAAAATGACCAGGGATCTACCACTCACGTGAGAAATTTGGAACCCTAGGAGAATTCTTCACTGATGGAGCTACCACTCACGTGGAATTGCATGCACCACTAAAAATCTTAAAGATGGTAAGTCTTTAAGTTTAGCCTTGCTTATACTAGATCGAGAACTCCACCCATGTATGCTAAGATACGTGGAAGTCTTATCGTAGTATAGTTAAGGGTCGAATCCACAGGACAACGGTCTTGTTGGGAGCAACAAGATGAAAAACGTTAGAATTTCACTTAATCTCTTAATAGTAGGTACTTAGATCAAAAGGTTGGTTTGGTTGTTTTAGACTAAGAGCAAGTAAAGTAAAGCAAATAAGTAAATTTAAGGGTGTCAACAATGATAAGGGACCACTAGGATGTGATCAGCTTTCACCACCACTGCACATGGATCAAAACATGCAATATAAAGCATAACCTACAACAAGAGTCTAAATAGTTAGTATCTTTGTAGATTTAGTCTCCTTTCAGAGAACTAACTACGAGAAGTGCGGGAATATTGCTACGCCAACCATCCCCGAACGAATGGTCACCTACTTTGCATCATTCCCTTCGCAAAGTATGTTGTTCGACTTTATCAAGGTTGTACTTTCATACGTCAACTGATTCCATTTCATAGTATGAAAGTACAACGATGGAAGTAAGTTTACTCCACTTCTTGAACAACACTCCTAGATACCGAAACAGATGCATGGTGGATAAATGCATCAAGAACCAACATTCAATCGAGATTCGAATCTAATAGTACAAACATAGACAATTCATACTAAAAGATAAAAGATAACAACAAGCATTCATTAAACGATTGATGTTGAACTGAAAAGAAAGCATCTCTATATTACAAACTATGGATTACATTACATGAAATGAAAACATGGGTAGCGGGGCTACTCCCCGCACCCTAGTGAAAGAGACTACTCGCTCATCGCTAGGACAAAGAAAGAGGCGATAAGAGAGAGAGAGAGCGTCATCCCCACAAAGGAGAGAGGAAAGTCAACCCCTTGGAAAGAGAGAGAGTGACAATCTTCAAACTTCACAGGTTGCTCGATGATGAGGTCTCCTCTTCCCACCTTCTTTGACGAAGAGAGAGAAAGCAGCTTTAGGATGGAGCGTGGATCTCAAACCGGCAGCCTTCGGGCGGGGGATGGAAGTTGGAAAAACTCTGGAGTAGTAGAGGCAACCTCTGGGCGTCTGAAACTTCATGTCTTTGGGAGGACTCCTTGGGTCTTATTTATAGGCCTTAAGTGAAGTCCAAACGGTTTGGATAGTTTTGGGTCCAAACGGTCTTGAAGACCATTTGGACTCTGAAACCGTTTGGACCACGAGACCGTTTGGGCTCTGAAACTGTTTGGACCCCGAGACCATTTGGACTCTGAAACTGTTTGGACCCCGAGATCGTTTGGACTCCATGCGGTCTTGGGACCGTGTGGCTTCATGCAGTCTTGGGACCGTGTGACTTCATGCGGTCTTGGGACCGTGTGGCTTCATGCGGTCTTGGGACCGTGTGACTCCATGCGGTCTTGGGACCGTGTGACTCCATGCGGTCTTGGGACCGTGTGACTCCATGCGGTCTTGGGACCGTGTGGCTTCATGCGGTCTTGGGATCGTGTGACTCCATGCGGTCTTGGGACCGTGTGAGTCCATGCGGTCTTGAGACCGGTTAAGTCTTTTGTGATTTTTTTGTGTCTTTTTTTTGTAGGTAAAAAGGAGAAAAGTTAATCTAACAGTATATTTGCAATAAAAGAGGATAACTAGAGATTCTATATAATATATCTGAGGAAGAGTGTGGAAAACTTAAAGAAAATTACTAAGATAACATCTCAAAATTGAAGGTTATCACCCCCCCCTAACTTAGAGTCTAGCTTGTCCTCAAGTTAGATAGAGCTGAGGCATGTAATGGCGAGGTGATTTTATTTAGTTAAGATTTCCACACTCTTGCTTCAATTATAAATCCGAGCTCTCCTAAGGTCGTATGGGGTCTTATTGTTTGCCTTAACTCTTTCAGGTATTTAGAGTTGCTTGGGTCTCAGGTTTCTTCCGTATCTCGTAGCCTGCATTGGGACCACTTTTTATTCTGTGCATGTGGTCGACTCTAATCAACTTTATACCTCTATGAAAAACCTACCGGAAGCTAGAGTGGGTATGAAGGTTGGCTAAAGGCTTGATGTGTAACTCCCCCTTCAAGTGAGGGAGGGGTTGTCTATGCTTTTAGGATCTCACTACCGGGCACGATACATCTGCCTTCGTGAGGGCAGTTGAATGCACCGGTCGGGCGAGTCCTTTATAAGCCTTTCATATATTTAGATACCTTAGGGTTTTACTACCGGGCATGACACATCTGCCTTCGTGAGGGCAGCTGAATGTGCCGGCCGGGTGAGACCTTCATTGGTTCCTTATATAGGTCCTTATTTATGGCACAACTCTCATAGTTTTATTCGACTCTCTGGCTTTTATTTGTAAACCCTCAAGCTTAGGATTTGGGGTTTTTAGGGAAAATATTTTTGGGTGGCCAAGCCTCTTTTATTTAAAGAGAGGAAAGCTGTTCTTAGAGTTTCTCGACATGCACTTTTTGGTTTCTTTTCAATGGTCCACTTGCAAGACTTCTTGATTTGGATGTCACCTGATGCCCCTCTTGTCCTTGAGAGTGCTTGGCTTATTTTAGCCTTGATATTGACATGTGGAGAGTCAGATGTAGAAGTGAAACTGAAGCATGAAAATCAAGAGTGAAGAGAAATTATTAAGTCGCCATTATATGTCTAAGTGCTATTCTAGTTATTATTCTTGAAGACTAACTTGATTCTAAAGTTAGCGGGGGATGACTTTATTCCAAAGATTTATTATCGGATGAATTATTTAAAACAAAAACTAAATGTGTAAGGGAAACTAAGAAAATTTTGTACAAAATTGAATGAGAAGATGGAGAAAGAAGGATATAGAAATGATACCTCGCCCTTGTCTAATGTACCCCCCCCCTAACTTATCACTCACTCTGTCCTCAGAGTGTCAAAGTGATAGGTTGAGAAGTACAAGGACAAGGGTGTCAGGCTTCTGTTAATCCTGAGTTTGCCCCTGGTGTTCTAAGTAGATTAGCTGCAAACTTTCCGTGTAGGGCGTGGTAATCCATGTCTGTCATATCCTCTACTGGTCTTTGAAGGACCATGATGATGTACATCCAGTAGAGGATGTGGAAGCCGTAGTCGTTTGATTCCCGAATTTGTTGGGGACATTTGTGGTTGAAGGATGGGCGATGAAAGTGTTCTTTGTCGTATGCCCTTGTGTGCTGACTTAGGATATTGATTAGTCTGTCTGCACATTCCTTCGCCACTTTCTCTGTGGGCGTCTTTGGTGTCAGTACATATTTCTTCTGCCGTGGATTGAACTGGCTGTCGGAACTGTTGTAGATGGTAGTTGTTCCTTCGGGTAGGTTTGTTGCCAGAAGCATCCATTACTCATGGTGAAGGAAGGGTAGCATGATAAACTTCGGTGTTGTATGTTGTAGGAAGGAAATTAGTGCTTCAGTTGTTCCGAAGTTCTTTAGCTTTAGGAGATCGTACTTCATATATGCGGATGCCATATAGGTTGTAGGGTGATTCCGTCTGAGAAGAAATTGATAGGCAACCATCAAGCTCACGGATAGAGAACCTTTGAACTGTACAGTTTCTCGTAACGCGTCTGCCATGACCAAAATGTCACCGGACATGAAAAATAGGTCATCTTTCTCAGCGTAAAGCCTTGACATGATGAGACGAAGTTCATTGTCGGAGAGACTTTTGCAAGCACTGAGGTTGAAATCTGGGAAAGTTGGTTCTATGGAAGATAGGGGCACCATTTGTGATGGCGATCTCCTAATGGTTGCCCCTGACAAAAGATCTATGTCCCCTTTATCATGCGCCATATCAAAGTGGGAAGGGTCCCATTTTCTTTGCTCGGGAGCTATGGCTGGCTGTTTGTTTTTCTCCAATTCTTTTAAAGTTTGTCTAAAAGGTCGCCTTTACGGACGTTGGATTGCTGAAAAGAGGTAGCGGGGGTCGTCATCTGGTGCCATTGTCAGGTCCTTGAAGAACCTTCTATCACAAATAAGCTCCATGGCGTAACACCCTCGTAGGGAGTGAAAATCTTCAGCGACTAGCTCGGTAAAGGGGATTTCTTGGTTTAGCGCTTGAATGTGACGGATAGTGCAGAAAGTGCAATCCCCAGATCCCTCAGTAGTTTGGACTTGCGGGTTTATTATTTGGAACCAGGGTTGGATCCAGTCCTGACGGAGGGACGGGCGTGTAGCCCAAATTAGCTTAAGAAGCCAGAAAGGTATACATCTTGCCTCTCCTGCTTCTTCTCTAACAAAATTTATTGTTCCGGCTGGTAGCTCAGTGGCGCAAAAATTGTACATCTTGGCATCCTGAGCCTCAGTATCCACAATCATAAACATTCACTGATCGGAAATTTGAAATGGCACGATAAGATATCGTGCCCTCCATGCTAAACCAGCACACAACTGCTCTATTGACTTTGCTCATATTTCTTTGCATAACAAGCCTATAGATAGAGAAGGTGAGGCGTTAAATACCGGCTGCTACCTCTTTAAGCTTCTGTAAACTTCGATGCAGTTGGCAAGTAGGACACAGAGGATTGCCATTGACATTGTTGACTATGGTCGTAGGATGTTGCGAAAATATCCGCGTGTCAACTTGCACTTAGTCTTTGTATTGTGGTAGATGATGTCTCCCCCTTCTTTGGCATTGTCGATAATAGTGTTCAGGATAAAGATGTCCTGAGCATCTAGTGTAGAGATGGCTGCCATATCTAAATCGTGCATCTTATGTGGTAGAGGTGGTGGCGGGGGAAGCTCCTATGGAAGGGGTGAAGAAATTTGTTCCAAATCTTCTATATAGCCTTGTAGATCTTCATCTGAATCGGAAGTAGAATCGAGTTCTTCATCTATATCTAAACGTACTCATTCTGATTCTTCCTGTTCTGGGGGAAGGGCACTGATTGGTCAAGTGCAGAAAAATGTTGAGTGGCAGTTGCTGGTGGGCTTGCGCTGGTTCCTAAAATACATTGGTGGAACTCAGCAAAAGCCACATCTTTTGCAGACTCCCCTATGGATCCCAAGGTAGAGTAATCGAGGAATTGGTCCCCATATGATATATTTACATTTTCTTTGTGGGTGGGGGACTTGGGATGATGTCCACCTTCTTGGTGGTCTTTGTCATATCCTTTGTGAGAAGGTTCTGCTCCTTGGCTTGGGCCCTCCCCAGCATTGTGTGGGTCATCATATTTGTCATATGAGGAGGTGGTATCATTGTTAGAATTAGCTGAGGAGTCGGAGTCATCTTCGCCTTCATCATCGCCTTCTTTTTCAGCTGCTGCTTTGTCTGTTAGCTTCTTATGTGCTGTCTTTTTGCATTGTCGGTGGATGGTTTATAACTCGTCAAATGCCACTTGCACATGCTCGTGTGTTTCGAGCAGTGTGTCGTGTGTTTCCTTGAGATCTTTGTATCGGCCCTCAGCAGAGAGGAGTCACGATGTAAGATCTGTTACTGTAGCTCGTAATTGTTGGATTTCATTGTTTGTCGACTCCTCTTGGCGATTGTTGAGTTGTATGAGAGTGTTGCTGATGTTATCCAAGCGCGTGCTAAGAGCTGTTTGTTGCTGCTTGAGCTCGCAGAGAGTCTCAGGTAGAGGTTGAGTCTACGTAGAGATCTCATCGACTTGCTTGGCCATCGCTTCTTGTTGGCTTTTTACTCCAAGGACCAGCTCGGGCAAGTTGTTGTAGTGGCTGTCGATGTGATCAACTTGCTTGGCCACTACATCTTGTCATTGTTGAAAACCTTGGAGGATGCTTGGCAAGGCACAGTTCTGCTCGTCAATCATGGCAACCTATTTAGATAATCCCTGCACACAAGAAAAAATGGAATGCATTATGTTAGAAGGGTCGGTGAGGAGGTTTCGGATGATGTCAAATTGATGTCCAAATTCTTCACTGACATTTGTGAAAGGGACCCCAGTTATGGAAGGGTGGGGTGGTTGGGGTCTGGGTGGGAAGGTTGTAGTGTCTTGCGGAAGAGACACTGTTGATGGTTCCACGAATTGCGTGGTGACTATAGATGGGGTCACCAGCGGTGTCGGGGTGGTGGTGGATGGGAAAGGTGATGGTATATCTGGTGAAAATGGTGGGATAGATAGTGTTGGGGGAAAGACTGTGGGGATGGAGGCGAAGGTGGTGAAGTCGGGCGTAGGGGTGGAGAAGGGGATGCCCGAAGAGAAAAAGGGTGATGAGGAGGATGCGGGTGGTGGTGTAGTTGTGGAGAAATATGGAAGAGTGGTGGATTGTGGAAAGGTGGAAGGTGGTGAGGTGGTGGTGGTAAGCTCAACATTTAGACTCATAATGAAGGAGTCTAGAAATGAGGTGGTGATTTGTTCTTCGGGGAGGGGGTTTCTGTCTCTGGATGCGGTTTTGATGTTGGTGTCCCCGACAGCTGTTGTTTCTGTGAAAGTCTTTTGGAGGGACGTTTTACTGGAATTTTTGTTGCCCTAGCTGTCGGGGCGGTTATGCTAAGTTATGTCTGCCCCGCCTTTGCTTTTTGTTATGGTTCTTTGACCGCAGCTATGAGTTTTGTAAGCTCCTCATGTGTGAAGAGGAGCTTTTCCTTGTCGTAATTTGCAAGCTCCGGGAGCGGTAGTAGGGTTCTAGATGATTTGACTATAGGGCAGAAAATGTAATATAACTTTACATCCTTATCTTTGATGATGTAGAAGTTTTTAAAAGTTTGTTCGTTGGTTAGGATGTCACCCTTTATCTGCTTGCATCTTGGTAGAGGTCTGTCCATCTTGAGATATTTTATAATGGATGTGATATGACCCCCCCATGCAAATTTCCGTTCCCAGGGCGTAAGCGGATAGCTTCTGGATCATATGACGTCCAATGTTGACTAGCATCTCGTGTAGGACTGACCAGAGGACAAAAAGATATGAAATTATGACATTCCCGCCCTCCGTCCTGGGGAAGAGTGCGCCTGTGAGAATTTTATGCAACATGCACACTAATACAGATTGTATGTTCGAGGCCTTGCATGTCTTTTCCTCGTAGGTGGGGATCCCTGTCAGGGATTTCCAGAAGTTGTGTCTGTTGAAATTGGTATTCTCTGTTCCAACAACTTTGGCTTTCTTGAGCTGCTCCTGGTTGTCTATAAAGATTTCATTCAACATGTTTTCTGTGATGACAACCTTACTGCCAAAGAGCTTGGTGACCAGCCTACGGTCACCTCCATCCCTTGATCTATCCATAATGTCGACAACTTTTTTGGTGAGATGTGTGAAGAATTCTATAGTGGGTTCGACATATGAAATTTCAGGGACAAAGCATAGTATGGAGAGATTAGCGTTGTCTAGCATGGTGAGGATTCTGTTGTAGATCCCCATCTTGAGGAGTACGCTTGAGCAGACGTACTTTGTTGGTTTTAGTATTTTATCGATGGAGGGGAGGGTATGGATGTAGAGGTTTTCTGGTGGTGGTGCGGTGGTGGTGAGTACTGAGAAGATGGGGGTAGTGGTGGTAATTGGAGTGGTATTGGGGGTGGTGGTGGTAGTTGATGGGATATAGCCTGTTAAGGTTTGTTCCCTAGCAGTGGCGGGGTGGACTTGTTTCCTTGCCCGTTTCTTCATTGGTTGTTCTTTTGCAGCTTCTGGGGCTGTTCGTTTCCCTTTGGATTTTTCGGTTGGGGATTCATCTTCGTAGTTAGGCTCATATTCGGAGCCTTCGTCACTGGAGGAGATTTCTTCCACTTCTTCTTCAGGCTCCTCAGCTAGGCATTTGTTGATGCGATCAATTTCACACAAGATCGCTATGATGTTGACCTTTGGTGGGGCCTTTCCAGGCTTGTTGTAGTTATCTACGATCTTTTGGAGTTTGGCTCGGTCTTCCATCAATTGTTCCTTTGTCCAAAATGGAGCGTCGACAGTTCCTTTGGCTTCCTTAGCTGGTGATGCCATTTCTGAAAATAGAAAATCATGTATTAGGATAACAAGTTTTAAAAGAAGAAGAAAATTTTTGTATGTGTTTATGTGTTTTTATGTTTGAACGAAGTGTATGCGGTTTTGAAGGACCAAATGGTTTCAGGACCGTTTGGCTCCAAACGGTTTTCAGGACCGGTTGTCTCCAAATGGATTTCAAGACCGTTTGGCTCCAAACGGTTTCACGACCATTTGGCTCCAAACGGTTTTCAGGACCGTTTGGCTCCAAACGGTTTCAAGACCATTTGGAAGCTGAAACGCCGGGGGCGCAGCGGATGGAGGAGAGGCAGAACTGGCAGCGAAAGCAAAGACGGCGGTGATAAGGACGATGGTGGTGATAGAAAAGGGAATCACGACGGTGCCGTAGATGTCAGTGATAGCAAAGACGGCGACGGTGCACAGACGGAAGCGCCGCTGAAGCTGCGTGCTGAGGTACCTTGAGGAATCGGTCGGAGATGATGATGGTGATGCGAGGAGAGGTGGCGACAAAGGTGCGATCACCGTGGAGACACACGGAGCTGGGAAGGAAGACAGTGAAGAGAAACTTGGTCGTGGGTCACGTGGGAACGGGAGAAGAGATGCGAGGGTTTAAGAAAGGTCTGGAGTCGAAAGAAAGAAGAAGGAGGGGGGTTATATTTATAGGATTCGGGGGGGTTGACCTTACAAAACCCTTAGGTCAAACAGTTTAGCGACCATTTAGACTCCAAACGGTTTCGAGACCATTTGGACTCCAAACGGTTTCAGGACCGTTTGGCTCCAAACGGTTTCAAGACCGTTTGGCTCCAAACGGTTTTCAGGACCGTTTGGGAGGTTTAAGGTTATTATGATTTTTATATTTTTATATTTGTTTTGGTTATATAAATTTTTATATTTTCAGAAGATAATCCTAAGGTAACTTAAAAGAACAGATATATAAAATAAGAAGCTCAGATCTTGGGTTGCCTCCCAAGTAGCACCTGGGTTTTACGTCGCTGGCTCGACGAGGTTTCGATGTTGTTATGATGATGTTGTGGCGTCTCTAATCTCAGTAGTTTGTCTCGACATTTTATCTGCTGGAGTGTAGTAATTTTTCAATTGATGGCCATTGACTGTCCTTTATCCTCCATTATCATCAACAATTATGACAGCTCCGGTCAGGTATATATGTTTGATGGTGAAAGGTCTAGACCACTTTGTGCGGAGTTTTCCGGGGAACAATTTGAGCTTGGAGTTGAAAAGGAGTACTTTGTCACCAATGGCGATGTCTTTCCTTTTTAGATGACCATCGTGCCACATTTTGGTTTGTTCTTTATAAATCTTGGCACTTTGATAAGTGGTCATTCTGAGCTCCTCTAGCTCTTGTAATTGGAGTTGTCTGTTTTCTCCGGCACTTTTTAAATCAAAATTTAGTTGTTTAATGGCCCACCAAGCCTTATGTTCCAGTTCCAATGGAAGATGACATGACTTCCCGTATACCAAACAGAACGGGGTTGTCCCGATTGGTGTTTTATAAGCAGTTCGGTAAGCCCAAAGGGCATCGAGAAGCTTGGTGGACCAGTCAGTGTGGTGTCTATTGACTATTTTTTCTAAGAATTCCTTTAGTTGTCTATTTGAAACCTCAACCTGACCACTGGTATGTGGATGGTAAGGCGTGGCAACTTTATGGTTAATGCCATATTTCTTTAAGAGGGCTTCAAAGCTTCGTTCTAGAAAATGGGTCCCTCCGTCGGATATGACGGTTCGGGGAACTCCAAATCTGGGAAAAATGATATCTTTAAACATCTTAATGACTGGTTTGGAATCACTGGACACTGCGGGTATAGCTTCGACCCATTTCGAGACATAGTCTACTGCAACCAGAATGTAGGAGAAACCATATGAAGAGGGAAAGGGGCCCATATAGTCTATCCCCCATATGTTGGAAAGTTCAATTTCTTGCCACAAGGTGAGGGGCATTTCATTCCTTTTAGATATGCTGCCAGAAAGTTGACATTTGTTGCAGGCTTTTACAAAATCGTGAGAATCTTTTGCTATGGTTGGACAAAAGAAACCTGATTGAAAAACTTTCATAGCAGTTTTCTTTGCACTCATGTGCCCCCCAGTGGGGCCGGAATGGCAATGCTCTAAGACATCAATCTCCTCTTCAGGTAAGCAGCGACGGAAAAGTCCGTCTGCGCATAGGCGAAAAAGGTAAGGTTCATCCCAATATTATTGTTTTACATCATGGAGGAATTCCCTTTTGTCGTGATGGGAGGCGGAAGGGTGAATGATTCCTGTAGCCAGATAATTAACAATGTCGGCATACTAGGGGAAACCATTGGTAGCTTTCATTAGTTGGTCATCTGGAAGGGAGTCTCGGATCGGTACTTTATCTTCATCCTCGACTTCAATGTGACTGAGATGATCGACTACGACATTTTCCACTCGACTTTTATCTTTGATTTCCAAATCAAATTCCTAAAGCATCAACACCCAGCGGATAAGTCTGGGTTTTGCATCTTGCTTCTGAATTAGGTATCGTATGGCGGAGTGGTCAGTGTAGACGATGACCTTGGATCCAATCAAGTAAGAGTGGAATTTCTCGAACACATAGATGACAGCTAAGAACTCCTTCTCTGTAGTAGTGTAGTTCTTCTGTGCTTCTTCAAGCATTTTAGACGCGCAATAGATTACATAAGGTTTCTTGTCGATTCTCTATCCTAATACGGCCCCTATGGCGTAATTGCTAGCGTCACACATGATTTCAAAAGGTTGTGACCAATCTGGGGCTCTTAGTATGGGTGCAGAGATTAAATCATTTTTCAGAGTTGAGAAACTTTGTAAGCATTCTTGATTAAAGTTGAACTCGGTGTCTTTGGTAAGAAGTTGGGTCATGGGTTTTGCTATTTTTGATAAATCTTTAATAAATCTTCTATAAAACCCAGCATGACCCAAGAATGCTCGTACTCCTTTTATATCTTTTGGTAGCGACAAATTTGAGATAACATCGATTTTTGCCTTTTCGACCTCAATCCCTCTGTCACTCACTCTATGTCTGAGGACGACACCTTCAGTTACCATAAAATGACATTTTTCCCAATTCAGGATGAGGTTCGTCTCCTCACATCGTTGTAAGAATTGTCCAAGATTGAGTAGATAGTTATCGAAGGAATCTCCATAAACTAAAAAATCATCCATAAATACTTCCATTATAGATTATGTTAATCCTACAAAAATGGCAGACATACACCTTTGGAATGTAGCAGGTGCGTTGCACAGCCCGAATGGCATTCTTCTGAAAGCATAGGTCCCAAAGGGGCAGGTAAAGGTAGTTTTCTCTTGGTCTTTCAGGTGTATAGGGATTTGGTAGAACCTGGAATAACCATCGAGATAGAAGAAGTATTTTTGATGGGCTAAGCATTCTAGGACTTCGTCAAGAAAGGGCAGAGGGTAGTGTTCTTTTCGCGTTGATTTTTTTAGTTTCCTGTAGTCGATACACATCTGCCACCCTGTCACAGTCCTTATGGGAACTAACTCATTTTTTTCGTTTAGCACGACGGTGGTTCCTCCCTTTTTGGGGACAACTTGGATGGGGCTGACCCATTGGGAGTCTGAAATTGGGTAAATTATGCCGACTTTCAGCAATTTGAGGACTTCAAGGCGAACCACTTCTTTAAGATTGGGGTTCAGCTTCCTCTGGTGTTCTCTTGAAGGCTTGAATTCCTCGACCATGGGTAGTCTATGCATGCATAAGGCATGGTTTATACCTGTCAAGTCAGTTATTTTGTACCCCATGGCCTTCTTGTGCTTCTTTAATTTGTCGAGAAGCCTTTCTTCTTGGTCTCCTGTCAGAGTGGAACTGATGATAACTAGACATAATTTTTCTTTGTCCAAGAAGACGTGTTTAAGTCCCGTGGGTAGAGTCTTCATCTCGGGAGCCTTGGGCGCTTATGTTGTTTCTAAAATAGTGACGGATTTGAGCTCCTCAAAGGTGGTCGTTGGCGCTTCTTCGAATTTCTCTAAGTGTTGCAAGCATTGTTGAACCAATTAATTGGCCGAGAATTCGACTTCTGGGTTTGTTAGAACATTCTCTAACTCGTCAGTTGGCTCGGATATTTCCAATTGGGACATTTGGTGAATTGCATCTAGGAGAAAAACCTCCTCTTGAATGCTGGGTCCTTTCATGCTGTTGAGGACTCAGAACTGAATTGCTTCTTTTCCCAGTCTCAGAATGATCGTACCCGCTTCAACGTCAATGAGTGCCCTGGCGGTGGCAAGGAAGGGTCTGCCAAATATTATCGGGTATCTTAAATCCTCCTTGATATCCATGATGACAAAATCACATGGGTCATAAACATCTTTACCTATCCTGATCGGAATGTCTTCAATAATTCCTAGTGGTGCAGTGATAGTAGAATCAGCTAACTGAATCGTCATTGTTGTGGGTAATAAGTCAGTAAAACCCAATCTTTTACACATGGAGTAAGGCATAATTGATATGCTAGCTCCTAAGTCAGCTAATCCCTTCTTGCTTGAAGCATTTCCAATACAACACTGGATACCGAAGGAACCAGGGTCCTTCTTTTTCTTTGGCATCTTGTTAAGAATGATATCAGAGGTAGTCTGAGCTAGTTTAACGATCTCTTGCTCCTCAGTAATGTACTTCCTTGATAGCAAAGTTTTTAGGTATTTAGCCCAAGCTGGTACTTCGGAGAGGGCATCAAGGAGAGGGATGTCGATATAGAGTTTCTTCATCGCCTCCTTGAATTTTTGGAATCTAGTGTCCATCTTAGTCTCTTTCAATATACCTGGATATGGTATCCTAGGTTTATATTGCGGGACCTCTGACTCCTTGGGGGCTTGTTCCTTTTCCTTGCTTTTTTCAGTCTCTACAGAATTCTTAGTTGCTAGACTTGGGCTTGCATTTGGAACAAAGACAGATGTATCATCATTATCATGAGTGATACTTGTAGCTTCATGAAAGACACAACCTGATCTGGTAGTGAAAACATTCAGTTGCTCCGGTCTATTCTGGTCATGTCTTGGGTTTGACTCTGGTTGGCCAGCAAAAGTGCCTGCTGGAGGTTTCAACTGGGCATCAATTTGTGCTAGTTGAGCCTCTACAGCCTTCTGTTGAGCTTGCTGATTAGCTAGCATAGTTTGTTATGATTGTAGCATTTGCCTGATCATGGTTATCTCATTAGTGGGCTGGGAAGGGATATTTTTCTGTTGAAATTGTTGTTGTCCTTGATGTGGCTGTTGTGGAGGTGGTGCTAACTGAGGCTGCTACGATTGTTGCAGCTGAGGGGGTAGTTGTGGGTGTAGAGGAGGATGGGTGTATTGGTAGTAAGTGGAGGGATTCCTTTGGTAGTTGGATCTTGGTAGGTTATTTCTAAGGTTCCCTTGATTATGGTTAAAGTTTCTTTGAAATCCTGGTGGCAGCCTATTAGAAGATCCTCCTTGCATTTGGTGTTGTGGATTGGCAGTCCCTGTAGGATTTCCATATTGAAAACCTGGGTGGTTTCTTGGTTGATTAGGATTATAGTAAACTTGTCCAGGTATGGAATGAATGGAATTAACTTGTTCGGGCATTTGCTCTTCAGGTTGTTCAATGATTGGTTTGTACTGCTGTTGTGGTGGGTGCATATCCATCGTCACATTGTAAAGCAGACCGCATGATAGAGTTGGGTGATTGGATGTGTGACAGGCTTCACAGGTCCCTGTGGCAGCTTTAACCTGTTGAATTTGAGGGTTTTTCTTCTTATCGAATTCTCCAAGCGAAGTTTCAAGAGCCTGTTGTTTATGAGCTATGGTCTTTAAGGCTTCAGCAATAGCCTTCATTTCCATTGATTCCTCAGCTTTATAAACTTTGAGAGCTCCCTTTCCAGATGATTGTACCCAATTGGATTGATTCTCAGCTCCAAGTGTGACGATTTTCCAAGCATCCTCGTAGTTCTTTCTCATAAAATTTCCTCCAGATGAGGAATCCAGAAATTGCTTGATGTCATCACTCACTCCCCTATAGAATGTTTCTATTAATTGATTTTGGGAGATACCGTGATGAGGAAACTTTCTTAGAAGCTCTTTGAACCTTTCCCAAGCTTCTGCGAGTGATTCTCCAAGAAGTTGGGCGAAGTGGTTAATCTGCCCCCTAATTTTGTAAGTTAACGAAAGGGGGAAGAACTTCTCCAGGAACTTTTCTTCCAAGGGGGCCCATGTGGTGATTATTGGCTCCCTATCAAGTGAGTTGTACCTGCTCAAAGCTCTTCCTGATAGAGTGAAGTGGAAAAGATGTAGCATTATTGCATCGAAAGCAACTCCAGCCTGTGGGACCAGTCGACAAAGTGCCTTGAACCTCTTCAAGTGATCCATACAGTCATCTCCAGAACCTCCAGAGAATGAGATGCCCTGCATGATCTGAATCCATTGTATCCGGATCTCAAAGTTGGGTATGTTGATGATCGGAGGCTGAATTGGATGATTGTCTTCGTAGTTCTTAGGGACCACATAATCCCTCAATTGCTTGTTTCTTAGCTCTAACTGGGCAGCTTGGTTACTTGCTTCATTTTCAGCTCGGATGCGGGCCTGTTCTTCCACTCGGATCTCCGCTTGAATCTGAGCACGGGTGTCAGTGATGAGTTGTGCTCTTTGAGCGGCTATGGTGGCATTGACCCTTTCCATGACTAGTGCAGCTTGGCGTTGATCTTCAACCATTTACCTGGCTCTTTGGCGGTTAACTCTGATGTGGCGGTGGAAGCTTCTCTCTACCTCAGAGTCGTACTCTGGATCATGGGAGAGTCCGAGGTTATGCGATGATTGCATACACGTCTTCTACCTGAGTAGAGAAAAGAACACACCTTTAAGATGATGCCAAAGATATGATGAACTTAAGAAGATATGGACTAATGATTAAAGGAAAGTGTAAAACCCTAACCAACTAGCAAGATACTAAATGAAATAAAAATGTTCCGTTGTCCCCGACAATGGCGCCTTTTGATGGAGCTACCACTCACGTGGAATTGCGTGCACCACTAAAAATCTTAAATATGGTAAGTCTTTAAGTTTAGCCTTGCTTATACTAGATCGAGAAATCCACCCACATATGCTAAGATACGTGGAAGTCTTATCGTAGTATAGTTAAGGGTCGAATCCACGGGACAACAGTCTTGTTGGGAGCAACAAGATGAAAAACGTTAGAATTTCACTTAATCTCTTAATAGTAGGTACTTAGATCAAAAGGTTGGTTTGGTTGTTTTTAGACTAAGAGCAAGTAAAGTAAAGCAAATAAGTAAATTTAAGGGTGTCAACAATGATAAGGGACCACTAGGATGTGATCGGCTTTCACCGCCACTGCACATGGATCAAAACATGCAATATAAAGCATAACCTGCAACAAGAGTCTAAATAGTTAGTATCTTTGTAGATTTAGTCTCCTTTCGGAGAACTAAATACGAGAAGTGTGGGAATGTTGCAACGCCAGCCATCCCCGAACGAATGGTCACCTACTTTGCATCATTCCCTTCGCAAAGTGTGTTCCTCGACTTTATCAAGGTTGTACTTTCATACGTCAACTGATTCCATTTCATAGTATGAAAGTACAACGATGGAAGTGAGTTTACTCCACTTCTTGAACAACACTCCTAGATACCGAAACAGATGCATGGTGGATACATGCATCAAGAACCAACATTCAATCAAAATTTGAATCTAATAGTACAAACATAGACAATTCATACTAAAAGATAAAAGATAACACAAGTTGGTGATCAAGCAACAAGCATTCATTAAACGATTGATGTTGAACTGAAAAGAAAGCATCTCTATATTGCAAACTATGGATTACATTACATGAAATGAAAACATGGGTAGCGGGGCTACTCCCCGCACCCTAGTGAAAGAGACTACTCGCTCATAGCTAGGACAAAGAAGGAGGCAAGAAGAGAGAGAGAGAGCGTGATCCCCACAAAGGAGAGAGGAAAGTCAACCCATTGGAAAGAGAGAGAGTGACGATCTTCAAACTTCACAGGTTGCTCGATGATGAGGTCTCCTCTTCCCACCTTCTTTGATGAAGAGAGAGAAAACAGCTTCAAGATGGAGCATGGATCTCAGACCGGCAGCCTTCAGGCGGGGGATGGAAGTTGGAAAAGCTCTGGAGTAGTAGAGGCAGCCTCTGGGCATCTGAAACTTCATGTCTTTGGGAGGACTCCTTGGGTCTTATTTATAGGACTTAAGTGAATTCCAAACGGTTTGGACAGTTTTGGGTCCAAACGGTCTTGAAGACCGTTTGGACTCTGAAACTGTTTGGACCACGAGACCGTTTGGGCTCTGAAACCGTTTGGACCCCGAGACCATTTTGACTCTGAAACCGTTTGGACCCCGAGACCGTTTGGACTCCATGCGGTCTTGGGACCGTGTGGCTTCATGCGGTCTTGGGACCGTGTGACTCCATGCGATCTTGGGACCGTGTGACTCCATGCAGTCTTGGGACCGTGTGACTCCATGCGGTCTTGGGACCGTGTGGCTTCATGCGGTCTTGGGACCATGTGACTCCATGCGGTCTTGGGACCGTGTGAGTCAATGCGGTCTTGAGACCGGTTAAGTCTTTTGTGATTTTTTTTGTCTTTTTCTGTAGGTAAAAAGGAGAAAAGTTAATCTAACAATATATTTGCAATAAAATAGGATAACTAGAGATTCTATCTAATATATCTGAGGAAGAGTGTGGAAAACTTAAAGGAAATTACTAAGATAACATCACAAAATTGTAGGTTATCATTCACCAAGGTATGCACCTTGTTACATCTTTGAAATTTGTAGATTTCAAGCCTAAATGAAATTAGGGAACATATAATAATGAAGAGTTTTGAGGGGTCTTGGTTGATGATTCCAAACCCTAAGCGCATAATGAATGTTCAATTTACGTTAATAATGTGCTTTGCACGTAAGTAATCATATGAGGCTAATATAAGATGTAATAGTTACCAAATACTCAAGTTTGGTAATTAGGAATGTGACTAAGCTCATGGAGCCTTGGGAAGGCCCAAGATGAGATTCATGGGCCTTAGGGAAACTTTTCTGCCCAATTGATTAATCAAGGTCCACAGATGGGTCCTTAGGATAGGATTTTGGATGTTTATGCGGCTCATGATCATAATAAATATCCTAGAAATATATGGTTCATGGATAATCATAATGTAAGATAATGAGAGGATTTCTAGGATAATCCAAAATAATATGTGGCTTAGATAATTAATTAAAAGATTATCCACCTTTTCTTGGAATCCAAATAATGGAACAATATGTAAGTTTCCTAAGAGAAATATGAAATATGGTTTAAAGGAAAGGAGAAGTTTGGTACATAAAGTTAATGAGAAAAGGAAACATAATCCTAGAGGGAGTTTATCGAGAGGAATATGTGGTCAAGTTTTATGAGAATAGAAACTCTTTCCATATCAAGAAACCATGACCCATAGCTATATCTCACATGGGTGTACGAAGAAGGGAACTATGACTCTTGGACCTCCCTCTCTCTTAATTTCTCTATATGTGGAATCCACTAGGGTTTCCCTAGGTTTGTATATAAATATAGGGACCCCCTACCACACAACACCTCACCGTAAGAGAGTTTCACCATAGCCGTGGTGAGATCCCTGTGTCCTTTAGCATGGAGTACCTTGAGCAGACTTGCAAAATAGATGCAAGCCATCGTGACCTTAGGGAGGGCGACGTCGTGGCGTCTGGCTACCGCCAATGCGGCTGAGATAGGCATGACCTTCTCCCCAACCTACGTACCTCAGCAACGACAACAATAGCATTGCGCTACCCAAAGACCTGGAGAGGCCGGGCACTAGAGGCGGCGGTAGAGGAACCCAATGAGGTTGGGTGTATCTCTGAGGGGGTGGCGGTAGCTGAAGACGATGACATGAAGTGGTCAGCTCCGGTGATGGTGCGGCACAGGGCAACCGAGCACAAAGGAGCATTCTTTACAGGACACGTAAGGAAGGAGGACGTTAGCACATAGTTGCATCTTGGGCACTGGCTGCAAGCATTGGTGGCATACACACAACATCGTCGACGCTTGAGGGAGAAGTGGCCGTCAGGGTGGTGCGAACGTGCACCTAGAACGAGCGTCGCTTGCTCCTGTACATGATTCCGTGAGGAGAGAGGATGATTGGCAAGGAGGATGGTGGCCAGTGGCGTAGCCACATGGTGGCCAAGGTAGGCACATGCCCTACCCTAATTTTGTAATTACACATAACCACAAGATAAATTAGGTAATATTTTCTACAAAATTGTATATAGTGCCCTATCTAATATCTCCAGCTGAGGTTTTATGTTATTGGTGCCCCCCTTGACTAATTTTTCTGGCTCCGCCACTGATGGTGGAGGGAGGCATCGGGGCTCTCTCTCGCTGCCCTTGCCACCGGAGGAAGGAGTGAGTTGAGCTGGGAGAAAGAAGGATGAGGATCAGGGTCAGAGGTGCTAGGGTGGTGGTGCCCATCAGCTTGGCCAGTGGAGGCGTCTCGTCACAACATTGTGCGGATGTGCGTAAGGCGAAAGACTTGCCCATCACAAGGTAGAAGGAGAAATGCAGTGAAATGACCAGACAGCCCTGTGGGTCGTACATTATCAGTAAGGGCAAAGAGGTAATCTCTATTTTACTTATTATTTGGGCGAGAATTAGAAAGGAAATACTAAAAGCTGATGTGGCATTGTCTGATTGGCCCAAATATCTTTAATTTGCAAATATCATAGTAATTGCTAGGATGATCGGATTTAGACAAGTAATATATGAAACTTGCTTAGAAAAATGCAAGGAATGCAAATAAAATACTATCAGAGACTGGTTATGCTTCTTGTTCTAAAAGTATATGCAATACAAGTGTTAATGTGATTAGCGTAATGGAAGACCTATATTTTACTTAATCTAATGCTTAATTGAATAGATCTGTTCATGTTAGGCTAACACCTGATCTTGCCATGTATGACGAGTAAAACCTTATTAATGTTGAATAACAGATGATTCTAGATTAGTAATCTTATTCATGATGTTTAGGATTTTACAACCAACATGGACATCTTGCTATGATCTTAATGTTAGTAATGTGATCTAGGTATCATGAGTAGTCTAATATGTGTAAGTTGACAATTAGGATCTCACCTAATATGCATAACTGAATTTGTAATCTTAGAAACCATAATATGATGGAATTAGGGTTTGTAATCCTGATCCCTAGTTCAAACACGAGACAACCCTAAACCCTAGTTTAGGAGCACGTCTAGATCTATTTAATGTAATGCGAATACATGGTGACACATATGTAGTATGCATGTTTTAGATACTGTTGATTATATGCTTGGTTTCTTGGATGCTTGGATACACTCATAAAGTATATGATGTTCTGCATGGTTTCTGCGATGGCATAAGGTACGTGGTTATGCTTATGAATACCTATATCGAATTATGAGATTGCTGATGTTTCTCGATGAGATTGAACGAAAAATAAATTGCTTGCTTGTTTATTTAGTTCTTGCACATTATAAAGTTCCTATGAGTATCATGTAAAGTAAATAACTATATTCTGAACCCTAGGTTAGACTGATCTTAAGGGTAATGCACACGAGCCCCAGAGGGACAGTGATTACACCTGAGGTAGTAGACCTGATATGGGTTAGAATATGAAAACAAGTTTATGTTCTTATATGCAAGATAAAGGTGTTTGCTTATATGTGTACTTTTGATTATTATTTGAGCCCACATACCAGTATAGAAATATACTAACCACATATTTGTTTGTCGACATTTTAGGTATCAGGTATACTTGATAGCGTGGACATGAGGGTACATATAAAGATGTTGAAGACACTACAATTACTTCTGATGGTTTAGTTGTAATGGTATATCTTCACACTTGTATAAGTTAGTTCTGTTTAAAAGCTATGTAACTCCTTAGAGGAGGTTTTTATGCAAACATGTAATGATTTTTTCATTAATGGAAATTGTTTACTACTATGTATTATTTATTGAGTCTGATCCTAGAATTTATGAGTGATGATTTGCGACTTTAAGGTCTTTTAGACACTCAAAAGTGTGAGTCGTTACATTTGGTATCAGAGCACAAATTCATCAACTAATACTTAATAGTTTATGATTTCCAATTATCCTTGGAAATTTTAAGAGTAATTAAGTTCCTCATCTCACATTTTCGTCTACTTCTCATCTCTTGCTTAAAAGCTTTGAAAAGAAAATGTTAATAAGAGAAGTAAAATGTGAAAAGATGTAACCTTTTGTGTAGGTCCCGCTAGAGAGGATAGACACTAGAAAGATACAAGTATGGGTAAGCCCTTTCCTATAGGAAGGACTTCGTTTAGAGTATGTAAAACTTTAGTGGGCCAAGGGATATGGAAACCCTGAGAGGTAGAGTATAGTCCCTAACCCTCACCCTAAAACCTTAATCTTAAATAATGATCATGGTGTGGTGGTATGGGACACCACCCATGTGAAACTTAAAATCGGGAATAAGAAAGATAAAGGGATGGGTTTAGGTAACCCAATATCCCATGCATGTGTGCATGCATAGCATAAAATTTATGTAAGAGGTCTTAAGAAATATAGGAACCCAATAGTTATATATAAGAAAATAAAATTTTGAATATAACTTGCTCAAACCCCTTATGTTGTCTCTAGGAGATTAGTGGTGATGGACAAGCCCCTGGAGGGGAGGTAACCTAAGTTCATTGAATGGACATAAAACATGAGGGGGATATTCTAGAAATTGAGCAAACATGAGTTGATATGTTATAATGATAAAAGTTATGCTTAATGAAAGAGAAGAGATATGTATGAAACCTTTGGGGTTAGTGTGCAACCTAGGGTGGGTCAACCCAAAGAGTGGGAAGATGACCTATGAGGGAGGTAAAACCTATATCATGGGATTAGGTTGTGGTTTGAGAGCCTAACCCCCTCCTATAAGCCAAGAAGGCACCCTAGGCTAGGACTTCCCCTTAAAAGGTAAGTGAATAAACATATTTAAGTATTGAGATAACCTTAATCCTCACCTAGAGGGGTGAAGAGTTAAAGAAAAAAAATGAAAGCACTCATATTCTTTGAACCCAAGGATGCCATCTCTGCGTAACAACTGGTCAAGCCTAGGATTGGGAAGACCAGTAAGGCACCAAGCCCACGAGGGAAGGTGGCCTGAGTAGATGACCAAGCCCAGGAGGGAGGGTCATGAAATGGTCAAGCCCCGGAGGGAAGACCATTGAGGCACCAAGCCCAGGAGGGAAGGTGGCCTAAGTGGATGACCAAGCCCAAGAGGGAAGGTCATGAAAAGATCAAGCCCAAGAGGGAAGACCAGACAGGCACCAAGCCCAGGAGGGAAGGTGGCCTAAGTCCATAGTGCAGTTGTTTAGGATCAAGTCCCTAGAGGGGGAGATCACAGAGGTCAAGCCCAGGAGGGAAGACCGACATGGCACCAAGCCCTGGAGGGAAGGTGGCCCGAGCCCAATTTTGGGACGACACTGCATAATGTCTACTCGAAATTGAGAGATGAAGGCAATCTGGGTTAAAGAATTAAATAAGAGAATAAAGTGCTTAAGAGATGTGACATCACAAAAGAAACCCTTAGGAAGGGTAGAGACCTAATGCAATCCTAGGGTCAAGTAGGGTGTATTAGAGGTACATAGGACCGATGGGTTGGGAGTTGATATGCCCTGAATGCACACGACCAAGTGGTCGGGAGGTAACAGTTGGTTTTCCCTAGGCCCATGTCTCAGGAGGTTGGCCACCTTCCTGATGTTCATGTGGCCTAGTAGGGTGAATGTAAAGACACTCCCTTGATGCATAAGGATGAGATCACCCCAAAAAGGTTCCAATGCCCCTAGAGACGCCAAGGATTTGGATAAGGCTCATAACGATACATGAGATGTAAATATAAAAAATATAAGGAAGTCATGAAAACTTGAGAGAAGTTGTGCCTAACTTAAGAGTAAGAAAAGGAACACTTGACTTCATGGAATATAAGAATGCTATGAAATTTAGAATAAGTAAGTTTAGAGTCATATAGAGTATGATTCAAATTAATATGTGAAATTGAAAGGTAATGTGTGGATGTACCATCTCCACTCATGGAATGAAATGAACTTTGTATTTGGGCTATAGTCAAATGCTTATTTCACCTCATTATGAGGGAGGGGGATTGGATGGGCACATGTTATGTGTAAAATTGAGATAATGAGGATGAATATCCTACTTTTAATGTGTAATGACATGACCTAGGGTTAGAGGTGTCACCTCACCCTCATGTGAAAATAATGAATCATAGGTTGGAAACCTAGGTGAAAAGAGAAATCACCAAGTAATAATAAAATCACCAATGAGAATGAAATCATCAAGTGATGATAAGAGGTGTACGCTATAGATGTGGATATATTTGAAATTAATTCAGGTGCCAACTTTTTTTTGTAATAAATCAAAAATAGTTATACTAAAGAAAAGTTGTTAAAAACATCTAAGTGGGGTGCTAACCCTAAGATATGAAGATAATATGAGTTATCATTCACCTAGGCTTAGTAGGTCTGAATTTTGGGGACAAAATTCCTTTTAAGGAGGGGTGAATGTTGCATCCTTGAAATTTGTAGATTTCAAGCCTAAATGAAATTAGGGAACATATAATAATGAAGAGTTTTGAGGGGTCTTGGTTGATGATTCCAAACCCTAGACGCAAAATGAATGTTCAATTTAAGTTAATAATGTGCTTTGAGCATAAGTAATCATATGAGGCTAATATAAGATGCAATAGTTACCAAATCCTCAAGTTTGGTAATTAGGAATGTGACTAAGCTCATGGAGCCTTGGGAAGGCCCAAGATGAAATTCATGGGCCTTAGGGAAACTTTTCTGCCCAATTGATTAATCAAGGTCCACAGATGGGTCCTTGGGATACGACTTCAGATGTTTATGCGGCTCATGATCATAATAAATATCCTAGAAATATACGGTTCATGGATAATCATAATGTAAGATAATGAGAGGATTTCTAGGATAATCCAAAATAATATGTGGCTTAGATAATTAATTAAAAGATTATCCACATTTTCTTGGAATCCAAATAATGGAACAATATGTAAGTTTCCTAAGAGAAATAGGAAATATGGTTTAAAGGAAAGGAGAAGTTTGGTACATAAAGATAATGAGAAAAGGAAATGGAATCCTAGAGGGAGTTTATCGAGAGGAATATGTGGTCAAGTTTTATGGGAATAGAAACTCTTTCCATATCAAGAAATCATGACCCACAACTATATCTCACATGGGTGTAAAAAGAAGGGAACTATGACTCTTGGACCTCCCTCTCTCTTAATTTCTCTATACGTGGAAGCCACTAGGGTTTCCCTAGGTTTGTATATAAATATAGGGACCCCCTCCCACATAGCACCTCACCGTCAGAGAGTTTCACCATAGATGTGTTGAGATCCCTGTGTCCTTTAGCATGGAGTACCTTGAGCAGACCTGCAAAATAGATGCAGGACATCACAACCTCAGGGAGGGCGACGTCGTGGAGTCTGGTTGCAACCAATGCGGTTGGGATGGGCACAACCTCCTCCCCAACCTACATGCCTTAGCAACGACAGTAGTAGCATTGCACTACTCAGAGACTTAGAGAGGTCGGGCACTAGAGGTGGCGAGAGAAGGAGCCCAATGAGGTTGGGTGTCTATATCTCTGAGGGGGTGGCGATAGCTAAAGAGGATGATGCGAAGTGGTAGGTCCGGTGATGGTGCGGAATGGGGCGACCTGAGCACGGAGGAGCATTCTTCGCGGGACACGTAAGGAAGGATGATGTCGATGCAGAGTTACATCTTGGGCGCTAGCTGCAAGTGCCGGTGGCATACGCGTAGCAGTGTCGACGCTCGAGGGAGCAGTGGCCGTCGGGGTGGTGCAGACGTGCACCTGGAATGGGCGTCGCTTGCTCCCATGCAGGATTCTGTGAGGAGAGAGGATGATAGGTGAGGAGGGTGCTGGCGGGAGGCACCATGGCTCTCTCTCGCTGCCCTTGCCGCCAGAGGAAGGAGTGAGTCGAGCTGGGAGGAAGAAGGATGAGGACGAGGGTTGGAGGTGCTAGGGTGGCAACACCCAATAGCTTGGCCAGTAGAGGCTTCTCATCATGACACTGTGCGGACGTGCGTAAGGCGGAAGACTTGCCCATCACATGGTAGAAGGAGAAACACAGTGAAATCACCAGACGGCCCCTGAGGTAATATGTTATCACTAATGGCAAAGAGGTAATCTCTCTTTTACTTATTATCTGGGTGAGAATTAAAAAGGAAATACTAAAAGCTGATGTGGCGTTGTCTGACTGGTCCACATATCTTTAATTTGCAAATATCATAGTAATTGCTAGGATGATTGAATTTAGACAAGTAATATATGAAACTTGCTCATAAAAAATGATAGGAATGCAAGTAAAATACTATCAGAACCTGATTATGCTTCCTATTCTAAAAGTATATGCAATACAAGTGTTAATGTGATTAGTGTAATGGAAGATGTAGATTTTGCTTAATCTAATGCTTAATTGAATAGATTCATTCATGTTAGGCTAACACCTGATCTTGCCATGTATGATGAGTAAAACCTTGATAATGTTGAATAATGGATGATTCTAGATTAGTAATCTAATTCATGGTGTTTAGGATTTACAACCAACATGGACATCTTGATATGATCTTAATATTTTTTTTGGTCGGTAAAAATCATGTTGCTAAAAAGATGATGCCCAAAAACTTTGGGTACAAAGAGTTTTTCACCCCCATTACAGACCTGGATGAGAACATCCAAAAAACTATAATAGAAATAAACTAAACACACTAAACTACTAAGTACCCTACTATCTAGAAAAAGAGAGGGAAAAAATCCTACAATACAACTCCAGCAACTAACAGAACTAGCAAAAAAAACAATCCTAACTACTCAGGATATCACTGACAGTATGCTCATCCCTCAGAAAGTGTGAGGCATGGGCAGTTGAATCAAATGTTCAACAGTCTGGAAACCACAAGAGGCTGTAAAGTAGGAAAAAATTCCCTTCTATCATCTAGATCATAAAGTCTCCGACAAGCAAAGTAGACACCAAGATGGCCTCCAAAAACACTGGATTCTTTAGAACAGATTGTCCCTGTTAACTGATCACTCGCACACTGACAGTAACCTCATCCCTCTAAAAGTTGTGTGGACTAATCAGCTAAACAAAGAGCAAAATGAACCTCTGACTCCAACACCAAGAGATCAACTGATCTTTCCTTATGCAGTACCCGAGACCAGTAGCACGAGAAGAAGAAGGAGACTAAGCAGCTCGACTGACCTCAGCCCCCATCTCTTTTCTTCCTTGCTGCTTTCTTTGTTGAATAAGAGTCATCAATGGAGCCATCATCTTCAATTTGGTCGAACATCTTACAGGTGCTCAAATAAGCATCAACAGAGGATGTCTTGAGGTCTCATGCTACTGTCTGTTAGTAGCATTTCATCAAACACCATGAGGGTGTTCCTCTACACTGCATAGGAGAGCCAAGAAGGAGAAGAGAACTGCCCCCCTTAACCTAGCCCGCACAACGCTATGTGGCCATAGGCCATACGCTGACAGAGTAGGAAGGTACGAATGCGAGGGGCCCGACCACCACCACCCTAAGCCAGAGTAGAGGATGACGATGTTGATTGGGGATCCCGACCATTGCCTCTAGCTGAGCCGCCTAAAGCCGAAGTAACCATCGTTTAGCCATCAGTTACACGTCTTCGCTAGTGGAGGGAGCACGCCGCCGAGTCGCCAAACCTGTCGGAGAGGATCAGCCACCCAGCGATAGGGCCCACTCACCACTGAAGACCCACCACACCATTGAGGAGTAGCCCTAGAGATCACCAGTCAACTGACACCGATACCAGGATTAGAGACCAAGTTGGAGAAGCAGAGTCCTGTCTCCGGTGCTGCCGAGTAACCTCAAAGTCGAAGCAACACCCCAACGCGAGCGGAAGGAGTGCCTCCATCTGCCACCAGCCATCGAAGCCACCGAGGAGACTGAAGGCGAAGTCGAGGGGTCTTCATCAACCTGGTAGGACCAGGTCTTACTCTGTAGATGAGGAGGAGATGCGAGAGAAAGGGCAAAAACCACTTTCTCTGACAACAACGTGGAACAGCTAGTGAGAAATGATACCAGGTGGGAAAGCTCTTTCTATCTGCCTCTCCTGGACAAGATGGAAGTCGACCAAGTCGATGATGCAATCCTTGGACTCCGACCTCACTCCACACAACACTCTGTGAATCCCATCCAGATCTACTAAGGAGAATCCCTAACGACCCAGCCAACTTGCTTCACTTCCACCTGGATCCGCTCCACCCTTCACTAGAGACGCTACCGTGGACATTGAGGGCCAGGGGGAGGAAAATGCCTAGGATGCTCCCTCCCCCCAGCGGCGCCGCCAGGAGGGAACTAGAGAGAAGGGGGAGCGGGAGCCCTAGAGAGAGGGAGCTCCTATGATCTTAATGTTAGTAATGTGATCTAGGTGTCATGAGTAGTCTAATATGCTTAAGTTGACGATTAGGGTCTCACCTAATATGCATAACTGAATTTGTAATCTTAGAAACCATAATATGATGGAATTAGGGTTTGTAACCCTAATCCCTAGTCCAAATACAAGACAACCCCAAACCCTAGTTTAGGAGCACATCTAGATCTATTTAATGTAATGCGAATACACGGTGACACATATGTAGTGTGCATGTTTTAGATACTGTTGATTATATGCTTGGTTTCTTGGATGTTTGGATACACTCATAAAGTATATGATGTTCTGCATGGTTTCTACGATGGCATAAGGTACGTGGTTACACTTATGAATACCTATATCGAATTCTAAGATTGCCGATGTTTCTCGATGAGATTGAACGATAAGTAAACTGCTTGCTTATTTATTTAGTTCTTGCACATTATAAAGTACCCATGAGTATCATGTAAAGTAAATAACTATATTCTGAACCCTGGGTTAGACTGATCTTAAGGGTAACACACACGAGCCAGGAGGGATAATGATTACACCTGAGGTAGTAGACTAGATATGGGTTAGAATATGAAAATAAGTTTATGTTCTTATGTGCAAGATAAAGATGTTTGCTTATATGTGTACTTGTGATTATTATTTGAACCCACACACCAGTATAGAAATATACTAACCGCGTATTTGTTTGTCGGCATTTTAGGTATCCTGTATACTTGATAGTGTGGACATGAGGGTACAGATAAAGATGTTGAAGACACTACAATTATTCATGATGGTTTAGTTGTAATGGTATATCTTCACACTTGTATAAGTTAGTTCTATTTAAAAGTTATGTAACTCCTTAGAGGTTGTTTTTATGCAAAAATGTAACTATTTGTTCATTAATGGAATTTGTTTACTACTCTATATTATTTCTTGAATCTGATCCTGGAATTTATGAGTGACGATTCGCGACTTTAAGGTCATTTAGACACTCAAAAGTGCGGGTTGTTACACACCTCCTTTTACCTTGGGACAACACCTTCGTGGAAAAATAGAGTAGGAATGATGCTCTAAGATAGAGGGAATAAAGGAGAGTAAGATTTTTCAAATTGGGAGTTGGGAAGGAGTACATATGGCTATATAAAGAAAGAGGTCAAGTATGAGGTGTCTATGAGACTTTCCATGTGTCATGTATAAGGGTTTCCATGGACATGCAAGCCTTTATGGATAAGCAAGAAGTCAAGAATGAGGTTTCAAGTTAATTTTCATCTGTCCAATGCTAAGGGTGCCCATGGACATGCAAGCCTTTATGGATAAGGAAGAAGTCAAGCATGAGGTGTCCATGTAGCTTTCCATGTGTCCTTAGCCTAGGGATTTCATGGCCATTCAAGAGGACAACTCATAGAGGCTTATTGAATATCAAATATCAGTTTATGGAAACTTGTAAGCCATACCAACCGATCTCCAATCAAAGAAATAATGCCATTGGTTTATAGCTTCTAAAGATAAGCTCATTTATAAAGAGAGTAATCCCTAAAATGCCCTTATAAAGAAACACCTTCCAATCAAGGTGCAACTAGGTGACCTATGGTTCAAAAACTAGATAATGGTAAGGGATTATATAAGGATTATAATGAGTGTGACAATTTGCAAAGAAAACTTCCCAATTGGGTAAATTGTAGAAAAGTCCAAAATGTACCTAAAATTGCATAACTTGCACAAACAACATCCAAATTGGACCAAACTTCATCCACAAGTTATCTTTGATGTGTTGAATATGAATTTGCCATTATTTCCATATTTTGAAGTTATATAATCACATTATTCATTACTTATGCCTTTTACTCATTTTATCTCTCCTAAACTTATCCTAATATTTCAAGGTGTCCAAATTAGATGAAATTTGACATGTAGGCTAATTTTGATATGTATATTTCGAATTTGAAGTTGGTTTCCACTTTTAAGACTTCTTTTTATGAGATATGTCTAAATTATTCATCCAATTTAGTTTCTTATCTTTATATTACCACCAAAATGAGTGATGTGGCATATTTTATGTATCCATTATAAACCTAAGATGAATGTTAGAACATTAGGTTACATTAAGGTGATCTATACATGCATTAGCTCATTGGGGTTATACTAAAGATCTATTTAGGTCTAACCTTCAACCTTGTTTGGCTAAGTCCAAAATGTCAACTTCTAAGGTAGGGTCCGAGATCTAGTATGTTACAGATGTAGTAATCGGGGTCGAACCATAGTGACAAGGTTAGCAGGTGTTAATAACACATAGTCTCACACTCATATACTCCAGATAACAGATGGTTTAAAAGGGTGTTCCCAAAGGAATGATAGTACTCAAACCAAAGTAAAAGAAATAAACCAAAGAAAAGGAGAACAAAGCGTAAGGAAATAAGATTGAAAGAAAGGTATGGAAGGGAAACTTGGATTGGGTTTCACCTTCTAAGATTTCTCACCAATATGCAAGCATCATCTCTCGCTCTCATATATTCTATCAAGATTACAAGCAATCATAAAGGTGTCTATTCCTCTCTCTCTCGAGATGAGGATAGATCTAAGTCAAGGGACAACCTCTCACTCAAGATGACTATCCATAAACTACAAGGAAGAACATACAATCATAAGCTTTAGCATTCCAACATTTTCATGCATTCATACTACTCCATAACACAAGATATTAGTGATACTACTCTTTCGAAGTACCAACGATCAAACATCACAAGATGGTAGCTAAACATACAAGTGAAGCATTAAAATTGGTATATGGAGATAATCTTGACAAGAGTATATATATATATATATATATATATATATATATTAAAAAAGGAGAGACAATATACATGTTGGGAGAGCCTTAGTGGCTACTACCACCCCGAGCTAAGTGTTTATCCACACATGTTTACAGGAAACATAACGAAATTACAAAATGATAGATACATCGAGTTCCATGAAGAGATGAGGGAAGTATAGTGAGATGGAAGTGATAGATCTAGATAGAGAGAAGAACATGATACAACTCAATACTTCTTCAGATCTAGATCCAGGAGGTCGATGGTGTGGATGTTCTCCTTCTCTCGAAGAAGATGGAGCCTTCAGTCTTCTCTCTCCTCATATTCTGTCTTTGGAGATCTAAGACTAGGGCTGAGCATCGGTCCAAAACCGGACCGGACCAGAGCGGACCGCGAACCGGATTTCAACAAATATATAGACCGTAGACCAGCCGTTTCGAGGTAGGACCGGACCAGGAACGGACCGTTTTGTGCTAGGACTGGACCGGACCGAACCGTTTGGATCGTAATCAGTCTTTTTTACATGTTTTACAACTTATTTAATTATACAAAGTTGGTAATCTTTGTCACTTCTAACAATTATATAACTTTAGTATCAAACATTTATACTAGTAGTGCTTATATATGTACTTTATTTGTAGTTATTATAGAATACACCTTCAAATATACACGAATTTTGTATAAAAGTTAGTCTACAGTCCGGACCGGACTGGACCTATTTTGGACCGGACCGGACCGAAGACCGAACTCATCAAAATTCTCAGAACGCGGACCGGACCAAACTCAAAATGGACTGGATCATACCAGACCGAATTGAGCAGTCCGGTATGGTTTTGCAGTCTGGACCATTATTTGCTCACCCCTATCTAAGACTAATTGGATGGATGGGAATGAGTGTTATAACCTCAACTTCCTAAGTATGTAATGAAAAGTGTAATTCTCTTTTAAAGAATAAATAAAATCTATTTCTTTGATTTGTGATGGATTTCATGTGAAATGGCCTTGATTGATTGATAATGGGCTTTGTTGGCCATTGAGCCCAATTGAAAAGAAAAGAGAAATAAAAAGGAAAAGGATTTAATTAAATATAAGGAGAATATGTGAAATAAAAATAGATAAGAGGATAAAGGAAAGTAAATATTCCCCAATATAGGAATTCGTGCCTTTAGGTTTCCTTGAGGTCCAATGGACCCAAAATAACAAGATAATGGCAAAGGGAAAAGAAGTATTAATTAATTTTGGATTAATTAAAGGATAACTTGGGAGAGAAGGAAGCTTTCTCATCCATTGGAATTTGTTTCCCAAATTTTGTAAATATCTATATAATGTCAAGACAAACTTTCCTTCAAATTTGAGATAAAAAGGAGCTATGGTTTAGGAGATATGAATTTCTCAATTATATCCAAAATATAGCATTAATTTTGCAAATAGGAATACATATTTCCTTTTGGTTGATCACAAGAAAGGAGAATCGTTGGATCTTAATCCGACGCCTGGCGTTCATCGTCTAAGTCCCACTGGGACTGGGACTCTACGAGTTACAGATGGATTTTCCCTCTCAGTTTTCTCGCGATCCAGAGAGTGTGCAAGCCCGATGATGATTCCTTTGGACTCAGAGGAGGAAACTGAGGAAAACCAACCCTACTTTGTAGGGGATTGACCGCCTATTGGGAGAATCCCCAATCCGTCAGGGACCTGCCCCAACCCTATATATAGGGGAGGGTGAACGAGGGAACTGACACACATATTTTCTACCCCAACCTCTACGAAAGAACGCAAGGAGTGATTTAGTGCCTCCAATTGTCCCTTTCACCCTGACCTGCACCCCCGTCCCCTTGGCAAACCTCACCGGAGTCTGGCAAGTAGGAGGGAGTTGCGGTGTATTCGTGGCAATCAATTGGACCCCTAGTCAAGTTTGACGGAGGTGGGAGGAGCTCCCTGACCCCTTGGCACACTCGCAGGTGGACACGAGCAAGAAGTCAACTCCAAAGTTGATCGCAGGAGTCGCTGTTCTCGGGCACGAGGTAGAAGAAGAACTCGTGGTCAATTACCAACCTACCCCTCCGTGCCTTCAATACAGGTAAGGGCAGTTTTGTCCTTCACATTCTTTTGATCACAAAATTAGGTGCGTGCATCCTTGGCCGTTGGATCCGGAGTGGACCAGCGGACCACACATCTAGCGATCCTCATTTTTCTGGAAATTGCTGATAAAAAAAAGGATTTTCTTTGCTAAAATCATATCTCTTGCTAGAAAACTCAGATGAGAAAAGTTAATACATGAAAATTGATCAAAAAAATACGAGGGATATGTTAAAAATAGTTTAGGAACCTGAATCAGTATCTTTTTTCAAAAGTATATAATTTTGATGGAAAAAGTATTAATTTGTGGTTAGAAACCCTAACTCAATATAAAGGATAAATTTAATCTTGCAAATTAGTTATTTCGAGCATGGTTAACTTATATAATGATAAAGATGGTTTTTAACCTGTTTTGATGATGAAATTGCAAGGTTTATGGTTTTAAACCTAATATGATGATTAATATGCTTAGAAACCCTGAATAAGAGAAAAAGAAAAGAAAAGTACTTATAATCCGAAAGTAGGGTTTCATGTTGCTAAAATATGATGTTAGAATCTTTTGTGAAAGAAAGATGAAATATTTAGGGTTTGTAAGTGATTTTATAAAATTAGGGTTTAAAGTAATAAAAATGAAGTGGAACCCTAATTATGCTCAAAACCCTAAAAAGGACTAATAACCCTAGGAAACAACTAGGATTAATAGATCATGATGACATGATCAATGATAGAAAAAAATTGGATGCCTTTTTCATGATCAACTTGTGTGTGCTTGCTTGGTTTCTTGATTGGTTGAATTATTTCTACATTCAAGTCATCTTGATAGGTATGTGGTTAATTATGGTTAACCACATTAGTTTCCCGAAGGTTTTTCGAATGAATTGATCGCATTGATTGCAACCAACCAGTTTGGATGTTCATAAATGCAAATTATAACGTCACTATGATTATCACAACTATAAATAAGTGTGTATTCTCGCACCTACATGCCACCCTGATGGATGATGCAAAAAGGTCAAGCCTAATAGGGAAGACCAATGGGTACTATGAGAGGTGACCCCATACACCAAGCTCGGGAATGAGAAGGTGGTCTATGTTGCATGACTAAAGGGCACCATGAGAAGTGACCCTAGGCACCAAGCTCAGGATCAAGAAGGTGGCCTTAAGTCAAACCCTAGAGAGGGTATTCCAGGGTTAGGGCAAAAGCGGTGGAGATTGACTCATTGAAAATGTAAATTGACTTGTTAATTACCTTGGTTATGATAATTAGTTTGTTAGCCATATTTGTGAACTTTTGTTTGTCCCCACATACTGACATATTCTTATATGCTGACCGTCATTTTTGTTTGTCAACATTTTAGGTACAACCTCAAAATGAACAAATAGTAAAGTGACACATTGTGAAAATAAGAAATAAAGTGCAAGGAGGATTAGATAGAATAGATCCAAAGCTGTGGATAGAAGTAGTTTTCCAAAGTTTTTAAAAGGTATGCAAAATTTTATTTTATATCAGATTTCAATTTAGTTGGTAGAATTTCTTAATTATTATTGATTAAATTGCCGGACCTTTGATCCGGTTTATTGGGATAATGGCCCTGACCTCTTGGTCTCCCTTAATTGGGGGTTACTGGGAGGTGGGGTCGTTACAATTGGTATCAGAGCATAGGTTCCTCATTTAATCTTTAATAATTATTAAATTTTACAAATTCTATAGAACCGAGGGAGTTATTAGAGGATTTTCTGAAAGACAGAGGTGTCTAGAAAAGGATCATGTCCGGGGTCTGGCAATATTTTCCTCCACACCGCTAGTCGGAATACAAGGACTCCCAGATTATGTGACTGCCTGGCCAATGTCTTAGGATTTGACTCGAAATAAGATACCTTTAGGACTCTCTCATCTTGTTCATCCCTTCTCAACTCAAATTTTGTTAAGGATTTTATGTATTAGGATTTTCTCTCTCTTCCTCACCCTCATGAGGTATGGGTAAGGTTGATAAGGTTTAAGGAATCCTCCACCAAAATAATAAAAGATACATAATTAAGATATCATCGACATAAGTATAATTAGTTAAATATAGACTAAAGGTCTGTTTGTGTGCTTATGTAGATGGCTCATACAAAGACTGTGGCTATCCCGGTTGCCACCAATAGTGGTGGGCCTCCCCACAAAGAGAATGGGTCTTCTGAGAAAAGAAAGTGGAACCATGGTGGTGAAACCTCAAAGAAGAGGAAGAGACCTGAAGGAACTACACATGAGGCCCCCAACCCTGAACCAATACCCTTCAGCAACCTGGAAGGACCAGGATATGAGGAACAACATGTGTACGAGGAAGTAGCCCAGATGGAGGAGGACCAGGCTGGTGGTCTAGAACCAGCTATGGTAATCCACACTACGGATGCGGTGTGGATGGAGCAACAGAAATGGCTGACAGAGGCTATCCATGCCTTGGCCCTCAAGGACATAGCTAGAGATGAGAATGACGAGCCATTTCCTGTTCATCCTCGACTAGGAGACACCATCCTGGACTTTGTCAAGCTAAACATCGAGAAGTTCTGGGGAGAAGATAAGTTTGAAGTGGTCGACAAGGAAGAGGCTTGGCTGCTTGCAGTCGAGAATGGATTTCGTATGCTTGAAGTGCAGCCAAACAAGAAGGTTCTGTTTGCTACTCACCTTTTGGAAGGTGCATCCAAGATATGGTGGGAGTACCATATCACGGGAAGAGACCTAAGTGAAGATATGATGACATGGACCGATTTCAAGACCATCTTCACCGCCAAATTCATTCCCGTCTCAGCCAAGAAGGAGAATGAAAGAGAGTTCACTAAAATGACACAAGGAAGCTCGTCAGTGGTGGAATTTGGTCGCAAGTTCCACATCCTAGAATGTTTCGGTCATATGATGGATAAAGAAAGAAGGGTGGACCACTTCATAGAGCATCTGCACCCTGCCATCAAGCTCCATGTGATGGCTAGTAAGCCGAAGACCTTCTCTGAAGCCTATAACACCACCTTGGACATGAAAAGGATAGTGATGCCTGCACATAATCCCTCCAAAGGATACTTGGGTTTCACTGAAGGAGCTCAAGGGTAGAGGAATGAACACAAGAAGGGACAAGGATGCAACCACAATAAAAGCAAGCATGGGCACAAAGGCAAGCCATGTGGTCGCCTCCAGCAGTGTCGCACCTGCAGATGGACACATCCTGGGAAGTGTCGCTTTGAGAAGAAGGTGTGTTTCAGATGTAAGAAAGAAGGACACTTCATCGCTAATTGCCCTCAGCCCGACCCAAGAGGACCTTTGGGGACACAACTTGTTGCGGCACAACCAGTAGCTGCATCACCTCCAGTAAGAGCACCAATCGGAGCACCCCCAGTTGGAGAGAGAAGGAAAGATAGAGTGTTCGCCATCGACAATGAAGAAGCTCAGGCGAATGCTAATAGGCTGATCGAGGGTAATAACCCCTAGAGTTTTCCTTTTAGTTTAGTAGATCCTCTAATAGCTTTCTGATGTGGTATGAACTATGTAGTCCTGTTGGAAGTCATGGGACAAAATGTAAAAGCACTCTTTGATTCTGGTTCTACTAATACTTTTATTTCGAGAAATCTGGCAACTATGCTTGGTTTGGATATCAAGGATTTGGGTTACGTTTTGGATGTCACAACCCTGAGTGGTCGTATTTATACCTCTCTTTTGAAAACCCCTATTTTGTTAGTTAAGTATCTGAACCATGAGCTTCCCACTGACTTCATCCTTCTCGATATGAATGATTTTGATGTAATCATTGGTATGGATTGGCTTTCCACCTATAGAGCCCAGATTGACTGTAGAGAGAAGAAGATTCTTATTAGGAAAACTGGCCATCCACACTTCACCATTTGAGGAAGGAAGGATGCGACAACCAGCCTTTACGTGTCCGCTTTGAAAGCTAAACGGATGCTATCCAAAGGTTGTCAAGCCTACCTAGCCATAGTTACCGTACCTGAGGTTAAGGGGCGATCCTTATAGGATAAGAGGTGGTTCGGGAGTATGCGTATGTGTTTCCGAATGATCTACCAGGAATTCCCCCTAAGAGGGAGGTAGATTTCTCCATCGAGTTAGGTCCTGGGACTAACGCTATATCTAAGACACCCTATAGAATGGCCCCTGCAGAGTTGCTTGAGTTAAAAACCCAATTGCAAGAGTTGTTGGATAAAGGCTTTATCTGACCCAGTACATCACCTTGGGGAGCACCGGTCCTCTTTGTGAAAAAGAAGGATGGGTCGCTTGAGATGTGTATTGACTATCAGATGATCAACCAAGCAACCATTAAGAATAAGTATCCTTTACCTAGAATAGATGACCTGTTTGACCAACTCAAATCAGCCCGACTCTTTTCCAAGATCTATTTGAGGTCAGGATACCATCAGGTGAGAGTAAGGAGTCAGGATATACCTAAAACAGCTTTTCGAACCCCCTATGGCCACTATGAGTTTGTGGTCATGCCGTTTGGATTACCCAATGCACCTAGTGTCTTTATGAACCTCATGAACAGTGTGTTCTAGCCTTTCCTTGACTCTTTTATGATAGTGTTCATAGATGACATCTTGGTGTACTCGGATGACCTAGCCCAACACCATGACCATCTGGGTAGCGTCCTTGATATCCTGAGAAAGCATAAGTTTTTCGGAAAGTTCTCGAAATGTGAGTTTTTGTTAGACTAAGTCATGTTTCTTGGACACATCATCTCAGGAGGAACAATCACCGTAGATCCATCTAAAGTATCGGTAGTTTGAGACTGGCTGCCACCAAAGAACCCCTCCGAGATTTGCAACTTCTTGGGGTTGGCCGGATACTACCGTCGCTTCATCAAGGATTTCTCAAAGATTGCTTTGCCGCTGACCATGTTAACCCAAAAGGATGTGAAGTTTGTGTGGTCTGACATATGTGAAGCTCATTTCTAGGAGTTGAAGGAGAAGATGACCACCGCTCCTGTATTGACTCTACCTTCTGGCAATGAGGGTTTCATGATATTCACTGATGCTTACAAGATGGGGCTTGGCTGTGTGTTGGAACAGAATCAGCACGTGGTTGCATATGCATCCCGACAACTCAAGCCCAATGAGGTGAATTATCTGACACATGACCTAGAACTAGCTGCTATTATCCATGCCTTGAAGATATGGCGACATTACCTATACGATGCTACCTTTGAGATCTTCACTGACCATAAGAGCTTAAAGTACCTGCTGACACAGAGAGACCTGAACCTACGACAGCGACGATGGATGGAGTATATGAAGGATTACGACTTCACCATCGCCTACCATCCTGGTAAGGAGAATGTCGTAGAAGATGCTTTGAGTCAGAAACAACTTAAGTGTGTAGCCATTTTATCCAGCCAGTGGTAGAGTTTGGAGGAGCTGGTGGAGTGGACTCCACAACCGCTAGAAGATCGAGTTCAATTGGCTAATATCCAGATTCAATCTGAATTGTTGAGTGAGATTATAGCAGCATAGTTAACCAGTGAAGAGCTGGATAAGATGAAAGGTTTAATTATGAATCCACATACTCATCTATCTGTGGGAGTAGATGAAGGAATCAGGTTTGAGAATCACATATGGGTTCCGGTAGATTCATCGATAAAAGAACATATCTTGCAAGAGGCTCATGGATCCAAATACACAGTACACCCGAGAACTACTAAGATGTTCAAGGACTTGTAGAGGTTTTTCTGGTGGCCAGGAATGAAGAAAGACATTACGACATGTGTGGCCAGCTATCTTATGTGCCAGATGGTGAAGGCTAAACACCAACGACCCAGTGGGCTTTTACAGTCGATAGAGATTCCAGAGTGGAAACGGGAGCAGATCACCATGGATTTTGTGGTGGGTCTACCCTGGACCAAGAAAGGTCATGATGCGATATGGGTTGTGGTAGATCGTCTTACCAAGTCAGCACACTTCCTTGCCTTAAAGATCACTGCTAAAGTGTCAGACCTAGCTGAGCTGTATATCCGAGAGATAGTGCGTTTGCATTGTGTACCCTGATCAATCATCTCTGATAGAGACCCAAAGTTTACTTCCAATTTGTGGAAGAAAGTTCAAGAGGAACTTGGTACCAAGTTGAAGTTTAGTACCGCTTATCACCCCCAAATGGATGGTCATTCAGAAAGGACAATCTAGACATTAGAAGATTTGTTGAGAGCTTGTGTGCTCGATTGGGGTGGTTCATGGGAGTAGTACTTACCTTTAGCTGAGTTTGCCTACAACAACAACAACTACCAAGCCAGTATCAGGATGCCTCCGTATGAAGCTTTATACGGGAGACCATGTCGGTCCCCACTTCACTGGGATGATGTGGGTGAGAGGACCCTATTGAGGTCAGATGAGCTCCAAGTGTATGCTGATAAAGTTGCTTTGATCAAGCAAAGACTGAAGAGAGCCCAGGATTGATAGAAGTCATATGCTGATGCAAAGCAGACGGACGTGCATTTCACTATGGGAGAGCATGTGTTTTTGAAAATCCGACCGCTCTGAGCTATAGATAAGAACAGAGGAAAGCTGAGTCCCCGATATGTGGGTCTATTTGAGGTGTTAGAATGGATTAGTGAAGTTGCATATCATTTGGCGTTACCCCCTTAGTATAGCATGATGCATGATGTTTTTCACGTGTCTAACCTGAAGCGATATGTGCAAGATCCAAGCCATGTGCTGCGCATTGAACCTATTGAGCTTCAAGGGAAGCTGACTTATCCCGAGACACCTTTGCGGATTCTAGATACCAAGGTGAAAGAGCTCACATGCAAGAATATAGAGATGGTAAAGGTTCTTTGGAGACACCATGGAGAGGATGAGGCCAAATGGGAGCTGAAGGAGGACATGGAGAAATCATACCCTGATTTGTTTGTTTGATTGTTTGAATTTTGAGGGCAAAATTCCTTTAAGGAGGGGAGGATGTTATAACCTCAACTTCCTAAGTATGTAATGAAAAGTGTAATTCTCTTTTAAAGAATAAATGAAATCTATTTCTTTGATTTGTGATGGATTTCGTGTGAAATGGCCTTGATTGATTGATAATGGGCTTTGTTGGCCATTGAGCCCAATTGAAAAGAAAAGAGAAATAAAAAGGAAAAGGATTTAATTAAATAAAAGGAGAATATGTGAAATAAAAATAGATAAGAGGATAAAGTCAAGTAAATATTCCCCAATATAGGAATTCGTGCCTTTAGGTTTTCTTGAGGTCCAAGGGACCCCAAAATAACAAGATATTGGCAAAGGGAAAAGAAATATTAATTAATTTTGGATTAATTAAAGGATAACTTGGGAGAGAAGGAAGCCTTCTCATCCATTGGAATTTGTTTCCCAAATTCGTAAATAGCTAGATAATGTCAAGATAAACTTTCACTTAAAATTTGAGATAAAAAGGAGCTATGGTTTAGGAGATATGAATTTCTCAAATTATCTCCAAAATATAGCATTAATTTTGCAAATAGGAATATGTATTTCCTTTTGATTGATCGTGAGCAAGGAGAATCGTTGGATCTTAATCTGACGCCTGGCACTCATCGTCTAAGTCCCACTGGGACTGGGACTCTACGAGTTATATAGGGATTTTCCCTCTCAGTTTTCTTACGATCCAGAGAGTGTAAAAGCCCGATGATGATTCCTTTAGACTCAGAGGAGGAAACCGAGGAAAACTAACCCTACTTTGTAGGGGATTGGCCACCTATTGGGAGAATCCCCAATCCGGAAGGGACCTGCCCTGACCCTATATATAGGGGAGGGTGAATGAGGGAACGAGCACACATATTTTCTACCCCAACCTCTGCGGCAGAACATAAGGAGTGATTTAGTGCCTCCAATTGTCCCTTTCACCCTGACCTACACCTCCGCCCCCTTGGCAAACCTCGCCAAAGTTCGATGAGTAGGAGGGAGTCACGGTGCATTCGTGGCAATCAATTGGACCCCTAGTCAAGTTCGACAGAGGGAGGCAGAGCTCCCTGACCCCTTGACGCACTCGTAGGTGGACGAGAGCAAGAAGTCAACTCCCAAGTTGACCACAGGAGTCGTTGTGCTCGGGCGCGAGGTAGAAGAAGACCTCATGGTCAATTACCAACTTGCTCCTCCGTGCCTTCAATACAGGTAAGGGAATTTTTGTCCTTCGCATTCTTTTGATCGCAAAAATTAGGCGCGCACATCCTTGGCCATTGGATCCAGAGTGGACTAGCGGACCACGCATCCAGCGATCCTCGTTTTTCTGAAAATTGCTAATAAATCAATAAAAAGGATTTTCTTTGCTGAAATTACATCTCTTGCTAGAAAACTTGGATGAGGAAAGTTAATACATGAAAGTTGATCAGAAAAATATGAGGGATACGTTAAAAATAGTTTAGGAACCCGAATTAGTAATTTTTTTGCAAAATTATATAATTTTGATGGAAAAAGTATTAATTTGTGGTTAGAAACCCTAATTCAAGATAAAGGATAAATTTATTCTTGCAAATAAGTTAATTCGAGCATGGTTAACTTGTCTAATGATAAAGATGGTTTTTAACCTATTTTGATGATGAAATTGCAAGGTTTAGGGTTTTAAACCTAATATGATGATTATTATGCTTAGAAACCCTGAATAAGAGAAATAGAAAAGAAAAGTACTTATAATATGAAATTATGGTTTCATGTTGTTAAAAGATGATATTAGAATCTTTTGTGAAAGAAAGATGAAATAATTAGGGTTTGTAAGTGATTTTATAAAATTAGGGTTTAAAGTAATAAAAATGAAGTGGAACCCTAATTATGCTCAAAACCCTAAAAAGGACTAATAACCCTAGGAAACAACTAGGATTAATAGATCATGATGACATGATTAATGATAGAAAAAAATTGGATGCCTTTTTCAGGATCAACTTGTGTGTGCTTGCTTGGCTTCTTGATTGGTTGAATTATTTCTGCATTCAAGTCATCTTGATAGGTATTTGGTTAATTATGGTTAATTGCATTAGTTTCCCGAAGGTTTTCCGGATGAATTGATCGTATTGATTGTAACCAACCAGTTTGGATGTTCATAAATGCAAATGATAAAGTCACTATGATTATCACAACTATAAATAAGTGTGTATTCTCACACCTACATGCCACCCTGATGGATGATGCAAAAAGGTCAAGCCCAGGAGGGAAGACCAATGGCCACTATGAGAGGTGACCCCAGACACCAAGCTCATGAATGAGAAGGTGGTCTATGTTGCATGACTAAAGGGCACCATGAGAAGTGATCCTAGGCACCAAGCTCGGGATTGAGAAGGTGGCCTTAAGTCAAACCCTAGAGAGGGTATTCTAGGGTTAGGGAAAAAGTGGTGGAGATTGACACATTGAAAACGTAAATTGACTTGTTAATTACCTTGGTTGTGATAATTAGTTTGTTAGCCATATTTGTGAACTTTTGGTTGTCCCCACATACCGACATATTCTTATATGCTGACCGTCATTTTTGTTTGTCAGCATTTTAGGTACAACCCCAAAATGAACAAACAGTAAAGTGACACATTGTGAAAATAAGAAATAAAGTGCAAGGAGGATTAGATAGAATAGATCCAAAGATGTGGATAGAAGTAGTTTTCCAAAGTTTTTAAAAGGTATGCAAAATTTTATTTTATACCAGATTTCAGTTTAGTTGGTAGAATTTCTTAATTATTATTGATTAAATTGCCAAACCTTTTATTCAATTTATTGGGATAACGACTCTGACCTCTTGGTCTCCCTTAATTGGGGGTTACTAGGAGGTGGTGTCATTACAATGAGTCTGGAAAATGGCAGTACTTTGTGGGTCTCTCCGATCTGATGATTTGACAAGGCGTGTAGGTGGCCTATTTATAGGCAATGCTCCACCGAATTAACTCCTCGACTACGGCGAGGTTTGGTTTTAGTCGAAGCCAGACCTTGGTCGAGGCTTCATTTCCTTCTTCTCCTCAGTCAAGGCCTAGTTAAGCCACCTTCTCAGTCGAACCGCGGTCTAAGGCTTGGTTGCGGCTTCATGCCGTGGGTGTGTGGGGCATCAGGCACCATGGGTGTGAGGGCCGTGGATGTAAGGGGTCGAGGTGATTCTAGGAGGCCTCAACCACAGTGGGGTGGCACCAATGGTCGAATGGGCCACGGTCGAGGTGTCGATTGTGACCTTGGCTCGATGTGACCCTAGAAACAAGGAAAAAGTGGGTAAGTGAGATACTTGGCATAAAGTACTAAAAATGGGAAAATATATAAAAGGTATGTTAGGGGAGGTATAAAATATATGCGAAAAGTGTATAAAATGAGGTGTTATCAAATCCCCCAAACTTAGAATCAAGCCTGTCCTCAGGATAAGTGTAGGCTCAAAAACATTGAGAGAAAGAGCAAATTTGTGTGACAAAATCTTTGCAAAACTTAACACTATTGAATTATCTCATTCTTGCATCAAGACTGTTGTGGTATGTTTACTCAACCCTAAAGTATCATTCATCCTCCTTTACAACCAGAGTTGCACAACTTTGACCTCTTTCCATTGAATTTGGTATAAAAGGTCTCTCCTTCTCAACGTATCACCCCTTCATGCATTAGGTTACCGGCCATACCAATACAACATCTCCATGAGGGGTAGCTTTCACACTCTTTCTTTATTTTCTATTGGCCTTATGCTAATGTGTTCTAGTAAGCTTCAGGCTTTAAGTGTTTTATTCCTTTCCTGAACTTTATCACCCACAACTGTCATAGGGACAGTGTTGCCCTTCGGGCTACTGACATACAATCAGGTGGTTGTGTGAGTTTTGTTCAGAATTGGATGTGGGTAAGTTTGTCTTTGAGCTTCCACTTACAGACATGGCATATATGCATTCATAAGTGCAGAAATACACCGGCCGTGTGGAAACTTTTGGCATCTTTTGGGCACAACTTTCATAGTAATTTTTTTTTCTTTTCTTTTGGCTTTTTATATCTCCTCTGTCTTGGGTTAGTGGGATTTATGCGGTCTTCTTGGGTGGCCAAGCCTCTTTTAGTCCTAAAGCGGGGATAGATGGACTCGAAAGAGGTAGTTGTTTCCTTCTCGATGGAGATGAGGATTTTCTGGTTGGAGCCATTAGGTTAGGGTGGTTGGTCAGGAGTACAACTTTGTGAAGTTCTCTAGCTTTCAAGGGTTTCATAAGCTTACAGTTGTTACACACACAATGTCTTTTTGTAAGAATGAGATAAAGTTGTATTACTATGCTTCTCATTTTACTTTTATATGCATTAGTTTCTTGTATTTTTCTCTCTATGAGACGGTAGAACTACAACCATTAGAAAGAAAATAGGCAAACTTCTAAGGTGGCTATACAAAATAGTGGCTTATAGTCAAATTTCTTTAAGCTAAAAGCAAGAACAGCTTAGCTAGAGCTAAAATATGTACAAGTAAAGTTTTTAAAAAAATTGAATGGTAAAATGGTGGCAAAATTGTACCTCTCTAGCACATTTATGACTCCTCCCCCAAACTTATCCTTCATCCCGGCCCGGGGTGTCAAAATTTGAGTGAGACGTATAAACATGCTCTCTTCATTCTGGTTTGTCGGTGTTGGAGGCCCACTTAGACTCAAGGAGCATGCTTGCGTACACTCCTCACAGTGGATGATATTGTTCATATTGCATCCCCTCCACTTTTGTATCCAGATTGGCTAGGGCCATCATCTAGGCTAAAGAGAAAAACCCACACTCATTTGACAGAGGCACCTGTAGAGGGCTCCTGTGGAAGAACTGTATCTTCTTGAAGTGTTTGCCTGTTGTGTGCTTGTACCCTTTGTCGTGGATTTTCAACATCTCAACAATCGCTTCAACACATGTGGCAGCCTTTTCTTCAGTTGGTGTCTTTGCAGTAGTCATGTTTGACTTTTTGTTTAGTGCAAAGGCTGCGTGTGAACTATTGTATAACACTGCAGTCCTTTTGATAACGTTGACTACTAGCAAAGTCCAATGATTTTCATGAAGGATAGGCAAAAAGATGTAGTCTAGGAGGGATGTCGCTAAACATTGTTGCAGGTGTTCGTTTTTGCCTGATCTCTTGTCTTTTAGAATGTCATCCACCAGCAGGAAGTATGCCATATATGCATTTGGCATGTTGTCGCCTATCAGAGCTTGGTAGGCTGACATCGTTGTTACACCCACATCCCACGATTACCACTAATCATGAGATTAGGGCATAAGTTGAGTATTTTACTTAATACAAATTTCACTCCCAACTTTTTTTTTCCTTTGTTTCAAACTCTTTGTTTTCTCACATTCAATCACATAATCAAACTTTCAAGAGAATTAAACTTTGATTAGTCTAATATGATCTCAACATTACTGATACACATACATACATTTATTCTATTTCTCACACTTTAATGTACATACGACATGATAATCATACACATTGTAACATACCAAAACTTTGGCATATTCTCTTTTTTACCATTTCCCAATATTTTTGTACCATTTCTATCCTTTTTGGCCTTGATGCTTAATTTGTGGAATTTATAGTGGTTTGGTAAACATTTGTTCTAATTATACCAATGGAAGGGTTTATGCACAAATACCTCAGTTAGATCTTATTTAAGGAACTAAAATGTAAAATCACCACTTTAGTAGAACAATGGTTTATTAATTTGTGCTAGAAGTGCAAGGCCCTAAACCTTGATTAATGTATTAAACAAGATTAATTACCATTATTAAGTGCTATAAACCTTAATATAACTTTTTGATGTGATTTGAAAACATAAAATGATCCTAAGTTTCAAATTTGGTTTGATTTGGATGTTGTTTGTGCAAGTTATGCAATTTTAGGTACATTCTGGACTTTTATGCAATTTACCCAATTGGAAGGTTTTCTTTGAAAATTATCACCTGAATTTTAATCCTTAGATATTCCCTTACCATTCTCGAGATTTTGAACCATGGGACATTGATGTACGGGTTTTGATTTGCTTATTACAAGCCTAGTTTACATTCGTTTTGTGCATTTATTAGTCAATTTGTTGATCATATGTGCATGAATCTTCATAATTGGCTTGAATACTCTTTGTGCATCAAACTATGCTTATTTCATCGTAATTATATTATTTTATATATTTCTTAGCTTGACAACTAGTCTCTATGCATTTTCAGGAACTTTCAACTAATTGAGGAGTCCGTGCAACCAACCACCTAGGTCGGTGCCACCGAGATGACATCAAAGACAAGGATGCAATCGACCAAAAGAGTCGATGGCACCGACCACACAGCTCGGTGCCACCGAGATAGCATCAGATAGGAAGGGAAAATTTTCATAGCAGCTCAGTGCCACCGACATTCTAGTCGATGGTACCGACCTAGCCAGGGACCGACCAGAGCCCAATACCGTCGGTGCCACCGACTCTATCGGAATTCAACAATCAAAATTGGCCGCCTAGATCCAACAGTCCACATTATGTGGTACTGTAGGTGACCTAGGACAAAAAGGGAGGATGGACAGACCTAAACAGGATCAGTTTTTGCACCGTACGATGACCAGAGAAGAGAGGGAGAGAGCACGGAGTCGAAGGATGACAACCAGACAATTCGAGCATCTCCAACAGACATTTCTACTGCCGAAAGACTGTATAATGCACATTTCTCGAGGAGGATCATCTAGATCATCGTCCTTCCAGGGGTAACATGAATCTCCTTCATGTTTCCCACATTTTTCTTCTCTCCTTCCATGTATTTTCAACTGAAAATCATGCGGGGCTAAACCCCTCTTTTCCTTAGGACACGGGAGTAGCCTGGGGAATCATTGTATTGACTATTTACATGATTTAGTATAAGTTTCTCTTTGTTCCTGGATATATAAGTGTGGATTTGAATGACTTATCGCTGCTTGATCACCATCGATAGGGTATTAGACCAATAATCACTCCGGAAGGGGGATTAACGGTTAGAAAATCATAACTTGTACACTTCCATACGCGTTCCTTGGAATAGGTGATGTATAGGTAGTGGAAAGAACCCAGAGTTTTCATTAATGCACCTAAACTAAGAATAAATTACCATAGACATGGAATTGGCTTAGATTTAGGTAGTGAATTGTATCGCGGGAGTGAGCAATTCGAGCTATAGGCTTTCTATCCAGGTTAGAAGTAGGAATTTATGTTAATTCGGTAGAGATAATATACAATGAGACCCCTTGGTGAAACTGGTAATTCTAAGGAATTCAACCACATTCAAATCAACCATTTTCATTTTCTCTTAATTTTCTTTTGCTTCGTTAAAACTCAATTCAACATTTTCAACCGGCTTAGCTGATCGTACTGTAGTTAGTAGTAGTCACTGAGACTACGTCTCCCTGAGTTCGACTCGGGCCTCACAAGGCCTATATTACTCGACGCGTACACTTGTGTTTTTATGCACGGTTTTGGCGTGTCAAGTTTTTGGCACCGTTGCAAGGGAGACGATGACGTCTCAACACTACGAGTGTTGTAGTCGGCCACTCTAGGCTACTTTTTAATTTTTGTGCAATTTAATTATAAAATAATAATAAAAAAAGATTTATTTCATATTCATATATTGAATTTTCTCTTTAGGGAACTTGGCTAACTATTTTCAATTTTTGAGGTACTAGTGTATGGTGACAATGAGAACCACAAACTACAGAGAAGCTACACCTGAGGTTCCACTTGATATTGAGGCTCCTATCCAAACAACTTCATTAGAAGGCATAGCAGTGTCACCCAGGCGACGAGCGATGGGGGACGGAAATCCAGGAGTAGAGAGGACCATCTGGGAGAGGATAAAGGCATCCTCTTCAGCTGCACAGACAAGGCCGATCAAAAAGCAACATGTGAATGTGGCTCAGTACAAGATTGATCTGGGTTTGATCACACTCATCAGGTCATAAGCGTTCTATGGGAATGCTCATGAAGATCCAGTGGCACATATTAACAATTTTGTGGAAATTAGTGACATGGTCAAAGTCGACAGGTTTCCTCAAACTGCCATCTATCTGAAGCTATTTCCATCATCGTTGGCTGACAAAGCAAAGGAATGGCTACACAATCTGCCAAAAGAGTCAATCGAGACATAGGATGAAATGGTCGAAGCATTCTTTGAAAGATATTTTCCTCTAGAGAAAACAAATGAGTTGATTAAGAATATCCACAACTTCAAGCAACATGCATCCAAATATTATTCTGAGGCGTGGGAGTGCTTTCAGATCATGCTCAAGAAGTTTCCGCACCATGGGATAGATTAAGAAAATCAAGTGAAGATGTTCTATTTTGGGCTGCGAAAAAGCAAACAGACTACTTTGGATAGTGTAGGCTCGGGGTTCTTTCTCAATAACCCACCCTCAACATGTCAGGATATTTTGAAGAACATGGTGAAGAATCAGACATGGGGTAATGAGAGATACATTCTAGAGTAGATCAAGAGCATAGGGGAATCCAAAGTCATCACATCCTTGAATGAAAAGCTAAACTTGATAGCAAAGAAGCTGCTGGAGAAGGATAATAATTCATCAGATGAAGAAGGCCAAGTGAAGTATGTGTGGCAACAAGGCTATAGGAACAATGACTACACATGGAGGAAGGATCCAAACAACTTCCTACAGGACCCCGATCAACAACATCAGTAAAGGAATAACCAGCAGCAGTGACCTGCGGCAGAGGAGACCACAAATAAAATTCTCAACTGCATAGTGAACCAAAATGAGTAACTCATAAACAATTTCCAGCGTGATCTCTAGAACCAAGGGGCCCAGATGAGGAGCTTTGAGACAACTGTCTCAACTAGCACCAGATGTGGCAGCTTTGAAAAAACCTTCTCGGTAGGGGTTTCCATGAAATACTGACACTCCAATGGGGAACCAGTAGGTCAAAGCCATACTACTGAGAAGTGGGAAGAAGACATTGACCCCACAGCCTGAGAAGACTGAGGTGATCAAGCCCATTGATAGTGAAGACTCAGTGGTAGAGAAGGAGCAAGAAGAACCTGAGGCAGGAAATGCAGGGGAGGAGCAAACTTAAGAAAGAGAGGTGGAAAAGAGGACGTCATATGTGCCACCACATCAGAGGACATAGACGGTACCGGTTCCATATCCTAATAGCTTGAAGGCAACAAAGATGGGTCAACAATTCAAGAAGTTTCTGGATATCTTTAGGAAGCTTTCTGTAAATATACCATTGATTGAAGCAATTGAAAAAATACCCTCATATGGGAAGTTTCTGAAAGATATCATCAACAAGAAAAGGAAGATCCCAGATTCTAAGGTGGTTGTACTAAGAGAACAAGTCAGTGCCTTCATCTTAGGAACGCTCCCACCAAAGAGGCAAGACCCCAGTTATTTCAACATCACATGTTACATCGGGAAGACAAAGTTTGGTGAGGCACTCTGTGATTCGGGGCCAAGCATCAACTTGATGCCCCTATCCACTTTCAAGAAGCTTGGCCTCAAAACATCAAGGAAGAGCAGTATGACGATTCACTTAGCAGACAACTCGGTAGTTTCACCATATGGCATTTGCGAGGATGTGCTTGTCAAGGTGGACCGGTTTGTTTTTCCTACAGATTTGTAGTGATGGAAATGCAAGTTGAACATGGCAACGAGCTTCTTCTAGGAAGGCCCTTCCAAGAAACAGCTAACATGATCTTGGAGATAGGAAGAGGTCACTTGACCATGGGAATTAAAGACGATAGGTTCGAGATAAAAATGCCAGATAATTCCAAGTCATCCAATGCTCAGGAGTAGTGCAATATGATGCAACACATGAATAACAATATTTCTTTATTCTTGGGAAAACCATTTTTGGACATTGTTCATGTTATGACAAAGGTGGATAGGGGGACACTTGTTGTGGACATCATGGAGAACACCAATGTACTCTCACTTGCCAAGGCGGTAGGATATCTGGATAACAGAGAAGAGGAAGCGAGTTTATCTACTGTGGATGATGACGCAGAGGAGTCCATACTATAGGTCCATCCGTAGCTTCCCCTAGAGGTGTGTTTAATGAACATGATGGATGATTGTGTTCGGGATCGGTCATTGGAGGAATGTGCATGGTTTCTGAAGGTTTTGCCATGTTATTATACAAGGTATTTTGAGGATTTAGGCCCACTACCACCGCCATTGGTTTCTTCACTTTTAAACCCACCGGAGTTAGAGCTCGAGGCACTACCGCCTCATCTGAAGTATGCTTTTCTAGCCGCAGAGGAGAAGCTACCAGTCATCATATCGACATCATTGAGTATATTAGAAGAAGAACAGTTGATCACTGTGTTAAAGAATCACCGAGGTGCTTTTGGGTGGTCTGTGGCCGACATCAAGGGGATTTCTCCCACCTTGTGTCAACACAAGATTCGGCTAGAAGAAGGAGCGAAGCCGGTCATTCAACCTCAACATCTCTTAAATCCAATTATGACGGAGGTGGAAGAAGGAGGTAATAAAGCTACTATCGATAGGTATAATCTATGCTATTTCAGATTCTTTGTGGGTTAGTCTGACGCAGGTAGTGCCTAAAAAGGGGGAATTACTATCACTACTAATTCATCTAATGAGAAAATCACCACTAGATTAGTGACCGGATGGCGAGTTTGCATTGACTATCACATGTTGAACACTACTACTCTTAAGGACCATTTTCCGTTACCGTTCATTGATCAGATTTTGGAACGACTCGCCGGTCATTCCCATTTCTATTTTCTCGATGGATATTTGGGCTACAATTAGATTTCTATCGAGCCTAAGGACCAGGAGAAGTCTACCTTCACCTACCCTTATGGAACCTTTGCATACCGCCGCATGCCTTTCGGGTTATGCAATGCACCCATGACTTTTCAAAGGTGTATGTTGGCAATTTTTTTGGATATGGTAGAAAGATGTCTCGATGTTTTTATGGATGATTTTTTAGTTTATGGGACACCTTTTGATGATTGCTTGAAAATTTTGGACAAGGTCTTACAGAGATGTGAAGACACTCATCTAGTGCTTAATTGGGAAAAATGTCACATGATGGTTAGCGAGGGCATAGTGTTAGGCCACAAGGTGTCTAGCAAGGGATTGGAGGTAGATCTAGTTAAAATAGAAGTGATCTCAAAACTCCCTCCACCAACATAGGTGAAGGTAGTTAGGAGCTTTCTAGGCCACGCTGGGTTTTATTGCCGATTTATTAAAGATTTTTCAAAAATTGCTAAACCACTGTCTGAGCTTTTGGAAAAGGATGTCGAATTCAATTTTGATGAGAGGTGTTTAAAGGCTTTTGAGATGTTGAAGGAAAAACTCATATCCGCACCGGTTGTGTAGGCTCCAGATTGGATCCAACTGTTTGAGCTGATGTGTTGGGACAACACCTAGACAAGGTTCCTATGGTCATATACTATGCATCTAAAACACTTAACGATGCAAAACTTAATTACACCACAACTGAAAAAGAATTACTAGTTGTTGTCTTTGCTTTTGAAAAATTTAGGCAATATCCTGTGGGAGTAAAAGTGGTGGTGTGGACAGACCATGCAACTATTAAGTACTTACTATAGAAGAAGGATGCTAAACCAAGATTGATTCGATGGATTCTTTTATTGCAGGAGTTTGATATTGAGGTCAAGGATAAAGCAGGGGTAGAGAATGTGGTGGCTGATCACCTATCTCAATTGGAGAGGGTAGATGAGAAGGACATGAATATAACCATTCTAGAGACCTTCCCTGATGAGCAGTTGTTCACCCTTAAGCAAAAAGATCCTTGGTTTGATAATATTGTGAATTATTTAGCTTGTAAGGAATTGCCTGTAGATTGGGGTTATTAAGAAAAGAAAATATTTTTTCATTCTTTGCGCTATTACTTTTGGGATGGAATTTTAAGGAGATGTGTACCTAAAGGTGAGTATTAGAGTGTGTTAAAGCATTGCTATACACTACCTATAGGTGGACACCATGCTAGTTCTAGGACAGCCACAAAGGTGTTGGAGAGCAGATTGTATTGGCCGACCCTTTCCAAAGATCCATACAACTTTGTGTGTAGGTGTGATGCATGTCAGCGGTCAGGTAACATATCAAAGAGGAAGGGGATGCCTTTGAATGTGTTTCAATAAGTAGCAGTTTTTTATTTGTGGGGTATTGATTTCATGGGACTCTTTGTGTCCTATAACTCCAACCTTTACATATTGTTGGCTGTAGATTATGTGTCAAAATGGGTGGAAGCAATTCCAACCCGAACCAATGATGCAAATGTCATATGAAAATTTGTTAAGGATCACATTTTTTGTAGGTTTGGAGTGCCAAGGATGATCATAAGTGATGGAGGAAGTCATTTCACTAATCAGAAATTTGGGGCACTTTTAACCAAGTATGGAGTGACGCACCGTGTGGGTACACCATATCACCAACAAACACAAGGACAAGTAGATGTTTCCAATCGTGAGATTAAAAAGATCCTTGAAAAGGTGGTGTCATCTAGTAGAAAAAATTGGAGTGATTTGTTAGTTGATGCGCTATGGGCCTATAGGACATCCCACAAGACACCCATAGGAACCACATCCTTTAGGTTAATCAATGGCCGAGCATGTCATATTCCTGTGGCATTAGAACATAAGGCTCATTGGGCGTTGAGAAGGCTCAATTTTGATCTTGATGAAGTAGGAAAGACAAGGATGTTAGAGTTGAATGAGTTTGATGAAATTCGGATGAATGCTTATGAGAACTCAAGATTGTACAAGGAAAGAACTAAGCAAATTCATGACCGCCATATAGCTAGGAGAGTATTTTTACTGGGAGAGAGTGTGTTTCTCTTTAGCTCAAGATTGAAATTGCACCCTGAGAAATTGAGATCTAGGTGGAGTGGACCATTCGTCATAGAAGAGGTGTTTCCACATGGAGCAGTTAGGATAAAAGAGGGAGAGAGATCCTTCTTGGTCAATGGTCAAAGATTGAAACATTATTTTGGAGAAAATTTTGTGAGGAAGGTGGATGAGGTTAAACTTATTGCTCTTAATTAATCTCAACAATGGAGTTATCTAGCCTAGGACGTTAAACAAGGGAACTTGTTGGGAGGCAACCCAACCATTAGGATGTTTGTTTCTTTCATTTCCATTAAGTTGTTTTATTAGTACTTAGTCTTTGAAAATTTTATGTAAAAATGATGCCATGATTCATTTGTTGAGTGTGCAATCTGTGGCTAAGTCGGTGCCACCGACATCCATGTCGATGGCACTGAGACAGGGTCAGAGAGATGGGCATTGCGGTTGATAAAAGTCAGTGCCACCGACATCTATGTCGGTGCCACTGACATCTCTGAAGAAAGTGCAGAACTCAAATGTGGTTAACTGATGAGCCGTCGGTACCATCGACACCCAAGTCGGTGGCACTGACTCGGCATGAGTTCCCAGGCTCGGTGGGTGCATCGATGCACTGGCTGAAGAAAGAAAAAGGGTTCGATCATCATGTCAGTACCACTGACCACATCATCGGTGCCACTGACCATAGGAAACACCGATTCGTGGACAACACTGATCGATGACTCAGATGCACCCACGTGGACTATCTGAAGATTCGATCCTGCCCAAAAGTCGATGCCACTGACACCCAGTCGGTGCCATCGACTCGTCAACAATCCAGAAAAGGAAGGTCGCGCACCGACAATCGTCGATGCACTGAGCGCCTGGATTTGGTCCTAGAAGTTAGTGCCACTGACTCATCAGCAATCTGGAAAAGGAAGACTGTGCACCGACAGTCGTCGATGCACTGAGTGCCTGGATTTGGTCCTAGAAGTCGGTGCCACCCACTTCATGTTGGTGCCACCGACTCTGTCGCAGTAAGTTGGCGCCAACCCTATGAAAGGGAGGGTATAGTTTGTTTTCTTTCTCACAACTTTAAGAACAATGACTCCCACAAGCACGAGCGGCTACTCCGAGCATGTAGAGGCTTCATCGGGCTCTTCCTTTCTTATTCTTCTTCCCCACTCAATCCATCATCATGGCCAGACAAGGAGGACCCCCTGGCGCTCTTATGCCACGACCACGCCTCAGCCACCCCTCGACGAAGGTGAGGAAGGTCTATGAAGAGCTTGCAAAGCGGCCGTTTGCACCTACGCGATACGATGATCTTCAACTACTGGAGGATATAGGCTTCTCCGACAACATGGTGTCTGTCCTCGAGTGACATGAGTCTGATCGAATATCTATGAATCCAATCTTTGGCGGGTGGCCAACATACAAAGAAATCGTCATCGAGTTCATGGCATCCTTGGAGATATTGGTCACCCCCAATCAAGCACGCCCATCAAGCAGTGAGTGGAGAGAAGGAAAGGTGGATTTTCTCCTTTACAACACCAACTACTCCCTTACTCTCTGCGCCTTCAATGCTATTTACGGGTGGCCACACGTGCCCTGTTGTCATCCTGAGAACATCAATTTGTACGCCATCTGGAAGGACTTTGTGACAACACCGGAGGGTAAAAAGCTGAACTTCCACCATAGTTCTTTGGCAGACTTCGAGCATCCCTTTGTTCATGTGCTTCATCAGATGCTGACCAACACATTATTCACAAAGTCAATCCAAGCGCAAGCAAAGGCACATGTATTGGACTTGTATTTTCTGTATCAACTTATGGAGGGAGAGCCAGTCAATTGGGGATCATTCTTTCTCCAACACATTATTGCGGTAAGGTGCAATATCAGGCGGGCTATGCCCATTCTCTTTGGGGGACTTATCACCCCCATTGCTCTTCACTTGGGCCTTGATCTCTCTACTCTGGAGCCAGTCAACTCCAGGCTATGCATCGACCGCCTTCATTTCAAGCAGTCCGACCTCATCACTGTAGACAACGATGCCATCTACGCCACATGCTCGGTCGATGATACTTTCTACAAGTGTCGACTTCTTGATCCCATCTTCAACATCAGGGGAGTCAGGCACTATAAATGGCCATATCTGGGCGATGATGACAATGCTGGACAACAAGAAGCTCAGGTTGAGGAGGAAGACGTAGGAAGCGACGACGTGGAGGAAGTGGAGCCCACCATTCCTGTGAGACATAGAGTGGGTCCACGGAAGCATCATTGCCATTACGTGGCCTCATCATCTTCTACCCCGCCGCCCTCTCAAGAATGAGAGGATGCTTACTCTATGGCAAGTATGTATACTATGCTGCAAGACATCCAGACGCATCAACAACAACAAACCCAATCCCTATCTAGCATTCAGGACGTGCAAGGTCAGCTGTATAGCAACCAGCAGGCGATCTATGAAAATGAATGCCTTCTCTTGGCCAACCAAGAGAATATGCATCAGGGTCTACAACATATGGAGAATTATCAACAACCTTTCTTTGATCATTACTGGATCCAGGGGTATTTTGGAGGTTACCTGATGCCGCTGGACATGCCCCCATCTGATCCTACCTTTCAGGGGATGTTTCCTCCCCAGGACCCCACACAACCACCGCCACCACCATTTTGAGTCAGGTATCACTGTTCCACTCCTTAAGTTGGGATATTTACTATAAGTACATAGTCATATTCAAACTTGGGGGGGTGCTGGAATAGTTTCTATCTTAGTTTTTATTTTCTTTTATTTGAGCTTTTTGTCTGTTTTATTTTGAGTAGTTTTTCTTGTTAGTTTTTCTGCTATGTAGGATCCACAATCTATCTAGTGTAATATGTGGAGAATTAAATGCATTGTTTCAGTTGAGAATATCAATCTCTGGGTTGGGTGCTTTATAAAAAAAAATTATGTATGAGCTTATCTTGCAAGTAATTGAGTCATATAACTGAGGAAGTGCCTGAGTAAGTCAGCTTTAGGATATTAGAGCATAAATGACCATCTAATTTGTCTAAGAAAGTGATCGACAAGGATTGTTGAGCCTAAACTGATCAAACACTAATGTGACCTTAAATTAAAAATTCAAGAAAGAAACCCCTCGATTACCCTATACACAGGTCATTAGAGAGGGACATATGATTTTTTCTGTAGGTTCTATCTCTTGGCCGTGTGATCTCACCCACCGCATACCTTTGACTCACATTCCATCATAAGAGGATTGAGCACATGTTGTCATTCTTTCTCTTGATTGAATTTACATTGCATAATAGATTGTGCATAATAGTTGTTTATTTTTGTCTGCATTAGTGCATAAAAAATATATAGAAAATCATACATGCACAACAAAATCATGGTGCATGTCATTTAGTTGCATAATACCTTTGTTCATATAGTTTCATAAGCATTACATTTCTTCTTGCATAAAATCTTGTCTAACTTATTCTCTTTTAATAAAAAGGTAGTGATTGTGCCCGTTCTTTGAAAGAAAAAAAGCACTTACAAAAATTAAAGGTGTAGTGCAATTAGAAGCCCAAAGAAATTTTATCGTGATTGAAAGGGGCTTAAATGAAAAAAAGAAAAAAAAATATGAATATTTCTGAAAGTTCAAAGGCACAATTCTACCCAATTATAAAGAAAAGTTAGCACATGATGTATTTTTATAGATATTTTGTCTTATCTTGAGATGAAATAATAGTTGCATGCATCATTCCACCACAATGATTAGGCATTAGGAGAATTCTAAAAATCACATCATCATAGGTTCATCATGATTTTTGATTGCATGAACAATTTTATGTGCTCATGAGTCTTCTGCAACCACCTATTTCAACCACCCGTTGCTCTTATTGGTGGGCCACTCAAATGATTGTCTCCTCATTCATTATTCTATCAGGAGAACTGCTTCTATGTAGATGGTAAGTAGAGAAAGAGAAACGTAGATAGGTGATCACACGATGCATCAAGTATGAACCAAATGATTTTATCATATTAACTACTTTAACTGATAATGTCTCATTGATTGTGGGGTGGACATCTTGGATAGAGATTTTTGGTCGCATATAGGGTAGTTAGTGTTCATTGGTCAGTAAAGGCCGGAAGGAGGACCAAAAGGTGGAGACTTTTTAGATGTACCTTATGCATTTTGTCCTCTAGATGACTTATCTCAATCAGATCCAAAGGTATTGTCACTTGAGGACGAGAAAGATTTAGCTTAGGGGAGTTTAATGTATGGGTTTTGAGTCTCTTATTACAGGCCTAGTTTACATTCATTTTGTGCATTTGTTAGTCAATTTGTTGATCATATGTGCATGAATCTTGATAATTGGCTTGTATACTCTTTGTGCATCAAACTATGTTTATTTCATCGTAATTATATTATTTTATATATTTCTCACCTTAATACCTGGTCTCTGTGCATTTTTAGGAACTTTCAAATAATTGAGGAGTCAGTGCCGCTGACCACCCAGGTCGGTGCTACCGAGATGACATCAGAGACAAGGCTACAATCGACTAAAAGAGTTGATGGCACTGACCACACAGCTCAGTGCCACCGAGATAGCATCAGAGAGGAAGGGAAAAATTTCGTAGCAGATCAGTGCTACCGACATTCCAGTCGATGGTACCGACCCAGCCAGGGACTGACCAGAGCCCGATACCGTCAGTGCCACCGACTCTATCGGAATTCAGCAATCTAAATCGGCCGCCCAGATCCAACTATCCACACTATGTGGTACCATAAGCGACCTAGGACAAAAAGGGAGGACGACCAGACCTAAACGGGATCAGTTTTTGCACCGCACGACGACCAGAGAAGAGAGGGAGAGAGCACGGAGTCGAAGGATGACAACCGGACAATTCGAGCATCTCCAACAGACATTTCTACTGCCGAAAGACTGTATAATGCACATTTCTCGAGGAGGATCATCTGGAGCATCATCTTTCTGAGGTTACACGAATCTCCTTCATGTTTCCCATGTTTTTCTTCTTTCTTTCCATGTATTTTCAACTGAAAATTCTGCGGGGCAAAACCCCTCTTTTCCTTATGACCCAAGAGTAGTCTGGGGAATCGTTGTATTAACTATTTACATGATTTAGTATAAGTTTCTCTTTATTCTTGGATATATAAGTGTGGATTTGAATGACTTATCGCACTTGATCACCATCGATAGGGTATTATACCAATAATCACTCTGGAAGGGGGATTAACGGTTAGAAAATCATAACTTGTATACTTCCCAACATGTTCCTTGGAATAGGTGACGTATGGGTAGTGGAAAGAACCCAAAATTTTCATTAATACACCTAAACTAAAAATAAATTACCATAAACATGGAATTGGCTTAGATTTAGGTAGTGAATTGTATCGTGGGAGCAAGTAATTCGAGCTACAAGCTTTCTATCTAGGTTAGAAGTAGGAATTTATGTTAATTCGGTAGAGATAATATACAACGAGACCCTGTGGTGAAACTGGTAATTCTTAGGAATTCAACCACATTTTAATCAACCATTTTCATTTTATCTTACTTTTCTTTTGCTTCGTTAAAACTCAATTCAACATTTTCAACCGGCTTAGCTGATCGTACTGTAGTTAGTAGTAGTCACTCAGACTACGTCTCCCTGAGTTCGACTCAGGCCTCACAAGGACTATATTACTCGATGTGTACACTTGTGTTTTTACGCACGGCTTTGGCATGTCAGGCACCTAGTTGCACCTTGGTTTGAAGGTGTTACTTACCAAGGGCATTATAGGGATTACCCTCTATATAAATGAGCTTATCTTTAAAAGCTATCAACCAATGGGGTTATTTCTTTGTTTGAAAGATGGTGGGGATGGCCTAGAAGGCTCCAACGGCTCTTAGGACTGACCTTTGATATACAAGAAGAGTCCACGAGCTATCCTCTTGCATGACCATGAATCCCTAGCCTAAGGACACATGGAAAGTCCCATAGACACCTCATACTTGCCCCCTTCTTTATAAAGGCATGCCTACCCCTTCCCACCTCCCAATCCAAGAAGCAATCCTCTCCTTCTCTTTCCCACAGCTTAGAACATCGTCCCTTCTATGTTTGGCCACGAAGTTGCTATCCTAAGGTAAAATAGGGTGCCTACCTTGGTGAAGAAGGCTCCTAGGGCTCCAAATTTCTCTATTTAGGATTTCTTAAGCTCCTCCTTGGTGATTTTGACCAAAACTAGTAAGAATCCTCCTTTCCTTCCCTATTTTCATGCTATTAGTATTCCTCCTACCTTCTTCTAGGTCCAAAACATGACCTTCCATGGTAAAACTCCACCTAGAACCCTAAAACATCTCATCTCCATGCTCTTTTGCTAGGGTTTGCACATCTAAAGTGGAGAAGGTGATCTTTGCTCAAGAAAGGAGCTTGTATTGGAGCAACCAGACCTTCTAATCTCAGGATCCTTTCTGTTTGTACCTTCTTACCTTCCTAGAGGTAAGGTTTGTTAGCCCCATTCTCATATATTGCTTAGTACATTATTAAAACACATGATTCTATGTTTAAAATCGATGATTTCCATCTCTTTTTACCATGTTCTTCTAGGGTTTTGGTTTCTTGCTATTTTACCTTCTCTAGAAGCTCTAGTTTGGTTACCTATGAAACTTCAAACCTGATCTTGGGTCAAATGGTATTTTCTCCCTCTCCCTCTCTCTTCAATTATCTCGATCAGTTTGATGATGTGGCAATTTCCTATTGGTCAATATTGAAAAATTCATATCTTCTAATCCGCTTATCCAAATTTGACAAATAAATATGTTTTGGAATTGGAAAATTAATCTCTATCTAATAAAAATATTTTCAAGGTCTTATTTCATGGTTTGAAGAAGGGTGATTTTTTGTAAAATGAATTATGCATAAATCTATAAAAATTACATCTTAATCATCATAACTCCAAAATTAACATAAAAATATGTTTTCTTCATCAGGAGAACCTAATAAGTTCATTGGTGATTTTTTCAAAATATAAATATGAGTTTTGCTAAAAGTTCTGAAATTAGGGTTTCTATACATTAATGTGCACTATGTATTCTAATACATGTTAATATATTGAAAATAGGCAAAGTGGAACTTGGACTCAATTAAAGTGATGAAAGTTAGTAATTGATATCAATAAGAGAGGTATGTGCAATCCCTATTTATGTATGTGAATTCCTTACACCCTATGTTGGGATAATTTCAGCCAAACCCTATATTTCCCTAATGAGGCTTAAATGAACCCTAAATCTTCTATATTTGAATCCTAATGTTGTTCATGCGTCAAATCAGATTATGATTTCTTCTTGTTTGGGTCTTATACCCCACTGCCATGCTTATTGAATATTATGACTACTCTTTCCATGATTACTTTTTTAGCATGTAGATTTATGTTCTATTTAATTAAAAGTAGCGGTACTTATGTACAACCACCCACAGAGGGCATGTATTCAATCACCCTAGGGAAAGTTTATATTCTTCCCTATATAATTGTGTAGGTGACTAGGAATGTCTTATTCTCCCCTCACCTATAGGTTAGAGGTCCGGTAGGTGCCTCAACCCTACTTAGTTAGATAGACATAATTATCTTAAATGCAAATCCTTTTTGATATAATTGTTAATGGCAAGTTTCTTTTGAATATAGCCTCATACTCTTGTTCTGTTCATCTTATGATGAAATCTTAGCCTTTACTTTCATGTTATTTCCTTATCTTTTGTTCTTGTTCATTATTTGACACATATCTTGTATTTCTCTCTCTTGCTGGATGATTTCCCAACCACCCATGTTTAGATCGAGGTTTTGAACATGACCAAGGAGAACATAGCTTCCAACATGGACCTAGCTCTTGGAGATGTTGCTTGGATACAGATTTGAAGTAGTTTATACTTCCCTCTACTTAGATCCTTATGTTGTATCATAAATGTAAACCCTTATGGGAGATTATGATATACTTTTGTAATTTTTTGTGAAAATTGAATATAGTCAACATTTTGTTCCACTGCTATACTTTGGTCTTTTGCATACCATTATAATAAATTTGAAAATGTTACACCTATTCTAGAATACCTTTGAAAGTGTTTGGAATGGATGTTAATTCTTTCAAAAAAAATTAGTAGGGAGTAGATCCCACTCCTTACAACATGGTATCAGAACCCATGGTAGTCAGAATCTGACTATTTCAATTTTGTCTCCCTCATTAGAATCCTTGCCTTAACTTTAAGTGACATGTTTTCCCTAGAGTTGATCAATAGATGATGAAGGGTTGATTTAGGATCCTATAGTTTCACATTAAAATAATGACGAATAGATTCCTAAAATACTTACAACTAAACGATGCATAAGTAACCATAGTAACTTGGGGTTGTTTAGCTTGGCCTTTTGGCAGTTACTAGGATATGAAGTTGAAAGCAAAGGTGCCTAGAAAGGATCAGGGTTTGGGGGATGGCAAGATTTTCCTCCGCACCACTAGCTTGGTTTATGAGGACTCCCAAATCCATATGATATCGGCCTAGCCTGATCTGATATGAATTGTTCGAAATAGCATGCTTTTAGGCAATAGTAGCCTTAGACATATATATGATTTATCTTTAGGGACCCTAATATGTTGAACTAGCCTTTCAGATGTAATGACCTATTTGAGGATGGATACCCAATATAGTTCCCTTGTGACCCATAAAACCACATGTTTGGATAGTTATCCCTAGAACCTAGACTTTGAAGTTTGGTGTTTAGTAAGCAATCAGAGTGTGCAGTGAAGTGTGATGGATCTTGTATATGGTTTAGTTAGTCTCACCCTTTTACCTCTGGATTAGTTTGGCTTGGTAGGCCAAACCTTTTAAGGAGTGGAGACTAGTTGGTTTGATGATGTTTGGGTAGTTAGATTTTGAGGATGAAATCCTTTCCAAGGGGATGGATTCATGTAACATACTAAAATCTAGCTACTCTAACTTTAGAAACCCTAACTCCCTAATTTGGAAGTTAGTGTGCTTGAATCCTTAGTTTTGACCAAACAAGTTATAGTTGTAACCACATGTTTCTTGATATCCAAAATAACATATAACGATCATCTAATGAATAGTTCATATGTTTGAACCCTAATGAATATCTAATGCACATAATAAGAGTAACTCACATTTTAATATTAATAGTGGATAAGCATGATGTTGACCATGTCATAAACCAATAAACCTTAATGATATGATGGGCAAGATAATTATAGTCTAACCTTGGATTTAATGCATCCTAAGAAGGTATAGGTGAAGAATAATTATCATGTTAACCTAAACCCTAAGTTGTAATCATATAACCTTAACCTATACATCCTTTATGACATTCATGATACATTGGTGTCACTAGGTGTCATAATCAGATAACATACTTTAATACACATAAATCATACATTAATCAGGTCATCAATATGAAATGCATATCACCTTGTTCTCTAATACACACCTAATTAATCACCTAATGACTTAGTATGTGAATCAAATCATTAATGTGTAATATGTACCACCTTGATCACTAAAATAAATATAATGACTTCAATATGGATAAGTAGTAATTGATTTACATAAAAGTGCATAATCAGTCATAAGAACTAAATAAATATGAGAAAATGATTAATGATGACATTAATGTGAATAAGAAAGTTAATGTGACAATGTTAAACATAGATATAATTGATTAATGTGACATTATTTGGATTATTTGTAACAAGTTGGATAAAATGTCTTAATTCATGCAAAACAATTTGTTATAATTCAATATGTTAATAACAGAGACTAAATCCAATTATTAAGAATAATAATTAAGTATATTGATAATTGAGTAAACTCTAATTACGCTAAAACTCATAATGAGGTAAATAAGAAATATATATAGTTTCAAGCATAATAATGAAATATAACTCTTTTGAAAACAAAGTAAATATGGCATGACACAATTAAAAGAATGATAATGATAATGTGATATCCTAATGAATATAATTCTAATAAAAAAAAATTAAAAAGAAATCATAAAATTGGAACCTTTAGGTGATCCATGAGAACTTGACCTATGTGGAGTTGTGCTCAAGATTCTGAACTCCCAAGTTAAGCAGTTGAAAAATAAGGAGTTTAAGTTGGTAAAATTTTTTGTGGAAGTTTAATGTATTCAAATTGGGAGTTTAGTGGTGATATTTTGCATTCTCAACCTTCTCACTTTGCTTTATATTTCGAGGATGAAATCCTCTTTAAGGCGTGGAGTGTTGTAACATACTGAAACTTTAACATATTCTCTTTTTGACCATTTCCCAATATTTTCATATCATTTCTATCCTTTTTGGCCTTGATGCTTAATTTGTGGAATTTATAGTGGTTTGGTGAACATTTGTTCAATAATTATACCAATGGAAGGGTTTATGCACAAATACCTCAGTGAAATCTTATTCAAAGATCTAAAATGTAAAATCACCACTTTAGTAGAACAATGGTTTATTAATTTGTGTTATAAGTGCAAGACCCTAAACCTTGATTAATGTATTAAACAAGATTAATTACCATAATTAAGTGATATAAACCTTAATCTAACTTTTTTATGTGATTTTAAAACATAAAATGAGCCTAAATTTCAAATTTGGTTTGATTTGGATGTTGTTTGTGCAAGTTATGCAATTTTAGGTACATTCTGGACTTTTATGCAATGTACCCAATTGGGAGGTTTTCTTTGCACATTATCACCTAAATTTTAATCTTTAGATATTCCCTTACCATTCTAGAGATTTTGAACCATGGGGCACCTATTTTCACCTTGGTTTGAAGGTGTTACTTACCAAGGGAATTATAGGGATTACCCTCTTTATGAATGAGCTTATCTTTAAAAGCTATTAACCAATGGGGTTATTTCTTTGTTTGAAGGATGGTGGGGATGGCCTAGAAGGATCCAGGGGCTCTTAGTACCGACCTTTGATATACAACAAGAGTCCATGAGTTGTCCTCTTGCATGGCCATGAATCCCTAGCCTAAGGACACATGGAAAGTCCCATAGAAACCTCATACTTGCCCCCTTCTTTATAAAGCCATGCCTACCCCTTCCCACCTCCCAATCCAAGAAGCAATACTCTCCTTCTCTTTACCAAATCTTAGAGCATCATCTCTTCTATGTTTGGCCACGAAGTTGCTATCCCAAGGTAAAATAGGGTTCCTACCTTGGTGAAGAAGGCTCTTAGGGTTCCAAATTTCCCTATTTAGGATTTCTTAAGTTCCTCCTTGGTGATTTTGACCAAAACTAGTAAGAATCATCCTTTCCTTCCCTATTTTCATGATATTAGTATTCCTCCCACCTTCTTCCAAGTTGGAACCATGACCTTCCATGGTAAAACTCCACCTAGAACCCTAAAACATCTCATCTCCATGCTCTTTTGCTAGGGTTTGCACCTCTAAAGTGGAGAAGGTGATCTTTGCTCAAGAAAGGAGCTTGTCTTGGAGAAACCAGACCTTCTAATCTTGGGATCCTTGCTATTTGTACCTTCTTACCTTCCTAGAGGCAAGTTTTGTTAACCCCCTTCTCATATATTGCTTAGTACATGCTTAAAACGCATGCTTCTATGTTTAAAATCGATGATTTCCATCTCTTTTTACCATGTTCTTCTAGGGTATTGGTTTTGATACTCGTCGTTTTGCAATATCAATCACTAAGATGGTTAATCCTAGAGTTTAAACCTTTTTTACTTCCGGTTTTAAGGGTAGTATAGAAGGGTCGATCCCACAGGACAACTAATTAGAGATTGTTCTTAGAACCCCAAGATTTGAAGAACTTTTATTAATTGTTTTTGGTATTTTTATTTTTAAAGCAGAAAGTAAATTCTAGTTGGGGGTTTGAATGATTACACTAATTCAAGAAGGAAAGCATTTAACAAGAATTAACATGCACACGGGAAAAATAAAAAGATTGTTAACTCAAGAAAACTAAATGAATGAAAGACTAAGAATTAAAGGAAATGAAGATGCGGTGTTTAAAACAAGAGATGAAAATCGAGGCTCGTAGGGGTTTTCACCACCTTAGCCTGGGTGATAAAAACTAAATCTTAAACGACAATTCGATGAAGGCTTCGAATTAAAAACTCACAAAAGAGAAACTCCACAAGAGCCCATTGGTCCTGGTGCTCATGCTTCCTAGTTTATCAACCTAAAAGACGAGAATCCACGGTCATATCAAAACGTCTATGTAATCGATTTTATTGTTCTAAATCTGGATTTCCATGGTCACATCCATCCGAATTAACATGCGATCCAAAGATCAACTATTCAATTAAAATCGATTACCATCTAGTCGTTTAAGAAGAAGTCGTTAAAACCATGGCTAAGGGGTTATTTCTCTTGCCCCGATAAGAGACTACTCACACATAGAGAAATGGGAGTCGGAGGAAGAAAGAATTGAAGCCATAGTCTACCCAGAAATCAGGAAATTAATCCTTATGCTAGAGACGATGAAATGGCTTAACTCTTTGTTCCTTGCTCCAGAATAAAGCGTGGATGAAAGCAGAGCAAGACTAAAGTGGGAAGAAGAGACAAGAACGAGTTGCTTGAATTTAAAACTACTTTATTGTATAAAATGAAAATGATTACAAGCCTAATTGCTGCATAATCCCAAGATACAAGAAAATCTAAGATGATCCTTGGGAGGAGGAAGTGCCCTTCCTTTTATAGGAGAAGGAGGGGTAGGCTATCTAAAAAAAGAGGGGGAAAAAGAGAGGGAGCCATCCTTTTGAATTTTCAGATCTAGTCAACAAACTCTTGATTGTCTTTCTTTAATGCAGATTTTCGCAGCAGCAATTTCGAGCAAATTTCTGTTGTCCAAAGAATTTAAAGTGCGTCCGAAAATATGATTTTCCTGTAGGCCTTTGAATTCTCTTTCCAAATCATATTTGAACATTAAATTCCGCCTTAGGATGTGAGAGTTATGCTAATTTTGGTGCAAGATATGCATTTAAGTCAGCATTGCGGGAAACTGAATTGCCTCCTATCTTCATCTCTTCTTTTCTCAATTTAATTACTTAGATAATTCCTGAAAATTAGGAAAAATATCATAAGAATTCAGTAAAAATATATCAAGAAGATGAAAGTGCTATTTATTTTTGAATTAGCTAAAATTAACAAAAAAGTCCTAATTACTTATTCTAAATGAAGTAAAAATAAGAGATGAATATGCATTCATCAAAATACCCCAAACTTAAACTTTGCTCGTCCCGAGCAACATTAATATCAATAAATACTTTCAAGACATACTTTTCAACCTATCATCCTCACTCTCCTAACAATCACTGGATTCCTTCCACCAAAATATGGCCAAGCGACCCTGACTTTCTGAATTCACAAAAAGTGACTTTTATATTTCCTACTTTACAAACTTGCATTTATTCAAGACCTGCAATAAAACAGATTTTCATTTCACCTTTGCATTTGGTACTCCATTTTTTTTAAAGTTTTACACAAGAACAGGGCTGATTTGGATAGTTGGGGTTTTTCACAAATGATCATATCAAGGCCGACTAGATATGGGCCAATTGTACTATGAAAAGAAAGAAAGAAAAAACTACATGCAAAATGTAAAAGAAAAGATACTAAAAGGGGAAGAAAAAGGGGTAGAAAGTACCACCCATCCCCACCCCGAACTTAAGACTTTGCTCGTCCCGAGCAAAAATCAAAATCCGAGATGGGGGAAAAGAATAGCGAGGATTTCTAGGTGGCCCAGGTAGCTCAAAAAATGTCCAGCTGAAGGGGATGTGTATGAGGGCTGGGACCTTTATATGAGGAGCTTCATAATGTACCCTATGATAGGGTAATTGTAGAAGCTCAGTGGGGTGCTCATATTTTCTTTCACCTCGCATTCCCTCCAATAATATCCATAGATCTTCCTTCGATAGCAAGGGAAGTGTTGGAGATGGATGTGGATAAGGGGAGGTTGGCGAGTACCCGACTAGTAATGCCAGTAGAGCATGATGAACTGAGTCGGGTGGAGGATCTGATTCAAGTTTTCCACCATCATGATGACCTGCATATGGTAGAATTGATGATAATACAAAAAATTTAAAATCATTTACAAAAGTGTTTTGTTTCTCCTTAAAATTAATGCCATCAACATTGGGTTTGGTAAGTTTCATTGTTGATGTAACATATGTCTCTAATTTTTTTATAGGAGGGATGATGATGTCTTCCTTGCAAACAATAGAAGGGGGTGTGTGGGCTTCTTCTAATGGTGGTATCTCCCCTTCTAGATCAGCCATGTGTGGGATGGAAATTGGCTGTGATGGCTCGGGAAGAATCATAAAGGGGGTTAGATTCTCATTATCCAAAATAGACTCAAAAGAAGGGTATTGGTCTATGGTATCATTCATATTTATGTTAAGGATGGGAGGAGTTGTTGGATCTTCATAATGACTCGCCTTCTTTGACATTTCATATTCAAGTAAAAGAGTCTCTAAAGGAAAGATAGGGATATCAACGTCCTCATCACACACAAAATATGGCTCCATGGTTTGTGCTATTTCTTCAGGATCTGATATATATGACACAAAATAAGGATCATCATCATCGTCATCATCATGATGAACCAACTTGGGTTTCTCTAAGTCCTCCGTAGATTTTTGTGCTTGGGCCTCTAGTAAGGTTGCTAAAAGGGCTTGGTTGGTTTCTAGGTTTTTCTGTCCTTCTACTACCATTTTTTCTAAAGCCCCAAGTCTCTCTTTTAGTTGATTTTCATTATTAGATTCATACATCCCAAAAAAATTACCATCCTCACCATTCCCCCCATAAGGATCTTGGTTATGGTACCCAATATGTTGGTTGTGGTGTTGCTCCTCATAATAATCTTTAGAAGATGGTGGATTGTTATTTCCATTACTCTCATCATGGTGGGAAGATACAATATTACAAGGTGTCACCGAGTCATGGGGGAACATATTTGGAATATCTGGGTTTTGAGATTGGGCTTTTAACAAGGTGGCCATCAAGGTTTGTCTAGTTATGAGTTTTGCTGCCATCTTCTCTAGGGACCTAAGTTTCTCTTCTTGTTGAGGATTATATTGGGTATCATAAATAGGTCCATTTCCCCCAAAGTTTTGTTGGTCGTACCCTCTCTCAGAATATGGATAGCAAGTTTCCCCATATTGGTTCTCAGAAAAATAAGGATTTACATTGTACCCACTAGGATGAAAGGGCTCATAGAGAGGGGTGCTATGGGATAAATTTGGACAGGGAAGAGATGCATGGTGGCAATGACCACAATAATAACATTGTGGGGGATATTGCAATGCCCACTCTATTTGAAAGGTTTTTTTTTTACAATTCAAAAAAGAACTAAAGATTTTGTACAAGACTGTAAATTACAAAAAAGAAACAGAAGCTAAGGGATTATGACTCAAGGTTAAAATTTACAAAACTAACTAAAATTACAGTTTCTTTACAAACTAGCGTATTTGCAGAAAAAAAATGGACTGCCGGAATGGAAACTCGGTAGAAGGAGGAGTAGCACTTCCGGAATGTTACTCGGAAGGCATAAAAAAGGAAAAAAGTTTTTTTTCAAAAATTTTGGGGTTCGAGAAAACAATCCGTTGTCCCCAGCAACGGCGCCAAATTGATACTCGTCATTTTGCAATATCAATCACTAAGATGGTTAATCTTAGAGTTTAAACCTTTTTTACTTCCGGTTTTAAGGGTAGTATAGAAGGGTCGATCCCACAGGACAACTAATTAGAGATTGTTCTTAGAACCCCAAGATTTGAAGAACTTTTATTAATTGTTTTTGGTATTTTTCTTTTTAAAGCAGAAAGTAAATTCCAGTTGGGGGTTTGAATGATTACACTAATGCAAGAAGGAAAGCACTTAACAAGAATTAACATGCACAAGGGAAAAATAAAAAGATTTTTAACACAAGCAAACTAAATGAATGAAAGACTAAGAATTAAAGGAAACGAAGATGCAATGTTTAAAACAAGAGATGGAAATCGAGGCTCGTAGGGGTTTTCACCACCTTAACCACCTTAGCCTGGGTGATAACAACTAAATCTTAAACGACAATTCGATGAAGGCTTGCGAATTAAAAACTCACAAAAAAGAAACTCCACAAGAGTCCATTGGTCCTGGTACTCATGCTTCCTAGTTTATCAACCTAAAAGACGAGAATCCACGGTCATATCAAAACGTCTATGTAATCGATTTTATTGTTCTAAATCCGGATTTCCATGGTCACATCCATACGGATTAACATGCGATCCAAAGATTGAATATTCAATTAAAATCGATTATCATCTAGTTGTTTAAGAAGAAGTCATTAAAACCATGGCAAAGGGGTTATTCCTCTTGCCCCGATAAGAGACTACTCACACATAGAGAAATGGGAGTCGGAGGAAGAAAGAATTGAAGCCATAGTCTAGCCCAGAAATCAGGAAATTAATCCTTATGCTAGAGACGATGAAATGGCTTAACTCTTTGTTCCTTGCTCCAGAATAAAGCGCGGATGAAAGCAGATCAAGACTAAAGTGGGAAGAAGAGACAAGAACGAGAATGGAAGAATGTTGCTTGAATTTAAAACTACTTTATTGCATAAAATGAAAACGATTACAAGCCTAATTGTTGCAGAATCTTAAGATATAAGAAAATCCAAGATGATACTTGGGAGGAGGAAGTGCCCTTCCTTTTATAGGAGAAGGAGGGGTAGGCTATCTAAAAAAAGAGGGAGAAAAAAGAGAGGGAGCCATCCTTTTGAATTTTCAGATCTAGTTAACAAACTCTTGATTGTCTTTCTTTAATGCAGATTTTCGCAGCAGCAATTTCGAGCGAATTTCTGTTGTCCAAAGAATTTAAAGTGCGCCCTAAAATATGATTTTCCTGTAGGCCTTTGAATTCTCTTTCCAAATCATATTTGAACATTAAATTCCGCCTTAGGATGTGAGAGTTATGCTAATTTTGGTGCAAGGTATGCATTTAAGTCAGCATTGCGGGAAACTGAATTGCCTCCTATCTTCATCTCTTCTTTTCTCAATTTAATTACTTAGATAATTCCTGAAAATTAGGAAAAATATCATAAGAATTCAGGAAAAGTATATCAAGAAGATGAAAGTGCTATTTATTTTTGAATTAGCTAAAATTAACAAAAAAGTCCTAATTACTTATTCTAAATGAAGTAAAAATAAGAGATGAATATGCATTAATCAGGTTTCTTGCTATTTTACCTTCTCTAGAATCTCTAGTTTGGTTACCTATGAAACTTCAAACCTGATCTTGGGTCAAATGGTATTTTCTCCCTCTCCCTCTCTCTTCAATTATCTCGATCGGTTTGATGATGTGGAAATAACCTATTGGTCAGTATTGAAAATTTCATATCTTCTAATCCGCTTATCCAAATTTGATAAATATATATTTTTTGGAATTGGAAAATTAATCAATATCTAATAAAAATATTTTCAAGGTCTGATTTCATGGTTTGATGAAGGGTGATTTTTGTAAAATGAATTTAATGCATAAATCCATAAAAATAACATATTAATCATCATAACTCCAAAATTAACATAAAATATGTTTTCTTCATCAGGAGAACCTAATAAGTTCATTGGTGATATTTTTAAAATATAAATCTGAGTTTTTCTAAAAAGTTTTGAAACTAGGGTTTCTATACATTAATGTGCACGGTGTACTCTAATACATGTTAATACATTGAAAATAGGCAAAGTGGAACTTGGACTCAATTAAAGTGGTTAAAGTTAGTAATTTATATCAGTAAGAGAGGTATGTGCGATCCCTCTTTATGTATTTGCATTCATTACACCCTATGTTGGGATAATTGCAACCAAACCCTATATTTCTCTAATGAGGCTTAAATGAACCCTAAATCTTCTATTTTTGAATCCTAATGTTGTTCATGCCTCAAATCAGATTATGATTTCTTCTTGTTTGGGTCTTATACCCCACTGCCATGCTTATTGAATATTATACTACTCTTTCCATTATTACTTTTCTAAAATGTATATTTATGTTATACTTAATTAAAAGTAGCGATACTTATGTACAACCACCCACAGAGGGCATGTATTTAAACGCCCTGGGGAATGTTTTTATTCTCCCCTATATAATTGTGTAGGTGACCGACAATGTCTTATTCTCCCCTCACCTATAGTTTAGAGGTCCGGTAGGTGCCTCAAACCTACTTAGTTAGATAGACATAATTATCTTAAATGCAAATCCTTTTTGATATAATTGTTAATGGCAAGTTTCTTTTGAATATAGCCTCATACTCTTGTTCTGTTCATCTTATGATGATATCCTAGCCTTTACTTTCATGTTATTTCCTTATCTTTTGTTCTAGTTCATTATTTGACACATATCTTGTATTTCTCTCTCTTCTGGGTGATTTCCCAACCACCCATGTTTAGATCGAGGTTTTGAACATGACCAAGGAGAACATAGCTTCCAACATGGACCTAGCTCTTGGAGATGTTACTTGGAGACATATTTGAAGTAGTTTAGACTTCCCTCTACTTAGATCCTTATGTTGTATCATACATGTAAACCCTTATGGGATATTATGATATACTTTTGTAATCTTTTATGAAAATTGAATATAGTCAACATTTTTATTCCACTGCTATACTTTGGTCTTTTGCATACCATTATAATAAATTTGAAAATGTTACACCTATTCCAGCATACCTTTGAGTGTGTTTGGAATGGATGTTAGTTCTTTTAAAAAAAAATTAGTAGAGAGGGGATCCCACTCCTTACACACATTCTCTCTTATTAAGGAAACAAATATATACAACATCATTTAGAACTCTCTCTCAACTCTATACAAGGACCTAGAGTGATAGGAACTGACTGAACGCAACTGATTCTGATACTTAGCTCTTGTGGCAGATCTACTCTGGCATTGACATTCTTCAAGTCCATGTGTTTTCCCTAAAAATTATGAGTAGAGGGGTGAACCTACTGAATCAGTGCATGAGTACTTCAAAGAAACAGTCTAAAGCACTTATATAATTACAGATATATTATTGAGCAACTAATATCAATTATAACAATAGTAAGCTTTAAAGAGACTAATCATTCACAAATATAAATTTGGCAAGATACTTCAGATATCTACAAGAGTGAATCAATATATGAACATGCTTGATTGATCATAAAGAGAACTAATAATTTAGAAATATACAAAGGATAACTCAATAACTACACACACTTGTTTAACCTCTCATTCATCTTTTTATGCCCTGAACCCACATGAGGTGTAACGACCCCGCCTCCCGGTAACCCCCAATTAAGGGAGACCAACAGGTCAGAGCCATTATCGCAAATAACAAGATCAATGGTTCAACAAATAATCAATAATAATTATAAAATTCTACCAAACCTATTCTAAAAATCTAGAATAAAATAAAACGTTGCATACCTTTTTCAAAAACTTGGATATCTACTTCTATCCACAACTGGATTCTATTCTAACTAATCCTCCTTGCACTTTAATTCTTATTTTCACCATGTGCCACTTTACTATTTGTCCTTTTCATATTGTACCTGAAACGCCGACAAACAAAACATCGGTCAGCATAAATGAATATGTCGGGATGTGGGGACAACCAAAAAATTTCACATATATGGCTAACAATATAAATATCACAATCCAGTTAATTAACAAGCCAATTTACGCTTTCAATGTGACATTCTCCACCACTTTTGTCCTAACACTGGAATACCCTCCTTAGGGTTTCTCTTTTGCCAATGGCTTAAGGCCACCTTCTCCATCCTGAGATTGGTGCCTGGGGTCACCTCTTATGGTGCCCAATAGTCATGCAATATCATAAGGCCACCTTCTCTATCCTGAGCTTGGTGTCTGGGGTCACCCCTCATGGTGCCCATTAGTCATGCAATAAAGACCACCTTCTCTATCCTGAGCTTGGTGTCTGGGGTCACCACTCATGGTGCCCATGGGTCTTCCCTCTTGGGCTTGACCTCTTTGCATCATCCATCAGGGTGTCATGTAGGTGCGAGACTACACACTTATATCATATTTGTGATAATCATAGTAAATTTATGATTTGCATGTATGAACATCCAAACTGATAGGTTGCATTCAATGCGATCAATCATCCGGAAAAACCTTCAAGAAACTAAAGTAATTAATCATAATTAACCACATACCTAATCCATAGCAACTTGATGTCCAAGCAATAATGATAAAGAACAATCAAACAAGCAATCAACAACATCCTAAAATTAATGCATAACATCCAAGTGTTATAGTTTATCCAAAACATTCTCAAGATAGACTTGGATTCCACCTTAGGCTTTCTAGGCCACAAGGGTTTTAGCCTCCATAATACTTTTATCACGTTTAATACTCTTTTACACTAAAACTACCATCTTTATCCTTTTAATTTATTTCAAGACCATTAAGCTCAATTATCACGTTTAGTTTCTTTCGAATTGACAACTTATATTTCATATAGTCTAATTCATATATGAACTTTATTTATCATTAATTCCACATTAATCCACTAGAAAATCCTAATTACTAAATTAAGGGTATTCATCGACAATTACGAACTTTTATACTCAAAATAGCTTAGAACCATCATATCTCATCTTTATACATGAATTTGAACAATTAAAGCCATCAAGAATCATAATTACTAACATTAGGGTTTCAAGGCCCATTAAATCTCATTTATGTACATGGAACCCTAAATTAATCAAATTATGCATAAAGTTTATCCCTTTGGATCTAATGTATCCTTTTTATAATCAACAGGTTAACATCAACTTTTAAACGTCCAAACACCTTCCCAATTCATTAATCATCTTAAATTAGGGTTTATTAATTATTAATGCATTAAAGTTGATAACTTCCTGTAACGCTCGGGCCCACTGCCAAAGGCTCTAGTAGAGTTTCAGGAATGACGACTGGCCCCACAGACCACCACTAGCCTTAACTGCACACTTTGTCCACACTTGTTGTCCACACTAACGCGCAAGCCAGGATCAACTTCCCGACTGGTCACCCATCCTAGTACTACTCCAAGCTGAGCACGCTTAACTATGGAGTTCTTTAGTGATGGGCTCCCGAAAAAGGAGGTGCACCTTGGTGATATGGGTAGTCCAATCATTCCTTTTAAGATCATGTTATCCGAGGCCTCAAATCCTAGGATGTTACAATCTCCCCCACTTAGACTCTTGACGTCCTCGTCAAGGCTCAACTATAAGGCATCATAATCTCTTCCCCATTTCAGTGTAGTCCCACAATGGCCCATGGACACCCAGCTCCCGATCACGGAATACCAGCGCAAGGGTGGCTACGTCAACCATTGACAGACCTTTCCTATATGCCTGGACCACACGGCTCAAGACTGACATGCCATGCCCATGTGGGACCCACCTACTGGATGGGTTATGGCTCTGATACCATTTGTAATGCCCGGGCCCACTGCCAAAGGCTCTAGTAGAGTTTCAGAAATGACGACAGGCCCCACAGACCACCACTAGCCTTAACTGCACACTTTGTCCACACTGGCGCGCAAGTCAGGATCAACTTCCTGACTGGTCACCCATCCTAGTACTACTCCAAGCTGAGCACGCTTAACTATGGAGTTCTTTAGTGATGGGATCTCAGAAAAGGAGGTGCACCTTGGTGATATGGGTAGTCCAATCATTCCTTTTAAGATCATGTTATCCGAGGCCTCAAATCCTGGGATGTTAAACTTCCACTACTTTTCGAATTGCAAGAGTTCTAAATCTATTTTTAATGGATTCCTCGCATTTTTCTTAGAAAAATACATATATTATATGTACCATTTTGATCTACCAATATTTAGATATGATTTTTGTAAGAAATACTTACTTGGACCAATGGCAGGATGCCATGTCATCCAACTCATGCAACGTAGCTGGACCGATTGAAAACATAACAAAATGACCATCTTGCCCTCACTTAAGTCGTCGGTTCTTTAATACGTAGAGTGGCGGAATAGTCCAACTGCCCTAGGTCGTCTTCAACCTCTAGACAACCGCAACGGCCACCGATTGCAGCCCTTCGTGGGGCTGCTCTCTCCTCCCTAGGCCACAAAACTTGCCGCCAGCCATCTCCCTAGGTCCGCCGCCCCCTTGCGCACATGGGATGCCACTTGGTCGCAGTCAGTGTGGCCATTTTCATGCTCGTTAGGCCTGTAATTCGCGGTCGTCGCTGTAGCCAAACGGCTGCTGCTGCGCACGCTTTAGGGCATGGCCACGATGGCTAAGTTGCTCTCTGGCATCGTGGCGCATCAAGCTTCTATCGCAACTCCTTCTTGGCTCCTTGTTGCTTCATGATCACGCTTCTCCTCTTTGTTAGGGGTTTATGGATGAAAATAAGGAAGAAGAAGAGAGAAGGATGCATGGGATCCTACTAGACTCGGCTAGGGAGGGTAGCAAAGCCCTAGGATGCCCATCCATGAGATCCAAGCCCCTTTCCCACTAGGAAACCATATTCCTTCATTAAGAAGTAATCTTCTCTCTCTCAATTATCTTCTTAATAAACCATATTCATTGGATATTTAGGAATTCGAAAATCATCTCTCTTAACATCTTTATGATTCACTTTTAATCCATTGGCCACGAAATTATACTTCCTTATAGAAGAAAGTACCTCTTTTTAATAATACCACAAATTCATTAATTGTGTATCACATTATCCTCTTATTTTGTATTATTTGTATTTTCTCTTTGTTCTTCTCCATTGGGACTCCTTGGATCCCAAGAAATCCTAATATTTCGAAATTCCTTTTTAAGGATACTTATTATCCTTCTAAATGTATCTACATTCTTCATTTTCTCATTATCTTACTTATTTCTTTATTGTTTTTAAGGATTTCTCTTTATCTTTCATTTCCTTTTCCTCTTTTCCTATTTCCTTCATTCGAAATCACATATAAACGAAATTTACTTAATTGTGGCCATTAATGCCACTTTCTAGAGATTTCCAAGTATTTCTCCTAAATACTTTGCTTAATATTCATTATCTTGTATCTTTTTCTGTTATTTGGACTTTTCTTCCTTTCTTCTCTTTTATATCCATTAATGGATTAACCTAATAATAGGAATCACGAAATTCCTATCAAAAGGGATATTTGCAAAGTAATCCATTGTTTGAAGAAAAGCATACAATATTTTCAATTAAGTCTAAATCATAAAATCTTTACATTTCAATTATGAAAACAAATGCAAAATTGAGGTTGTAACATCCTTCCCCTCTTATAGGAATTTTGCCCTCAAAATTCCATCAAACATACAAACAAGCAGGATAAGACTTTCTCATGTCCATCATGGCTCTTATGTGGCTTCACCCTCTCCATGGTGCTTCCCAAGAACCTTCACCATCTTATATTCTTACATCTGAGTTCTATCTCACCTTGGTATATCGTACCCTCATAGGTGACTCAGGACATTTCAGCCTCCCATAAAGTTGAATAGGTTCATGGCTTAGCACATGGCTTGGGTACCTCACATAGTGCTCTAGATCAGACTCGTGGAACACATCACGTTATCCTGAGGGGTAAGACTAAACATAACCATATCCACCAATCCATCTCAAATGGACCCATATATTGGGGACTCAACTTTCTCAGCTGTAGCTTAGAGGGGTCAGATTTTCACATCACATATTCTCCCACAGTAAACTTCATGTCAGTCTGCTTTGCATCAGCTCACGACTCATGTCACCCATGGGCTTCCTCAACAATCGCATGATCAAAGAGACTTCATCTACACCCACTGTGGTCTCTTTGAACTTCACAAGGTCTTTCCACCAACATCCTCTTCATGAAGCGGTGACTGACACATCCTCCCTTACAAAGATTCTTACATCCTGATAAAGGCTATGGTGGCTATCATCACATCTTTTATAGGACAAGAACTGTCCCCATATATCACCTTGGACGAGCACACATGATCGTATCATCCTCTCTAATCTGGATCATACTAACCATCAGTTAGGGGTGATAAGTTGTACTTACATTCATGTATCTACTTCCACCTTATGGAAGTGAATCTTTAGGTTATACTCAAGAACTTTTGAACTCACATACTAGTGTAATTGAACCATCTCTCTTTCATATGTAGTTCAACTAGATCCGTCTCTTGATAGCACTTTCTCTCTTTCTCTTAGATCATGTCATGTAGGTAAGGTGATCTACCATAACCCACATTGCATCCTGACCTTCCTCGGTCTAGGGGAGACTTACTACAACATACATAGTGATGAACTCCCATTCCCTCTCAGGGACTCTTTATCCTCTACATCAACTCATTGGGTTACTGGTGTTCGTCCTTCACCTCCTGTCATGCATGGCAACATGCCACATGCTACTTCCTCTTGGCCATCCAAAGTACTACCAAAACTTACCATCTTAGTAGTACCATGGTGTATGGTGACTTAAAATCATGATCTCCTATATTTCATGATTCCTTAAGGTTGGTTCCTCAGAAACCTTAAAAACACTCTAGTTGGGGGTTTCATCACCTTCTTTTCCAAAGAAGTGCATTTTAGGTTCTACAACCACCCTCTTATCACAACAAGCCCTAGGCTGGCTAACCAAGCAACCACTAATCTTGATCAATGGATCTTGTTACATCTGGGTGTTAGCCAAACATATATCCTTTTTCAAACCTAGGGTTAACCTAACAACCTCTTCTAGCCTCCAGCTAGAACTAGGCAGTTGCATCTCAACCAGAGCATCCATTACTACCTTTCATCTTTAGGTGCTAGGTAACAGTGAAGACATACACCTCCCTGTATTCCACTTATCCTCTCATCTCGGACTCTAAGTCTACCTTCATCAAGGGAACCCAGATCTCATTCTCTTGGTTATTGAACTCTACCTTGTATAGTTCATAAGTTCCACATAACTCATGATAAAAACATCCTCATAAGATGACTACATTAGTTCTCTTGGTAGTTGCTTTGGTAACAGACTAAACCCGTCTCCTCGCACCCTCATGCTCCGGAGATTAGGGTTTCGCAAGTAGTGGATGTCTACTCCCTTAGATTAGGGCTTCTCTCTTGCAGGTTCAAGCGGGGAGGCATGCTTTGGGTCTCATCTCCATGGCGGCGGATTTAGCGGACCGTTATGTAGGGCTGAATCTATCAGACGATGAGGAGGAACCGATCGATGGTAGCTTGGTGGGCAACGGGGAGGAGGAAGAAGACCAGGCCGAACTGGCGTTGGTGGGGTGGCTCCTAATAGACCGCACATACAACTTGAAGGTGATGGAAAGGACTCTTACACAGGAGTGGAGTCTCTGGGAGACGGAGATATTCAAGAAGCTGGAAGGCGGCACCTTCGTGATGCAGTTCTTGCACTGGCGCGACAAGCAACGCGTTAAGGACGGCGCGCCATGGAATTTCGACGGGCGACTGTTGCTTTTCAAAGAGATTGATAAAGAAGAACAACCAGGGCACCTGCAGATCAACCATACGCCCTTTTGCGTACGGTTCTATGATGTGCTAATGGGATACAGATGGGAGGCGATGGTACGAGAAATCGCGGGACGCATCGGCGAGGTGTTGGCAACGGACATGGATGGTTCGGGATGGGACTCTTCAGTCTGAGTTCGAGTAATACTAGATGTGACCCATCCTTTGAGGAAAACCCTAAAACTCAGGGTTAAGGGTGGCCGCATAGTCGACGTAGATGTGAAATATGAACGGCTAGCGACGTTCTGCTTCAGATGCGGATTGATTGGCCACGTCGACAAGGACTGCAGCGCCAACGAGGAAGCGAGCGAACAGTAGCAGTGATGGGGTCGGTGGCTACGAGCGTCCCCATGGAAGCAGCGTCGGGTGGAGAGCAACCAGGAGGAAGGTGAGGGAAGTATTAGAAGGAAGCTTACGTTCAAAGTTGACGGCGTGTCAGGTGAGGGGCGTCAGGGGGGGGGAGACGAAGGGAGCAGCGTGGGGGGTGCGAGGGGGGCTGACGGCGTCGTCAAGGTGAAGGGCGTCGACATGCGGGAGGAACATGAATGGACAGATGTGAGTGGGAGGGAAGGAGGGGCGCGGACAGAAGGGGAGTGATGCTTCCAGTCACGATGGAGTGCCGGGTCGGAGAGTGGGGGTGAAAGGCAGGCATCGGTAGGCCGGGCGATGAGGCGGCGTCAGGGGGGTCAGGGGACCAGGCGTCGGAGAGCACGCCGGTGGTAGTGAGGGGAAGGGATGTAGAGTACTGCACAGAGGGGGGAAGGGACACAACGGTATCCATGGTGGTGGGGGCGGGGGCAACGCAACAAAAAAGCACCGACGACACATCGTCGAGACTGACGGAGAAAGGATCAAAGCTTCGTTACATGAAGGATGAGCTACTGGGAATCAAGGGTAAGCAACGTATTGATGAGGAAGCTCCGACATCTGACTAAGAGGGTTCAACAGAGGCAATGGAAGGCAAGGATGGAGGGGGTGCACCCATGCAATAGCAGGGAGAGACGGTGGATGAGGAGATACAAATAAGAGGGCGTATGACTGGGGATGGGAAGGTAACGTTCAATGCCAATGTGGGGATAGATGAAAGCGCCAGGTGCACAGTGGCAACAAAGGAGGCCGTGGACATCTTTGAACAGAGGCTACCCATCAATGAGGAAGGCAACACATCAAAAACACTTGTTTCCAAGAGAATGGTAATGAGGGGACAGAGAAGGACAGAAGCAGGGACGCGAATTAGGAAAGGGAACAAACAGACAAAGGAGAAGAAGAAACACCAACCATGGGTCTACAAGATGAGTAGGGGGCGAGGCTGGGAATACCGGAAGAGGAGGTGGTATGGGAGCAAACAACAGGGAAGAGGGGGAGGATTGGAGAGGGGTGTGATATGGAACTTGATGAAATACCTATGAACGAGCCGGGGGGAAAAAGGTACAGGAGGTTCAATGTAGTGGAATTGGACAGCTTTGGGGTCACTAGGACTCAAGTAGTGGAGATTGGAAGAGTCCAATCCCGCGAAGGACAATGAAAATACTTAGCTAGAACTGTCAGGGACTGGGCGACCCTGACATGTGCAAAGCTCTCTGAGCGTGGGTTTGGAGAGAGCGTCCAAACATAGTTTTCCTCATGGAAACTATGATTGCTGATAGGAAGCTAGATGATGTGAAGAGGAGTTGCGAGTTTACTGATGGCTTGTGCATATCCAGTGAGGGGAGGGCGGGTGGTATGGGGCTCTGGTGGAAGGACATTGACGTGGAGGTGATAAACTATTCTCAAAGACACGTGACAACTGTGGTTAAAGAAAGGAACAATGGCACGATGTGGAGAGCGGCAGGCATCTATGGCTGGGCAGATCAGGCAAATAAATACAAGACCTAGGAGCTGATGAGGAAGATAAAGGGAGAGGCAGATGTTCCGATCATCTTCTTTGGGGCCTTCAATGAGATCGTATCCAACACTGAAAAGAAAGAGGGTCCGCCCAAAGAGGAAAGATACATGCAAAATTTTCGAGATGTGATTAATGACTGCGAACTGGTGGATATGGGTTTTGAAGGAAATATTTTCACATGAAAGAGGGGCCTCACCGAGAGAACTCTTGTCCAGGAGAGACTCGATAGATTTCAACCCGAGCTTGAATGGAGGAACATATTCACTCTCTGCAAAGTGTTTCATCTGCCCATACATGATTCGGACCATGCACCCATAATTCTGAAGGCGGATAGGAGAAACAATAATAAAAAGAGAAAAGGACACTTCATGTTTGAACCAATGTGGGCGGGGGAAGACAGCTGTGGGGCGGTCATCAAGGAGGCATGGGAGGCTGAAGAAGGGAGTGAGCTAATAACAAAAATGATGAGATGTAAGGAGAGCCTAAAATCTTGGGCATCTGAGAAGTTTGGGGAAAGGAGAAGGAAGGTGAAGGAGATCGAAAACGAGCTTAAAGGGATGCAGGCTCTCCCCCCATATCAGATTAATCTAGATAGGGCGGAGGAAAAATCAAAAGAACTGCAATACTGGCTGCAAAAGAATGAGGAATATTGGGCTGCCAGGGCCCGGGTGAAGGAACTAAAAGAAGGGGACCATAACACTGCCTATTTCCATCAAAAAGCTTCAATCAGGAGGAGGATAAATAGAATTGAATGCTTGGAAGATGATCAAGGGGTCATGAAATCACAGGAGGAGGACATTAAAGCAATAATCGTAAAGCACTTTACACAGCTGTTTCAATCTAGCAATCCTACGGGCATTGAGGAGGCTATAAGAGGGCTACGGGAGATGATAGATGGGGCCCAAAAGGAGGACCTTGAGAGAGATATAGAGGATAAGGAGATATGGACAGCCATAAAACAAATGCATCCGAATAAGGCACCGGGGCCAGACAGTATGAAGGCCATGTTCTATTAAAATTATTGGGGTATTGTTGGGAAGGATGTGGCGAGCTACATCAAAGGATGGTGGAAGGGGGAGAAGGAAATAGGGGAGGTGAACGACACCCTAGTTGTTCTTATCCCAAAGACAGACACGCCGAAGACAATTGGGGAATTTCGCCCGATCAGCCTTTGCAATGTGGTATATAAGATCCCATCCAAAGTCATGACGAACAGATTGAAACCTCTTATGGACAGCATCGTGTCGGAGAATCAAAGTGCCTTTTTATAAGGAAGATTGATCACGGACAATGCCCTTATTGCATATGAACCGTTCCATGCTATGAAAAAAAACAAGGGAAGGAAAAAAGGCAGCCTTGCATTGAAGTTGGACATGTCAAAAGCGTACGACAGAGTAGAGTGGAGGTTTCTTGATGCTACTATGGAGAGATTGGGGTTTGGGCTGAAATGGAGGATCAAGGTCCAAGAATGCATAACGTCCGTCAAACACATGTTTTCCTTCAATGGAGACAAAACCCAAAGCACAATGCCTTCACACAGACTTCGCCAGGGAGACCCTCTTTCCCCTACCTTTTCATTATATGTGCAGAAGTTTTCTCATCTTTGATTTCTACTGCTACACGTGAAAACCTCCTGCATGGCATCAAGCCAGGCAGGGGGCGCCACCTATCTCACACCTTTTTTCATAGATGATAGCTTACTCTTTGCTAGAGCCAACACCGCCGAATGTCTGAAGATAGCTGAAACTGTCAGCCAATATGAACAGGCATCGGGTCAAAAGATAAATTTCTCTAAGACAGAGGTTGTTTTCAGCAAAGGGATAGTGGCAGACAAGCAGGAAGAGTTGAGATAGCTCCTCGAGGTGAGATTTGTAGACAGACACGCCAATTATTTGGGCCTCCCAACCGCGATGGGCAGGTCAAAAAAGTAGGTGTTCAGCTACATCAAAGACCGAGTTTGGAGGAAGCTTCAAGGATGGTCGTAGAAGCTTTTGTCAAAAGAAGGAAAGGAAGTTGTCATCAAAGTGGTAGCCCAAGCTATCCCCACATATGTCATGAGCATTTTCCAGCTGCTGGTGGGTACTATAGCAGAGATTCAGCGGATGGTCACTAGATTCTGGTGGGGAGCAAAATACAAAGAAAGGAAAATAGCATGGATGAGTTGGGAGAACATGTGCAGACCGAAGCGACAAGGGGGTCTTGGTTTTAGGGATTTCTACACCTTTAACCAAGCCCTTCTGGCAAGACAGATGTGGCGGCTAGAAAACAATCCGGAATCTCTCGTGGCTCGAGTTCTCAAAGCAAGGTATTTCCCAAGGACGACCATATGGGAAGCGAGAAGGGGATACAATCCTAGTTTCTCATGGAGGAGTCTATGGGGAGCAAAAGCGTTGTTAAAAGAAGGAACACAATGGAGAGTGGGGGACGGTACAAAGGTGAATATATGGGATGATAAGTGGTTGCCAAATGAGGGTGAAATGCTTGCATAATTCAAAAGGGAGAATGGACCAGATGTATACACAGTTAGGGATCTCATTACGGAAGACGGCTCTCAATGGGACGTAGGGCGAGTCTATGAGTGTTTTCCAACGAGCTACGCTAGAAGAATACTTGCTATACACCGCAGCATGAGGGACCCTGATGACACATTGATGTGGTGGCCTTCAAGGGACGGGGAGTTCACTGTCCGTTCTGCTTACTGGTTGGGGCTGCTAGGGAAGGAAGAGGCGAGGAGGTTTGCATACCAGAGGGGAAACTCACTATGGAAACACATTTGGCATGATGGGTGGAGTTCGAAGAAAGCACATTTTCTATGGAGGGCAGGCACGGGCAGTCTAGCGACACGAGGGCGCCTCTTTGATAGACACTGCGTGGAAGATGGTGCATGCATGCTATGTGGGGCTGAGAAGGAGACACTCCCCCATATGCTCTTCTGCTACCCTAGTGTGGTGGAAGTATGGGAGCAGACGTCGAGTGAGGTACATATGTGGGTGTGTGACGCTAGTGAGGAAGACATCATCTTGTCCTTGACAGCTACTTTGGGGGATAGGCCAACACGCGAATCTGATCTTATGGTGGCGGGCATGTGGTCGTCATGGAAAGTAAGGTGCACTAGAACCTTCCACGACAACGACGTCCGCAGCGGATACATCCTTCATGGGGCGTTGACGATAGTGCGTCAGGAGGGCAACGGGCACAAGAAAAGAAGGGGCGGAATAGGGAGACGAGGGAGTGTGCATGGCGCACGACGTGGGGGCGAAGAGGTGCCGCAGGACGAGGGAGGTGCTGGCGGTCTCCATCTAGTGGCGCACGAGCGGAACGGGAGAGCCAAGGGATGACACAGCTATCCCGATGGACAGCAAGTGGGGGGAGAGGCTGATGTCACCCACCAAGAGGGAGACGGGGAGCAAAACACACAGATGTTGGATGGGCAGTGCAGGTGGACGAAGCCAACATAGGGAAAGATTAAGATCAACGTGGATGGTTCAGTGGGTGAGGATGAAGGAGCTGACACGGGTTTGGCTGCTAGGGATGAGATGGGACAGTTGGTGGGCATTGCGGGGAAGAAAATCACGCAAGGAACGAGAGTAGCCATCACCGAAATGTTAGCAGCAAGGGCAGTACTTCTATGGGCGAAGGAAGCGGGATATGACAATATAGAAGTCGAGACGGACTCAATGGAAGTAGTTCAAGCGTGCACCAATAAGAAGCCATGGCAGGACTACCTAGGAGCGATTGCGAATGATTTTAAAGCGCTGCAACATCAGTTTAATTCTTGTATTTTGCTTTATGCTAATCGTAGATGTAATAGGGTTGCCCATGAGGTAGCCAATCTAGCTCGTAGAGGTATAGTAGATAGCTTTTCATTCACGCACTCCTTTCCTTCTAGCTTGTTAACTCTTGTGAACCTTGATTTATTTAGCTAGTAGTTTTGTGCCAGGGAGCCCACCTTGGGTTTCCCGTCCCACCCTAAAAAAAACATTAGTTCTCTTGGTGTTTGTACAACATCCACACATTGTACACTCCACACGGGTACGTTATTATCTCTATCCTCATGCATCATAGCAATGTTTCCACTCACATCATCTTTATTCTTGGTGTATGGCATGCGTATTGTCCTATCTCTCACTCCCATAACAAGAGGAAATAAGCATTTGGTTGCAATCCAAATACGAAGTTCTTCCCATTCCAAGAGTAGAGATGGTACATCCCACATTTCCATTACACCTACAAATCTAAACTGAAACGTGCATCACATGCCTCTACATAATGAACATCTCAATATCCAGGTCACTTCCATGAAAAACTGGTCTCGAACCCATTTGGGTCATCATACAATCCTTAGTCATCTCCCCTAGGTCTATAGGGTGTCGGCTTTTTTGGGGTCATCCCTCTTCCATTATGCATCAGAGAGTGCCCTCTTCATTTGCCCTTTGGGTCCCATTAGTTCATGAAGGTGATCAATCTCCTAACCCATGGCACTCAGACAATGACAGTTGTTACCTCCCGACCCTATGGTCACGAGCAACTAGGGAATTAGGCAACTCCTACTCCCATCAGTCTTATCCCTACCTGACCCTAGGATAGACTTAGGATTCTAACATAGTACGTATCCAAGTTGAAACCTTACCCAAGTCTCCATCATCTCTCTCAACATTCGTGGTTAGACTTACATCCTCTCATAGGGATCATGGAAACCTACCTACCTCGGCTAGGCCCCATACTGGTTACCTCCATGGTAACACATCCACATGCACTTAGTGATGGTTATCTATGGGTCTACAGGTTCATTCTCATACTTTCTACTCTCCACTTAGCTTCTCAAGATCCTATGAGACCTCTTTAGGTTACCTCAACCCAACAAAAGCTGATCCATACCCTACCAAAGGGTCCCTCTCCTAGGATGGGAGGAAACTACATCTTGATAGCAACAAAGGTCACAAACGTCCCTACGTACAGGTTTTACATTCACATGAGCATGTTTAACCCTAGAAAGCTACTAAGGCACGTAGCTAACAAGCAAACCACTTACTAAACCATGCTAGGTCTCCATGAAAGGTCCTACTTGTTCTCATTCCTCAACATTGGACCATGATCATACATACATATGTCACCCACCTATATGTGAGGGGTTCATCAAACATACACCTTAATCCAGGGGTTTTCCCCTTTTCCTCAAAAAATGAGGAGTGCCATACTCGAATCTATAAAAACTCATATCTCGTCATGAACATCAGGTGCACCAGGAACTACTACTTCCCCTCTTAGGTCTAGGTTCACCTTTCTGATGTTCCACTGCATACTCAACCTTTTAACCCCGAACCAAGCATGTACAAGGTATGGCATGCACTTCCTATTATCCTTCTACTCGAGCAACACTTCAAAGTGGAGTCCTCCTAAAGGACAACCAATTAGGTATAAGGCCTCACAACTTATTACTATACCTTTCCAGGGTCTAAGGAACTCTTGTTCCTAACCCTAAAAGGGTAAACACCTATACATAGGTACATAGGTACCAGCAGCGCCTTATCCTCTCTCTAGGGTTTGGTTCCTCTAAAGGAAACCAAGATACCATAAGCCTCCAGGGATCATGCACGAGGCAACCGCAACCATCCACTTAGGTCGCATCATCCTCAACTCCTCAGGGTTCCTCCTAACCTAGAGTCTAAACTTCCAACCTTCTATCTTGGGCCCTACTCTCTCTCTCTCTCTAGAGCTCAACCCTACAACAACCTTACTACTAGAGGTCCTCTCTCTAAGGTGGATCAAGCTCACAAGCTTACACCTACATGAATGAAACCTATGTTTGTATCAAGATTATCTAGAGCTCTTTATGCTTATCTCATAACCTATCCAACATGCCCTTCTGGCCTAGGTTTTAACCTACTTCCAGCACTACTGACGTACTTTGGGTGCAACTTTGTCATGCTCATATAATCTCATAGGGTTTCTACATGGTTATCACTAACCTCATCAATAAAGGAGTTATCCTTCACCCTAACACGCACGACCCTTCCCAGGGTTGGGTCGCCCAAAAGGCACTAAGTCAACCAACCTCACATGGCTCATATTATCATGGGCATCCAAAAACATGTCCACCCACACACATGGTCTACCATGACATCTAACTCATCATGTCATCCCTCTCTAACCGCCACTTAGGGTTAGGGTTAACATCATCCTCAAAGGATGTGCCAGGTCTCTACTAAAAATGGAGATCTCAACCTCCAAGACCCACTCTCTACTCATCCTCCTAAAAAGAGGGTATATCCTTAAGTCTCTCCTAAGGGCATGACAACACATCATACGACCTAAGCATGCCGCTAATCTTTAGTTTCTGCTTAAACTATTAAGATTATGTCCATGACATCTTATTTACATGCTTTTCATTAATTTTGGTGGAGGATTCCTTAACCTTATCATACATACCCTATCCTCAAGAGGGTGAGGGAGAGAGAAAACCCTAAACCTCATAATCTTAAAATAATTAGGGTTGAGAAGGGATGAAAATAGATGAGAGAGTCCTAAAGGTATCTTATTTCGAGTCAGATCCTAAGACATTGGCCAAGCAGTCACATAGATCTAGGAGTCCTCGTATTCTGACTAGTGGTGCGGAGGAAAATATTGCCAGCCCCCTAACGTGATCCTATTCTAGACACCTCTATCTTTCAGAAAATCCTCTAATAACTCCCTTGGGTTCTACAGAGTTTGTAAAATTTAATAATTACTAACGATTAAATGAGGAACCAGTGTTCTGATACCAAATGTAACGACCCCGCCTCCCGGTAACCCCCAATTAAGGGAGACCAACATGTCAGAGCAGTTATCCGAAATAATAGGATCAATGGTTCAACAAATAATCAATACTAATTATAAAATTCTACCAAAACTATACTAAAAAGTTGGAATAAAATAAAACTTTGCATACTTTTTCAAAAACTTGGATATCTACTTCTATCCACAACTGGAGACTATTCTAACTAATCCTCCTTGCACTTTAATTCTTATTTTCACCATGTGCCACTTTACTATTTGTCCTTTTCATATTGTACCTAAAAGGCCAACAAACAAAACGTCGGTCAGCATAAATGAATATGCTGGTATGTGGGGACAACCAAAATTTCACATATATGGCTAACAATCTAAATATCACAATCATGTTAATTAACAAGCCAATTTATGCTTTCAATGTGACATTCTCCACCACTTTTTCCCTAACCATGGAATACCCTCCTTAGGGTTTCTCTTTTTCCAATGACTTAAGACCACCTTCTCCATCCTGAGCTTGGTGTCTGGGGTCACCTCTCATGGTGCCCAATAGTCATGCAATATCATAAGGCCACCTTCTCTATCCCGAGCTTGGTGCCTGGGGTCACCCCTCATGGTGTCCATTAGTCATGCAATAAAGACCACCTTCTCTATCCTGAGCTTGGTGTCTGGGGTCACCACTCATGGTGCCCATGGGTCTTCCCTCTTGGGCTTGACCTCTTTGCATCATCCATCAGGGTGGCATGTAGGTGCGAGACTACACACTTATATCATATTTTTAATAATCATAGTGACTTTATGATTTGCAAGTATGAACATCCAAACGGATAGGTTGCATTCAATGCAATCAATCGTCCAAAAAAACCTTTGAGAAACTAAAGTGATTAATCATAATTAATCACATACATGATCCAGAGCAACTTGGTGTCCAAGCAATAATGATAAAGAACAATCAAACAAGCAATCAACAACATCCTAAAATTAATGCATAACATCCAAGTGTTATAGTTTATCCAAAACATTCTCAAGATAGACCTGGATTCCACCTTAGGCTTTCTAGGCCACTTTAGGGTTTTATTAGGGTTTTAGCCTCCATAATACTTTTATCACGTTTAATACTCTTTTACAATAAAACTACCATCTTTATCCTTTTAAGTTATTTCAAGATCATTAAACTCAATTATCATCTTTAGTTTCTTTCAAATTGACAAATCGTCTTTCATATAGTCTAATTCATATATGAACTTTATTTATCATTAATTCCACATTAATCCACTAGAAAACCCTAATTACTAAATTAAGGGTATTCATCCACAATTAGGAACTTTTATACTCAAAATAGCTTAGAACCATAATATCTCAGCTTTATACATGAATTTGAACAATTAAAGCCATTAAGAATTACAATTACTAACATTAGGGTTTCAAGGCCCATTAAAGCTCATTTATGTACATGGAAACCTAAATTAATCAAATTATACATAAAGTTTATCCCTTTGGATCTAATGTATCCTTTTTATAATCAAAAAGTTAACATCAACTTTTAAACGACCAAAGCACCTTCCCAATTCATTAATCATATTAAATTAGGGTTTCTTAATCATTTTTTTGGTCGATAAGGGTTTCTTAATCATTAATGTATTAAAGTTTATAACTTCCATTACTTTTCTAATTTCAAGAGGAATTAGCTTCTAAATCGATTTTTAATGGATTCCTCACATTTTTCTGAGCAAAATACATATATTATATGTACCATTCTGATCTACCAATATTTAGATATGATTTTTGTAAAAAATACTTACTTGGACCAATGGTAGGATGCCACATCATCCAACTCATGCAACGTAGCTCGGCCGATTGAAAACATAACAAAATGACCATCTTGCCCTAACTTAAATCGCCGGTTCTTTAATATGTGGAGGGGCAGAACTATCCAACTGCCCTAGGTCATCTTCAACCTCCAGACAACCGCAACAGCCGCCGATTACAGCCCTTCGAGGGGCTGCCCTCTCCTCCCTAGGCCACGAAACTTGCCGCCAGCCACCTCCCTAGGTCTGCCACCCCCTTACGCACATGGGGCACCACTTGGTCGCAGCCAGTGTGGTCATTTTCATGCTCCTCTAGCCTGCAACTCACGACCGTCGCTGCAGCCAAACGGCTGCTGCTGCGCATACTTTAGGGCATGGCCACGATGGCTAAGCTACTATCTGGCATCGTGGCACATCAAGATTCTATCGCAACTCCTTCTTGGCTCCTTGTTGCTTCATGATCATGTTGCTCCTCTTTGTTAGGGTTTATGGACGAAAACAAGGAAGAAGAAGAGAGAAGGATGAATGGGATCCTACTGGACTCAGCCAAGGGTTCTACCCCTTATACAGGGGAGGGTAGAAATGCCCTAGGATGCCCATCCACGAGATCCAAGCCCCTTTCCCATTAGGAAACCATATTCCTTCATTAAGAAGTAATCTTCTCTCTCTCAATTATCTTCTTAATAAACCATATTCATTGGATATTTAGGAATTCTAAAACCATCTCTCTTAACATCTTTATGCTTCACTTTTAATCCATTGGCCACGAAATTATACTTCCTTATAGAAGAAAGTACCTCTTTTTAATAATACCACAAATTCATTAATTATGTATCACATTATCCTCTTATTTTGTATTATTTGCATTTTCTCTTTCTTCTTCTCCATTGGAACTCCTTGGATCCTAAGAAATCCTAATATTTCAAAATTCCTTTTTAAGGATACTTATTATCCTTCTAAATGTGTCTACATTCTTCATTTTCTCATTATCTTACTTATTTCTTTATTGTTTTTAAGGATTTCTCTTTATCTTTCATTTCCTTTTCCGCTTTTCCTATTTCCTTCATTAGAAATCACATATAAATGAAATTTACTTAATTGTGGCCATTAATGCCACTTTCTAGATATTTCCATGTATTTCTCCTAAATACTTTGCTTAATATTCATTACCTTGTATTTTTTCTATTATTTGGACTTTTCTTCCTTTCTTCTCTTTTATATCCATTAATGGATTAACCTAATAATAGGAATCATGAAATTTCTATCAAAAGGGATATTTGCAAAGTAATCCATTGTTTGAAGCAAAGCATACAATATTTTCAATTAAGTCCAATTCATAAAATCTTTACATTTCAATTATGAAAACAAATGCAAAATTGAGGTTGTAACATGAGGTGTACCACAACATGTAAAAGAATCGTAGCAAACTACGATCTCACTATACAAGGCTTAGAAGTGTGCCCAGGTTCCTAAGCCTATCTCTTAAGTAAGACCCCATCTGCAGCGGGTCTCGGCACGTCTGCCTCTCAGCGGCTAATGGGAGCGACCGAAAATCTCCGACTCCACCTCTCAACCTGGGTACTTAGGCAGTGAGTCAAAGCCCTCAGTCTTATTGTGCATCAGTGGACCTACTGATCACTCAACATGTAGCACAGGTACCACTGACATCCCCAGTTGGTGTTGGGTACCACATAACTGTAAGGAGTCTGCCCTACTGGTAAAGACACTCGCATCCTACTGGTGCACTCTATCTTACCTCGATCTGGACTACCTCCAGTCAGGAAGTCGTTTCCTCCTCACATCACAGGCGTCATCCTACCAGGATTCTACAGTGTTGAGGGCATCTACATGTCTAATTCACTCTTTAAATTCATAATTCAATCATCACATCAGCATATCTTAGTTCAACTTTGTAAACTGTTAATTTCATAAACCATCTGATAACATTTATCACAACTAAACTGTTAAGCATAACCACATCTCATACTAAGAAACATTAACATCACAATACTTGATTCACTAGACACCCTATCCTTAGGGTTTAATTTTCCTCATTCACTAATCACATGACTCACATAAGGATTTAATGCATCATAACATCATTGAAAAAAGATTGCTCTCAGTAGTTCAAGTATAATCAAATATATATATGAAACCCTATAATGAACTAAACTAGGGTTTCTGCGTGCTTTTAGTAAAACATCATACATCAAGAATAACATTGAATCAAGATGTCTATTTGCAAACCTCCAACTTTCCATTCATTTAGGGTTTCACCTCTTACTGATATATCAAACAAACATTGATATCATCAAATGAAATCCAAGAACTTATCTGACATATATGTAATATGGATACAAATAAAACAATCATTCATAACCAAGGAGATTCAACTAGGCAAAATTATTTATTCTATTATACAACAATTTCAGTCATAGCCAAAAATCTTAGATTTCAATATATTCATGTAACCTCTACAATTACTTTAATAATTCTCATTTAGATGGATTGCAATCATTTCTAATGTGATTTCATAATCTGAAATTCATCACAGCAGAGAAATAATCCATTTCATATCATCTTGCAAAAGCTAGATCAAAAAGGAAACTTAGGGTTTGTACTCGCATACAAAGCAATTGAAGATTTTTGATGATTTAACTCATTTTCGTACAATCTACTATTTAAAGGAAGTACCCACTCACCCTAAGGTGTGAAAACACCATAAAAACGTAGCCCATCTCTGAAAATATCGAATCCATATCCAAATCTTAGCAAATCAGTGGTTTCTTCTTCCTTTCAACCCTAAAGGAGGTCGGTTGTAGGTAGAAGATGAAAATTAGAGGTTAAAGCAAACCTCATATTCATTGGATTAGGGATTCCGAGCAAGGGGAAATGAGGAGAAGGAAGAATCAATGGTTAAAACTACTTACCAAGTTGAATCTATGGCAACCCTTTTAGATTTCTATCATTCTTCACAATCTTCCCCAAAAATCATCCCAGAAATCACCTTCTAGATTGTCCTCTTGTAGAGCAAGGTGTCTGGTATGATAGAGGATTGAATCATGATTCCAACACACTTCCTTTTGTTGAAAATGGATAAGTATAGCTCGAGATATGATCATTTTATGATTGGTTGTCCTGGGCGGAATCGGTCGCGGTCACAACACACGATGCAACGTCATGGTCACGGCATCAGTTGCGGTCACGACACACAATGCAGCGTCGCGGTCACAGCATCGGTCACAGTCGCGACACATGACGCAGCGTCGCGGTCGCGACACTCTGTACATGTTTACTAAAAAGGGCATAACTCTCTCATTTTAACTCTGATTTGGTTCATTCTTTTTTTTTGGATTTGTAGTTGAATTATATACAATATTACATTATTATTTTGATAATATTATCAGAGAAAAAAGTATTTATTAATTATTTCCTCCAATGTCATTAAATCTCTTCTTGCATGGGTTAATGCTATATTAACTCCAACTCAGATCTTTATAGTATGCTTAAGTCATGATTATGAGTTTCCCAAACAAGTATTTAAGGTTACCAAAGTTAAGATATAGTACAATATAAAATATTACTAATAAAAGCATGACATGCATTAAGATTATCTTAAATCTCTAGGATTACCAGCAAAGCTAGGAACAGATTGTAACAATTCTCCCCCTCTAATAAAAATTTCATCTCAAAATTTTTAAAAGAGGAAAGGATACTTGTTAAACATCTCTGTATCCACTTCTTCTACATCATGATTCCTCCAAACAACCTTTACTAAGGGTATCTCTCTTTTTTTAAGCTTTAAAATTTTATGGTCTAGAATTTTATTTTTAACATTGAGTCATTTGTTCCTCTTCTAATCACAACAGATTTTTAGCAACTCTTCTCGATTATAACAAAATAATTCTCTATGCCACAATCATTCATAGGAAAGAGAAAGAGAAACAACCATTTTCAATGTTTTCATACTCTCGAGCTGTTACCTCAACATTGATAATCTGATCCAACTATCTCAATTCATAAGGCTCAATATGTACTATTGTTCTATATTACCTTTGAGTCACAAAAGAGAGTTCACCATGTTATTTTGAATTTTACTATTGTGCTACTCAAATAGCAAAGCACTAATGAGTTGGAAGACTAGATTCAACCACAATTGTACAATACTAAGATGGATTACTGGTATGAATGACTACAACTTTTAGACACATTTAATTAACATATTTCTTGCACATGTACAAGTGAAATCATACATAAAACAAATTTACATCCCTTAATATACCTTCAAAAAGTTATACTTCTAAAAATAAATTCACGTATTATGAAAATCCATTATTTTCTCTTATTTCTCTCCTCATTCATTACTACTTACTTCTTGTTACTTATCCTTCTCATTTTGATCATATAGAATAAGCATCCCTAACATTGAAACATTCAAGGTAAGAATAGATTATTCATCATTCTTTCTATCACTACAAGAATTTATTTTAGATTACACTTTGCTCATGTTGCACTTCTCCTATTGTTCAAATCACGCCTCTTATATTTCAAATCTACTTCTTATCCTTTGCTCTGAATCATTTCCATATTGTTTATCTACCTTTCATATTAGCTACTTTTAAACCCTAGATTACTATCAGTGCTAGTTTACTTCTCATAGTGCAAATTTCATGATCTTGTTTTATAGAGATGCTAGTATTCAAGGTGAAATCACTAGTGACATCCCTTGAACTACTACAACTCTAAACATTCTAGGGTTTGGTCCTTATCAGTAGCATGATGTTATTGTGATGTGACTTTGATCCCTTAGTTTGAAATTCAAACTTTGGATCTCACAAGTTTTACTAAAGTCTTCCTTATCTCATCAGTTGAATTTCCTTTCTCTGACTTGGCCATTCAGATAGATTACATTCTCAATTTACCCTGCTAGGGTTTCATCATCATATTGTGTGCCATTATTACATTTACTAGATGTCTCTACCATGGTGGTTATGTATCATATATGATTCATTTTATTATCACTTCATTCCCACATTGCTCTCATTAAGTAATATATGAAAGAGAAGATGATTCTGAGACTTAGAATTCTTATCTTCAAACATTCCCTTAATACATATCTCGTATGTAGGTTTAATTGGTTATCAACAAGGATACTTGACTAATTAGCACTTGCTTGAATCTCCTAACCTCTTTATTTTATAATCTATATTAATCCATCATGTTTCAAACCCTTCTTTATTTTCCATAATCCTCTTACCATATACTACTCTTCCACCTGTCATCTTTAACTTCTAATTTTCTCTTATGATCATGTTGCTTATTCATGTGCATGATCATGTATACCATATTGCACATATTTCCTTTTATCCTTCTACAAATGTGAAGTTGAAATTCTAATTCAATAATCTCTCTACTAGTTTCACCTCATGTTTAATACATTACATGTCCTTCATTTTAAATCAAATGGCTTATGCATGGGTCAAACTTAGTTTCTATTTCAATCAAGTTTTTCCTTCTGAATATAGTTTACCATTGTATGACTTATTCATTTGTTAAGCTTCACTTTTGCTCTTCTTTTAGAAACTAGTTTGTTGTTCAATAGAGACTTGGAATCCAAAGGTAGTAAGGATGAATGTATTAAACTTCATAATAAAGGTATACATTCCATGCTCTCAATTATATCATAACCTCCATTCCTTAATCAAGCTCATCATTTCTAACATTTCACTTTGTTTCAACTAAGTTTGCTATCCTATTCTTATGATTTACATGTTCATCTAATTTTGTTTACTTTAACTCTTCTAAAGACTCTTCACTTCTATGTACTTATTGTATACTTAACTCTTTTTTCTTCTATTTTCCCTTTTCTTTGGAGTACATAAAAGCATTGTACTTGATTACATGATCCATTCCTCATGATTGATTCTTAATATCTTGGCCCTTACATACTTTTCTCATATCTTTTCCATATTTCATATTTAGAGTTCATATAATACTAATCATTAAACTTAATCTGAACCTTATGTCATGTTTCTTTATTCCCAATTAAGGGTTTCTCATATGAGGCCCCAAAGTTGGATCTCAGATATCAGTTCCAAATGATTCTTAGTTATTCTAATCTTTCCCATATGTTTCAACATCTTAGTGTATGTACATTGTCACTATGATGTGAGTCTAATTTATCCAGAGTCTACTCTTATTATATTTTCAATAAGAGTCATTAGATCCCAGTAAGGCATCTTTCTAGTCGGACCATGCCAAACCTACTATCCTGAATCCAAGAGCTACTTAGGATTAACTGACTTCTATATATCACAAACATATAGAAAGAATATCCACTCAGGGTAAACTCATTTAAAGATAACTTTTAGTCTAGTTGATACAAACAATGTAAACAATAACTAAATTAACTTCATAGTGTACAAGAATCTTAAAGGACCACATATATTTCTAAGAATTGAATATTTGAATTCAAATGTATAAGAGAATTTCCATTGATATCCCATCAAAGCAACAATATAAAAAAAGAGTTACATCACACTCTATTCTTATGCTCAATTCATTCATTTCTTTCCAGTCTTCTAACCCTAATATTTCTAGGGTTTCTCTCTAGCCCATCCTCCCACTGCATGCATGGCTAGGCATTCAGAGAAGAATAGACAGAGTAGCTTGATACTGATCAACCTAGGTATCCAGATATTGGGTCCAGGTATCCAAATACCCAGACTTCCTAGAGCTATAGACACATCACCTCTTATCTACCACACTTATAACTCTGACTTTCTATCCTAATGGTCCCTGACAACTCAACCTAAGCTTTGATACCAAGTTGTTACACCCACATCCCACGATTATCACTAATCATGAGATTAGGACATAAGTTGAGGATTTTACTTAATACAAAGTTCACTCCCAACTTTTTTTTCTTTGTTTCAAACTCTTTGTTTTCTCACATTCAATAACATAATCAAACTTTCAAGAGAATTAAAATTTGATTAGTCTAATATGATCTCAACATTAATGATACACATCCATACATTCATTCTATTTCTCACACTTCCATGTATATATGACATGATAATCATACACATTCTCTCTTATTGAGGAAACAAATATAGACAACATCATTTAGAACTCTCTCTCAACTCTATACAAGGACCTAGAGTGACAGGGACCGACTGAACTCAATTAATTTTGATACTTAGCTCTTGTGGAGGATCTACTCTGGCATTGACATTCTTCAAGTCCATGTGGTTTCCCTAAAAATTGTGATTAGAGGGGTGAGCCTACTCGCTCAGTGAATGAGTACTTCAAAGAAATAGGCTAAAGCACTTATATAATTATAGATATATTGTTGAGCAACTAATATCAATTATAACTACAGTATGCTTTAAAGAGACTAATCATTCACAAATATAAATTTGGCAAGATACTCTAGATATCTAAAAGATTGAATCAATATATGAACATGCTTGATTGATCATAAAGAGAACTAATAATTCAGAAATATACAAAGGATAACTCAATAACTGCACACACTTGTTTAACCTCTCATTCATCTTATTATGCCCTAAACCCACATGAGGTGTACCACAACATGTGAAAGAATCACAGCTAGCTACGATCTCACTGTATAAGGCTTAGAAGTCCCAGGTTCCTAAGCCTATATCTTGAATAAGACCCCATCTACAGCGGGCCTTGACATGTCTGTCTCTCAACGGATAATGGGAGCGGTCGGATATCTCAGACACCACCTCTCAAAATGGGTACTCGGGTGGTGAGTCAAAGCCCTCAGGCTTATTATGCATCAGTGGACCTACTGACCACTGATCACTCAACATGTATCACATGTACCACCGACATCCCCGGTTGGTGTTGGGTACCACACAACTGTAAGGAGTCTGCCCTACTAGTCAAGACCCCCACACCCTATTGGTGTGCTCCAACTTACCTAGATCTTGACAACCTCCACTAGGGAAGTTGTTTCCTCCTCATAACGTAGGCCTCATCCTGTGAGGATTCTATAGTGTTAAGGGCATCTACATGTCTAATTCACTCTTTAAATTCACAATTCCATCATCACATCAACATATCTTAGTTCAGCTTTGTAAACTGTTCATTTCATAAACCATCTGATAACATTTATCACAACTGAACTGTTAAGCATAATATCATACTAAGAAACATTAACACCATGATACTTGATTCACTAAATACCCTATCCTTATGGTTTCATTTTCCTCATTCACCAATCACATGCCTCGCATAAGGATTTAATGCATCATAACATCATTGAATAAAGATTGCTCTCAGTAGTTCACGTATAATCGAATATATATATATATGAAACCCTATAATGAACTGAACTAGGGTTTCCACGCCATTTAGTAAAACATCATACATCAAGAATAACATTGAATCAAGATGTCTATTTGTAAACCTCCAACTTTCCATTCATTTAGGGTTTCACCCTCTTACTGATATATCAATCAAACATTGATATCATAAAATGAAATCCAAGATCTTAACTTACATATATGTAATACACACACAAATAAAACAATCATTCATAACCAAGGAGATTCAACTAGGCAAACTTCTTTATTCAATTATACAACAATTTCAGTCATAGCCGAAAATCTTAGATTTCAGTATATTCATGCAACCTCTACAATTACTTTAAGAATTATCATTTAGATGTATTGCAATCATTTCTAATGTTATTTCATATTCTAAAATTCATCACAGCAGAGAAATAATTTATTTCATATCATCTTGCAAAAGCTAGATCAAAAAGGCAACTTAAGGTTTCCACTCGCATACTAAGCAATTAAATATTTTTGATGATTTAACTCATTTTCGTGCAATATACTATTTAAATCAAGTACCCACTCACCCTAAGGCATGAAAACACCTTAAAAATGTATCCCATCTCTGAAAATCTCGAATCCATATCCAAATCCTAGCAAATCGGCACTTTCTTCTTCCTTTCAACCCTAAAGGAGGTCTACTGTAGGTAGAAGATGCAAATTAGAGGTTAAAGAAAACCTTAGATTCATTGGATTAGGGATTCTAAGCAAGGGGAAATGAGGATAAGGAAGAATCGATGGTTAAAACTACTTACCAAGTCGAATATATGACAACCCTTTTAGATTTCCACTGTTCTTCACATTCTTTCCCAAAAATCACCCCAGAAATCACCTTCCAGGTCTTCCTCTCATAGAGAAAGGTGTCGGGATGGTAGAGGATTGAATCATGGTTCCAACACACTTCATTTTGTTGAAAACAGATAAGTATAGATTGAGATATGATCGTTTTATGATTGGTTATCCTAGGCGGCATCAGTCGCGGTCGCAGCACACGACGCAGCGTCGTGGTCACAACACTCTGTACATGTTTACTAAAAAGGGCATAACTATCTCATTTTAACTCTGATTTGGTTCATTTATTTATTTTTTGGATTTGTAATTGAATTATCTACAATTCTAAATATTATTTTAATAATATTCTCAGAGGAAAAATTATTTATTAACTATTTCCTTCAATATCATTAACTCTCTTCTTGCATACATGTATGGGTTAATGCTATATTAACTCCAACTTAGATCATTATAGTATGCTTAAGTAATGATTATGAGTTTCCCAAATAATTATTTAAAGTTACCAAAGTTAATACAAAGTACAAGATAAAATATTACTAACAAAAACATGACAAGCATTAAGATTATCTTAAATCTCTAGGATTTCCAGCAAAGCTAGGAACGACTTGTAACAATTCTCCCCCTCTAATAAAAATTTCATCTCGAAATTTCTAAAAGAGGAAAGGATACTTGTTAAACATCTCTGTATCCACTTTCCAGAAAGCTTCTTCTACATCATGATTCCTCCAAAGAACCTTTACTAAGGGTATCTCTCTCTTTTTAAGCTTTCAAATTTTGCGGTCTAGAATTTTATTTTCAACATCGAGTCATTTGTTCCTCTTCTAATCACAATAGATTTTAAGAAACCCTTCTCAATGATAAAAAAATAATTCTCTATGCCACAATCATTCATAGGAAAGAGAAAGAGAAATAACCATTTTCAATATTTTAATACTCTCGAGGTGTTACCTCAACATTGATAATCTGATCCAACTATCTCAATTCATAGGACTCAATATGTACTATTGTTCAGTATTACCTCTGAGTCACAAAAGAGAGTTCACCATGTTATTTTGAATTTTACTATTGTGCTACTCAAATAGAAAAGAACTAATGAGTTGGAAATTTAGATTCAACCACAATTGTATAATACTAAGATGGATTACTGGTATGAATGACTACAACTATCAGACACCTTTAATTAACACATTGGTTGCACATGTACAACTGAAATCATATGTAAAACAATTTTACAACCCTCAATATACCTTCAACAAATTATACTTCTAAAAACAAATTCACGTATTATTGAAAGCCATTGTTTTCTCTTATTTCTCTCCTCATTCATTACTACTTACTTCTTGTTACTTATCCTTTTTATTTTGATCATATAGAATAAACATCCCTAACATTGAAACGATAAAGGTAAGAATACATTATTCATCATTCTTTCTATCACTATAATAATTTACTTTAGATTACACTTTGCTCATGATACACTTACCCTTTTGTTCAAATAACACCTATTATATTTCAAATATGTTTCTTATCCTTTGCTTTGAATCATTTCTATATTGTTTATCTACCTTTCATATTAGCTACCTTTAAACCATGGATTACTATCAGTGCAAGTTTACTTCTCATAGTTCAAATTTTATGATCTTGTTTTATAGAGATGCTAGTATTCAAGGTCAAATCACTAGTGACATCCCTTGAACTACTACAACTCTAAACATTCTAGGGTTTGGTCCTTATCAGTAGCATGACGTTATTGTGATGTGACTTTGCTCCCTTAATTTGAAATTCAAACTTTGGATCTTACAAGTTTTACTAAAGTCTTCCTTATCTTATCAGTTGAATTTCCTTTCTCTTACTTGGCCATTCAGATAGATTACATTCTCAATTTACCCTACTAGGGTTTTATCATCATATTGTGTGTCATTATTACATTCACTAGATGTCTCTACCATGGTGGTTATGCATCATATATGATTCATTTTCTTATCACTTCATTCCCATATTTCTCTCGTTAAGTAATATATGAAAGATAAGATGATTTTGAGACTTAGAATTCTTATCTTCAAACATTCCGTTAATGTATATCTCGTATGTAGTTTTAATTGGTTATCAACAAGGATACTTGACTAATTAGCACTTTCTTGAATCTCATAACCTCTTTCTTTTATAATCTATATTACTCCATCATGTTTCAAACCCTTCCTTACTTTCCATAATCCTCTTACCATGCACTACTCTTCCACCTGTCATCTTTAACTTCTAATTTTCTCTTATGATCATGTTGCGTATTCATGTGTATAATCATGTATACCATGTTGCACATATTTCCTTTTATCCTGCTACAAATGTGAAGTTGAAATTCTAATTCAATAATCTCTCTACTAGTTTCACCTCATGTTTAATACATTACATATCCTTCTAAATCAAACGGCTTATGCATGGGTCAAACTTAGTATCTCTTTCAATCAAGGTTTTCCTTCTTGAATATAGTCTACCTTTGTATGACTTATTCATTTGTTAAGCTACACTTCTGTTCTTCTTTTAGAAACTAGTTCGTTGTTCTACAAAGACATGGAATCCAAAGGTAGTAAGGATGAATGTATTAAACTTCATAATAAAGGTATACATTCCATGCTCTCAATTATATCATAACCCTCATTCCTTAATCAAGCTCATCATTTCTAACATTTCTCTTTGTTTCAACTAAGTTTTCTATAATTCTCTTTACTTTAACTCTTCTGAAGACTCTTCCCTTCTATGTATTGATCGTATACTTAACTCTTTTTTCTTCTATTTTCTCTTTGTTTTGGAGTACATAAAAGCATTGTACTCGATTATATGATCCATTCCTCATGATTGATTCTTACTGTCTTGTCCCTTACATACTTTTCTCATATCTTTTCAATATTTCATATTTTGAGTTCATATACTAATCATTAAACTTAATCTGAACCTTATGTCATCTTCCTTTATTCCCAATTAAGGGTTTCTCATATGAGGACCCAAAGTTGGATCTCAGATATCAGTTCCAACTGATTCTTAGCTATTCTAATCTTTCCCTTAGGGGTCGTTTGTGAAGAAAGCAGCGAGCCTGCCTTCCTCATTGTCTGAGGTGTGTCATGTTCTACCCTTAGGGGTGCTTCCCCGATTGGATGCAGTCTTGCTATATTCACTGGCATTTGGGCGGTTACCTTATCTGAAATGCATGTGGAAGACTCTGCAGCTATATTATATTTGATGTTGCTTTCCTCAGACGGTTCCCCTAGTTCAACAGCATTCAACGCTGTCAACGTTGCCTCCATCTTTCCATCATAATAATGGTTGTTCTATTCATTATAGACTGGGGATTGCAGGAAGTCGATGCACATGTCCATCTCAGACGTCAGGTCATCCAACAACTTATCTATATCTCTAATTTTTCTTAAAGTGAGATCTTCTGTCACTATGCTCTCTGCTCTGGCAACGACGACCTGCGTGGGTTCTTCTGATGCAGCCTTTCCTGTAGTTAGGGTAGTTTGGTCTTCTTTTGGTCCCCCCTTCCCCTTATCTAATTTTGTTTTTTCCTCTTCAGGACTCCTATTCAAATCGAGCCCCCTTGATAACATACTCGTTTTCTTCGTTTCATTGTCTTTAGGAGTGTTCGACTACAGTGATTCCTTTGCTTGTGGTTCAGCTATCGAGGCAGTCTTTACATTTGCTCTTTGTTCTCTTGGCGTTGTACCAGCACCTGTACCTCCCATGTTTTCGTCATCATTATTGTCGAGGTTTGGAGGGCTCGATGAAGCTTGCGATGTTGAGGGGCCTGCCACATGCTTGCTCTTATTCTTTCGCCGTTGGCTTTCAAGCTCTTTTCATTCAGCTTCCAGCTATTGGCGGTCTTCTTTTAGACGTTGGCATTCCCTTTCAAGGTTGTTTATTGCCTCATCATAGCCATTTGTTAAGTGGTCCTTGTTGGCTCGTAGCACGTCCCTCTCTTTCCTGAGGGCTGCTATTTCCTCTGTGAGGGCCTTCATCACCCCCATCATTGTATTCTGGGTGTTTAACACCCCTTGCATGAACTAGGGTAGCATTTCGGTGCTCTCATTCAATGATTGCACCTGCATGGTTAGCGTACATAGGGTGGAGGTTATGTATGAATTAATATCAGATGTTTGATGCATGCGTTGACACAATACATCAAACTTGTTACCCAATATATCTTCCAAGGTTGGAGGGTGTTGTGGTTGTGACTCCATGTATGTCGTTTATGATCTTGGTTCCTCCGGTTGTGGAGTTGGCAATGCCAGGTTGGGCACTCTATGCTCTGGCTGTCTCGGGGTTTGAAGGATCACTTTCAGAATTTCTGGCTCGGGTATAGCTTTAGAGTCTTCGTCTTACTGATTGGGTTCTTGTTCGCCCATCTCCTGTTGTTCTATAGTTGCCGCTTCAAGGTGTGGGCTTTTCTTCATTGTGTCATCCAGATTCACCTGGACATCTTGCTCTATTATTTCTTCCAACACTTCCTCACTCACTTTTGTTCCCTCAGGAATGGGGGGTGATGTAACAACCCCGCCTCCTAGTAGCCCCCATTTAAGGGAGACTGAAAAGTCAGAGACGTTATCCCAATATTTCAAGATCCATGGTTTGACATTTAATCAAAAATAATTTTCAAATTCTAATACTACTAAACTTTAAATCTAGAATAAAATAAATCTCTTGCATACCTTGTAAAAATTTCAGATTTCTAGACTTCTATCCACAGATGGAGTCTATCTATCTAATCCTCCTTGAACTGGTTATTCGTACTTTCACAATGTTTCAATTTACTATTTGTCCTTTTCAATGATTGTACCTAAAACACCGACAATAAAAATTTCAGTCAGTATATTTCTATACCGGAATGTGGGGAACAATCAAAATTTTCACAAATAGTTTCTAACAACCTAATTATCACAAATAAGTTATTAACAATCCAAATTACGGCTTCAATGTGACATTCTCAATCGCTTTTGCCCTAAACCCTAGATTACCCTCTCTTAGGGTTTTGTCCTTTCAAGGGACATAAGGCCACCTTCTCCATCCTAAGCTTGGTGCCTGGGGTCACCTCTCACGTGCCCAATGGTCTTCCCTCCAGGGATTGACTGAATAGACCTTCCCTCCGGGGCTTGGTCATGCATCATACATCAGGGTGGCATGTAGGTTCGAGAATGCACATATATACTTAATTGTGATAATCATAGTGACTTTATAGGATTGCATAAATAAACACTCAATAGTTTAGGATGCATCCAATCGATAAAACATTCGGGAAATGCCATGAAAATAAATCGATTACTCATAAATAACCACATACTTGTTCAGTCGATTCAATAACCCAAGCAAAGAAATATCCAAGTAAGCAGGCAGTTCACACAACCAATGATCCTAAAATAATCATATAATTTAATCACTATTCACTTTCTCGGATTACACTCATATGAACTCACTTCCTAGGGTTTCCTACTTCCTTTTAGGGTTGCATTTAGGGTTCGTATTCATTATTGACACTATAAACCCTAAAACAACAAAACTAATCACAAACCCTAACTATCTTGTTATATCCTTCCTAAAAGGCTTAGGATCAATTCATAATTACACTATTCCATGGAATCTCGAATTAACCACATTAATCATCTTTTACCCTAAATTAGGGTTTTTATAATCATAGATTCATGTGTAAAACCCTATAGCAAGCAAATTAACATCTAAATCAGCTTCAATTCTTACTTTTTATCTTAACAAGTTATTATAACTCAAAATAACCTATTTAAGACCTTAAATCTGATTTCCAAGCATAATTAGGGTTTCAACATAGTTTTATGCATAAATAGGGTTGGCTTAAGGTACTTTTGTAATTATAAAAGTATTTAGTCTTTAATAACATTTTTATTGGATTCCTCACATTTTTCTGATCAAAATTCATATATTGCATTGTTTCATTCAAGTTTCCTAGCAATTTCTATAATTTTTGCAAATAAAATATATTTGGGCCAATGGGGCGTTGACACGTCATCATTAATCCTTTTTTATTTAACTTACCAGGACCCAACATAAAAATAGGAGGAAAGGACCCCACTGTCCTTGGGTCTTGAATGATTACAGAGGGTCAATAGAGTCTTTTGACTCTATCCTTTCTTCTTCCTCGCATTGCGACGCGCCTGGCGCACTGATGCCACAAGGGTCAGCCTGTCGACGATTTGCTCCACACCCTTGGGCACTAGGTGGTCAGAGTGAACCTCTCTGCTGCCAGTGGGTACTTGCAGACTCAAGTCAGATGTCTAGTCAGTCTAGTGTTGCCACGGTGGCTCGGAGAAGTTATGTAGCGACGAATCATGGCTGGAGCAGCAGCAATTACCACGGCATGTTCCCTAGCTCACTGGAAATGTTTGAGGATGCTTCAGGGAGTCCCCAAGGAGTGGGTACCCAACCCCAAGAGTCTAACTCCCCTAGTGGTGCCAAGAGGTTTGCCCCTCCTTGAACTGCCGACAATAGGGAGCTTAAAAAGGGATCATCAACTCGCGTCCAAAACCTGAGAAGCACCGTCCGGCCTACTTCGTAGGCGTCCAAGCTCCACCAGGGCTAGAACCTCCACATCCCAGTGTACTGTTGTTGCATACGTCAAGGGTAGAAGAGAAGGGGTGCAGGCCACGTTGGGGAAAGTACCACGGCCAGGATCTCTCTCGCTCTCATGGTTGTGGAGTCTAAGAACCATCCATCTGTAGAGGGATCCTACTGGCCCTTACACAGGTTTCACGCAAAACCCTAGAGGCTCCCAGGAGATGAAGATGGACAAGGAAGGGAAGGGGAAACCAAAAAGTAGGGGATGAGATTCCCACCTATATATATACTAACTTCACAAACCCTCCTTTTAATACATGCTTCATTGGGGATAATTCCCATCAAGACTTGTCGATTCTTCTTTGTTTTCTTTATATTAAAGCTAAATTGTTGGTGAATATGAGATAGAGAGTCACCCCATTATTTCTTTTCTATAAAATACATTCCTTTTTCATAAATTGATTTAACATCACTTAGGAAAGAATACTTTCCCCTCTCTATTATTCTCTTTCTCTTTCACGGATATAACAAAACACTTATGCAAAAAGGCATGTATAATTGTGGGAGGAATTTATTCAATAAATCCCAATATGACAACACATATATGCACACATACCCACACTTTTAAGGATCTTACAAAAACCATACCTCCTAATTGATTTATCCTTTTAATCCTTAATTTTACAAGAAAGTGCAAGATGACTTAAACTACTTGGGTGCCAAGTTTGGAACTCAAATTCGAAAGTATGAGGGACTTTTCTTCATAAGCAAGTTATAACTTATTAAGTCATATTTTATGCATATTTTCTCTCTATTACTCTTTTGTATTCCTTATTTGGATTCCTTTTACCAATAGAAACCTTGAGGATTCAAAATCTCATCCATGATGAGTCAATCCTACCTCTTTCCACATATTTCTCATATATTCATTATTATCTCAAATTTCCTTCTTAATGATGCATTATTTGATTTCTTCTTTTCTTTTAATCATAATGGACTCATTAACATATTACGATCCATGAAATCATATGCACACAGAAAATATTGCAAAGGGAATCCATTCAATACATATAATTCATACAATTCCCATAATCATACATTTATTGAGGAAATGGCATTTCCAACCATATGAACCCAAAATTTGGGGTTGTAACATCCTTCCCCTCTTATAAGAATTTTGTCCTCAAAATTCCACCAAACATACAAACAAATCAGGATAAGACTTTTCCATGTCCATCATTGGCTCCTAAGTGGCTTCCTCCTCTCCATGGTGATCCCAAAGAACCTTTATCATATGATATTCTTACATCTGAGTTCTCTCTCACCTTGGTATCTCATACCCTCATAGGTGAATCAGGTTTTTTTGGCCTCCCATGAAGCTCAATAGGTACAATGCTTAGTACATGGCTCGAGTACACCACATAGTGTTCTAGATAGGACTCATGATACACATCATACATCCTGTTATCCTGAGGGGTAAGGCTAAACATAATCATATCCACCAATCCACCTCACATGGACCTATGTATTGGGGACTCAACTTTCTCATCTATAGCTCAGAGGGGTCGGGTTTTCATAACACATGTTCTCCCACAGTGAACTGCATGCCAGTCTGCTTCGCATCAGCTCACGACTCTTGTCACCCCTGGGCTTTCTCATCCATTGCATGATCAAAGTGACTTCATATGCACACATTGTGGTCTCTCCGACCTCCACGAGGTCCTCTCACTGACATCATCCTATGAAGCGATGACTGACACAAACTCCCTTATAGAGCTTCTTACATCCCAATACTAGCTATGGTGGCTATCATCATGAGCAAACTCTTCTAGGGGCAGGAACTGCTCCCATGTATCACCCTAAACGAGCACACATGCCCTCATCAGACCCTCTAGTCTAGATCATACTCTCTTGTTTTCTATCATTCAGGGGTGATATATTGTACTAAGCTTCAATCTAGCATTGGGTTCTTTATGTACCTACATCCACAACATCGAATTGAACTAAATATCATACTCATGATATTGAACTCGAGTCACGGTGTAGTTGAACTATCTCTCTCTCATGTATATATCGTTCAAACTAATCTTTCACATAACAGAGATCTCTCTTCTACAAGGGATTAGGTCAGCTTGGTAAGGCGGTCTGCCATAACCCATATTGCATCAAGACCTCTCTTGGTCCAGTGGGAACCCACCACCACGTCTATGGTGATCTACTCTTGTTCCCACTCGGGGACTCCTCATCATCTATAACAACTTACTAGGTTCTAGTTTTCAGCCTTTACCTCTAGGCATGCATGGCGACAAGCCACATGCACTTTATATACTTCTTCATCTCAGGTCTTCAAAGCACTACTACAACTTAACTATCTTAGTAGTACCACTGTATATGGTGACTTTATAATCATGATCTCCTACCTGTCATAATTCCTCAAGGTGACTCCTTATATACCCTAAAACACTTTAGTCATGGGTTCCATCACCTTCCTTCTATCGCATCAAGCTCTAGACTGGCTAACCAAGCAACTACCAACTCGACCAATGGGTCTGGTTGTATCTGAGTGTTAGCCCTATATGTCTCATGAACTTAATATTCACCTAACCACCTCTTCTAGCCTCTCTACTAGCTAAACAAGATAGCTACATCTCGACTAAGAGCATCTATTGCCACCTTACATCCTTATGTGCTAGGTAACGGTGAAGACATAAACCTTCATATACTCCACTCATCATCCTCATCTCGAATTTAGGTCTAACTGAAACTTCGAGCTCATCATCTTGATTATCAAATTCCAACTTATGTAACTCATAAATTCCATACTACTATTGATATGAACGTCCTCATCTGATGACTACCTTAGATCTCTTCGTGTATGTAAGCCATCCATTCAACGTACTCTCCAAAAGGTATGACACCTCATCTATCCTCAAACATCATAGAACGGTTTCAACTCTCAATATTTTTATCCTTAGTATATGGCATGCGTATTGCCCTATCTCTCACCCCCATAATGAGAGGAAATAAGCATTTGTTTGTAGTCCAAATACAGAGTTCATCATGTTCCACGAGTAGAGATGGTGCATCCCACCTCGCCAGTACACTTTCCAATCTAAGTTGAAACATGCATCACATGACTTCCACATCATGAACATCTTGATTTTTGGTTTACTTCCATGGAAACTGTTCCCAACCACACTTGGGTTGTCACACAATCCTTAGTCATTTCCTCTAGGTCTGTAGGGTGTCGATACTTTTGGGGTCATCCCTCTTCCCTTATGCATCCAGGGAGTGCCCACCTCGTTTGCCCTTTAGGTCCCATGATCTCATGAAGGTGATCAATCTCCTAACCCATGGTCCTCAGACAATGATAGTTGTTACCTCCCGACCCTATGGTCTTTTGCAACTGGGGAATTAGGCAACCCATATTCCCATCAATCCTATCCCCACCTGACCCCAGTATAGACTTAGGATTCTATCATGGTTCTCAAACTTGAATCCTTACCTAAATCTCCACCATCTCTCTGGGCACTCATGGTCAAACATACATCCTTTCATAGGGATCATGGCAAACTACCTATCTTGGTCTGGCCCCATAAAGTTACCTCTATGGAAACATATCATTATGCCCTTAGAGATGATCACACATGGATCTATAGATTCGTTCTCATATTGTGTGCTCTCCACTCAGCTCCTCAAGATCCTAAGAGAGACCTCTTTAGGTTACCTCAATCCTAAACCAAAAGTTGATACTCACCCTGCAAAAGGGTCCCACCCCAGGATGGGATAAAACTCTCTATTGATAGAAACACAGGTCACAAATGTCCTTACGTCCAGGGTTTACATCATCGCGAGCATGCTTAGCCCTTAACATGATACTTATGCATGTATTTAGTAATAAGACAACCTACTCAACCATGCAACGTCCCTTGGTATGTCATACTTGCTCTTTATTCCTCAACATTGGACCCATATATACATGCATATGTCACCAAACTATGTGTGAGGGTTTCATCAAACATATACCTTAGTCCAAGGGGTTTCCTTTTCCTCTAAACATGAGGGGGTTCCATGCTCAAATACGTAGGAACTCTAACATATTTGTGAGCATCAGGTACTTCCCCTCTTTGGTCTAGGAACCCTAGGTTCACTCCTTATACCTTAACTGCCTAACTGCATACTCAGCTTTTCAACCACGACCCAATCATGTACAAGGGATAACATGCACTTCCTACTATCCTTCCACGTGAACAACACCTTAGAGTCCTACACAAGGACAACCAACTCAGTGTGAGACCTCATAACTTGTTACCACACCTTCCTAGGGCCTAAGGAACTCTCCTTTCAATACCTATAAGGTAAGGTAGGTACCTACAACTTCTGTACATCAGTTTAAGAAGCCGCTTTCTCTTTCTAGGATTTGTTCCTCAAAAGGCAACCAAGGTACTACAAGCCTTTAAGGATCACACATGAACAACTATAACTATCTACTCAGGAGGGTCTTCTAAAACATGTTATAACATACCCAACTTCCCATGATTCCTCATGTCTTGGAGTCTAAGCTTCCAAACTTCTTACTTGGGTCTTTCTCTCTCTCTCTCTAGAGCAAACCCTACAACTGGTCCTACAACTTGAGGTTCTCTCTCTAAAAAGGTGGACCAAGCTCTTAAGGATACATGCATACACCTACATAGGTGAAACGTATGATCCAAACCTATGTTCGATCAAGATTATCCAAAGCTCTACATGTTCATCTCCTAACTTGTCGGGCATAACCCTTATGACCTAAGTCTCATCCTACTACCCGCACTGTTGACGTTCTCTCCTATATAGGTGCCTGCTCTTCTATGATCATATATGCCCATGAGGGTTTCTATATTGTCACCACTATTCTCTTCCAAGAAGGAGCTATCCTTCACCCTAATAGGCACGACCCTTCCTAGGTTGGGTCACCAAAAGGCACTAGGTTAACCATCCTCACATAACTTATTCTTCTCACAGGTAATCAAAACCAATATCCATGTCAACCCAAGTACATGGTCGACTATGATATCTAACTCAACAAGTCATCTCTACCTCAAACTCCACTTAGGGTTAAGGTTAGCATCATTTTCAGAGGATGTGTCAGGTCTCTACCTCTTTCTAGAGGCCTCTGCCTTCAAGGATAACTCTCTACTCATCCTCCCAACAAGAAGGTCTAACCTCAGGGTCCTCCTGAGGGTACGAAAACGCATGCCATGCAATCTAAGCATGCAACTATTCTTTTAGTTTATGCTTAAACTATTAAGCTTATGTCCATGACATCTTGTTTACATGCTTTTCATTGATTTGGTGGAGGATTCCTTAATCCTTATCGTACTTACCCTAACCTCAAGAGCATGAGGAAGAGAGAGAAAAACCCTAAACCTTAGAACCTTGATTGTATTAGGGTTTAGAAGGGAAGAAATAGATGAGAGAGTCCTGAAGGTATCTTATTTCGAGTCAAGACCTCAAACATTGGCCAGGCAGTCACACCGCATCTGGGAGTCCTCGTGACCAACTAGTGGGGCATAAGAAAATATTGCCAACCCTCGGACCGTGATCCTTTTCTAGACACCTCTGTATTTGGAAAATCCTCTAATAACTCCCTCAGTTCTATAGAGTTTGTAAAATTTAATAATTATTAAGGATTAAATGAGAAACAATAGGCTCTGATACCAAATGTAATGACCCTACCTCCCAGTAACCCCCATTTAAGGGAGACCGTAAAGTCAGAGACGTTATCCCAATATTTCAAGATCCATGGTTTGACATTTAATCAAAAATAATTTTCAAATTCTACTATTACTAAACTGTAAAGCTGGAATAAAATAAATCTCTTGGATACTATCTCTTGGATACTTTGTAAAAATTTAGGATTTCTAGACTTCTATCCACAGATGCAGTCTATCCATCTAATCCTCCTTGAACTGGTTATTCATACTTTCACAATGTTTCAATTTACTGTTTGTCCTTTTCAATGATTGTACCTAAAACGCCGACAATCAAAATGTCAGTCAGTATATTTCTATACCAGTATGTGGGGAACAATCAAAATTTTCACAAATAGTTTCTAACAACCTAATTATCACAACTAAGTTATTAACGATCCAAATTACGGTTTCAATGTGACATTCTCAACCTCTTTTGCCCTAAACCCTAGATTACCCTCTCTTAGGATTTTGTCCTTGCAAGGGATAGAAGGCCACCTTCTACATCCTGAGCTTGGTGCATGGGGTCACCTCTCACGTGCCCAATGGTCTTCCCTCCGGGGCTTGACCGAATAGACCTTCCCTCTGGGGCTTGGTCATGCACCATACATCAGGGTGGCATGTAGGTTCGAGAATGCTCATATATACTTAATTGTGATAATCATAGTGACTTTATAGGATTGCATAAATAAACACTCAATAGTTTAAGATGCATCTAGTCAATAAAAAATGTGGGAAACACCGTGAAACTAAATTGATTACTCATAAATAACCACATACATGTTTAGTCGATTCAATAACCCAAGCAAAGAAATATCCAAGTAAGCAAGCAGTTCACATAAGCAATGATCCTAAAATAATCATATAATTTAATCACTATTCACTTTCTCAGATTACACTCATATGAACACACTTCCTAGGGTTTCGTACTTCCTTTTAGGGTTTCATTTAGGGTTCATCTTCATTATTGACACTATAAACCCTAAAACAACAAAACTAATCACTAACCCTAACTAGCTTGTTATATCCTTCCTAACAGGCTTAGGATCAATTCATAGTTACATTATTCCATGGAATCTCGAATTAACCAAATTAATCATCTTTTACCCTAAATTAGGGTTTCTATTATCATAGATTCATGTATAAAACCATATAGGAAGCAAATTAACATATAAATCAGATTCAATTCTTACTTTTTCACTCAACAAGTTATTATAACTCAAAATAACCTATTTAAGACCTTAAATCCGATTTTCAAGCATAATTAGGGTTTCAACATAGTTTTATGCATAAATAGGGTTGACTTAAAGTACTTTTGGGATTATAAACGTACTTAGTCTTTAATAACATTTTTATTGGATTCCTCACGTTTTTCTAATCAAAATTCATATATTGCATTGTTTCATCTGAGTTTCCTAGCCATTTCTATAATTTTTGCAAATAAAAGATATTTGGGCAAATGGGGCGTTGACACATAAAAATAGGAGGAAAGGATTCCGCTGTCCTTGGGTCTTAAACGCGTACAGAGGGGCAATGGAGTCTTTTTACTCGATCCCTTCTTCCTCGCACTGTGATGTGCCTGGCGCACCGATGCCGTGAGGGTCAGCATGTCGGCGATCTGCTCTGCGCCCTTGGGCGCTGGGTGGTTGGAGTGAAGCTTTACGCCACCGGTGGGTACTTGCGGACTCAAGTCAGATGTCTGTTTAGTCTGACGCCACCATGGTGGTTGGGAGAAGTTCTGTAGTGATGAATCATGGCTAGAGCAGTAGCCATTACCATGGCATGTTCCCTCACTCATCGAAAATGTCTGAGGATGCTTCAGAGAGTCCCCAAGGATTGGGTACCCAACCCCAGGAGTCTAACGCCCCTAGTGGTGCCAAGAGGTTTTCCCCTCCTTGAACTACCAGTAATAGGGAGCTTAAAAAGGGATCATTGACTCGCGTCCAAAACCTGAGAAGTGTCGTTCGACCTGCTTCGTAGGCATCCAAGCTCCACTAGGGCTAGAACCTCCACATCCCAGTGTACTATTGTTGCATACGTCAAGGGTAGAAGAGAAGGGGTGCAAGCCACATTGGGGAAAGTACCACAGCTAGGCTCTCTCTCTCTCATGGTTGTAGAGTCTAGGAACCATCCATCTGTAGAGGTATCCTACAGGCCCTTACACAGGTTTCACACAAAAACCCTAGAGGCTCCCAGGAGATGAAGATGGACAAGGAAGGGAAGGGGAAACCAACAAGTAGGGGATGAGATTCCCACCTATATATATACTAACTTCACGAACCCTCCTTTTAATACATATTTCATTGGGGATAATTCCCATCAAGACTTGTCGATTCTTCTTTGTTTTCTTTATATTAAACTACTTGGGTGCCAAGTTTGGATTTCAAATTTGAAAGTATGAGAGACTTTTCTTTATAAGCAAGTTATCACTTATTAAGGCATATGTTATGCATATTTTCTCTCTCTTACTCTTTTGTATTTCTTATTTGGATTCCTTTTACCAATAGAAACCTTGAGGATTTGAAATCTCATCCATGATGAGTCAATCCTTCCTCTTTCCACATATTTTTCATATATTCATTATTATCTCAAATTTCCTTCTTAATGATGCATTATTTGATTTCTTCTTTTCTTTTAATCATATTGGACTCATTAACATATTACGATCCATGAAATCGTATGCACATAGAAAATATTGAAAAGAAAATCCATTCAATACATATAATTCATGCAATTCCCATAATCATACATTTATTGAAGAAATTGCATTTCCAACCATATGAACCCAAAACTTGGGTTTGTAACGGGTGAGGTTGCCTTCAGGGTTGTGGACTCATCTAACACTTCCTTCTTCTTCTTCCTTACTACCAACTTTTTCTTTTCCTCTGGCTTCTTCTTCTCTATCTCTGTATATTTGTCTTTATTGCCCTCTTCCTAAGCTACTGATGGCTTCTCTGTGATATTGTGGATAGCCCCTGAGTACATATTGTCGATGTCTTCTTAGGTGGGCCGTAGCTTGTGGGTGTCATAATACACCATTTCTAGGAGGGGAAGGAGTTTCTTGGAGCAGCTTTGTTTATAGTAGAGTTTGTCTCCCTTCTGCGCCAAGATTCTCATGTTGACGAGGGACTTAATGTCGATCTTCATTTGTCCCTTTGTTACTTTGTCCGTCATCAACACGTCTACACTCATGAAGTGGTGGGATATCTTCGCGATCTGCCCTCCCATGCAGATTTCCTTAGTTTGTTTGGATTCCCCTCCCACAGCTACTGATAGCCTTTCAATTAGGATTTTTCCAATGTTTACTGGCTTCTTATTCAACATAGACCATATCATGAAGAGGTCTCCCTTGGTTACTACTCCTGTCTCTCTGATCTCATGTATATCGTATTAGCAGTTATCTTCTGCATCACCCTGATGAAGCATGAGGTGATCAGGGTAGCCTTGGAGTTCTTAGAGTTATGTTCATCTTCTCCTGTCAGTTCTTTCCACATTTTGTGGTTGTTGTATCTGACAGTTTCTTTTTCTCCAAGTGTGGCAGAGCAGGCTTGTGCTTCTTCTATTGTCTGTGTGAAGATGGTGTTGAGCATAGCCTCTGTAATTGTGTGAGACTTTCCTCCTAGTCTCACCTCCAGTTTGAAGTCTTTGCCCCCCTTTTTGCACTCCTCTTCCTTTACCGGGACTTTCTCCAAGGAGGAAAGAAATTCTACTTTTAGTTGCTTCACGGATAGGGTTTTTGAGGTGCATAGGGTGCGTAGGTTTTCACCCTATAGGAATTAGATAAATCTATTGTAGACCCATTTTCTTGAAGTCATCGACGTTGAGATACCTCGTAGGCCTGAACATCTTGGCTTGTAGCATCCAATCATAATTTGACTGATGCACAACATCCCTTGGCACAAATGCTAGCCCGTTCTGGTTTAGCATTGATCCCTCGGTCTCTTCTTCCTCTGTCTTGACCTTTTCTTTCTCCTACCCTCTTGTTTCTTTTGCCACATTCATCTTCATCTTTTTGTGGTGCTTGACCTCCTTGGGCTGAGCCTTTTTTTCCCTAGGCTCTGTAGTTCAGCCTCTGTAGGCTGGTACTTTGAAGTCTCTATTCGAGACGTACCCTGTGATTCCTCTGACTCTTCTGGTGTTTGATGACCCAGGATGCACTGATACTTCTCCATTTTCAGCTGTATTTGCAATCTCCTTGCTGTTGGCAGACTTGTATTTCTCTTTAAGGCTGCTGCTATCTTGTCAACGATCTGTTCTATTTCCTTTAATGATGTCACCCTCTTGAGAAATGAGTCTATAGTTGATCCCAACATTCTAAAAAGTTTTAAATTATACCATCAACATTGGGATATTAATCTTTAACCCACCTTCATTGATTATTTTATTTTAGTATCATGTGTATGTTTAATTATGTTGTATTTTTAATTTCTCTCTTAACATTACGACCGTGGTCTTTAAACAAAAGATGACCTCGACCATAGACTAGGTCACGACTGAGGTATACTTGGCCATAAGATCCATCACACCGTGACTGACATGTAATGATCAGAGAGAGAGAGAGAGATAAGAGGGACCGCATTTGAAAGATTCATGACCAAGCTATGACCTCGACCCACGGTCAAGAGAATTAAAAATGAGAATGACCACGGCCGTGGTCAAAAGGACCTCAGTAGAGTATCAACTGTGACCCACGGTCAACGTGCAACTGTAATTTTATTCGATAAACACCACGGCCCGCAGTCATCGAGTGGTGTGATGTTGCGGTCACAATGATAGAGGACAAGAGGTCCTGCTCCATCGAAGTTGGTGATAGAACTAGAGGTCTAAACCTCCTTTGGTAAGGCGTGTGTTCAAAACGGGTCTTACACCCTAGCCTGGGTTAGGTGGTGATGTTGTAGAAACTAGTAGGGTCGTGGTGATTGCCGCAATAGTTCTTAAATCAATAAAGGCTTCTAAATACTCAGGAGAAATAGTGAGGCACGGGATGCTTTGACGGTGATGGAAAATCGAGAGAAAGCATAAACGAATACCTCAATAGAGCAAAAATCTCTGAGAATCGTGAGAGAAGCTGGGGATGAAGGGGCGGTAGGGATGTTCTTCGTTGGTGAGGGTTGGCATCTGCTACTTTGACGTCTCTTGAGTACTCATTCGTCAAGGGTGGCTCGGGTGATATATTCGTTAGTTTGAGGAAATCTGAGATTAGGTAGAGAAGAATGTCATTTTAGGAGTCCTAGTATATATATGTTTGGTACCGTGAATCGATGTGTGGGGAACACCTCGATCATGGTCGATCTCTTTAATGGTATTGACCACGACCGCAAACTATCAAAAACCTTAAGAGTGAGTGTCGCAGCTCGCGACATTCTTCCTACTAAACAAGATTGATACCACGGCCGCGATCATGACTGCGACCGCGATCCTTCAAACCAAAACATCATGAAATCAAAACAAAACTTGTGGTTCCAACATACCATATTTGGACAAAAGACATGGGATATTTACAAACCTTTTTGAAAAGGGAAAGTTGAAATATAGGGAAAACTAGACGTACTTAGCTCATAACACTAGAGTACGAAATAAAGGAAAACATGAAACATGAAAAACAACAAGGCTTGGGTTTCCTCCCAAGAAGCGCTTGTTTAAAGTCTTTAGCTCAACTTTCTCTTTTATCCTATCTTCATTCTTCCTCCACAACTGTAGTTGTTGCCTCATTCATTCCATTTTTTGCTAAGTTGGACTCCCCCAAACTGAGTTATGGCCTCCTCACAAATGCTTTGTCATCGTAGTACCTTTTTACTTTGTGTCCATTTACCTTAAAAGGTCCTATTTTCTCTCTTGATATCTCCATCATTCCTGATGGGTATATTTTTACCACAGAAAATAGACCTGACCACCTAGTGCTCAACTTCCCCGGGAATAACCTGATACTTGAGTTAAACAAAAGGACTTTGTCCCCTTCATGAACATCTTTGTTCTTCAAATGGGCATTGTGCCAGACTTTTGTTCTTTGTTTATAAATCCTTGCATTTTCATAGGCGTGAAGTCTCAATTTTTTGAGTCCTTGGAACTGAAGGAACCTTTTCTGCCCAGCCTTATCAAGGTCCATATTCAGAAATTTAATGGCCCATAGAGCCTAGTGCTCTAGTTCGAGAGGTAGATGACAGGATTTAATGTAAATCAACCTGTAGGGTTCGTCCCTATAGGTGTTTTGTAAGCAGTTCGGTAGGCCCAAAGTGTGTCATCTAGCTTCATTGCCCAATCTTTCTATGTGCGGCTTATGGTCTTTTCCAATATTATCTTGATCTGTCTATTCGATACTTCCACTTTCCTCAATGTCTGGGGTTGGTAAGGAGTCGTGACCTTGTGCTTCACCCCGTAATTTCTTAGCAAAGCTTCAAATTGTTTCTCACCAAATGTGATCCTCCGTCGCTTATGACCGTGTGTGGTACTCCAAAGTGTGGGAATGTAGTTTTCTCGAAAAGCTTTATCACAGCATTGGAATCACAAGTCTGAGTAGCGACTTCTTCAACCCACTTGGAAATGTAGTCAACAACAATGAGGATGTATTGATTCCCTTTTGATGGCGGAAAAGGTCCCATGTAGTCAATTCCCCAAACATTAAAAATTTCAAATTCTACCCAGTCTGTCATGGGCATTTTGTTTCTCCTACTTATATTTCATGTTAGCTGACATTCTTTGCATGATTTAACAAAAGAAGTTGCATCCTCTAAGAGTGTGGGCCAATAAAATCTAAACTATAGGACCTTTGTTGCTGTCCTATCCCCACCATGGTGCCCACTATAGGGTGACAAATGGCACTCCTTCAGGATCAATTGCACCTCCTCTTCTGCTATACACCAACGATAAAGATTGTCTGAGCATCTTTTGAAAATCAATGGGTCATCCCAGTAGTAATTCTCCAGGTCAAAAAATAGCTTCTTCTTCTGGTTGTATGTGATTTCCGGTGGCAACTGTCCACAAGCTAGATAGTTATAGAAATATGCAAACTAGGGTAGTTTTTGCTCGTCAGACTAAGCCATTAGTAGGGCTTCATCGGCATAATTGTCATTCACTGAGAACTGATTATCTTTATCGAAGACTATTCTAGACAAGTGGTCTGCTACCACATTCTCCTTCCCTTTCTTGTCGATGATTTCATGATCAAACTCTTACAACAACAACACCCATCTTAAAAGCCATGGTTCTGTATCCTTCTTCTGTATCAGATACTTAATTGCCCCATGATCTGTATATACTTTCACCTTCAATCCTAGTAAGTATGATCTCAATTTATCAAAGGAAAATACAATGGCCAGTATTTCTTTTTCTGTAGTTGTACATTTTACTTGTGTCTCATCAAGTGTCCGGCTCACATAACAAATTACATGATGTTTCTTATCCTTTTTCTGTCCCAAGACAACACCTATTGCATAGTCACTGGCGTCACACATGAATTCAAAGGGTAATTCCCAGTCTGGCACTTGAAGAATTGGTGTTGTTGTTAGCGCTCTTTTCAGTGTATTGAAGCATCCAAACATTCACTGGTGAATTCAAACTCAGCATCTTTGAGCAGAAGATTAGACAAAGGCTTTGAAATTTTTGAGAAATCCTTTATAAACCTCATGTAGTATCATGCATGTCCCAAAAAACTTTTCACTCCAGTTACAGACATTGGCGGTAGGAGCTTTGAGATAGCTTCAATCTTACTCAAGTCCACTTCAATTCCCTTCTTTGAAATCTTGTGACCTAGGATGATTCTGTCTCATACCATGAAGCGACACTTCTCCCAGTTCAGAATGAGATGTTTTTCCTCGCATGTTTACAGTATTAGAGATAGATTTCTTAGGCATGCATCAAAGTTAGTTCCATGGAATTAGAAGTCATCCATAAAGACTTCTACGATATATTCTAGAAAATCTAAAAACATTGAGATCATACAATGTTGGAATGTTGTGGGTGCATTGCACAGTCCAATCGGCATCCTTCGGAAAGCATATGTGCCATAGATGCATGTGAATGTTTTTTCTCTCTTGATCATATGGGTGAATGGGTACTTGATAGAATCATGAATATCCATCTATAAAACAAAAATGGTCATGATGGGCCAGCCTTTCTAGAACTTGATCAATGAATGGCAAGGGGAAATGATCCTTTTTGGTGGATGTATTTAGCTTGCGGTAATCGATGCACATGTGCCAACCTATCACTATCCTCGTGGCAATTTCATCTCCATCTTCCCCCGTATGATCGTCATTCCACCCTTCTTGGGTACAACATGGATAGGACTAACCCAATTGTTGTCTCTTATTGGGTAGATGATTCCAGCATCTCATAGCTTTATTACTTCTTTCTTCACAACCTCTTTTAGCATTTGATTTAGCTTCCTTTATGGTTGAGCCAATGGCTTAGCTGTCTCTTCAAGGCAAATTCTGTGCAATCATAAAGCTGGGTTGAGACCTCTGATATCCTCCACAGAATACCCTATAGCTTTTCTACACAGCCTCAGCTTGTCTAGTAGCTTTTCCATTTGGTCATCTGATAACTTGGCATTGACAATTACTGGATTCCTTTCTTCTTCATCTAAGAATTTATATTTCAACCCTTCTAGAAGAGGATTTAACTTTGGCTTGGGATTTGGTGCTTCCTTCTCCTCAATCATCTCTTCCAACAAAGTATACTTTACTGTTTCAATTATTTATTCATCATTGCTGGATTCTTCTTCTGGTTGGTTCAAATAATCTAAGATTTCTACAACTTCTTGACTTTCCATGGCAGGATCCTGGCTACTTAGGGATTGCATTAGTGGATCCACGATTGATTTATCTTCTTGCACTTTTTTGCAATACTGATTACAGCTATCCATGAAGTAGGCCGACTCAAATAGAGATGGTCCCCTCATGGCATCTTGTACTTTAAAATCCAAGTGATCGTTCCCTACTTGTAGTGTGATGATTCCTTCATTAACATCTATCAGCACTCTCCCTGTTGCAAGGAAAGGCCTTCCAAATATCATAGGGTATTTGGAGTCTTCGACTGTGTCTATTACCACTATATCACACGGTATGAAAAATCTCCCAACTCTTATCGGAACGTCTTCTACTATCCCCACTGGCCTCATGAAGATATGATCAGCTAACTCGATCCTCATCCCCACCTTTACCATGTCTTTCATCCCCAGCCTTTGGGCTAGAGTCAGGGGCATTAGACTTATGATTGCTCCCAAGTCAGCTAATCCTTTTCTCTCCACATTATCCCCAACACAAAAAGGTATGTTGAAAGCACCAGGATCTTTTTTTTGGTATTTAGCTCCGCTTGAACAAAAGCATTGGACATCTTTGCTAACTGGACAGTTTCAATGTGATCACCACTTCTTCTCTTTATAATCAGATCTTTGAAAAACTTTGCATAAGTTGGCATGTCTTTTATTTCATCAAGAAAGGGCATGTCCAGGTGAAGCTTCTTTACAGCTTCCATGAACTTGTCGTACCTCTTCTTCAAGTGTGCTTTTATTAGCTTATAGGGTAAAGGAATTCTTGGGGCGTATGGATTCTTCTTCAAAAGAATATTTCTCAGAGGGTCTAAGTCCTTTTTCTCTCCTTCCTTCTTCTTTTCCGGTGGTCCTTCTTCTTTACCAAGGTCAGCTTGTTCTTTCCTTCTTGATTCTTCAGTTGCTTTTTCACTCTCAGACTGTTGATCAACACGACTTCTTTTGTTACAACCCGTTCCTAGCTTTGATGGTAATCCTAGAGATTTAAGATAATCGTAATGCTTGTCATGTTTTTGTTAGTAATATTTTATCTTGTGATTTATTTTAACTTTAGTAACCTTGAATACTTGTTTGTGCAACTCATAATCATGACTTAAGCATACTATAAAGATCCGAGTTGGAGTTTATATAGCATTAACCCATACATGCATGCAAAAAGAGAGTTAATGACATTGAAGGAAATAATTAATAAATAATTTTTTCTCTAAGAATATTATTAAAATAATATTATAGGATTGTATAGAATTTAATTATGAATCCAACAAAAAATGAACCAAATTGGAGTTAAAATGAGAGAGTTATGCCCTTTTTAGTAAACATGTATAGAGTGTCGCAACCGTGACGCTATGTCGTATGCCACGACTGTGACGTTGCGTCATGTGCCATGATCGTGACGCTATGTCGCGACCGCGACGTTGCATCGTGTGTTGCGATCGCGATCGATGCCGCCCAGGACAACCAATCGTAAAACAATCATATCTCAGGCTATACTTATCTATTTTCAACAAAATAAAATGCTTTGGAACCACTATTCGATCCTCTATCATCTCAGACACCTTGCTAAACAAGAGGGAGACCTAGAAGGAAATGTTTGGGGAAGAACGGTGGAAATCCAAAAGGATTGTCATAGATTCGACTTGGTAAGTAGCTTTAATCGTTAATTCTTCCTCCTCCTAATTTTCCCTTGCCTGGAATACCTAATCCAATGAATTTGAGGTTTGGGTTAACCTCTGACCTTCATCTTCTACCTACAGCAGAATGGTTGAAAGGAAGAAGAAACCGCTGATTTTACTAGGATCTTGATATGGATTCAAGATTTTCAGAGATGGACTGTGCTTTAAAGGTGTTTCACACCTTAGGGTGAGCGGGTACTTCCTTTAAATAGTAGATTTCACGAAAATGAGTTAAATCATCAAAAAAAATCAATTGCTTAGTATGCGAGTACAAACCCTAAATGGTCTTTTTGATCTAGCTTTTGCTAGATGATATAAAATGGATTATTTCTCTATTGTGATGAATTTTAGATGATGAAATCACATTAGAAATTGTTACAATCCATATAAATGAGAATTCTTAAAGTAATAGTAGAGGTTACATGAATGTACTGAAATTTAAGGTTTTCAGGTATGATTGAAATTGCTGTATAATTACATAGAGAAATTTGTCTATATGAATCTCATTGATTATTAATGAATTGTTTATCTGAATGGATGGTAGATAAATGTTAGATACTATCTTAGATTTCGTGTGATGTGAATAGTGTTTGCTTGATATCTCAGTAAAGAGGGTGAAACTCTAGATGAGTGGAAAGTTGGAAATTTGTGAATAGATATTGTGAAATCCATTTGAAGTGCTTTTATTGACATCATAGACTTTATTTATTTGTTGTTATTCTTGATGCATGATATCTCAATGAATGGTGAGGAAACCTTAATTTATCTCAATTGCAAGATTTCATATATATGTCTATTGTATATGACTTGTTGAAAGCAGTCTTTCTTCAATGAATGTTTATGAGACATTAAGTCCTTATGTGTGTCATGTGATAAGTGAATGAGGTAAATGAAACCCTAATGATAGGGTGTTCAGTGAAACAAGTATTGTGATATCAATATTTCTTAGTTTGAGATGTGGTGATGCTTAACAGTTCAGTTGTGGTAAATGTTATCAGATGGTTTATGAAATGAATGGTTTACAAAGCTAAACAAAGATATGTTGATGTGATGATTGAATTGTGGATTTAAAGAGTGAATTAGACATGTAGATGCCCTAAACACTATAGAATCCTCACAAGATGAGGCATGTGCTGTGAGGAGGAAATGGTTTCCCGATCGAAGGTATTCCAGATCGAGGTAAGCCAGAGCGCACCAGTAGGGTGTGGGGGTCTTGACCAGTAGGGAAGACTCCTTATAGTTGTGTGGTACCCAACACCAACCGCGGATGCTGGTGGTACATGTATTACATGTTGAGTGATCAGTGGTCAGTAGGTCCACTGATGCACAATAAGCCTAAGGGCTTTGATTCACTGCTTGAGTACCCAGGTTGAGAGGTGGAGTCTGAGATATTAGGCTGCTCCCATTATTTGCCGAGAGGCAGACGTGTCGAGGCCCACTGCAGACAGGGTCTTACTCAAGAGATAGGCTTAGGAACCCGGGCATGCTTCTAAGCCTGGTACAGTTAGATTGTAGCTTGCTGCAATTCTTTCACAAGTTGTGGTACAACTCATGTGGGTTCAGGGCATAATAAGATGAATGAGAGGTTAAACAAGTATGTGTAGTTATTTAATTATCCTTTGTATGTTTCTGAGTTATTAGTTCTCTTTGCGATTAATCAAGCATGTTCATATATTGATTCACTCTTGTAGATATCTAGAGTATCTTGATATATTTATGTTTGGGAATGATTAGTCTCTTTAAAGCTTACTAGTGTTATAATTGATATCAGTTGCTCAACAATATATCTATAATAATAATAGTATTTTAGACTATTTCTTTGAAGTACTCATTTACTGAGCAAGTAGGCTCACCCCTCTACTCACAATTTTTAGGGAAATCATGTGGACTTGAAGAAGGTCAATGCATCAGAGTAGATCTACCATAGGAGTTAAATATGAGATTAGTTTAGTTCAGTCAGTCCTTGTTACTCTAGGTCCTTGTATAGATGTGATAGAGTTGTAAATGATGTTTTGTATCTATGTTTCCTTAATAAGAGAGAATGTATCTGATTATCATGTCATATGTACATGGAAGTGTGCGAAATAGAATGAATGTATGTATGTGTGTCATTAATGGTGAGATCATATTAGAGTAATCAAAGTTTAATTCTCTTGCAAAGTTTGTTTATGTGGTTGAATGTGAGGAAACAAAGAGTTTGAAATAAAAGAAAAAAATTGGGAGTGAACTTTGTATTTAGTATAATCCTCAAACTGATGCCCTAATCTCATGATTAGTGGTAATCATGGTATGTAGATGTAACATCTTTCTTCTTCAGCGTTGTTGGTATTAGCATTCTCCATCATTTTCCCAGATTGGAGAGTAGCCATTTTGGCACTCTCGGTATTCGATAGAATCTTTTCATAAGGATTTTTCATGAGCTTGGCTAGCTGTGCAAGTTGTTGATCAATTTGTCTCTGATGAGTTTTGAGTTTGCATGTTAGTTAGCACTCCCAGATTCTTAAGAGCACTTTGAGCCAGTTGATCATTTACCGACGCTTGGCTATTTGCAAAGTCAAAAAGTTGGGAAATCATGTCAGCTTGGTTATTGTATTTTGCTTGGCTCGGCCCTAGGCCTTGACCTTGTCCTTGCCTGCTCACATTTTTGTTCTGGCCTTGATAGTTGTTTTTTTTCTAATGGTATCCAGTAGTCTTGGTGTATTGAGTTGGCACTCCTTTCTTTTCAAACCCTGGGGGAGGTTTAGATGAACTACCCAGCTTATGTGCATTCTCCGCAGCATCCTTGTTGCCATAACTAAACCCAGGGTGGTCTTGTCGCTTGAAGTTGACATAAGAGACATTCTATGTCTCTTCTTCACTTTCACTTCCATCACTTTCCTCGGGCATGGTATAGATACAATTATCGATCACATGCCCTCCTTATCTACAGGTGACACACTTCATGACCTTCTCAATATGCTTATTGCCCTTGTCTCTAGTATCTTTTAGCTGTTTGACATTATTTGCTATTTTCTAAATTTGTGTTGTAGTTGTCTCCAAGGCCTTGGCTTCAATAGATGGTCCTTCAGTCCCTACTTTCCTTGTTGATCCCCTATCATTCCTGTGATAGTCTATGCATGCTTGTAGCGCATCCATGTTGTCTATTATCTTCATTGTTATGCTTGGTTTCTTCCCAAGGAAGTCACTACCAGCAGCTACATTCAATGAAGTCCTCTCAGTAGGAGTCAGTCCATTATAGAAAGTGGTCACGAGGAACCCCTTGCGGTAATTATGGTGTGGAAAATCCCTCTGGTACTCCTGGAAACGTTCCCATGCTTCGTGCAAGTTCTCTCCCAGCTTTGTGCAAAAGAAGTAATCTTATACATGTTGTGAATAGTCCTCTCAGTAGGATAAAACTTAGTAACAAAGGCATCTGCCAAGGGTCTCCACCAATCTATGGACTGGTGAGGGAGATTGAGGTACCATGATAGAACCTTATCTTCAAGTAAGAAGTTGGAGCCTTTACAGTATATCACTTCTTGTGGGACTCCCCTAATCTTGATGGTATCACATACATTTTTAAATGCATCGAGGTGATGGTATGGGTTTTCACTTCTCGAATTCTCACGAAAATTTTTATTCTGGATCATCAAGATGACAGCTGGTTTCAACTCAAAGTTTGCTACGTTGAAGTGTGGGATGACGATCGGGCATCTAGATTCCTTGGCACTAGTTGCAGCCAACTCTCTAAGAGTCTTCCACTCTTCATCATCCTCATTGTTGTTGTCACGACCATTGTTCTCTCATTCATTGTCATGATGGTTGCGGTGGTGGCTTCTTCGGCGTCGGTAGCATCGTTCTTCATCGTGTTGATCTTCTTCATGACGATCTTCATCTCAATGTTCTTCTTCCTAATGTTATTCTTCACGTTGATGGTCATCTGAGTAATGGCCATCTTTGTCTTTGTCCGACCCTGGCGGTTGTGGGGGTTATGTTGAATCCTCACATTCTGCTCGTCCCCTTTGAGAGTACCATCCGTGCGAGACGGCATGGTGACTCAAGGTTAAGGAGTAAAGTGAAACGAGTCTACTTCCTTTCACATTCCTGAATAGACCGCACAGTAAAGTTAGTTAACTGGGCATGTTAAAACGAACTATTCTATGCAAACACAGAGTAATAGATACAAGGTTTCTGTGTTGTCAAGCTTATTACTAAGCTTGAGGCACGGGAGTATAGTGAGTGGAGTCAGGCTCTTAACAGTGCCATTTTGCCTTATCACCAACAACGACGCCAAAAAGTTGACCGGCCTAAATCATGCATCCAAAAAGGAGAAGATCTAGAGTAGTCGGACTCTTAAGATAGTAACCCGACACTTAAGCCCCTGTAACTATTATACGGGGTCTGATGTAGTAATCAGGATTGAAACACGGGGACAATGTTAGCAGGTGTTAAGCACACACAGTCTCACACTCATATGCTCCAGATAACATATGGTTTAAAAAGGTGTTCCCAAACGAATGATATTACTCAAACCAAAGTAAAAGAAATAAACCAAATAAAAGAAGAACAAAGCGTAAGGAAATAAGATGGAAATAAATGTATGGAAGGGAAACTTAGATTGGGTTTCATCTACTAAGATTTCTCGCCAACATGCAAGCATCATCTCTCCCTCTCATATACTCTATCAAGATTACAAGAAATCATAAAGGTGCCTATTCCTCTCTCTCTCTCTCAAGATGAGGATAGATCTAAATCAAGGGACATCCTCTCTCTTGATATGACTATCCAAAAACTACAAGGAAGCTTTCCAACATTTTCATGCATTCATACTACTCCATAACACCAGATATTAGTGATACTACTCTTTCGAGGTCCCAATGATCAAACAACACAAGATGGTAGCTAAGCATACAAGTGAAGCATTAAAACCGGTGCATGGAGATAATCTTGACGAAAGTATATATATATATATATATATATATATATATATATATATTCAAAAAGGAGAGACAATATACATGTTGGGAGAGCCTTAGTGGCTACTCCCACCCCAAGTTAAGAATTTAGCCACACATGTTTACGGGAAGCATAACGACATTACAAAATGATAGATACATTGAGTTCCACGAAGAGATGAGGGAAGTACAGCGAGATGGAAGTGATAGATCTAGATAGAGAGAGAAGAACATGATACAACTCAGTACTTCTTCAAATCTAGATCTAGGAGGTCGATGGTGTGGACGTTCTCCTTCTCTTGAAAAAGATGGAGCCTTTAGTCTTCTCTCTCCTCAGCTTCTGCCTTTGGAGATCTAAGACTGACTGGATGGATGGGAATGAGTTAGGAAAATGGCAGCACTTTGTGGTCCTCTCCTATCTGATTATTTGACAAGGCATGTAGGTGGCCTATTTATAGACATGCTCCACCGACTTAACTCCTCGACCACGGTCGAGGTTTGGTCTTGGTCAAAGTCAGGCCTTGGTCGAGGCTTCATTGCCTTCTTCTCCTTGGTCACAACCTAGTTAAGCCACCTTCTCAGTCGAACTGCGGTCTAAGGCTTGGTCACGACTTCATTCCGCGGGTGTGTGATGCATCAGGCACCACGGGTGTGAGGGCCGCGAATGCGAGGGGTCGAGGTGATTTTGGGAGGCCTTGACCACAGTGGAATGGCTCCAATGGTCGAATGGGCCACGGTCAAGGTGTCGACCGTGACCTTGGCTCGATGTGACCCTGCAAACAAGGGAAAAGTGGGTAAGTGAGATACTTGGCATAAAGTACTAAAAATGGGAAAATGTAGAAAAGGTATGTAAGGGGAGGTATAAAATATATGCGAAAAGTGTATAAAATGAGGTGTTATCAGCAAGCTTATCAAGTGTATATGTTGCCTTCACAAGAAGGAAATGTGCTGACTTGTTCAACATGTCAACGATAACCCAGATGAAATCATGACCTTGGTTGTCCTATGCATACCAACCACAAACTCCATAGTCATGTGATCCCATTTTTACTTTGGAATAGGAAACAGTTGCAATGTCCCTACATGCTTCTGATGATCAGATTTAACCTGTTGACACACAACACATCTTGCAACGAACTCGGCTACATCCCACTTCAAGCCAGGCCACCAATACATGTCTTTTAGGTTGTGATACATCTTGATGCTATCGGGAGGCATAGAGTACATATATGAGTGAGCCTCATCTAGAACCATCTTCCTCAGATTATCATCATCAGGAACCATGACTCTGCCATGGTAACAAATGGTCTCGTCATCTGCCTCGTGAAAACCATCATGCTTCTCGCAGCCAAACTCTAATCTGATGTGATATGTCACAGTATCAACCTGTTGTGCCTCTCTGATCTACTGCTTAAGTGTGGTCTTAACCTGTAACTAAGCCAAAAACCCTTCTAGCATCAACACTTCCAACTGTACGTTCATCTGACAAAAGGAGATCAACATGTCTCGCTTGTAGCATACCAAGGAATTCAACAGGGCTCTATCCATACGCAAAGACAAAGATTTCCTACTCAGTGCATCTGCCACAACATTAACCTTCCCTTGATGGTAATCAATCGTGTAGTCATAGTCCTTGATTAATTCCATCTAGAGCCATTGTTGCATGATCAACTCCTATTACGAAAATATATACTTCAGGTTCTTGTGATCTGTGAAGATCTGACACTTCTCTCCATATAGTGCCTCTAGATATTCAAAGCATGGACCACGGAAGCTAACTCCAAGTCGTGTGTTGGGTAATTCTCCTCGTGTTTCTTAAGTTGTCGAGAAGCAAAAGAAACCACTTGCTTGTCATGCATCAACACATAACCCAAGCCATTCATGGATGCATCACAGAATACGATATGTCATTTCCCTTGTTCAGGTAAGACCAGAATTGGTGCACTTGTCAACTTATCCTTCAACGTCTGAAAAGTACGCTGACATTTGTCATCCCAGAAAAACAACACATCCTTCCGTGTTAACTTACTCAACGGTAAAGCCATGATGCTGAAGTTCTTGATGAACCTCTTGTAATAGCCTGCCAAACCCAAAAGGTTACATACTTCTATTGGCATCCTCGGGTGCTCTCTCTATGTCATGTACTCAACCTTCTTGGGATCCTCACAAACACCATTGGCAGAGATAACATGCCCCAGAAAAGCGATCTCTTTTAGCCAGAAATCGCACTTGCTGAACTTGGCGTAGAACGGGTGTTTCTTCAACAGGGTCAACTCTTGACGGAGATGCTGCTCATACTGCTGGCTGTCATGACTGTATATCAGGATATCATCTATGAAGACCACCACTGGACCTGTTAAACTGGGTTAAAATTTGTGGGCACCCACGGGTCGACCTGTTTAAGTTGGGTGTGGGTGATGAAATTTGCCACCCACTGAAAATCACCCAAACCCATACCCACCCATTTATTTAGCGAGTTTCACCCAGTTAACTGAAGCACATATATTTATATACATAATATGCACATACACCTATTAGAAGATGTTACTTATTTCATACAAGTTAACTCTTTACGTCTACCAACAACAGTTGTATTCTCTTTATTTTGTGTTTCCAATAGGACTTGTAATATTAGGAATGTCTAATGTTACATAAAAAAATTTTGTTGAAAACTACATTGATTTTCTTATTTTACATCGACATACAACAACTAGCTGCTATTTTTTCTTTAAGTTTGCATAAACATATATCGAAAATTAATCAAATGGTTTGACATCAAACATAGTAGTTGGTTGGTTCTTTTGCACTATATATTACATAAAAATAATAGTTACAAGTTGTTTTAAATGTTATTTTTAGTGTTAAGGAAATCAACTAGCACTTATTGTTGATTGGATACATTTTATATTGGCACCCGCGGACAACCCACAACCCGCTGGGTCGGGTTTGGGTGTGCTTTTCTTCCACCCATTTAGAACTTTATCTTTTTGACCCACACCTGCCATACCCTCACTCGCAACGAACCAACCCAAACCGAACCCACCGAATCGTTTGACAAGTCTAACCACAAAAAATTGATCAAGAAATGGTCAAAACACTCTATTCATCAAATCCATGAATGATGTCAGTGCATTGGTCAGCCCAAATAGCATAACCACAAACTCATAGTGACCTGGTCCTAAAAGCTGACTTAGGTATGTCATCCTCATTTATCCTCAGCTGATGATACCCTTACCTTAGGTCTATCTTTGAGAACACTCTTGCACCACACACATTATCAAATAGGTCAACCATCCTTGGTAAGGGATACTTGTTCTTTATTGTCACCTTGTTCAACAATCGCTAATCTATACACATCCCCATGGACTCATCATTATGCTTTACGAACAACATTGGAGCACCCCATGGCGACGTACTTGGCTTGATAAAACCTTTCTCAAGTAGCAATTGCAACTATCTTTTTAACTCTACCATCTCAGCTGGAGCCATCCTGTATAGTATCTGAGCTATCAGTTGTGATCCTGGAACTATATTGATCTCAAAATCAATCTCTCAGGGTGGGGGAACACATGGGAACTTCTCAGGAAACACGTCCTCAGACTCTCTGACAACTGACTTCACCTTGGTATCCAGCACATGTGCCAAGAATGCCTCACAACCTTGTCGCAACAGCTTCTCTGCCACCATAGCTAACACCAAACACGTTGGAAGAATGATCCTATCTCTTTGGAAGATCCACATCTTATCACCATCCACAAACGTCGCCTACTTGGAACCACAATCTAAGACCACTTTATACTTCTCCAAGGTGTACATTCCAAGGATTACACAGAATCCATACATATCAAGTGGTATGAGATCCACTTGAATGTTGTCTCCTGAAAAAGAAAGGACATAGGATGGACACACCTCTCACAACACTGTGGAACTGACTAATGGGGTTTCTGACAGCAAACTATCTCTCCTATGACTAATAGGCAAAAGATAACTATCAAGCACTTCAGGAGTGATAAAAGAGTGTGTTACACCTGGGTAAAAAAATAGATATGAAGCAAGAAGAAGACAAATCAAAATGAAATAACTCCATCTGATCTATCACTATTTGCGAGTTTACCACCACCTCTGGTTAACTCATGGTGTAGAATCTAGTCATTGCCTATTATCGCACCCATCCTCTGCTTCCTTGAGCAGACGATCCAGCTTACAATGCTTGTCCACTCCCTCGTCCTCTTGCACCGTTGAACTACTGGCTTTGTGAGTTCTGCTGGCTCTGCCTCGATTGCTGGGTGACCTCGTCTTCCCTTACTGGACACTCCCACCTCAGATGTCCTACTTTCCCACACCTGTGGCAAGATCTGGCATCAAATTGTGGCCTAGATGGCCTCATCACTGACATTGATTTTGTGCTATAAGCTCCAGCAGGTAGAAGGCTACGCCCTCTGCTTGTACTCGGTGACCGCTATGTCTAAGCACTAGACCTTCGCGGTGTTGGCAGTGCAGAAAACCTCAGCTTCTTAAAGCCTCCTGGCGATTGTCCCTCGAACTGTGCAAACCTCTTCCGAGCACTTATTTCCTACTTCTCTATCATAGATCTCTCTATCCTTCAAATAGACTCCACAAATGTGGCAAACCTCTCGCCGTTCTTCAAAGCATCCACCGAGGTAGACAACTCAGCATTCAACCCCTTCTCAAAATGATGAATCTGATCTTCATCTGTGGTATCTGTGTGAAGATAGACCCAGAGAAGCTCCATAAACTTATCCTCGTACTCATTGATAGACATGGATCCTTGCCTGGTCCGCTCAAACTAACTGATCTTCTCGTCCAGATAGGTCTGAGGTAAGTATCGACTGACAAACTCACATCGGAACTCCTCCCATCCAACAGCCACTCTAGGCCTATTCTCTTCTTATATGGCCTACCAATGGCCAACACTCCCCTTTAAAAGATATATTGCATGCTTCACCTTATCAGCCTCTGGGATGTTAAGGATCTTGAAGGTTTTCTTGAGCTCGATAAGCCATAGGTTAGCATCCGCTGTATCAGCCATACCAACATACTCAACTGCTCCTACCCGGCAAATCCACTCAAAAGTCTTCCCAGTACTCAAAGATTCTGCATTGGAAGTCGGTTCCCTAGGTTGAGGTGTGGGCATCATGTCTGCCATATGCATCACAGTTGCCATGAACTACCCAAAAAGATATTAGAAAGTAGGATTTTCAAGCATGTCTAGGTCGAACGGGGGGACCTCAGGCACCTGATATTCTCACGTCTGGTTCCTTGCACCTCTACATGGTGCAGAAACACTACTTTCAACAATGTGTTCTTCATGTCTCCAGACATCTTTAAGATTTTCTTTTCCTTCTACATAAGTAGAATTCACAATAAGACATACTGGAGGACAAAAGAACAGAAACCAACCCTAGTTCTAGGTCCCTATAGACTCAGCGAACTGAAAGCTCTGATACCAACCAATTGTGACACCTTTTGCCACACAAAGCAATATTACTCAAAACCAAAGGTAGAATTAATACTAACAACAAGTGGATTACTGAAAAACACAAAAAATAAATTGATTTCATTGAGCATCAAATATGTAAAAACCTTTACATATAAGTCCTCACAGGACACCTGCATCAGATATCATAGACCACAATGTGCTTATATAAAAAATTTCTTATCACATATTCCATCAATCTACCACAAGAGAAAGTTGTCCCATATATATACCTATAAACATTTATCATATCTTCACATTAAAAGGGTACACAAGCCAAAACCATGTATCGATAACACAACTACAACACATCAAACCCCCAAAGACCTACGTGTACAGGGATGACTCTAGGACTCTACACCAATTGACTAACAACACTTCCAACCTTCTCAGCTACTACTCTGGCTGCTACTCTGCATGTGTTGCACGATCTCTACCTCCTTGTACACATCCACCTAAAAGATGTGGGGAACCCTAAAAGTCACTAAACTACAACCCACAGCCACACTCCGGCCAGAGTATGGTCTACAACCAATCATGTGAATGCATATACTCAACATTATATGACTCCAATCTTCTACTAGGGAAAGCCTGTTTCACCATCCAGCAAGTGCTAACACTAAGATGGATCTATGGCACAGGGAAAAACTACATGATTAAGTTCCATTTGATTAGTTAAGTCAATTAATTGTCTTTTAGCATCAGTCCAGTTATAACGTATGTAGTCATAACAAACTCTACAAGATAAGGGCATGGTAAACTCTAGAAGATATAAACGTAGATCACACTGTCACCACATAATGCATGTATCACTGCCATTCACCATATCACAAATTCCAAGGCCACATTCTATGGGATATCAATCTCTCAAGTTATCATTGGGAAAAGTCATCTCATATATAATAAGCCACTGTCAAGTCATAGGTCCCATTCACATAATTCCTATATTACTAGTGCCTCAACATGCCTTATGAAGGCTCATTCCACCCATATCATATCATAGTCACCATAGCATACACTGGATATGATTACCAAACTCATAGCACCTACATGGTTAGGAGTTCATAAGTAAGATAAATAACATCACAACCATAGCAATTCAATGAAAGAGAAACAAGCATGATCATTGCAGATTATTAGAGTTGGGGATTTCTTCTTGGCTGATTAGGACAACCATATCAATTCCATGAAAGAGAAACAAGCATGATCATTGCAGATTATTACAGTTGGGGATTTCTTCTTGGATGATTAGGGTTTACAAGGCTCAGTTCAACCATCAACCCTAGGTTCACTACCTTCCATCATCTTGGAGTATTTAGGGTTAGAGAAAATCATTAGAGTTGGTTAGCTATTATCTAAAACAATAATATGTATGGCCTATGCATCACACATACAAGAGTATCATTATGTGTCCACATATACCTCTCACCTACCTATCACCACCGGTGTTGACCACATAACTGATAGGTCATTACCACCCAACCTAATCCATGTCGCGACCGTGACACCTAGGGTTAGGGTTCACAAATGTCTCGACCGAAAAGTTTCTTGACTTCAAGGTTGCATGTCGTGACCCAAGGCCAACATGTCACGACCAAACACCCTATCACAAACCTTCTCAAGGTCATAATGTGACCAAAACATGGGCAAGACGATGACCCAATGACGTGTATTTTACTACGTGCTTAAACGCAAGTATACACGTCGAGTAATATAGGCCTTTGTGAGGCCCGAGTCGAACTCAGGGATACGTGAATTATTGGAGACTCCTACTAACTAATCACAATCAGCTAGGCCGAATGACAAAATAGGGTTTGTTGTCGAAATTAAAAGAAAACAAAATGAAACAAAGAAAACAATCGATTAAAGATTAATTTAATCAATTCAAAAGAGTATCTTTAGGATTGCGGTTTCACTGCGGGTCAACATTGCATTAGGTTTTATATAATTCCTCACTCTTCTCTCTCTATCCGGGTAGTGGCCTGAAAACAGAATTACCCACTGTCGTGGTGTAATTCACTACTTAGGTTTAGGTTGATTCCACCGTCGTAGTAATCATTCCCCTAAACTAAGCGCATTAAAAACGATCTCTCAGTTTCCACCATTAATTTTACAACTCCTTTATCAAGGGTTTTATCGATTAATGTAGGTTTCGTCTCTTTTCAACCGTTAATCCTTCTGTCGAAGTGATTAAGGGCATTAAGTTATTATTATGGTGATCAAGCATAACAATATATATGGAGAAAACGAAACTATACCACAGATTTAAGAGAGAAAATATGAATTATCAATATAAAATTGTCATACAATGCATTCCCGGGCTACTCCCGGTCCTAAAGATGGAGGATTTTAGCCTCTCATGTTCATCTCACACGAATACATGGTAGAAATAGGGGAATTCATAAGAAAAATGTGAAACAAGTGGAAAAACCCCTGAACGGAGAAGAATCGGTAGATCCTTGGCGTAGAATACGAGCTTCCCCGCCCGTCGGTGGTGGAATTCGTCTTCGGCAGCGTCCGAATCACCCGGGATGAGCTTCTGGCCTCCGTTCTCCTTTCTTTTCTTCCTTGGCACTCGTGCAAAGCAAAAATGAGATGATCCTCTCCTGTGTGCGGCCGTCATTAGGTATAAGTCCCTAATTAGGTCGTCAAATAACTCCAGCCGTCCGATTGAGATCAAAACGAATCCAACGCATATTTGTCGGCGTCGATACCATCGACGCGGGTCGATGGTATCGACCCAGCGTATTAGCGGCAGCTTTCCTTTTCTTTTCATCTGAGCGCCTGTGGTCATCTCGATACCATCGACTAGGGTCGATGGTATCGACTCTCTTTAGCGTCGGTTTTGTCTTTTAGCGACGCTGTAGCTCTCCATGTGTCGATGGCATCGACTTTCGTCGATGGTATCGACAGCTTCCTCGTCAGCAACTTGAAGGGATCTCGATGCCATCGACTGGTGTGTCGATGGTATCGACTCTGTGTTGCTCCTCTCGGCTGGCCACCTGTGGCTTGGTCGATGGTATCGACTTCCGTCGATGGTATCGACGGAAGCAGATACTTGTCTTTCCTGAAATTCCACAATAAGACCACGTAAATCCACACAAATTATGATAATATGATAAATAATGCTCAAAATGGTAACACCAAGGGGATTTGACATAGAATGCTGGCAAAGACCGAAATGAATGAATTATGCAATATTATCCATAAAAATGAGTAATTAGAGCACAAAACACATATGAAAAAGGTCTATAAATGCGACTAAAAATCATCGCATCAAACTCCCCTAAGCTTGAACATTGCTCGCCCTCGAGCAACTGATCCTTAGAATAGAATTGCAGATGTCAACTAAAAATCAACACACCAACCCACATCCCATGTGACTCCCACTGAACGTTCTCAACCCGGCCTTCTCTAACCACATAACAGTAATTACCCTAAAGGTGACAATAATCATCAATAAGAGAAATTATCCTTCAAACCGATGAACACTATCACATAAGGCAGTTAACATAATAAAATTCGCCAATTCAGCATTGGTGCATCTTGTGATCTCCTACACTACATTTCTCGCCCTAACTACCATCTACATAGAAGCAGTTCTCCTGATAATCATTAGTGAGGAGAAATTCACGGTGGCCTACCAATCCGAGCAACGGGTGGATGGAATGGGTGGTTCATGGAAGAACTTGGAAGTATTGCACAGTTTCAATATGCATAAAACAAAATGTCCTACGTGATGCCAATGCACATTAAAATGCCCTAATGCCTAAATTGGGTGAAATGATGCATGCACTAACCTTCCACCTCAAAATGAGATGGAAATCTAATTAAGCCACATCATGTACTCAATTTTCCTGTAATGCGAGTGATATCATGTTCCTTTCTCCCTCTTATTCCATTTCCTTCTAAATTCTCTTTCTTTTTTTTTCTCTTTTTTTTCTTTTTTTTTTCTTTTCTTTTAGCCCACATATCCATAATTGCTTAGAGATACATGTATTGGTTGTTTTCTTCATGATTGGAAATCTTTGCAATATTTTGAAGGTATGGAACAGTTTAGATCACTTTTGAGGAAAAATTGAGATACATGGTGTACTTTATGCATGATAATCATGAAAAGTCATGAGTGCAACTACATGGCATGCACCTAAAGGTAATGTGCATGAATCCCTATATTTTTCTCTTTTTCTACACAAGTATGGAAAATATCAATGCAATTCCTATCTAAATGCTATGCACACAAGAAGGAATTAAAACTGTACTTTACTTCCAATTCTTAGGTGGATTATGGAAAAATGAAGTGGAATGATCACAAGATTAGATGACTGAACCTTAGAAGAGTATTATGTGTCCCTCCTTACTGAAATGTGTAGTAGTTTGGAGGGTTCTCTCTCTTACATCCAATTAAGGTCTCATTACCATTTGGTTAGGTTAGGCTCAAACAACCGTTACTATCCACTTTTCATGAGTCAATGGGAGTATAGGTGTGACATATTGTTTTAAAGTTGACATAATCAATCATTTTCATAGGATAAATTCCCCAAGGACAACCAAGTCAAGCTATCCAAAAGACACAAAAATTTTAAAATTCCCTTAAATTTCCCATGAATACACAGCGAGATGACAACTTTTACGACATCCACAGTTACACTAGATAGATGTGGATCCTAAACAAAAACTAAAATGCAAGAACAAATAGCAAAGCAAAAACTAAAAACAACAAAAGAAAAGATAGACCTGTTCCAGCTACCCCCCTAAGCTTGAATTCGACTATGGCCTCATAGTCAAAAACAATCTTAAGAGTGGAACAGAGATACCCTGATCATTCTTGTGGAGGCGGAGGCGGGTACTGTGGGGCCGTAGGATCCCAAGAAGGATACTCCCCCTGGAAGCTCGGATCGTAATGGGTCCTCGGCGGAGGCTGTGGATAGCCTCCAAAGTAGCTCTGACTCCAGTAATGGTCGTAAAAGGGCTCCTGTTGCATCTCCATCCTTTGCAACCGATTGTGTATCTGATGTTGGTTGTCGAGGAGGAGACGTTCATTCTCGAACATCGCCCTTTGGTTGTCAAGTAACCGGTTCGTAGTATCCTGAATACCGGTATACATCTCTAGATGCCGCTGCTGTGTCTGATGTATGTCCTGCAGCATCGTATACATGCCTTGCATTGAGTAGACATCCTCGCCTGGCTGCGAGGGCTGTGGTGATGGCGGCGGGGGCTGTGATGATGAAGACGCACCCGGATGCATCCTAGGACGCTTCCGTGGTGCCACTCGTGCACGAAGAGGTGTGAAAGCCTCCTCTTCCTCCTCAGCCTCGCCTTCTTGGTCGTCATTACCGCCTTCTTCTTCATCGGACTCAACGGCTATGATCGGCCATCGGAAGTGCTGGGCTCCCTCGATGTGGAAGACAGCGTCCGGCAGTGCGCATTCCTGATAAGCATGGTTGACGTGGCAGTGTGCGTGCGCCAACCCATCCCGTAGAAGGATAAGGTTTGAACGGTGCAGATGTTGCACGTTCACCTTACTCCTCGTGGAAATCGACGTCATGGTGGAGAAGTTGAGCCCGAGGTAGTGCGCCAACTTGGTGATGAGCCCACCAAAATGGATCGGAGCCTTCCTTGTACTCCTCTTCACCGCCAGGACGCGCTGCAGGAAAAACGCACCCCAGTTGCATTGTTGTCGCTTCAGGAGCATGTAGAGGAAGAAAAGATCGCTCTCCTGAAACTTGCTCAATGCTAAATCGCTCCGAGCAAAGAAAGTAAGGCTCAACATCTGGTGTAAGACCCGGACGAAGGGATGCTCGAAGTCCGCTACCGCAGCATTGTGGTAGCTCACAGTCTTTCCCGCCGGCACTGTGACTAGCTCGGCGAAGATCTTGTCGTAGTCGGTGCGGGAATCTGGGCGCCGGTGATCATGTTGGGAGTGGTTCTAGTTAAAGATGTTGTTGAACTGTTTAAGAGTGATGTTGTAGTTGATGTTGAACAGCCGGAACGATACCCGGCCCTTGATCCACTCACGATCCGATGCAACCACGTCGTTGGGCACAACGCAGACATCGAGGGACGCCATAAACTCCACCACCAATTCCTTGTAGGTGGGACATTCGCCGAAGAACGGCTGCCCATCCGCATGGCGCTCCAGCTCGTCTAGCCTTATGCTGGTGTGGCGTGCTTGACCCTTCAGCACATAGGCCAAGTTGGCCTCGAATCCAAGGTCACGGATCATTCCCCGGTCCACATACCGGGTCGGCTCGATCTTCTGCTTCATGATCTCCTCATAGACTTTCCTCACCTCCGCGGAAGGGTGAATCAAGCGCGGGCATGAGACTGAAGCAGTAGGGGGTGGAACAAACTCCACGATCTCCATGGGATTCGCGCTCGAGGACGATGATCCGGCGGCGTGCACCATTGTTGCAAGAAAGATGGGATTAGAAGAAAAGAGCTCAAGGAAGATGGAGAAGTGATTCTCCGCTCGGTGAAGATCCCTGCTCGTTGTCACTGCTCTTCAGTCTTGGAGGGCTCGGAGGAGTGCTCGGCGCAAAGGAGGATGTTTGCTCTGAAGGTGTGACGTCAAATGACGTTGCAATTCTCCTTAAATAGACTTGGCCGGTGCCACTGTTGACCCGTCGATACCATCGACGCAGGTTGATGGTATCGAAACGTCTCGCTGGTATCCGCCTCCCTCACGAGTATCGACGGCTGACGTTTGCTGGATCGGGAAACCCGGATTGCTGACGTGTCGATACCATCGACAGAAGTCGATGGTATCGATGCAGCACCCGGATCGCTGACGTGGACTCACGATCGTCGTCGATGTCTTTGCGCGGATCGGTGACATGGATGTCGATACCATCGACGAGGGTCGATAGTATCGACTTGCCTTTATTGCGACACCGCCACTTCTTCAATTCAGCCTGTGATCATGTCGATACCATCGACGAGGCCGTCGATGGTATCGAGTTGACTGAGAAAAATCGTTCTGAACTTCTCCAGAGATCTCGATGGTATCGACTAGTGTGTCGATACTATTGACACTTTTATTGCAACCTGCCTGTAGGTATGTCAATACCATCGACGGGGCCGTCGATAGTATCGACTCAGTGCGATTTTTGCAGCTGTCAACCTGAACCCATGTCGATACCATCGACCAGTGTGTCGATGGTATCGACCCTGCCTGTGCCTGCACATTGAACAAACGGATCAAGGTATCTTCTTTACACTAAAATTTAAACGAAATTAAAGCAATCTACGACTATAACTAAACTATCCTAATGTACCAATGGTTGGGTTGCCTCCCAACAAGCGCCCTTCTTTAACGTCTTAGGCTAGACGTCTTCCCAGCATCTTATTCATTCACAAGTGTAATGAGTTTGAACTCATTCACTTTTCTCTTGTAGTTTTCACCAAAATACAACTTCAACCGCTGCCCGTTCACCAAGAACGTGGCATCTCCATCACGCACAAGAATCGCACCATGCGATCTCACCTCTTCCACTACGAAGGGTCCACTCCACCGGGACTTCAGCTTCCCGGGATGCAATTTGAGACGGGAGTTAAACAATAGAACATTATCTCCTTTCTTGAACGTGCGTAGCTCGATATGTCGATCGTGGATCAGCTTTGTACGCTCCTTGTAGATGCGGGCATTCTCATATGCCGACATGCGTAACTCATCTAATTCATTCAACTCAAACATCCTCTTTCTCCCGGCTTCATCATAACTCAAGTTCAGCCTTCTTAGCGCCCAATGGGCCTTGTGCTCCAACTCCACCGGAAGGTGGCAAGCCCGGCCATACGCCAACCTAAAAGGCGTGGTGCCTATAGGTGTTTTGTACGCCGTTCTATACGCCCAAAGTGCGTCCGGTAGTAGGGCACTCCAATTTTTCCTTGTGGATGCCACTGTCCGTTCTAGAATCTTCTTGATTTCCTGATTTGAGACCTCCACTTGTCCTTGCGTCTGTGGATGATATGGGGTGCCGATGTTGTGCTTGACCCCATATTTCTTCAAAAGTGTCAAAAATTTCTGATTCCGGAAGTGTGTGCCTCCATCACTTATGATCATTCGGGGTATCCCGAACCTGCAGAATATATTTTCTTTCACAAACCTGCACACTACATTAGAATCATTAGTCCTTGTGGGGATTGCTTCCACCCACTTCGACACATAATCAACAGCAAGCAAGATATATAAATTTGAATTCGAGGACACAAAGGGTCCCATGAAGTCTATGCCCCATAAGTCAAAAACCTCAACTTCCTGAAATACATTCAGGGGCATTTCTTGTCTCCTTGAAATGTTACCTGCTCGTTGACACGGGTCACATTGCCTTACAAACTTGTAGGCATCCCAGAACAAAGTTGGCCAATAAAGGCCGCTTTCCAACACTTTGGCTGCTGTCCGTGAACTAGCATGGTGTCCTCCCGTAGGTGACGCATGGAAATGGTGGAGAACACTCTCGTACTCCACCTCCGGCACACACCTGTGAAGAATACCATCCTTGCACTGCTTCAAAAGAATTGGGTCATCCCAAAAATAGTATCTCAAAGAATGAAAGAATTTCTTTTTCTCTTGATAAGACCAGTCTTCCGGGATGATCCCGCAAGCCAAATAGTTAACAATTTCAGCAAACCATGGTTCCTTAGAATCAATTTTTAAAAGTTGTTCATCGGGGAACGTCTCGGTTATGGGTATGTGTATATCTTTCTCATCTACCCTATCTAACCTAGACAAGTGGTCAGCCACCACATTTTCATTTCCTGACTTGTCCTTGATTTCAATATCAAATTCTTGTAAAAGCAAAATCCACCTAATGAGTCTAGGCTTTGCATCCTTTTTCTCCATCAAATATTTTATCGCAGCATGATCGGTCCACACAACTACTTTAGAACCCACTAAGTACTGCCAAAATTTTTCAAAAGCAAACACGACGGCAAGTAACTCTTTTTCTGTAGTTGTATAGTTCAATTGAGCATCATTAAGTGTTTTGGAGGCGTAGAAAATCACAACGGGCTTATTATCTACCCTTTGCCCCAAAACGGCTCCCACTGCATAATCGGAAGCGTCACACATCAATTCGAATGGTTTTATCCAATCCGGCGTTTGAACAACCGGAGCCGAAATCAACTTCTCTTTCAAAACTTTGAATGTGTGAAGACACTTATCATTAAAATCAAAAACCACATCTTTTTCCAACAATTCGGATAAAGGTTTTGCAATTTTAGAAAAATCCTTGATGAATCGCCGATAAAACCCGGCGTGTCCCAAAAAACTTCTCACCCCTTTTACAGAATTTGGTGGAGGTAGCTTAGAAATCACCTCGATTTTTACGGGGTCTACCTCAAGACCCTTGCTAGACACCTTGTGTCCTAGCACTATTCCTTCCGTCACCATCATGTGACATTTCTCCCAATTGAGGACCAAGTGTGTGTCCTCGCACCGCTGCAGCACCTTGTCCAAATTATAAAGACACTCATCAAATGACGCCCCATAAACCGAGAAGTCGTCCATGAAAACCTCAAGACAACGCTCCACCATGTCAGAGAATATGGCGAGCATGCAGCGTTGAAACGTTGCTGGCGCATTACATAATCCAAACGGCATCCGTCGGTAAGCAAAAGTCCCATAGGGACAAGTGAACGTAGACTTCTCTTGATCCAAAGGATCAATAGAAATCTGGTTATACCCCGAATACCCATCCAGAAAATAGAAATGCGACCGACCTGCAAGACGTTCCAAAATTTGATCGATAAATGGCAAAGGAAAATGATCTTTAAGAGTGGCGGCATTCAGTCGGCGGTAGTCGATGCAAACACGCCACCCATTTACCAATCGGGTGGTGACAGGTTCATTCAAAAGATTTTTAGTAACAGTAATTCCCCCCTTTTTAGGGACTACATGTGTGGGACTCACCCATGTCGAATCTGATATGGCATATATGTTCCCTACAGCAAGAAGTTTTATGACTTCCTTCTTCACAACCTCCATCATGCTCGGATTTAGACGTCTTTGAGGTTGAATGACTGGCTTGGCTCCCTCCTCGAGCCGTATCTTATGCTGGCAAAGTGTAGGGGAGATCCCCTTGATGTCTGCAACAGACCACCTAAAAGCTCCACGGTGTTTCTTGAGCACTATCAGTAGTTGCTCCTCCTCATCCGCACTCAAGTAAGCAGATACAATCACTGGTAACTTGTCCTTCTCAGCTAGAAAAACGTACTTAAGATGCGGGGGCAGTGGCTTCAACTCCAACTCCGGCGGGCAAGTAAGAGATGATTGCAGCGGTAGGGGAAGTGTACCTAAGTCTTCATAGTGCCTCGTGTAGAAACATGGAAGCATTTGAAGCATTTTGGCGCACTCCTTCAGTGAAGTACTCCGCATCTAATCATAAGTGACATTCAACAAACACGCCTCCAACGGCAATTCTGGATATGCATCAAAAACTGAAGTAATCATCGCATCATCCTCCCAAGAAGGTGGAATGTCCTCATTCTCATCATTCGGAAACCCAATAGCTTTGTATAAAGAGACAACTTTAGTTTGCTCCATAATGTCTACAGCTAATGTTCCATTATCCATCTTACTCATCACATGAGCCATGTCCAAGAATGGCTTCCCAAGGCAAAGTGAGATATTGTGCTCCACATGTTTCACCATGTTACAATGTGCTTTTGCTTTAGTAGACGCATTGCTAGTGGGCATGACCATCTCAAAGCGATCATCCGCAATGCCCAAGGTCAAGCGACCTCTCCCCATCTCCAAGATCATATCGGCTGTTGCTTGGAATGGGCGTCCAAGTAGCAACTCATTTCCATGCTCGTCCTGCATTTCCATAACCACGAAATCAGCCGGAAAAACAAATCGGTCTACCTTTACCAAGACATCTTCGCAGATTCCATAAGGTTTCACCATAGAATTATCGGCCAATTGGATAGTCATGTTGCTTTGCCTTGACTCCTTTAATCCCAACTTTTTAAATGTAGAAAGGGGCATCTCATTGATGCTTGCCCCAGAATCACAGAGTGCCTCTCCAAATTTGAACTTCCCGATAAAACAAGAAATATTGAAACAACCGGGGTCCCGTCTCTTCGGCGGCAAAGTGCCCATAATGAAAGCACTCACTTGCTCCTTCAGCACCACGACCTCAGTGTCGGGTATTTTCCTCTTTTTGGTGATCACATCTTTTAGAAACTTTCCGTAAGATGGGATTTGCTCGATCGCCTCCAACAAAGGAATATTTACCGATAACTTCCTAAAGCTGTCTAGAAATTTCTTAAATTGTGCATCCACCTTCCTTGCCTTTGCACTATTGGGATAGGGGACCGGAACGGTATGTTCCCTTTGATGAGGTGGCACATAGGGTGTCAATTTCTGCGGTTCCTCCTCAGTAGCTTGTTCTTGGTTACCATCCACAGCTATATCTTCATCTTGCCCTGTGACAGATGTGGGCTGCTCCTTCGTGGTTGCATCTTCAACTTTGTCCTGTGGTATGCTTGTGTTATCCATCCTTGGATTCAACACCTTCTTGCCGCTCCTCAGTAAGATGGCCTTGGCCTGCTGGTTTCCCCCAGGAACATTGGTGTTCCCCGGAAAACTCGGATGTGCTGGCTTCTTCAAGCTTGCAATTTCAGATGCCATCTGCGCCATGGAAGTCTCTATGGTTCTCATTTGAGCCCCATGGCTCTGCAAAGTCTGCCCAAATTGGTTCATAAATTCACCCTGTTGCTTGATTTGTTGCCCAAATGTGTTCATTAACTCCTGGTTTTGTTTGATGACCTGATTGAGCAACTCTGTGCTCTTGTCCTCTGTGGCTGGTGCAGGCTTGGCGTCCGGATCCTGCAGAAAATTGTTCGGATCCTTCCATGAGAATTTCTTGTCCTTTCGCCATGAGTAATCATTATTCATGTACCCTTGTTGTTGCCTTATGTACTTGACTTGAGCCTCATCCTCGGACTCATTGTCTTCCTTCTGCAGTAGCTTCTTTGCGAGAAGATCCATCTTCTCATTTAACTCTCTCATTGCCTTTGACTCACTGGCAACTCTTGCTTGCTCAACTGGGCCTCTCTCTCTTTCTCCCCAAGATTGCTTCCTTGCCATGTTCTTCAGTATTTCCCAGCATCTCGTATCAGTGTTATTTAAGAAAAATCCTGAACCGGCTGAGTCCAAGTTACTTCTATCATGCTCGGAGAGAGCAAAATAGAAGATCTTCACCTGTGTCTCCTTGTCCAGTCCATGATGTGGACATCTCCTCAACATGACCTGGAATCACTCCCAGGTCTCAGAATATGTTTCACCCGCCTGTTGGGTGAAATTGTGAATCTTCCTAATCATGTCGTTGGTCTTCTCAGGAGGGAAAAACCTCTCGAAGAAAACCTCCACCATATGATCCCATGATTCAACAAACTCATCGTCAAGGTTATGTAGCCACTCTCTCGCAACTCCTGCCAGGGAGCTTGGGAACAACTTGAGGTACAGAACATCCTGTGGGAACCTGTCTATCTTCACCATATCGCTGTTTCCAACAAACTGACTGATGTGTGCCACTGGGTCCTCATTCTTCAACCCGTGAAATGCATTTGATTTAACCAAGTTAATCAACGCTGGATCAATCTTGTAGGTTGGAATGTTGAGCCCCTATTTCTTGATAGGCCCCTTTGAAGCTGATGAAGAAGACGCTTTGATCTTCTCCCATATCGTCTGTGGTTCGGCCATTTCTTCTGCTTGCTCTTGCTCAGATTCATAATCTATGTTGCTTTGGTGATCTTGCTCGTAGTAATCCTCGTCCTCTGGTCCCGGAGGTGGAACCTCAGGTGTGCGATTCGCGTAGTCTGCGCTACGTGTATGCACCATGCAAAGTACCTGAAATCAGAAAATCGGGGTTCAGTACTACGCTTCGAACGAGTAAACACAATTATAGAGAAATTTAAGAATATTTAAAATTGTTTCAAAATAAAATAAATATCAAATTCTTGTAAAAGCAAAATCCACCTAATGAGTCTAGGCATTGCATCCTTTTTCTCCATCAAATATTTTATCGCAGCATGATCGGTCCACACAACTACTTTAGAACCCAATAAGTACTGCCGAAATTTTTCAAAAGCAAACACGACGGCAAGTAACTCTTTTTCTGTAGTTGTATAGTTCAATTGAGCATCATTAAGTGTTTTGGAGGCGTAGAAAATCACAACGGGCTTATTATCTACCCTTTGCCCCAAAACGGCTCCCACTGCATAATCGGAAGCGTCACACATCAATTCGAATGGTTTTATCCAATCCGGCGTTTGAACAACCGGAGCCGAAATCAACTTCTCTTTCAAAACTTCGAATGTGTGAAGACACTTATCATTAAAATCAAAAACCACATCTTTTTCCAACAATTCGGATAAAGGTTTTGCAATTTTAGAAAAATCCTTGATGAATCGCCGATAAAACCCGGCGTGTCCCAAAAAACTTCTCACCCCTTTTACAGAATTTGGTGGAGGTAGCTTAGAAATCACCTCGATTTTTACGGGGTCTACCTCAAGACCCTTGCTAGACACCTTGTGTCCTAGCACTATTCCTTCCGTCACCATCATGTGACATTTCTCCCAATTGAGGACCAAGTGTGTGTCCTCGCACCGCTGCAGCACCTTGTCCAAATTATAAAGACACTCATCAAATGACGCCCCATAAACCGAGAAGTCGTCCATGAAAACCTCAAGACAACGCTCCACCATGTCAGAGAATATGGCGAGCATGCAGCGTTGAAACGTTGCTGGCGCATTACATAATCCAAACGGCATCCGTCGGTAAGCAAAAGTCCCATAGGGACAAGTGAACGTAGACTTCTCTTGATCCAAAGGATCAATAGAAATCTGGTTATACCCCGAATACCCATCCAGAAAATAGAAATGCGACCGACCTGCAAGACGTTCCAAAATTTGATCGATAAATGGCAAAGGAAAATGATCTTTAAGAGTGGCGGAATTCAGTCGGCGGTAGTCGATGCAAACACGCCACCCATTTACCAATCGGGTGGTGACAGGTTCATTCAAAAGATTTTTAGTAACAGTAATTCCCCCCTTTTTAGGGACTACCTGTGTGGGACTCACCCACGTCGAATCTGATATGGCATATATGTTCCCTGCAGCAAGAAGTTTTATGACTTCCTTCTTCACAACCTCCATCATGCTCGGATTTAGACGTCTTTGAGGTTGAATGACTGGCTTGGCTCCCTCCTCGAGCCGTATCTTATGCTGGCAAAGTGTAGGGGAGATCCCCTTGATGTCTGCAACAGACCACCCAAAAGCTCCACGGTGTTTCTTGAGCACTATCAGTAGTTGCTCCTCCTCATCCGCACTCAAGTAAGCAGATACAATCACTGGTAACTTGTCCTTCTCAGCTAGAAAAACGTACTTAAGATGCGGGGGCAGTGGCTTCAACTCCAACTCCGGCGGGCAAGTAAGAGATGATTGCAGCGGTAGGGGAAGTGTACCTAAGTCTTCATAGTGCCTCGTGTAGAAACATGGAAGCATTTGAAGCATTTTGGCGCACTCCTTCAGTGAAGTACTCCGCATCTAATCATAAGTGACATTCAACAAACACGCCTCCAACGGCAATTCTGGATATGCATCAAAAACTGAAGTAATCATCGCATCATCCTCCCAAGAAGGTGGAATGTCCTCATTCTCATCATTCGGAAACCCAATAGCTTTGTATAAAGAGACAACTTTAGTTTGCTCCATAATGTCTACAGCTAATGTTCCATTATCCATCTTACTCATCACATGAGCCATGTCCAAGAATGGCTTCCCAAGGCAAAGTGAGATATTGTGCTCCACATGTTTCACCATGTTACAATGTGCTTTTGCTTTAGTAGACGCATTGCTAGTGGGCATGACCATCTCAAAGCGATCATCCGCAATGCCCAAGGTCAAGCGACCTCTCCCCATCTCCAAGATCATATCGGTTGTTGCTTGGAATGGGCGTCCAAGTAGCAACTCATTTCCATGCTCGTCCTGCATTTCCATAACCACGAAATCAGCCGGAAAAACAAATCGGTCTACCTTTACCAAGACATCTTCGCAGATTCCATAAGGTTTCACCATAGAATTATCGGCCAATTGGATAGTCATGTTGCTTTGCCTTGACTCCTTTAATCCCAACTTTTTAAATGTAGAAAGGGGCATCACATTGATGCTTGCCCCAGAATCACAGAGTGCCTCTCCAAATTTGAACTTCCCGATAAAACAAGAAATATTGAAACAACCGGGGTCCCGTCTCTTCGGCGGCAAAGTGCCCATAATGAAAGCACTCACTTGCTCCTTCAGCACCACGACCTCAGTGTCGGGTATTTTCCTCTTTTTGGTGATCACATCTTTTAGAAACTTTCCGTAAGATGGGATTTGCTCGATCGCCTCCAACAAAGGAATATTTACCGATAACTTCCTAAAGCTGTCTAGAAATTTCTTAAATTGTGCATCCACCTTCCTTGCCTTTGCACTATTGGGATAGGGGACCGGAACGGTATGTTCCCTTTGATGAGGTGGCACATAGGGTGTCAATTTCTGCGGTTCCTCCTCAGTAGCTTGTTCTTGGTTACCATCCACAGCTATATCTTCATCTTGCCCTGTGACAGATGTGGGCTGCTCCTTCGTGGTTGCATCTTCAACTTTGTCCTGTGGTATGCTTGTGTTATCCATCCTTGGATTCAACACCTTCTTGCCGCTCCTCAGTAAGATGGCCTTGGCCTGCTGGTTTCCCCCAGGAACATTGGTGTTCCCCGGAAAACTCGGATGTGCTGGCTTCTTCAAGCTTGCAATTTCAGATGCCATCTGCGCCATGGAAGTCTCTATGGTTCTCATTTGAGCCCCATGGCTCTGCAAAGTCTGCCCAAATTGGTTCATAAATTCACCCTGTTGCTTGATTTGTTGCCCAAATGTGTTCATTAACTCCTGGTTTTGTTTGATGACCTGATTGAGCAACTCTGTGCTCTTGTCCTCTGTGGCTGGTGCAGGCTTGGCGTCCGGATCCTGCAGAAAATTGTTCGGATCCTTCCATGAGAATTTCTTGTCCTTTCGCCATGAGTAATCATTATTCATGTACCCTTGTTGTTGCCTTATGTACTTGACTTGAGCCTCATCCTCGGACTCATTGTCTTCCTTCTGCAGTAGCTTCTTTGCGAGAAGATCCATCTTCTCATTTAACTCTCTCATTGCCTTTGACTCACTGGCAACTCTTGCTTGCTCAACTGGGCCTCTCTCTCTTTCTCCCCAAGATTGCTTCCTTGCCATGTTCTTCAGTATTTCCCAGCATCTCGTATCAGTGTTATTTAAGAAAAATCCTGAACCGGCTGAGTCCAAGTTACTTCTATCATGCTCGGAGAGAGCAAAATAGAAGATCTTCACCTGTGTCTCCTTGTCCAGTCCATGATGTGGACATCTCCTCAACATGACCTGGAATCACTCCCAGGTCTCAGAATATGTTTCACCCGCCTGTTGGGTGAAATTGTGAATCTTCCTAATCATGTCGTTGGTCTTCTCAGGAGGGAAAAACCTCTCGAAGAAAACCTCCACCATATGATCCCATGATTCAACAAACTCATCGTCAAGGTTATGTAGCCACTCTCTCGCAACTCCTGCCAGGGAGCTTGGGAACAACTTGAGGTACAGAACATCCTGTGGGAACCTGTCTATCTTCACCATATCGCTGTTTCCAACAAACTGACTGATGTGTGCCACTGGGTCCTCATTCTTCAACCCGTGAAATGCATTTGATTTAACCAAGTTAATCAACGCTGGATCAATCTTGTAGGTTGGAATGTTGAGCCCCTATTTCTTGATAGGCCCCTTTGAAGCTGATGAAGAAGACGCTTTGATCTTCTCCCATATCGTCTGTGGTTCGGCCATTTCTTCTGCTTGCTCTTGCTCAGATTCATAATCTATGTTGCTTTGGTGATCTTGCTCGTAGTAATCCTCGTCCTCTGGTCCCGGAGGTGGAACCTCAGGTGTGCGATTCGCGTAGTCTGCGCTACGTGTATGCACCATGCAAAGTACCTGAAATCAGAAAATCGGGGTTCAGTACTACGCTTCGAACGAGTAAACACAATTATAGAGAAATTTAAGAATATTTAAAATTGTTTCAAAATAAAATAAATATCAAATTCTTGTAAAAGCAAAATCCACCTAATGAGTCTAGGCATTGCATCCTTTTTCTCCATCAAATATTTTATCGCAGCATGATCGGTCCACACAACTACTTTAGAACCCAATAAGTACTGCCGAAATTTTTCAAAAGCAAACACGACGGCAAGTAACTCTTTTTCTGTAGTTGTATAGTTCAATTGAGCATCATTAAGTGTTTTGGAGGCGTAGAAAATCACAACGGGCTTATTATCTACCCTTTGCCCCAAAACGGCTCCCACTGCATAATCGGAAGCGTCACACATCAATTCGAATGGTTTTATCCAATCCGGCGTTTGAACAACCGGAGCCGAAATCAACTTCTCTTTCAAAACTTCGAATGTGTGAAGACACTTATCATTAAAATCAAAAACCACATCTTTTTCCAACAATTCGGATAAAGGTTTTGCAATATTAGAAAAATCCTTGATGAATCGCCGATAAAACCCGGCGTGTCCCAAAAAACTTCTCACCCCTTTTACAGAATTTGGTGGAGGTAGCTTAGAAATCACCTCGATTTTTACGGGGTCTACCTCAAGACCCTTGCTAGACACCTTGTGTCCTAGCACTATTCCTTCCGTCACCATCATGTGACATTTCTCCCAATTGAGGACCAAGTGTGTGTCCTCGCACCGCTGCAGCACCTTGTCCAAATTATAAAGACACTCATCAAATGACGCCCCATAAACCGAGAAGTCATCCATGAAAACCTCAAGACAACGCTCCACCATGTCAGAGAATATGGCGAGCATGCAGCGTTGAAACGTTGCTGGCGCATTACATAATCCAAACGGCATCCGTCGGTAAGCAAAAGTCCCATAGGGACAAGTGAACGTAGACTTCTCTTGATCCAAAGGATCAATAGAAATCTGGTTATACCCCGAATACCCATCCAGAAAATAGAAATGCGATCGACCTGCAAGACGTTCCAAAATTTGATCGATAAATGGCAAAGGAAAATGATCTTTAAGAGTGGCGGCATTCAGTCGGCGGTAGTCGATGCAAACACGCCACCCATTTACCAATCGGGTGGTGACAGGTTCATTCAAAAGATTTTTAGTAACAGTAATTCCCCCCTTTTTAGGGACTACCTGTGTGGGACTCACCCACGTCGAATCTGATATGGCATATATGTTCCCTGCAGCAAGAAGTTTTATGACTTCCTTCTTCACAACCTCCATCATGCTCGGATTTAGACGTCTTTGAGGTTGAATGACTGGCTTGGCTCCCTCCTCGAGCCGTATCTTATGCTGGCAAAGTGTAGGGGAGATCCCCTTGATGTCTGCAACAGACCACCCAAAAGCTCCACGGTGTTTCTTGAGCACTATCAGTAGTTGCTCCTCCTCATCCGCACTCAAGTAAGCAGATACAATCACTGGTAACTTGTCCTTCTCAGCTAGAAAAACGTACTTAAGATGCGGGGGCAGTGGCTTCAACTCCAACTCCGGCGGGCAAGTAAGAGATGATTGCAGCGGTAGGGGAAGTGTACCTAAGTCTTCATAGTGCCTCGTGTAGAAACATGGAAGCATTTGAAGCATTTTGGCGCACTCCTTCAGTGAAGTACTCCGCATCTAATCATAAGTGACATTCAACAAACACGCCTCCAACGGCAATTCTGGATATGCATCAAAAACTGAAGTAATCATCGCATCATCCTCCCAAGAAGGTGGAATGTCCTCATTCTCATCATTCGGAAACCCAATAGCTTTGTATAAAGAGACAACTTTAGTTTGCTCCATAATGTCTACAGCTAATGTTCCATTATCCATCTTACTCATCACATGAGCCATGTCCAAGAATGGCTTCCCAAGGCAAAGTGAGATATTGTGCTCCACATGTTTCACCATGTTACAATGTGCTTTTGCTTTAGTAGACGCATTGCTAGTGGGCATGACCATCTCAAAGCGATCATCCGCAATGCCCAAGGTCAAGCGACCTCTCCCCATCTCCAAGATCATATCGGCTGTTGCTTGGAATGGGCGTCCAAGTAGCAACTCATTTCCATGCTCGTCCTGCATTTCCATAACCACGAAATCAGCCGGAAAAACAAATCGGTCTACCTTTACCAAGACATCTTCGCAGATTCCATAAGGTTTCACCATAGAATTATCGGCCAATTGGATAGTCATGTTGCTTTGCCTTGACTCCTTTAATCCCAACTTTTTAAATGTAGAAAGGGGCATCACATTGATGCTTGCCCCAGAATCACAGAGTGCCTCTCCAAATTTGAACTTCCCGATAAAACAAGAAATATTGAAACAACCGGGGTCCCGTCTCTTCGGCGGCAAAGTGCCCATAATGAAAGCACTCACTTGCTCCTTCAGCACCACGACCTCAGTGTCGGGTATTTTCCTCTTTTTGGTGATCACATCTTTTAGAAACTTTCCGTAAGATGGGATTTGCTCGATCGCCTCCAACAAAGGAATATTTACCGATAACTTCCTAAAGCTGTCTAGAAATTTCTTAAATTGTGCATCCACCTTCCTTGCCTTTGCACTATTGGGATAGGGGACCGGAACGGTATGTTCCCTTTGATGAGGTGGCACATAGGGTGTCAATTTCTGCGGTTCCTCCTCAGTAGCTTGTTCTTGGTTACCATCCACAGCTATATCTTCATCTTGCCCTGTGACAGATGTGGGCTGCTCCTTCGTGGTTGCATCTTCAACTTTGTCCTGTGGTATGCTTGTGTTATCCATCCTTGGATTCAACACCTTCTTGCCGCTCCTCAGTAAGATGGCCTTGGCCTGCTGGTTTCCCCCAGGAACATTGGTGTTCCCCGGAAAACTCGGATGTGCTGGCTTCTTCAAGCTTGCAATTTCAGATGCCATCTGCGCCATGGAAGTCTCTATGGTTCTCATTTGAGCCCCATGGCTCTGCAAAGTCTGCCCAAATTGGTTCATAAATTCACCCTGTTGCTTGATTTGTTGCCCAAATGTGTTCATTAACTCCTGGTTTTGTTTGATGACCTGATTGAGCAACTCTGTGCTCTTGTCCTCTGTGGCTGGTGCAGGCTTGGCGTCCGGATCCTGCAGAAAATTGTTCGGATCCTTCCATGAGAATTTCTTGTCCTTTCGCCATGAGTAATCATTATTCATGTACCCTTGTTGTTGCCTTATGTACTTGACTTGAGCCTCATCCTCGGACTCATTGTCTTCCTTCTGCAGTAGCTTCTTTGCGAGAAGATCCATCTTCTCATTTAACTCTCTCATTGCCTTTGACTCACTGGCAACTCTTGCTTGCTCAACTGGGCCTCTCTCTCTTTCTCCCCAAGATTGCTTCCTTTCCATGTTCTTCAGTATTTCCCAGCATCTCGTATCAGTGTTATTTAAGAAAAATCCTGAACCGGCTGAGTCCAAGTTACTTCTATCATGCTCGGAGAGAGCAAAATAGAAGATCTTCACCTGTGTCTCCTTGTCCAGTCCATGATGTGGACATCTCCTCAACATGACCTGGAATCACTCCCAGGTCTCAGAATATGTTTCACCCGCCTGTTGGGTGAAATTGTGAATCTTCCTAATCATGTCGTTGGTCTTCTCAGGAGGGAAAAACCTCTCGAAGAAAACCTCCACCATATGATCCCATGATTCAACAAACTCATCGTCAAGGTTATGTAGCCACTCTCTCGCAACTCCTGCCAGGGAGCTTGGGAACAACTTGAGGTACAGAACATCCTGTGGGAACCTGTCTATCTTCACCATATCGCTGTTTCCAACAAACTGACTGATGTGTGCCACTGGGTCCTCATTCTTCAACCCGTGAAATGCATTTGATTTAACCAAGTTAATCAACGCTGGATCAATCTTGTAGGTTGGAATGTTGAGCCCCTATTTCTTGATAGGCCCCTTTGAAGCTGATGAAGAAGATGCTTTGATCTTCTCCCATATCGTCTGTGGTTCGGCCATTTCTTCTGCTTGCTCTTGCTCAGATTCAGAATCTATGTCGCTTTGGTGATCTTGCTCGTAGTAATCCTCGTCCTCTGGTCCCGGAGGTGGAACCTCAGGTGTGCGATTCGCGTAGTCTGCGCTACGTGTATGCACCATGCAAAGTACCTGAAATCAGAAAATCGGGGTTCAGTACTACGCTTCGAACGAGTAAACACAATTATAGAGAAATTTAAGAATATTTAAAATTGTTTCAAAATAAAATAAATAAAAAAAATTGTGTGGCCTAGAGTGGCCTCTCTTAGCACTCGAAGTTCCAACAATTCGTCGTATCCCCGGCAACGGCGCCAAAAACTTGACGTGTATTTTACTACGCGCTTAAACGCAACTATACACGTCGAGTAATATAGGCCTTTGTGAGGCCCGAGTCAAACTCAGGGATACGTGAATTATTGGAGACTCCTACTAACTAATCACAATCAGCTAGGCCGAATGACAAAATAGGGTTTGTTGTCAAAATTAAAAGAAAACAAAATGAAACAAAGAAAACAATCGATTAAAGATTAATTTAATCAATTCAAAAGAGTATCTTTAGGATTGTGGTTTCACTGCGGGTCAACATTGCATTAGGTTTTATATAATTCCTCACTCTTCTCTCTCTATCCGGGTAGTGGCCTGAAAACAGAATTACCCACTGTCGTGGTGTAATTCACTACTTAGGTTTAGGTTGATTCCACCGTCGTAGTAATCATTCCCCTAAACTAAGCGCATTAAAAACGATCTCTCAGTTTCCACCATTAATTTTACAACTCCTTTGTCAAGGGTTTTATCGATTAATGTAGGTTTCGTCTCTTTTCAACCGTTAATCCTTTTATCGAAGTGATTAAGGGCATTAAGTTATTATTATGGTGATCAAGCATAACAATATATATGGAGAAAACGAAACTATACCACGGATTTAAGAGAGAAAATATGAATTATCAATATAAAATTGTCATACAATGCATTCCCGGGCTACTCCCGGTCCTAAAGATGGAGGATTTTAGCCTCTCATGTTCATCTCACACGAATACATGGTAGAAATAGGGGAATTCATAAGAAAAACGTGAAACGTGAATTATGCAATATTATCCATAAAAATGAGTAATTAGAGCACAAAACACATATGAAAAAGGTCTATAAATGCGACTAAAAATCATCGCATCACCCAAGCAGAAGGGCAACCACCCAACCGAAACAGGGGTTAACTAGTCTACTATCATCAAGTGTTGTGACCTAAAGAACACTAGGCCCAACACATCAACAAGGGGGACATCTCGACCCAAAACTAACCATGGTTGCGACTATAAAGAGGGAGATGTCTCGACCAACCTAAGGGATAACATATTAATCTCAAAATGGAACCAAACTCAAAGAGGAAATCATGGCCACCATGAAGGAAGGGCTCAAGCAAACGATCACCAAGAACCCTAAGTCATGGGTCAAGAAACCACCAAGAAAGAACCTTATCCAAGCAAGAGAAAACCATGATCAAGGTACCCAAAATAGAACCTAACCTCCCTTCAACACCTAGGTACATGAACACCATGGATGAGTGCAAGAACAAGGCCAATAGAAAAGAAGAACCTCCATAACATGTCTACTAAAAAAACGAATGCATGTAGATAGGGGTTTCAAATTTCTACTAAACCAAGCAAGATATCATCACCAAACAAGTTCTAGAGACTAACATGATCTACTATCATAATAAGGGAACATTTTAGAGAGAAGACAATAGTAAGCATGCATAAAAGAGTGCAATAATAGAGTAGGTTAAGTTTTATATAACCCGCCTTAAAGAAGGTCAACTCCAAGGAAGGTAAGCTCCAAGCACACGATCACCAAGGAAGATCAAGCTCCACTAAAAGTTCAACTTTTGGCCAAAAGATCACCTTAAGAAAGAGGAAACACCAAGGTCAAATATGGCTCAAGAAAGAGGGCAAGTATTTCAAGGTTGAACCAAAAGAAAGAAGGGGAAAAGAGAGAAGAAACTCCCTCTCACTTGGGTGTCATCTTGTCAAAACATGGCCTATTACCCTTTTGATGAGGAGGTTGTTGGCTAAATTAGACATTATTAAACCCTTTGTTTTGATGATGACAAACATTTCATTTTTGTGGATCTAACTTGTTACTTGAGTGTTTTAGGGATAAAACAAATAAGGAAGTGGATAGTTGAAGATCAATACAAATTGGAAGATAAACATGCTTAGATTACTTTTATTTTCATGATTGTACTCAATTTAAAAACTTGTACAAGTATATAATGTACAAGTACATAGATATCATGTAAATCAAGCTTTAGATCTTACCTATCCACTCACAACACTTAGATAGATCATCCCCTAAGAAAGAATCACAATTACACATTGATACACACACTTAGTAGATGATTCAACATATTGAAATAGGGATATTCTCGGTCAAAAAACTTCTCGACTGAGACACTCTCGGTCGACAAAATTCTCGACTAAGAATCACCTTAGTCTAACACATGGGCACTTATCAATGACCTGCACATGTAACCCTAAATCAATCCTCGGTCGACAACTTTCTCGACCGAGAGTAGACCTTCCTGCAGGTTCTATAGACGTTAGAATGAGTTGAAAATGTGGTTGGTAGTTGGAAATGAACGTTGCAATACATTCACTCCAAACCCTCCCTCGGTCAAAGAAATGCTCGACCGAGACACACTTGGTCGACAAATTTCTCGATCGAGAAAGATTCTGGACTACACTTTTCAACACTAAACAACTAGACATTGCAATGTAATTTATGGACACCTAATGGCTAGTTGAGCACTAAGAACACCCTAGAAAGTGTATATAAAATCCCTAGGCCCTTATAAGCCATTCCTATAAATAGGACATGCCTTAGGACACCCAAAACACTTGAGAATACACATTGCAACTTGAGAATCATTCTTTGTGAGCAAACAAGCAAAGTTTCACTTGTGATTCAGTTTCCTTGAGCTCTACATTAATGTCCTATAGCTTAGTATCTCCTAGACACTACACCGTCACATTCATCCATAGTGTATAGGAGATCAATACGCTTGATATAGGATCTAAGCGTTGTACTCATTGGTAACATTGTTTCTTTCTTCCAATCTTGTTCCTTTTATTGTATTTTGTTCTCCTTGACTACTCCTAGGATGGAGGCTGTTGAAAGGAGGTTTGTGGAGCTACTTCAGGTGGTGAAGGTTGTTCCCAATGACTTGGATTTACTTCAGAAGGCTGCCTCAAGGATTGAAGCTACTTCAGGTGAAGGTTACTTCAAGGGTGAGCTTGGAGTTACTTCAAAAGGCTGCTTCTAGGAGGATTGAGGCTACTTCAGGTGAAGGCTACTTCAAGGGTGTAGGAAAGCAATTGTATTTTATATAACATCCTCGTGAGGTAATAAAATAAGTTGCTTTCAAAATCCCAGTTGGAAACAATTGGGTAGTGGACTGACTACCTTAGATTTCTAAGGTAGGAACCACTCTACATCCTTGTGTCTTCCTTATTTCCTCCTACTTCTTGTTCAAGTGTTTAATTATTTTTAATTAACTCTAAAAATACCAAAAATCTCTATTCACCCCCCTGTAGATATTTCAATTGGTATCAGAGCAGGTCTTCAAGGAGCTCTAACAGGTCTTGAAGGATGGGGGATGGTGTGCTCAACAACTTGAACCTGGAGGGAACCTACATATCTCGTCCACCACTGTTCGATGGAAGTAACTAAAACTGTTAGAAGAGAAGGATGCAGTTTTACTTTCAAAGCATTAGTTGGGAGCTTTGGAGGATGGTGTCTACTCCATATGAGATTTCAGAAACCGAGTATGTCACATGGGATGCCAATATCGTAAAACAAGCTCAACTAATGACAAGGCTGTAAGTATTTTATATTGCTCTATTTCGGTAAGAAAATTTATTAGAATTTCCTCATGTGAAACTACATATGATATATGGCATATACTTTCCATTACACATGAAGGAACCATACAAGTTAAAAATTCTAAGATTTGTGTGCTTAAACAAAAGTTTGAACAATTTTATACACAACCAAATGAGTTTATCAGTGATATGTATGCATGATTCTCTACTATTGTTAATGGCTTATGTGCATTAGGAAAATTCATAAGTGAAGAAGATAAAGTCTCGAAGATTCTTAGATCTTTGCCTCCAAAATACAAGCCGAAAGTGACAACCATTGAAGAAGTTAATGACCTCACCAAACTAAAGATCGAACAGCTCATTGGCAATTTGGAAACTCATGAGGTCACCTTAGAGGAGGAAGAAAGATGGGAGCTTGAACTTCAAAAAGAAAGAAGGAAGGACATAGCCCTAAAAGCAACAAAAGTCATCACTCAAGAAAGTGATGAAACAAGTGAAGGATATGATGAAGAAGATGCACTTATTGTCAATGGTAAGAAATATAAAAAGTATAGATATAACAAAAATTCTAGTGTTTCTTCTTCTTCCTCGCTTAGGTGTTTTGAATGCGGCAAGAAAGGACATGTCAAAAATGAGTGTCCTAAGATAAAGAAAGGGAAGAAAGTCTCTTCCAAGAAGAAGGGAGAGAAGGCATACAAAGATGCATGGGATGAGTCAAGTGATGATAGTGAAAGTGGAGAAGAAAATGTAGAGTGTCTTATGGCCATAGAAGATGAAAATAAAGACTCAAATGAGTTAAGTCTACTTGATTTATCAAAAGAAGAATTAGTTTCTAGTATTGAAGAATTACTTGACAAATATATTGATTGTAAAAAGAAACTAAAAAGAGTTGCAAAAACTAATGAAGAATTGTATTCTCAATTAAAAGATCTTGCTTCTGAAAAGGAAAGTATTATTTCTGAAAATTCTACCTTGAAATCATCTTTTAGTGATTGCAATACAAAGTTGCTTACTCTAGAAACAAACTATAAATTTTTTTTCAAGAAAAGGTTGAATTACTTGCAAAATTAAATGATCTTCAAACTCAACCTATCTTGTGTACTCGTTTAGATTATGATGCTATTATCAAGGAAAGAGATGCTTTATCATCTAACCTAGACCAAGCAAGGTCAAATATCAAAAAGAAAATGGATGAGATTGCTAAGTTGTAAAAGGAAATTAATAGCTTCAAAAATAATGATGTTCTTGATAAGATCCTAAAGGATTCTTCTGGTCATATTGGAAGGAGAGGTTTAGGATATGTTCCAAAAGAAAAATCTCATCAACCTAAACCTAGGATATCACAAGCACCCAAGACCAAGATCCTATATGTACCCAAGAACAACTAAACTCAAAACCTTAGAAAGAGAAATGAAATCGATTCCATTTGTTGTCACTATTGCTTGCATCTTGGACATTGTTCTTTCTCATGCCCATACAAGAAAAAGGATGTTGAATTAGTTTGGGTTCCAAGACCCCAAACTTAGCAAACTTTAATATGATTAAGTTGATATTTGACCTAAAACTTCATTTTGAATATCATAATGTCTTATCTCAACTAAATGTACTGGTACCTTAGCATATTGCAGTAATTTAAGCTCAAATTGGAACAAACAAAATTGCTGAAATCAAACAGAAACAATCTTGGTCGACAAAGAGTTTGACCGAGATGCTCCTCGGTCGAGAACATATTCAACCAAGGGAGTGTTTGTCTCAAACCTGCACCTGCTATAAAAACAGTAACAATCCCGATCGAGAAAATCTTCAACCGAGATATTGTCAGTTGAACAAATAGCCGACCAAGAAAGATACTATTCCATGCATATCAACCTATAAAATAGCAACACTCTCGGTCAACAAATTCTTCGATCAAGACACTCTTCAGTCGAGACATTTGTCGACCGAATATAATTATGTTAAGCTTAAAACATTCAATTGTTAAAATCATGTAACTATATTCAGTTTGTTATTAAATGTTTCTAACCAAAAAGAATTGTCACATGGGTACCAAAATCTATTTGTTTTGTAGGATTGGGTGGTTGATAGTGGATGTTCTAAGCATATGACTGGCAACAAAAAGGCCTTTCAAACATTTGAAGAAAAGAAAAGCATAACAGTCACATTTGGAGACAATGGAAAAGGAAAAATTGTTGGAATATGTAACATTGGTACAAATCTTCAAATAAAAAATGTTTTACTTGTTGATGGCCTACATCATAATTTAATTAGTGTTAGTCAATTGTGCGATAGTGTCTATGATGTTTTACTCAATAAAACTTGTTGTAAACTATTGATTGAAAACACAAATGAAGTCGTTTATGAAGGAAAACGAATAGGAAATCTATACATACTTAGGCCTAATTCTATGCAAGCCATTATTAGAAAATGCCTTCTTGCAAAAGAAGAATCCTTACAACTATGGCATAGAAAATTAGGTCATGCAAGTTCACATGTTATCAAAAAGTTAATTAAATATGATCTTGTACGTGGGTTACCTAAAATATCTTTTGATAAACCTGAAAATTATGAAACTTGTACCCTAGGAAAGCTAAACAAAACTTCTTTCAAATAAAAAATAATTCTTAGCACTACTAGATCATTAGAGCTTATTCACATGGATTTGTTTGGTCCTATGAGAACTCAATCTATTAGTGGTAAAATATATTGCTTTGTCATTGTAGATGATTTTAGTAGATACACATGGGTTCATTTTCTTGCAAATAAAGATGATACAATCCAAGCATTCATAAAATTTTGTTCTAAAATTGAAAATCTATTACAAAATAAAATATGCACAATTAGGAGTGATCATGGTGGGGAATTTGAAAATCACATCTTTGAAGAATTGTGTACATCTCAAGGATACACTCATAATTTTTCAACTCCACGCACTCCACAACAAAATGGCATAGTGGAAAGGAAAAATAGATCCTTATAAGAAATGGCTAGAACAATGTTACTTGAACATAATACACCTAAAACGTTTTGGGTTGAAGCAATAAATACAGCATGCTATGTGTTAAATAGAGTAACAATACATTCTCATATAAAGAAAACTCCATATGAACTCATCTTCAACAAAAAACCAAGAGTTGATTATTTTCATACCTTTTGTACAACTTGTTATATCATATCATCAACATATATTTGTACAACAAGAAAATCAGATTCATATGTTTTGAAGAATAATGTAGAGTCCAAATGTCCAATTGAGAAACTATTATCGAATAGAAAATTTTTAAGTCTTTCATACCAGTTTCGAGATGCTTGTTTAAGCCCATAAAGTTCCTTTTTAAGTTTATATACATGATCACTTTTTCCAGGTATTTTGAAACCAGGTGGTTGAGCAACATATACTTCTTCTTGTATGATTCCATTTAAAAATGCACTTTTTACATCCATTTGGAATAGTTTGATGTCTTTGTGGGAAGCTATGGCTAATAGCATTCTAATAGCTTCAAGTCTTACCACAGGTGCATAAGTTTCATCAAAATATATTCCTTCTTGTTGATTATACCCTTAAGCCACCAATCTAGATTTGTTTCTTACTACCTCCCCGGCTTCATTAAGTTTATTTCGAAAAACCCATTTAGTCCCAATGATGGTTTTGTCTTGTGGTTTAGGAACTAGGTCCCATACCTCATTTTTTGTGAATTGATTTAGTTCTTCTTGCATAGCCATTATCCAATATTCATATTTTAGTGCTTCATTTACCTTTTTAGGTTCAATGATTGATACAAATGCCATATTTGAAAAATCTCTAAATGAGGATCAGGTTTTTACTTTATCATGAGGATTTCCAATGATTAAATCTTGGGGATGACCTTAATCTTGGAACAGGTTGTTGTGTCTCATTTTGTTGATTATTTTCAGTATTTTGATCATCTTTTGTGGTTATAGTTAAGTCTTCAACTGGATGAGTAATGTCATTTATATCCTCATATTCATTTTCAACATTTTGAGTTGTTACCTCATGAAAAGTGATATGGATGGATTCCTCAACTTTTCTAGTAATAGTATTCTAAATTCTAAAAGCTTTACTAGAAGTCGAATATCCTGAAAAGAATGTTTTATGTGATTTAGAATCAAATTTGTCTTTATCATCTTTGGTTAGATTTACTTCTGACTAGTCATGTTCTTGTGGAAACTATTCTTATATTTTTTAGAAATTTATAAATATCTCTTATATTACAAAAATAGTGTATAGAACATCTAAATGAAGCTTCATATTAGAAATTATAGGAATTTTTACTATATTGTGCTTGTTAATAAATTCATGTTTTATAATTACTATTATTTTTAGTGCCTCAAAAAATTCCTTATGCAAACAATTTAGTGAAATAATGCAAAAGGAATTTGAAATGAGTCTTATGGGAGAATTAACATTCTAACTTGATTTTCAAATAAAACAAACGCCCACTGGTATTTTCATAAGCCAAGAGAAGTACACTCATGAACTATTAAAATGCTTTGGAATGGAAAATTGCAAGCATGCTACCACACCAATGGCCACCTCTGCTAAAATTGACAAGGATGAAGATGGAGAACCCACTAATGATTCCTTATATAGGGCTATGATTGGTAGCTTGTTATACTTAACTGCTTCTAGACCGGACATTATGTTTTCCGTCGGACTTTGTGCTAGATTTCAATCTAAAATGCAATATCATTTTCAAGTTGTTAAACATATCTTAAGATATCTAACCGGTACTACCAACTATGGAATATGGTATCCTAAAGGTCAATCACTAGATTTAAAAGCTTTTGTCGATGCTGATTATGTTGGTTGTCAACTTGATCACAAAAGCACAAGTGGTGGTTGTTTCTTATTAGGACGAGCTTTAGTATCGTGGTTTAGTAAGAAACCAAATATAGTCACCCTTTCTACCACTAAAGCTGAATATATGGCGGCTGGTTCATGTTGTGCTCAAGTTCTTTACATGCAACAAGTTTTGAATGATTATGGCTTTACATTTTCATCTACGCCAATTTTCTGTGATAATACAAGTGCTATAAATTTGGCACACAATCCTATTTTACATAGTCATAATAACATATTGAAATCCGACATCATTTCTTAAGGGATCATATTTCTAAAAATCACATATCTCTTCATCATGTTGACACTGAGGAAAAATTGGCTGATATTTTTACAAAACCGCTTCCACTTGATCAATTTCAATATATTAGAAAGAAGTTACTTATTACTCCCCTAGATGATATCTTCTTTGATATATGTGCTCCACACTCTTAAAAATTATAAATTAATATAGTCTCATACTTGATTTTCATGACTATTACTAAAAACAAGCTCAAACATCCTTCACAATTACCATTCACAGTAGTTCAGTCGGTCTGCAAAAACTTCGACCAAGAACTGTCTCAGTCAACAAGTTTGTCGACCGAGAATCACTTGGTCAGACTCTTTCTCAACCTACACACACCTAGACCTTTTTCATATTCTAGACTATATATTAGTCTCAGTCGACAAAAACTTCGACCGAGAACCTCCTGGTGGACCCCCTATTCGACTGATTTAAGATGCAATTTTTGATTTTACAAAAAAAATGCACAAAGGCTATTTTTTAAAACCCGGACCGACCGTTAGCCCGACCGAGAGGAGTGTGCCAAAAAGGATCGTTGGGACTCTCGGTCGACAAATTCATCGACCGAGAAGGCTTCTTCTTTGCAATAAATAGAGCCCAAAATGGGCACTCTTCTCACTAATTCACAATCTCACTTCTCTAGCTCCCCTCTAGTGCTTTCTTGTGTGAATTTTCAACCATTCTCTACCATAATCTTACCTTTCTCCTCTTCCATCTCATATTTTCAAGATGGCTTCCTCTTCTTCACATGGAAAGAAGCAAGTTGCAGCAAGGAAAGGAAGGACAGTCTCTCCAGCTTTGACGATCATCAACGACATTCCCTTCAACGATGTTGCTACCGGAGATCGCTATCTAAAGTTGTCCTCAAAGACTCCTCTTCCTTGACGGTCGGTGGACGTCAACGACTTCATCACTATTGTTGATTTAGATGAGATCTTTGAGGTACAACATCTTTCTGAATTCCTTACTCCATCCTTCTGTTCCTACTCTTCACAAGCTGTGAATGAGTTCTATGCCAATCTAGACACAAATCCTGACCATTCTCACTCTTTCTCTTCTATGGTTAGTGGGTTTGGTTTTCACTTTTCTGATGAGGATGTTCTTAATATGTTAAACATTGATGTAGAAGAGTATAAGGGGTTTATCGATTTAACCACTGGAAATCCCCTTTCTAAGCTATCACAATATGACACCACCATTAGTTTGAGTGACATTAAGAGAACCATCTTTCTACCCAACACATCTTGCCATGAAGAACGGGATACCTATTATGCAATCAATCTAAAACCTAAAGCTAGAATAGTGAACCTTATTGTTTCAACCAATATTTATCCTAGAGCTAACAAATCAGAGGTACCAACATTTAGAATGTATCTCATTTATTCCATTCTCAATAGCATACCCATAAACTTCATTTGCCTTATTCTCAAAAACATGGTTGAATTTACTGGCAATCCTCCTTATGCTGACTTTGTTTACCAGATCACCCAAAATTGTCTTAAGAAAAGTCTTGAGGACCTAGGGTTTAAAAGTGATAGGAAACCACAAAAGATTACTAGAAATACAGTTGAGAAAATGGGGATTGAATTTGGACATATAAGGGCTAGGACTGAAGGGGAGCCATCCACTCAAGATATTCCTCCACCTCCTACTACTCCTAGCCAACCCATTGATAACCTATCCAATAACATTACCTACCTAACTGGGTCTACCTATCACTTAGCGAGACAAATGGACTATACTCATCATGTTATGACCTACATAAACCAAATAATGCAAGCTCTCACTCCAAATGACCCGGACAACTATCCTTACTCACGCTATCATGGTCCTCTCTACCCTTACAATCCATCTCACAACTACACTCAAGTTCCACCTCCACCATCACTTGACCTCACCCACACCCAATTCTCACCCATGCAACTTCAAGACATTGCTGCCCACTTCCGTTTTGATCGCGTATCCACCTTCTTAGAAGCTTACACCCTCACCAAGATAGGTGCACTAGACTGGCAGTCAATGGTGAAGTACTATGGTGTTGCTCCTTTCCTTGGAAAGGATCCCAAGGTTGATGACATTCTGAGATCTTTTTAGTGAGGTGTTATCATGTAGTGAGATGCTTGTAATCACTTTGTAATGAACTATCTTTCTTCCAGGTACTTGAGCTTGTTGTCATTATTATCATAATAATAAAAAGTGGTTACTTTGTGTCTTGTATTGGACATCTTTTACCTTTGTTTTTTTCAAATTTGAGTATCATATTGAGGGGGGTCATCATACTCATGGGGAGTACTACTAATAATAATAATACTTGGTTATCGTTTTGAAATGACAAAGGGGGAGAAGTAATATAAGTAATATAAATCAAAAACAAAATTATATAACTTAAAATTAAATGAGTTTCATAATCTCTTGGCTTCACATAAAATGTTGTTATACTCCTTAAAGAGTTGGATACTATGTTCCGCATCTCTTTGGAATAACTAGCACGCACTCCATGACTAAACAAGAGAATGTCTACATAAGGTAAATCTAAGGTATGAAACTCATGCTATTTAAATTCCCTTGAATTATATTTGGAAATATTTGTCATCTTCAAAAAGGGGGAGATTGTTGGCTAAATTGGACATTATTAAACCCTTTGTTTTGATGATGACAAACATTTCATTTTTGTGGATCTAACTTGTTACTTGAGTATTTTAGGGATAAAACAAATAAGGAAGTGGATAGTTGAAGATCAATACAAATTGGAAGATCAACATGCTTAGATTACTTTTATTTTCATGATTGTACTCAATGTAAAAACTTGTACAGGTATATAATGTACAAGTACATAGATATCATGTAAATCAAGCGTTAGATCTTCCCTATCCACTCACAACACTTAGATAGATCCTCTCCTAAGAAAGAATCACAATTACCCATTGATACACACACTTAGTAGATGATTCAACATATTGAAACAGGGATATTCTCGGTCAACAAACTTCTCGACCGAGACACTCTCAATCGAAAAAATTCTCGATCGAGAATCACCTTAGTCTAACACACGAGCACTGATCAATGACATGCACATGTAACCCTAAATCAATCCTTGATCGACAACTTTCTCAATCGAGAGTAGACCTTCCAGCAGGTTCTATAGACATTAGACTGAGTTGAAAAAGTGGTTGGTAGTTGGAAATGAACGTTGCAATACATTCACTCTAAACCCTCCCTCGGTCAAAGAAATGCTCGACCGAGACACACTCGATCGACAAATTTCTCGACCGAGAAAGGTTCTGGACTGCACTTTTTAGCACTAAACAACTAGTTGTTGGAATGTAATTTATGGACACCTAATGGCTAGTTGAGCACTAAGAAAACCCTAGATAGTATCTAGAACGTCTCTAGGCCCTTGTAAGCCATTCCTATAAATAGGACATGCCTTAGGACACCCAAAATACTTGAGAATACACATTGCAACTTGAGAATCATTCTTTGTGAGCAAACAACCAAAGTTTCACTTGCGATTCAGTTTCCTTGAGATGTACAGTAGTGTCTTATAGCTTAGTATCTCCTAGCCACCACATTATCATGTTCATCCATAGTGGATAGGAGATCAATACACTTGATATAGGATCAAAGTGTTGTACTCATTGGTAACATTGTTTCTTTCTTCCAATCTTGTTCCTTTTATTGTATTTTGTTCTCCTTGACTACTCCTAGGTTGGAGGCTGTTGAAAGGAGGTTTGTGGAGCTACTTCAGGTGGTGAAGGCTGCTCCCGATGACTTGGAGTTACTTTAGAAGGCTGCCTCAAGGATTGAAGCTACTTCAAGTGAAGTCTACTTCAAGGGTGAGCTTGGGGATACTTTAAAAGGTTGCTTCTAGGAAGATTGAGGCTACTTCAGGTGAAGGCTACTTCAAGGGTGTAGGAAAGCAATTGTATTTTGTATAACATCCTCGTGAGGTAATAAAATAATTTGCTTTCAAAATCCTGGTTGGAAACAATCGGGTAGTGGACTAACTACCTTAGATTTCTAAGGTAGGAACCACTCTACATACTTGTGTCTTCCTTGTTTCCTCCTACTTATTATTCAAGTGTTTAATTATTTTTAATTAACTCTAAAAATACCAAAAATCTCTATTCACCCCCCTCTAGATCTTTCAATAAAAGAGAGAAGAAAGTCCCTCTCACTTGGGTGTCGTCTTGTCAAAACATGGCCTATTACCCTTGTGATGAGGAGGTTACTCTTAATAACGACCACCATGTCAAAACATGGTCTAGGGTCGAGAAAAAGGGAGAAGATGGAGGTACAAGATAAAAAGAAACACCAGCATAAAAGTTAAATACTTACCAAGGTTGAGGATGAGCTATGGTCACCACAAGCACCACGTGCAAGAAGAGGTTGGTCACCAAGGGCCCCAAGGTCGGATCTCCTTGCTCCACCAAACTCCAATGGCAAGCAAAAGAGAAGGAAGGAGATGGAGGGCTGAAAAGGGTTACAAGCATGGAGAGATAAGGGTTTGTATAGGTGGAAGATGAGAGAGAGAGAGAGGTGAGGTGTGAACACTCTAACACACCAAAGGGACACTTGTCCACTCAAAAGACCAACATGCAACCACTTAAGCTCAACATGTAAGACATGGTGATACACTCTAGGTTGGATCTCGACCACCTAGGACACCCAACCCTCATGTTGTGACTGCAACATACCAAGGGAACCACCCATGGTCGCGACACAACACCAAGGACCACTAGGTCGCGACACAAGGTCACCACAACCCTAGGCCAAGACGCGCTACACAAGAGAACCCATCTCGACCCAGGACACCCAAGACCATTTCGGTCATGAAAACCATACCTAGGGGAGGTGTTTCGACTGTGATGCCCTGCAACCAGGTCCTAGGTCACCTAGGTCAAAACAAACCAACAAGGGTCACACGCTCAAGGCACACCAAACCCTAGAAAACCCTAATCACCACTAAGGGTGATACCACTCAACTAAGGGTCCACCAAGGTGCACCAAAGCATTAAAACCTCCCACATGAAGCCAAGAGAGAGAAGGAACACTCTAGAGGTGACAATTTATAGGAATACCCCTTCAAATGGGTAATTTGTAATTTGCACCAAAACTAGCACATAAAGCACAAACATCATCCAAACAATCCCAAACTTGAGACTTAACCTCTCTACAAGTCATAATTACATCTTGAAAGATTAGAGAAAGGTTCTAAACATATAATCAAGCCAAATAAAATAGGGTTACCCCAAAACTCAGGTTAGGGGTCTTATAATCCTCCTCTCTAAGGCCTTGCACATTTGTATGTCCACGACCTAGAGGAAACTTGAGCAAAGGATGAAGAAGGAAGAACATGATGTAATACCTAACAATCTAAACACTAGATAAAAACCACCTAGAAAACATTTATGAAAGCAATAAGGTGGTATCGTTGAGAGAACAAAGGATAAACATTCTATTTAATGGATTTAGGTTTATAAGCCACCATGAAGCTTGTTATACATCACTAGACAAGAGAACAAAGGAAAAGATAAAAAAAGTTGAAGACCAACAAAAGCAAAAACCACATTAATGGATATAAAACTATGGCATCTCTATCCATTACATCAATCTGATGTTTAGCTCACACAAGTGAGGCAAAAAGGAAGTACAGGGGGGTTATATATGTAGACCTAGATGAGAGAGGAAAGGTGGTCAAATTTATAATATCAACAGCTAGAGCACATGTATTGTCATTGATTTGTCATGTCTTACGTAGACAAACCCAACACTCCTCAGTACATAAGGCAAGAAACTTTATCGGTAGTCCACCTTGCCTTGTTATCAGTAGACACAACGATGTATCTCACTGGTCACCATCTTTGGTTCAAGATCTTAGGAAAACAACTAGAACACATATTATACGGTCATCATCGATGGAGAAGATATAACATCTCAAATTTTATTTATATAATTTGAGTTCATTAATGGAGTTTTCACACACAAAAACTTAACTATTAGAAATAATATAAATAATCGAAATAATAATCATTCATTTAGAGTATGAGATAAATGCCAAGGAAATGAATTGTCTCTTCACATTTTTGTGGAAGATATAATTTCTAGGAACTGAGGCTTATTCTTTTTCATGTAAGTACGCAACTGAACAAGAAATTTCCTTACCTATCCAATTTCTAACGAATCAAGATATCCATTCATTCCGGTAAAGATTTCCTTCAAGTAAGCAAATAGAATATTCGTAATGAGGGTTTGAATCCCTCTCTCTCTCTGTTCTCTCTAGTCACTTGATACTTTCTAATTTGAAAAACAAATGGGGATCCCCCATTTTGTCATAGTTATATATAAAATAAAGAAATAAAAAAGAAAGATTTTTCCTATTTCTTTTTTTATTCTTCACACCATAAAGTGATCTCCTTGTCTCAAACTATAAAGGAATGAATTTACTTTCACCTTTTATCTATCCTATATATGACTCCTTCATAGTGTAATAAACATAATGAAACAGCACATTAACTATATAAACACCATTGACCATGAATCTTGACCTCAATTAACTAACAATGAAAAGTCACTTCAACTTATCCATCCTTCTAAATACATATATATTAAGGACAATACCTATATAGAGACAATGGTTAATAGTTAATCAAAACACAAATTTAATTGGCTAGGAATATTCTAGACACCCTACTTAGCTTATGATTAATGGTTGAAATCATTTTGTCTTTATCTGTTGGGAATGGTTGGAATGCAATTTGAATAATAATTAATTAAAATACATTGATATACCTGATGTCCTGGATAACTTGATGTCACACACCTTTGTTATTTCATGCCATCTTCTCATGCATGATCCAACAACCTTTATGTTTTAGTAAAGCATAACCTAATGACCTTGTGCTATCGTATACCTCGCCAAGATCACACCGTCTTTTGCAATTCTACAATTCCTTCTACGACCTCTCTCTCCCTCATCTCTACACCTTATCTCATGTGTGTTGAATCCACATATATTTCTCAACCCTGATGAGCCATATATCACCTTGTCTTTCGATTGGTTGAATAAATACCCATTAGGGTTCCATCCCCCCTTGCCACCATTGATCACAACCTCCACCTTAGTGCATACCTACCATAGTTAAGGGACTAAAAATCATCCTATGACATCACACCTCTCTAGTACACTTCCACTTGATCCTCTAGTGCCCGCAAACACCCTAACCTAATTGGTCTTCTTTAGCAGTGACCTTCTTCCTATTTCATCCCTCACTAATGCCTCTTGTACAATTGAACACCCATTGAGCATCACCTATACCCCCTTTAGTTTTTTCATCCCTAGCATGCCCCATGTTTTCCCCAGACACCATACCCTATAGCACATCTTTGGGTTCTTGTTGGTGCTCACCGCCGTTCTTTCCAAGTGACCCTCTGACCACAGAAATACACTCGCTAGCCTCCCCTTGCATTGAGATTTTTTTTAATGTTAGTGGATCTGATATTGATCTTTCTCAATGGGTTGAACTTCTAAATCTATTCCCTTGTTTCTCACTTTCTTCCAAAAGACCACTAGGATAAAAAGGTCATCTTGTCTTCAGGTCGTCACCATGACTTAGTTGACTTACAAAGGTTTGTTCTGCATTTTTGTTTTGGTTCTTTTCTTCAAGTGAAGGAGTTCACTCCACTGATAGCCATTGGTCCTGACCATGGCTTGCCTCTACTACCTTTGCACACCCCAACACTTGATCTTAGGCTCGTTGAGCATGGGTCCACATCAAAAACTCAATGGAAGGTTTAGTTCCTCTTGAGAAGTAGTACTGCTTCCTCTAGATCATAGGTTTGGAGTTCTACTCGTGCTCCTTACATTGGAGCAAGTAAAGAAAGAAACTAGGTCATGAAATGACTTGGCTACCCCTATGATCTCAACCACACATTTACTATCACATAGGCATTTTTGATATTTAAGCATGCCTTTGATTCATTAGACGTGCGACTTTTGTATGGATATCAAATGATGTTTTTACCCTCGATCATTGAATTAGTGTATGCTGACCTAAGTGTTTTAGTCATTCCATCCTTCATTTAAACCAGTCACATGTTGAATTAAATATATTTTTCACATATATTGCTTCCTTTATTCTAATCAGTTAATATTGCAATATTCATAATCATTCAATATTGCAATATTCATATAAAATGCAAAAGACCTTAGAAAATATGAAAAACTACGCCTCAGAAAGTTATTATATAGATTATAAATATATCATTTCTTAGACCCTATTTTCCACATTTAAACTCTTCAGTAATTAAATTATCAAAATTAGGATTAATGACTAACTAATATGCATATCTTGTGATTAACTACATTACAAGTGATTAGAGCATAATCAAATTAAGGAGAGATCAACTTAGGTGTATTGCTCCATCTATACGGGCCATGCTGCTATGTACATACATTTTGGAGGGTTTGCATGATTGTTTATTTATTAAGAACATGATTATGTTTCATGATAGACTATGATGTATTAATTGATAATTCACATCATTCGTGGTTTACTATTGCTATAAGACATATTTTATGATATCAAATTCACAAATATTATGATCGTGTAAGAAAATTTTATTAAGAGTTCATGTTATGAAGTAAGAGGGGAAAATATATTATGCTCAAGAGGGAGAAATCCTATTATGTCTTGAGAGGGATAAATCTCCCATTATGCTCAAGATCAATATTATGCTCATATTAATGTTAATATCAAGTTTAATAAGAAATATTTAGGATGTATATACTCTCACAATCATGGACCTCAAGAGGTTGTTATGGGCTTCCTAGCAATCATAGACATTCTTAGCATTATGTGCCCTCAAGTGGGTGATCATATAGAGATGTATATATTCTTATTTAGTTTTCTATGTGAAGATATTCTTCTGAACTGCTTAAGTTGAAAATGATATCAAGTTTTCTTTATGAAAATTATACATACTTTACTTATTTCTATAACATGCCAGTATTGTTTACTAGTGTGTATGTTTTCCTATGCACAGTTGGGGACATAATGTCCCTATATTTTGGAGTGAGGACTAAAGAGGATCACCTCAAGGACTAGAAGACCTAAAGTTCATCCTAGTGGGGTGCCACATTCCTAGACGATCCACTTATTTATCATTTTCTCACATGTTCCTTTAGTTTATTTTTGGTAATGATTACCTTAGTAGATCTTAGACTTGAAGGAAATAAGTTGTATTTATTATCCAATGAACTATGTATGAGTCCTTCCAAGATAAGGCATGGTGCGTGTTTATTTATTTGCATCATTTATCATATTTGTGGTATATCTCCAACCCCAAGCACCCGATGTGATGGAAAACATGGGTAATGGTTATGTTGTCTTGTGTAAACTTGGAGGGGTGTCATAACATATCAAGTAAACTATTGGTACACAATGTAGGCTTTCTATCAATACTCAATCGATGAAAACCCATGACTCAACCAACCAACTGCTTTGTCACTAGTCAATTGATAAAATGGATACAAGATCAGCCACTTACATTGGTTATCAACCAATGGGAGATCAAAACAACTCTATCAGTCCTCAACTAACGTAAATTCATGCATATCTTAATTGACAGAAAAGTAGAGGAACCTCATCGGTCCACAATTGATTAAGAACTAGAGGCATTTCCATCGGTCCTCTACTAATGGAATGGCAGACCACCCACCAGTCCTCAACAAATAGAAAAGTAGAAAGGCTTGGTTAGAACATACATGTGTATCAACCAAGTTCAAGAAAGAGGGGGAGAAGAGAAAGCAAACATGCTATGTGTAGATTTCAAGGAAATCCTCAGATATGGGTAATTTGCACACATACCCTAATACAAAGTGTTAGCTGACAAAACACCAAAACACACATCATCAAACATATAAACATGCAATTAAGATAATAAAAATGGGATTAAGAATATAACCCATGCCAGGGGTCTTGAACCATGCATAATTATATTTTTTTTCAAATCAATATTTTCTTGAACAATGTCCCACCAATATTACCAATTGATCCCAAACAATTTCATATTGCACAATAACTACCTCACTGATTGATGATAACTAGCTTAGTTTGATTTTGGGGACAAAAGTGCAAAAATGTATGCTTTTATTTCATTACAGATAAGAAAGCAAGTACACACTCAAATGGTTGTAGAGGCTTTACACATCTGAAATGAAATAAATCAATTCAAACCATATTTTTGTCAACTCAAATAGTAACTTTTTTGTTTCAATAATGTCATGAATTAATCTGACACATACAAAATTGACATAAACTAGTTAGATACTAAGTGAAAATTAAAT